>RXID01011178.1:0-747457 GCA_005019695.1 Trichopus zeylanicus subsp. travancoricus | reverse complement strand
TAACAGAAGTACTTACTATGCTGAAGAAGGAGAAGTTGTACATCAACTCAAAGAAATGCCATTTTATGACTGACCACTTGGTGTTCTTGGGTTTCGTTGTAAGTGCTGAAGGCATTCATGTTGATGAAGAAAAGGTAAAAGCTATTAAAGAATGACCTATACCCAGAAGTGTATCAGAAGTTAGAAGCTTCCATAGTCTGGCGACATTCTATCGGAGGTTTGTCAAAAACTTTAGTTCTATTATGGCACCAATAACTGAATGTTTGAAGCAACGCAAGTTCTCCTGGACTCAAGAAGCTAATGATGCTTCGAGTTGATTAAGGAGAAGTTATCTACTGCACCTATTTTGGCATTGCCTATCTTCGAGAAGTTATTTGAGGTAGATTGTGATGCTTCGTACATAGGCATTGGAGCCGTTCTATCCCAGGAAGGAAGACCAATAGCTTTCTATAGTGAAAAGTTGAGTGAAGCTCGAAAGAAGTGGTCAACATATGAGCTGGAATTTTATGCTGTTATACAAGCAGTTCGTCATTGGAAGCACTATCTAATTCAACGAGAGTTCATTCTGTATACTGACCACCAAGCTTTGAAATTCATTGATAGCCGGAAGGACTTGAATCGCATGCATGGTCGATGGTCGTCATTCTTACAGCAATACACCTATGTTTTAAAACACAAAGCTGGACAAAAAAATAAGGTGGCAGATGCTTTGGGAAAGAGGAGCGCCGTAGGGCAGCCTTGAATGGTAACTATAAGCAACGAAGTTGAAGTTTGATTATTTGAAGGAATGTTTGCTAAAGATGGAAGATTTTAAAGAGGTGGTATAGAAAGTGTCAACAGGACAAAGAAGTGATTTATATCTCCATGAAGGCTTTCTCTTTAAAGGTCTCGTCTTGTTTGCATTCCAAGGTGCTCCTTAAGAAAAAGGTGGTGAAGAGTTGCATGTCAGTGGCTTAGCAGACATCTTGGGCGTGGACAAGAGCATTGCACTAGTTTGAAGAGTGGCTCTACTGCCACAACTTAAAGGGGATGTTGTCGACTTTGTATAAAGAAGCTATGGTATGAGCCAAACAGCCAAAGGAAGCTCTCAAAACACGCCTTTATACCCGATTGCCTGTGCCAAATGCCCCATGGGATGATCTTCGATGGAATGTTGGTTTTTGGGCCTCTCCAGGACTTAAACGAGGCTAGATTCAGTATTTGTTGTTGTCGAAGATTTTCCAAGATGGCACACTTCATTTCATGTAAGAAAACAGCAGATGTAATAAGGGTGACTAATCTATTCTTTCAAGAGATTGTAAGGCTACATGGAGTGCCAAAGACTATCACTTCTGATCGTGACACAAAATTTCTAAGTCACTTTTTGAAGACATTGTGGAAGCGATTTGATACGTCTCTACAATTTAGTAGTGCTTATCATCCACAAACAGATGGACAAACTGAAGTGGTGAATCGAACACTTGTAAACATCATTCGGTGTCTTGCAAGAGACAAAGCAAAGCAGTGGGACTATGCCCTCGCACAAGCTGAATTTGCTTTCAATAACATGAAGAACAGGTCCACGGAAAAATCGCCATTTGAAATTGTCAATGGAAGAACACCAAAACACCCACTGGATTTGGTGGTGTTGCCCAAATTACCAGGAACAAGCATAGCTGCAGACAATATGGCGGAGAGAATTATTGAAGTGCATACTGAGATAAAGAAGAAATTAGAAGAATCCAATGCCAAATACAAAATTAAAGCGGACATTCATAAGCGTTCAAAAGAGTTTCAAGGAGGAGATCTGGTGATGGTGCACTTGAGGAAAGAACGGTTTCCAGCTGGAACTTACAACAAACTGAAACAGAAGAAAATTGGGCCACTGAAGATAACTTAATGAAAGATAAACAACAATGTCTATGTCATCGACCTCCCGAAGGATTTGGGGATCTCAAACACTTTTAATATTCAAGATTTGTTTGACTACTATGCACCTGAGGACTGCACATTACGACAAAATAACTCGAGGACGAGTTCTTTACAAGAAGGGGACACTGATGTAGGACACTCAAAGGAAGTTCAAGAATATCAAAAGAAGCTAATTCAGAAGTCAAGGGGCCATGACAAATGATTTGATTCACTCTTCTATTTAAACTTAGGATTTACCTTACTTAGTACCTTTCTATGTTTAAAATTCTCTTTATTATGATGTCTTAGGTCTTATTCTCGGATTCCACCAACCCAAGACCAATTTTGGACTGAATCCTATTCAGTTTAGGACTTGGGAAGGATGAATCTTTATTTAGGATTTTATTTTCGTAGGTTAACTTATTTAGAACTTCTACCAACCCAATTAATGGGTTTAAACTGAGTTATATTCAGTTTAGGACTTGGGAAACCAGAAACTTACTCAAATTGGATTTCTGGTATTTGTATAAATAGGCCTTCAGTCCTATGGACGGGAGACAACTTTTATTCTCAATAAAGTTCTACTTTAGTGAATTTTCTCTCTTCCTTGTGGATTCAAGGAGTTCTTAACAGAGGCAACGGTGTTTTCCTCGTCTACCACGCTTGTTGCTACGTCACAAAGGAAGAAACCTAGCCAACATCATGAATTGCAATCCCAAGTAGTAGCCTTTCAAATATCTAGGGCATTATGAGAGAAAAGACTAAACAAAGAAGAATGGTGACGATAAACTTGTCAAGAAAGTTGCTACCTAGAAAGAAAAAAGGCTCTCAATGGAGGTTAGGATTATGCTCACCAATATTGTATTAATTACTATTCCAAATTATTGAATGTTCTTTGTTCTCCCCACTGAGTGATAGATGGAATAAAGATAATAAGGTGAAGGTTCCTCTAGTCTGGTGCTCAAGAGGATTTGTAACTTGAATTATTAGCAGTAAATCCACAGAGTTGGACGTCATGGGCATCAAAAACATACATGAATTCAATCTATCTTTGGTTGTGGAAAATCCTTCACCCATAGCAAGTTATCTAGAAGAACCTCAACCTCGAAAAAAATATTTTAAGAAGAAAATGTTAAACATTCAAGTCTACAAGAAACCTAGGAGAAAATCTTAGTTTCGCAGAGAGGTTCAACATACCATGAACTATATATATGCATGCTTTTGAAACAACCAAAGATAAAGAGTTCACCATCTTGTTCGAAATTTGGATGGATGTGGAAAAAATATGATGGGTGAAATATAAAGGACTTTATTAAAAAGATTTGAGTTTATTTTAATAAGTGGTAGTACAAAGAAAATTTGTGAGAAACTCACACTCTTATTTTATAAAGTTTACTCCATACTATGGCACTTGCCTTTGTGACATATTTTTAAGTGGCTCTTACTAGAGATTTTAGAAAGTTTGGAGGAGTTTGGAGGGTTTGTCACAAATGAGGAGATGAGCGCCCTAAGTGGAATACTCTCAAATATTCTAGATGTTCCAATTTTTCTATTAACTTAAACACTATAGAACTCTTCCATAGATGTTACAAGCTTTTAGAGTTCATCACCTCTAGAGTTCCTTCTAGAATTCTCTTAAATAATTTTCAAAAACTTTGGAAGGTTTTCTAAAAGGTTGTTACTTTTATTACTCTCCCTTAATGCATTTTCTCCACTTCTCCAATTCTCTTTTTGCTAGTGTTGGAAGCTTTCATGAAGTTTGCAATTTTATCTTCAATCTTATAGTGTTATCCTTGAATCTTGCCTTCGATCACTACTTGTTTTACCCATGTTAATTGTGTGATTTGACTTGGACTTTACCTTGTAGAGTTTCTTCACTTCTATATCTTGATCTTTTGGTTGATCTTGATTCCATATGTAAATTTTCTTTGTTATTTTTCTTTCTTCTTTTATTGGCATGATCAAAAACCTTTTGTTGTGTTGCTTCTTGAAGACTTTTGGCTCCATGAGTGAGAAGGTGCATATCTTGTAGATATTTTGCTGACTTCTCTTTTTTTTTTTTGAAGATTTCGGAGGTGAATATGATTTTGGACTTCGAGCTAGATTTTCCATTTGTTGTTCCTTAAGTTGCTTTTCTTTTAGAGCATATTTAAGTTTTAAGAGAGAACTTCTATCTTTTTCCATTTTTTCCATAGCTATCAAATGATTATTTTTCTTCCCATCATAAATCTTGTAATAGTTGTGTTCAAAATGATATCTATTTTGTGCCAATTGTCAAATACTAAATAGATTTTGTTGAATATCAGGTACAAGAAAAACATCTCTAATATATTTGGTTCCTTTTTTGGTTTTAACTCCTATTGTTCATTTTCCTTTAGTTTTTACTATTACTTCATTCCTCATTCATGCATTGGATATGACTGTAGTATTCATGTCTAAAAATATCTTCTCATTTTTAGACATGTGATTATTATAGCCACTATCAAAGTACCAAAATTTATCATTCTTAGTTATTTGTGGATAACTAACATAAAACAATATTTCTTCTTCAACTTTTTCTTCAAAAAAATTTGCTATGCTTTTCATATTTAGTTTGCATTTCTTTTCTAAATGATCAAATCTTTTGTAATTACAGCAATGTGGTTTTTCTTTGTGCCAACATTCATTAGTAATATGATTTATCGTCTTTTTGCATATCAAAAAAAAAATTTTGAGTTTGAGAAGATAATATCTTATTCCTTATTTCTCTCTCCCCTAACTTACTTGTCCCTTGTTGTGTCATGTTTTTGTTTGCTCTAACCTTACGATCATTCCCAACATCATCTTTCTTTTGATAAGTAATACTGAACTTAAACTAAAAGGCACTTTCATTTTTTTTTTTTTTGGAAAAACAGGGCCACATGCCTAATTTTATTAAGAGGTATAAAAAATACTACATTAATCTCTATAAACTAAGGGAGTGTCCATTACAACTTTAAGATATTGATTTCTTCTTTGAATCTCCCTCCCAAGGTCACACCACCCATAAGATAATGGGTAATCTTCAGTTAAGAGAATAGAAGAACTCAATCATACCAATTAGAAAAATGAAATAAGTCTCGAAACTTATCTCTCTGTGTTGTAGAGGGTTGGCTTGTCCACTCTCGGATCCTTTGGACTATTATATTGGTCAACATCTTTGATGTTGTCTCTTCTTGGCTCTATCTCCAACTACTCAAACTTTTGAAGCAATCCCAAACCTCTAAAGAGGAGTAGTGCAAAAGAATATGCTTGGTGGATTGCTCTTCGATCCCACAAAGGATGTAAGGTCATATTGCACTTTGCTAATTTTTTTTAACAAAATTCTCCATAGTGAGAACTTTATCTAAAAATAATAAATAGTTACACACCTGGATCTTGGAAGGAATGCATGAACGCTAAAACCAATTTGGCCACTTGAATCTTACTCCCCCATCATTTAGAAAGCTATAGAAGCTTTTAACTGGGAAAGTTCCATTGCTAATCCATCTCTAGCATGATTTGTCTGACCACGACTGGGAGATGAGACTGCCCACTAGCTCTAGTAACTTGGTCAAGCTATCAATGCGATTATCATTCAAATTTTTGTAGAAAAAAGGTATGCAATTGCTAATATCATTCCCTATTTTGAAGCAGTTTGCAAGCAAAATGTCATGTGCTACTATTTGGAACAAGTCAGGAAAGCTTGAGATAAGGGAGCAACTACCCAATCAAATATCTTCCCAAAATTTGAATAATTTTTCATTCCCATATCTCCAGCTGATTGAACAATTCATTGCTAACCTAGTAGTTAATACACTTTTTCAGAAGGAGGAGGAGCACATTGGCTTTCTTGCGAGTATCGTGCCTTTGCCAAAATGATAATAATTGAGCTTTACAATGGCAATTCAAAATCATTGACACCTAGTAGCAAGTGCCAAATCCACTTGCCAAGGAGTGCGTTGTTGAAGCTCTCCAAATTTAGAATTCCAAGGTCTCCTTGTTGCTTTTCTTTGCATGTCACTTTTCAATTCAAGTGGTTAAAGCCACATGAACTATCGCCTCCATTCCAAAAGAAAGATCTTCGAATAAATTTCAATTTTTTTAAGACCCATTTGGGACATTTGAACATCAAGAACCAATAGATTGGAATAAAGGTGATGACGACATTGATTAGACTGAGTCTTCCTCCATAAGAAAAATAACGTTGCTACTAAGAGGCTAGGCTTCTATCAATCTATTCCACTAAGTTATGCCACTTAGCTTTAGAAGGCTTCTTGTAGTGCAGGGGCAACCCTAGGTACTTTATTGGAAGAGATTCAACTTGACAATTCAGGGCATTTGCATAGAAGTGCATGTCTTTTTCAAGCATTTGGATTTCGAAGAGTGCACTTTTAGAGAAGTTTATTTGCAATTGTGACATTCCTTCAAAGATGTAGAGAATTCCTTTGAGATTACAAATGGAGTTGAAAGAGGGTCGACATGCAATAATTGTGTCATTTGTATATCCCATATAAGTTGGTAGGGGAGTGTCTTGATTGTGAAGACCTTCAATAAGCTTTGGATTTTGAGCATTTTGCAGCATCTTTTGAATCACGTCAGCCACCAAGGGTCACCTTGCTTGAGTCCTCTTGAGCTTCTAATTTTGTCTGAAGGAGAGTCATTGATTAAAATAGAGGTTCTAAGGGTGGTGATGATGTCCCAAATCCAAGAGCACCATAGTTGTTTGAAGACTCTAGCTCTAATAAGTTCAATGAGAAAGTTCCAGCTGATACTATCAAAAGCTTTTTTAAAGTCAATTTTTAGGAAGAGCTTCTTTGCGGTTTGTATAGTAGTGTGTTATTATCTCACAAACCATGGCATAAGCATCATGTATTTGACAGCGCTTGATAAATGCACACTATTGATGGCTAATCAAAGCCTCAATGGAACTCTTAAGCCAATTTTCCAACACCTTGGAGAAAAGCCTGACAATTACATTCACCATACAGATGAGACGAAAATTTGAGAATTCACTTGCCCCATCCATTTTTGGAATTAAGGTGATGAAAGCTTCATTTAGTGGCTTGAGGGAGCATCTCCCATCATATAGCTCCTGGAACAAAAGGAAGACATCCTCTCTAATCTCTCTCTAGAAATTTTAAAAAACTCACTTGTAAGTCCATCAAGACCAAGAGATTTATTTGGTCCTAGCTGCTTAACAGCTTCTGTGATTTCCTCTCAGCTGAAAGGAGCTTCAAGATGGTACAAATCGACTAGACCTTCAGGATATAAAATTACCCAATTACCACTAATATACCAGTTACATCTTTGCAAGAAGAAGGATCTAAAGAAGCTTGAAGCTGCCCAATGAATGCTTGATTTTGATGAGTGGCATTCTCCCTCCCATCAAATTTGAGAAATGTGATTTCTTTGATGTCTTCCATTAGCAATAAGATGGAAGAACATTGTGTTACAGTCTTCATTCTTCATCCAGTGTGCCTTGACTTTTTGCCTCCACATGTCACTTTCTCTATCTAATATAACCTCTAGGTGTTCCATCAGAATAGATTGTTGGTTATGAAGATCGGCATGATTCACATTTGGAAGCTTAAGCGAAGCATCAATCACTGCCAAGGCATGCATCAAATGGGATTTCTATTGGTTGATTGATCCAAAGTGTTTTGCTTGCTAAGAACAGATGTCAGGATGAAAATGTCTTATTTTTTTAGAAATATGATCAGTTGCATTGCCACCAATAGGAGGAAGGTTCCAAGAGTTTGCAACTCATTATCTAAAGAGTGATTCCTTCAGTCACATATTCTCAAAGCGAAATAATCGGCCTTGTCTCAAGATTCCAGTTGAGAGGCAAATTGTGCTATGATTTGATGGTCCTCGAATTAAAATTTGCACTTCTATTGAGAGGAAACTAAACTTCCCATTCTAAGTTACAGAGGAATCTATCTAATTTTGCCATAACTGGAGGAGTTTGTTTGTTTGTCCATGTGAATTGTCTGCCCCCCATGGGAATGTCAACTAATTCAGCTTCTCTAATGAAGTAAGAGAAATATCTCATTTCAACATTGCCAGCATCGTCTAAAGATCTCTCCTGAGGATTTCTAACTACATTGATATCACCACCAATCAGCCATGAAAGGACATGGTACTGTTTGATCCTAAGAAGTTCTCTCCAAAAGGCAGCTTTGAGTGGGGAGGCACATGGACCATAGGCGCTCGTGAATATGCATCATTCCATGTCTGATCCCCACACTTGGAGAACCTCAAAAATAGAGAAATCACCATGGTAGATGTTGGGATTATAGAGGACCAATGAAAGATTCTTCCATCCCCCATGAAGCTCAATACACTCTAAGGAAGTGAAGGAACCATAGCCTCCTACAAATACAAAATATCAGGATGGGAGGTTCATACTAGTTGCTTAACCCACTTCTGCTTCTCTCTAGAGGCTAGTCCCCTTGAATTATAACTGAGAATCTTCGTGTGATCTTGTTGGCTTCCTCTTAGTGTTGGCTATGAATAAGTGTGGCCTTGGTGCGATCTTCTTCCACATTCATGAACGTGTTTAAGATCAAAGCTTGATCATCCTTGGAAAGCCCAAGCTCCACACTGCAAATACTACCGAGGGCAAGCAGTATCCCAATTGACCAGTTGGGGAAGATCCTTGTCATCTTTATTGGGGCCAGGGGAGTGAGGATTAGGCAGCATTGGCTTCCATGGTTGGTGTCACCTTGTTGGTAGGAGGGTTGAGGCTCTCACTGCTTATTGAATCATGGATGATTGCTTTCCCTTTAGGATTAGCCAAGAAGACATGAGCAAAAGGAGATGTGTAGCTGGAAGTCACATGCACTTCAAAGCCAAGCAGAGGTGCAAATATGAGGGACTCTTGTGCACTACCTACCATGTGGGTTATTGTTTGATGTATGGGTCTATGCTCTTCTAGTGGGATGTTGTTGGCTTGAAACAAGTGCAGCCTTCTTCTTCCATATTCATGAACATGTTTAGGACCAATGCTTGATCATCCTTGAAAGACCCAAGCTCTACACCATAAATATTGCTGAGGGCAAGCAGACTCCTTGTTGACAAGTTGGGGAAGATCCTTGTCATCTTTACTAGGGTTGGGGGAGTGAGGATTAGCCAACACTGACTTCCATGGTTGGTGTTATCTCGTTGGCAGGAGGGTTGAGGCCCTCACTGCTTCTTGAATTGTGGATGATTACTTTCCCTTTTGGAACAATCAAGAGGACATAAGCAAAAGGAGGTGTGCATTTCAAAGTCACGTATACTTCAAAGCTAGGCGGAGGTGAAAATGTGGGGACTCTTGTGGGCTATCTGCCATGTGGGTTGTTGTTTGATCTGTGGGCATGTGCTCTTCTAGTGGAGATGATCTAACAAGCCTAGTTGTATTCAGATTCAGCCCAATTTTTGTATCACCTCCAGGGTTCAAGCCAATCAGATTGACAAAAACATTTGAATCCAGATTTGGATCCTCTAAATTCAAACCCTCTCTGTGACTCAACAAATCCTATGGATCTGGCTTCTAGATAGACTATTGCGCCCTTATGTTATCTACAGTGACATTGCAATAGTTCTAAACATTTTTGCTAAAAAAGGATGGGATGGCACCTTGCATCTGATAGTGATTAGTATCGATTTCTTAAAAGGAACCAGCCCCTCCAATTGTTGTCAACTATGTCAAGGTTGCAAAGCTCTGGTAGTAAGGTATCCTAAGGATTGGCTTCTGTCTTAGAGCATTCTCCTTCTTCCTCAGTGTCTTGGTATATGAAAATTCTGAAGACTTCCTTCCTTATCACTAACTTGAAGGATGGTGGAATCGTTTTCTTTGGCCAGGTTGAGATTCTCACTCTAATTATGCACATGTCTTTAGCATATGAGAGATCACGAGCTATCTCCACAACCCTTCCAAACCTACTAAGACAATGGATTAGGACATTCCTTCTCCAAAGATAGTAGGAAGCTCCCTTAAGTATGAACCAAGGAGTCAAGGAGCAACCTCTCTCAATGGCCATGTATTCACCAAAGTTGTAGGTACCTTGTCATGAAACAATGTTAAGCACTTGTTTACAAGGAAATAGAACAAGGTAATCACCCCTTTAGATGGGCTTTGCCTTTCATCTCCAGTTGCCCAACTAGAGGTCAGATAAAGAAAGATTGAGAGTCTCTGCATCTTTAAATCCCTCAACTACCTTTATGATCCCATATAATTGGAGAAGCTTGATGTTGTCATAAATGTCTTCATTATAGGGAAGGTGAATGGTAGGTTCTCCATCTGCCTCGTTAAGATATTGTTTCACTCGCTAGCTAAGATTGCCAAAAGGCCTCTTACAATATCTCTTTTTTGGCTTCATCATCTTGATAGGCCTCTCGTCAATGGTCTTTTTTGGTCTCTTTATCTCCAAAGACTCTCTTTTTGCTTGGGTCTCCTCCACCTGTCAGTGACTACTCTATTTGAGTGGAGAAAATGGAGTGTTATAATATTTTACAAGTTGACCTATCCTTCGATATTTGAGGCAAACTAAACCATTTCGACAATCTCCTCTCAAGTGACCTCTCTCGAGACATCGGAAACATATGTTGTTGAGATTAGGTCTCCTGAGTTTCGGTGTAGGATCACTTTTCAATGTTTCTGAATGAATGGATTCATGAAAAAGAACAACCTTGTAACTTCTTCTCCCCTATTGTTGTGGCACCAATCCACTAGGGAAGGCCTTTGCATGCTTCATCTCAATCCTCTTCAGTTGACCTTTCTGTGACCTCAACATGCCACAGTGGTTTTGTGTCTCCATTGTGGGGGGCTCTCTTGAAGACGAGACCATGGTTTTGGAAAGGACTTGGCGAACCACCTGTCACTGGCCATCTACTGAGCGAAACCATGAAGCCTTTGGAGTGACCATCAGCACCGCCCATCGAAAGAGAAAAGGCACTTTCAATTGAGTGGCTTTCATATCTCATCTTTCTTTGCTCATGTTAGATTAGTGATCTCATCAACTCTTGAATTGAGAGGATGGATATGTCCTTTGCTTCTTCAATAACTACTACTACGCATTGATATTTTTCTAACATGCTAATTAATATCTTCTCTACTATCTTCTAATTTATTATCTTCTTTACAATAATTTTGTTTGATTAACTGTCTCCTTCATACTGTCGAACTCCTCCATCTTCATACCTTCTAATTCTCTTCTAAGGGTGAAGTTTGATATCAATTATCTTATTTTTATTTTGAAATTCTTGTGGCAGAATATCCCAAGCCTTTTTTGCCATAAACGTGCCCATAATTTTCAAAAAGATGCTATTGGTGATCCATTGCTAGATGAGAAAAAACACCTTTGCATCCTTCATCCTATTCTTGTTGAGCCTCCAAGTTTATTGCAATAAGTGGTAATACAAAGCAAAGTTATGAGGGACACTTATTTTTACGAGACTCACTGCATGCTATGACACTTGTCCTTGTGTCACACTTAACTGTCACTATGAGGTTTTAAAAAGTTTGGAGGAGTTTAGAGTTTTTGTTACAAATGATGAGATGAGTGGTCTATTCATAGATTTAAGTAGGATATTTCCAAATATTCTAGAATGTTCCATAAATGCTTCAAACTTTTATGTCCCGTTTGATTTGGGATTAGGATCAGCCCATTTTAGAATTATTTTTTTTCTTGTAAAATTAATATTACTTATTTTACACTGTTATTAAAATTAATATTACCTATTTTACACTTATTATTGAAGCGTTAATTTTGATAAAAAAATATTAGTTTACAAAAATGGTTCACTAGTCTTGATTCTGATACTGATTTTGATTTCGAACCAAACGGTGCCCTAAAGTTCATCAAGTCCTTAGAGTTCCTTCAAAAATCCTCCAAATAATTTGCAAAAATCTTGAGGGTTTTCTAGAAAGTGGATTACTTTCAACACATTCTAGTTAAAGTGTTTTGGAGATCCCTAGTTATAATAAAAGCTCTAAAGAAGCCAAGGAACAATACTCAAAAATGCCAGCTGAGATTGAAGAAAAAATGAAATAGATGTTCTATATTACTACGTTTGGTGTCAAAATGAAAACAAAAATCTCTTCCATATCAACATATAGCTATTTGATGCATGAAATAGCATGAAATATTGACTTGATGCTAGATGATTATACCGAACTCTCATATAAAAAAGATCATGAGTTCAAACTTTACTTAAAACAAAATCTTAATGATAAATTTAGTTGGTAAAAAATAACTGCCTGAAGATGGAAGGCCACAAATCTTAAGTATTGCTGTAATGCAGTGAAGACACTATCCTCTCACAACCAAGTTTTATGCGGGCTGACCTTTCATGTTCTTTAAGAAAAAGTTGGTTTTAGTGCATTAGTGCCTTTCAAGACATTGCACATCGGCTTCTACTAACAACCAGAAAATGGGAGGCAGGACATATACGTCCACTCCAGTGCACCAAAGGCCTTGAAGGAGGTTTTCTGGTAGAACAGATGTAATGGATTGACACAAAGGCTTAAAAATTTGACTTACAGAAGATTAGATAATATCATCCACTAAGAGTTCTAATTCAATAGGATAATTAGAGGTCCAATGAACAAGTCTGGGGATTCTTCAAATCAAGAACAAGCCTGGATTATATAGAGGCAGACCATTCCTAACATACATGTCGCTAGCACTGACTTGCTTACCGTGGCTCCTCTGGATAGAGAGGAACCAGCATAATATATTCAGAGAGCAAAAACTTGTAACCAAATCATGCAAGAATTGAATCATCTCATATTTGCATTGGCTGCATTAGGAACAAATCATGAAAAAGAATAGCAACTCTTTGCAGGGCAGGAGCTGAAAAATGAAGCGGCAGAGGAGCTGATGTTGTGAGATCATGGTTCGCCATCTAAGTTTCTAATTGTAACACTTGCCTGCTCAACAATAAATAAATATGTTTTCAGGTTTTGTCAACATTTTTGTCTCCCATGTAGATCATGCATTTTCGGCAAAGAGGGACCTCCTGGTAATTTTCTCTCCTGGATAAATCATTCACGAAAAATATTATGTCAGTCAAATTAGCATCCAAACACTCCCTAACTAGTCGAATTATCTCCTCAACTATATTTCCCCTTTTAACCTTTTTCACATTACTCAATTCATTTAGATATCAACTCTAAACAGGGTCATTGTTAAAGAATACACTACGCAAAAAATTAACTATACAAACTAGAGCTTTCATCACTTCCAAACACTCTGCATTCTTATTGGCTTAAATTCCATGGCTAATCCGCTAGTCACACTAACAGCTAGTCGGTCCAACTTCGCTATCATCCCAATTTTAAACCAGGACTGCACTAGTCATACTAGCGGCTAACCCATGACTGTTCCACTAGTCACACTGGCAGCCAATCGGTCCAACTTCGCTATCGCCCCAATTGAAATAGCCCCCGGGGCTCCTTCTAGTGCAGTTCTACAAGCTCACCCCTGGGTTTGCATGTATGGTGGGCCAAAAATGTCATTGGCCATACCAAAAATGTCATTGGCTCAACTCACATGATAACAGACATTTTGGAAAAGAGTTCAAAAACTAATTCCATTCTCCAGTACAAATTTCATAGCTGTGCAGCAAGGAACATAAAACCACTGATTCAAAGTTAATTCACCTTACTGTATTACAAATTGCAGAAGCTAACGTCCTACATCAAAAAAGATTCAATGAATTTCCAGCTCCATGCAGCAAAATATCCACAGCAACCTCAGGTGTTCTCAACAATGGTTGGTGAATAAGGTCTACAACTTTGTGCTACGAACCCTAAATATCGCAATATCTAAACAGCACTATTCTATAAACTGTTGTATAAGACACCTATGGAACAGCAGAACAGCAATCCAAAAGAAAGCAAGCTATCACTCCCAACAAGTTTACTCCTACACACCAAGATACAACCAAACTTCAAACTTTTACCACCCACAAGCGGAAAACTGGGCCAGGATGGGATAATTTTAGTTTAGTGATATCTGTTTTATCTCCACCTGCTGGAGTGGGGAAAGAGATGAATTATTACTAACCTGTACACAAAACACAGATGAGCAGACTTGTTTTCACAGCGCCAGCGCTGCTGCTCATGTAAATATTTCTTCAACTGGTTAGCAATTTGGTTCTCTCCTTGCAGTAGTTGTTTTATCTTCGTATGTATCAAAAATCTATTTTGCTCTTCTCAGCCTGACAGGGGGGGGAAGTCCTCTTCATCTTTTAATTGGTAGGATTGCCTCACCCTGCATAGTTCACAAAAAGATTTTTTTTGAAGTGCAATGTATATGTTACTTTGGAAAAAGTCATGCCTAAAACTGATTAAATAAAAATATGGAATTCAAATCAGTCAAGATTGTTAACACTAGATATCTCGGAAATTGCACAGGAACTCTGAATATCTAGCAAATTGCCCAAGAGCAGCTAATTTTTCCTCAAATTTATGGAACTCGCTCTTCAGATAAATGGATGAAACTTATCATACAATTACACAGAATTCTCACAGGAAACATTGTTGCAAAATAACAAACAATAACTATAATATTTTCCAAATATTTTATGTGCAAATGAAAAAAAAAACACTTCTAACCTAAACTTTGTTTCTTGCCAAAATTAAGAACTAAAGATTGTTATACAAATGAAATAATGAGTACTCTCTTGGAGTCTGCAAAAAATATTTCTTTGTAAAAAACTAAAAGGCATCATTCATAGCATTAGCAACATATGCAACCATAAGTAAGCACCACAAAAGAATGCAACAAAATAAATCCCCAAGGAATGGCACAACACATGATGGAGGAGACATGTAAGATAAGCCTGGTTACTCATAATGCAAGAAAAGCTTTATCAATTGTTCAGGTCTGATTTGGCGTTAAATTCGGATTCAACACACTTGAAATTGATGCCAGAACAAACTTAAGCCTGTTACTGAACTTCAAATACAAATTAAAAGTGGATTTGAAACAGCAAAAGAAATAATTGATCTTTTTATTTGAAGCGAACTTGACTGTATGATCTCTCTCTCTCTCTCTCTCTCTCTCTCTCTCTCTCTCTCTTTCTCTCTCTGTGTGTTATTATTATTATTATTTATGTCTGGCAATGTTGTTAGTCTTAAAAAAACATGGAGCAACTGGTCATTCAAAAATTGACGTACCAAGTTCACCAGAATGATTGTTAAATTTGTTAAGTACTCCAGTAGCAACACCACCAGAAAGATAAGCCGACTATCTGATCATCAGAACTTCAGTATTCATTAATGTTTATGTCAGTGGGAACTGATTACCTCTGAGAATTTGAGCTTGTTCCAGGTCTCTGAATTGTTGATGAATTTGATGGTGATGCAGATCCCCAACTATGAGGATTGGCAGAATCTGACCTTCTCCCTGCTTCTGATAAGGAACCTCCCACTGTGACTGGACCAAAGGTGCCAAATTCAAGTCTGTTCTCCAGTGGAAACACCAAACTGTTTGCATGGGACACTCCCTTCAATGAAGGACGAAAAGCTTGCGGGATTTCCAAGGAAGGAGGCTTGCCCCGACCATTTCTAGTGGAAGGAGAATGTGGTGACTGTAAAGGTGAATCATGACTACCTTTCTCAAAGTTCATATCAGGAGGAGTCACTGGCCGACCATTGTTGCGGACTCTTGGCAGATGATTCGCTGACCCCCTACCTCTTCCAGGTGAGTGCCTCTCTTTGTAGGTGCGATAATTCTACAAAATGCCCAAGACAGAATATTTAATATGGCAAACCCAGAAGATAAATCAGTCGCAGAAACAACTTGTATTATCATCAGATGTTTTTTACACAACAATCAATTTAACAAATGCAGTTCTCTCAGTATGCAGTAATTTTAACAAATACAGTATGCGGCACTAATAGCATAAGTGAAGATTGGGCAGATTGAGCCCCTTATTTGATACAAAAGGCAAATCACTGAATAATCAGGGGAGCTCAACTCTTAGGTCCAAATGAAATGTCGAAGTTAACTGCATCACAAGGCATATTGGGTATGCTTGCCATGTGTATAACCTTGGATGCCTCGAATAAGTGCATTCATTGCACAACAACTGCAACTTATCTAAGTTAATACCCATAATAGTAAGGTTACCCAAGGCTTGTGTTTCAATCGATAATCAAAAGCTATATTATCTTGTTAACACAACCAAGACCTTTATACACATGCCAAACAGACCCACTGTAGGTTGTGGCTGTCATAAGCCAAAATGAACTCTAAAACCAAACAGATCACAAAATTAACCTGAGTTTAATGTATCTACCGTGTTTGGAAAGTAAGTGCCAGTTCCACGTGGCTTCGGCATTTCTTCCCCATATGTACCAGCTATTAAAGGTGGACTTAGAGGGAAACAACCAGGAGGAATTGGTGGTCCATGTACCAGTCCATTTGCATTTATATGCATGAACATTCCTTGACTTCGAAAAGCATCCCATGAGTGTTTGTTCCGATATGGAGGAGGAGATGACCGAGGGTTAGGGTAAAAAATCCCACCCAACGTGTACTCATGGCATGATTGAGCATATAAAAGACTTCTGAAGTGTGTCTCATAATCCCCAGTGAGTTTTACCAAGTGGGATTTGGGACTTTTCCTGGTGCTATTTCCACCGCTTCTTCCCAGTGACATGTCTCCACAGTATGAATTCTCTAATGGGTAAGAATTCCAACTTGATGATATAGATTCACCGTTGTAGCCAGTAGACAAGGAAACACCATGATTACTACATATCCAGGATGAACTATTACTCAAGGATTCAGTCTCATAGGAGTCTTGCAGCACAGGATGGGCAATCTCCTCTCTCTGGCCAAATCCTGTGGTTGGATATTTTTCCATGCTAAGTTTTGCTGGATTAGTTTGGTCAAGTAAACCATTTCCCACACACTTATCTGGCTGAAAAAAGTGATGAGGTGCATAACATGCTTTTCCAGATGGTGAGGTACATGTTTCACTATTTGAAGGTAAAGCCTTTGGAGTTTCACTTGCAGTCTTTGAATCAATAACTCTACTAGTAGCAAGATCCCTGGCATCACCTCTCAACCTGTTCCTCGAAATGGTATTTTCTTCCATGAGACCATCTGCTTCTGCTTTTATACATGTCTGCAGACAACTGGGAGGAATATGGTCAGTGGAAGAACATTCTGCCACCTGGAACTCAGAGCTCTCATCAAAGTCCAAAGACTTGAAGTTGCTAACTTCCTTGCTTAATGTTCCATTGGAATCAGCAGTAGGTGATTGTAAAATTGGTCCATCTTCTCTTCCCTTTTGAACTCTTAACTCACATGACATGGCACCAATCTTGTCATCTTCAGCTGCTGCACCATGTCTATGACAGGTAAACTCATCTTGCACATCAGGTCTCTCCCCACTCCCATGCCTTTCCATGGTGTTAGCGAAGAATGCACTAATTTCATCTGCAATATTTTCTGGAGGTAAAAGAAGGATCCGCCCAAGCTTTCGTGCACCATATGTGAATGCACTGCGTATCCGATAGAAGTTACCTATAAGGAAAAAAATCCAAGAAAAGGGAATAAATTTCCAAATTATAGAAGCCACAATACAGTCCAGAAAGGGAAGAAATCACAACCTTTGCTAACACTGCGCCCAAGATTATTGTTCTCTCTCAGTGGATCAACTATGTTTAAATGTTTCTGAATAAATACCCGCGGGCTGTTCTCTAGCCCTCTAGGGGGGACTGAGAACATATCTGCACTATTTTTGAGGAAGTCCTTACTTAGCAATAATTCACCTCCACCATTTTCTGGTGCCTCGGCTGCAGATACAGAATGGATATCAAACAGAAAAAAAAAAAATGGCTATCTGGCTTACAATGTTATTGGTAATTCAGGGCCATTGAAATTCACATACCCGCTAGTTCTGGCAGAGAAGACACAGGAATTGGACCATTTAAACTAATGCAATAATTATCCCAATCAAATTTGCTGTAATACTCCAAAAATCTGTACAGAACCTGCTCAAAGAAAAAAATAATTTTTCACAAACCATTGATTGATCTGTATGACAAGATATTGTATTGCAAAAACAATATCAATTTGGATTTTCTCAGACAAAGATGCTTTACTGACTGTGATTACTCACCGCTAGAGGCCCTTCCAAAAATGAATGGAAGAGGTGGAAGATATACAGGACCAATGTTTCCAAGGCATATGTAGAAATTAATCCATGATGAGCACCAAGAATGCGACTCTCATAATAACACCATGCTTTGATTAATATGATACTTCGTTTGAAAAGGTTGTTCTTCCCAATAAGCCTGTCAACCTACATAAAAGTATAACAGGAATATAAGGTGGAAACATCTATGGATAAAATGTGGCATGTGAAGGAAGTAACAAACAGTTTGAAGCAGAGTTAGAAGGCACCTGCTCAAGAAAGCATAGTGTACAAAGCCCACCGATCTGATTGAATGAAATATCAACAACAATATTTTGAACTAGGCACTTGACAAGTTTGACCTGGGTTAAAACATTCCAGTACAAAATGAATATCAAATGACAACATCAAACTTCCAGATAATTGCCATACAGGAAACTTTACATGAGCGAAAAAAGGTAGCATTTAGAACAGGATCATTTTGAGATTTGTGCATGCACGGATCGCATCGTATCAATGACAAATCAAGCACTCAAATAATCGGCATATATTAAAAGGGTAACATTACCTAGTTGATTCACATTGGTTATCAATGCACAAGATAAGATCTAAGAATTACAAACACTATTTAAATATTAGGAACGACTTGATCTAATGCCTCGAGGAAATTTTGCTCCAAAAGCACTGAGCAAACACAATTTTGCTCCAAAGGCTTGAGAACAAACAACATAGGTCATATATCCTTGTGAGACAGTTTTCCAATTTCTTTTCAAAAAATGAGAAATTGTCGGTGGATGCTTCCATGCATATTTGAACCAATTGAATAAAATAGTATCCTTTTTGCTACAAATCAATATTAGAATAGAGACTTGCCTTCTTTCTTAAGCAATCGACCACATTCAATGATTAGGCTTCCATCAATAGATAAACTTATTCTTGAAAAAAGGTTGGATGCAGATTATCCAAGAAAAAATAGAAAGGAAAAAAGAATGTTCTGGTGTCTCAAGTGTTTCATTTGGTCATTTACTCCAACTACAATGCTATTGAAGCATTAAACCGGATCTCATATCATCCGCTAAACAAGTAAAAAGACTTCTCATATTGAAGAAGCAAAGCTGCATAACTTAGATCAAATCTCAAAGAGTCAGATCAAACCTTGAATCTTTTATTTACATTGTCAAATGTAGGTTAATCACCGCAGAACTGTTTCTTACACAATAAACCACAGAATTTAGGCTTGATCCCATCACAACGTCAGATTTGGGTTGAATCACATTGGCGAACTCTTAAAACTGAAACAATAGTCTATTTTGCTATAAGCAACTTGAAAATTCAGCATGGGTAAGAGAAAACAAGATGGCCACCAATTTGAGGCCGCATTCCACAATCCCATGCTTAGCTTTAACATAGCCACCACCCATAAGTTTCTGCTAATTTTCTAGATTATTTCTATAAGCATTAACAATTAGTACAGGCAAAGGTATTTTGATTTGTATCTTTGTAGGGACCTGTATCTCTAAAGGGAATAACTCTAACCTGGCACATGCTAACATCACAATTGTATTCCATGCGGTTAATAAATTATTGACTTCATTATCCTGAAGCAAAAGGATATTTTTAGGAGACAAGCTTTATAGAAACGAAACGATTTAGAATTCCTTGTGATATAATCAATCATGTCTGAATCCCATAATCATAATTTTCTTGCAGAAAGTTGCATGATGGAATTCATTATTTGTTAAATTTTTAGAACCTCAACACATGCGCAGCATGCACACCAGTCAAATCAATTGATCACAGGGCAGCAAGCATACACATGTGGTCATATTTAATATATATTTCAAATTCTTTAGTCAAACTTTATGTAGTAATAAGAGTTGGGAGCCTTTGATCCATCTCCATTTATCCAAGATATTGCGGGTGGAGACTGTGCTACAGTGGGACAAGAGGAAACATGCATGACACATGAACCTGTAACAGAACATGAAACAAAAAAAAACAATGGGTAGACACAACAAAGACGGGCTTGTCCCCTGGCCTCCAAGAATACCATGCCTCGAGCTCATTTCGTTTTACATGGATGAAGAGGAGAAATACATAGCCAGGATGAAGCCACTCTTAGGGTTGAGTTTCAACTCAAAGAAAGGAAGGAAAGAAAAGAAGGAAGAAGAAGAATAAGAAGAGTTCTGAACCGACTGATGTTGAAGAATCAGCGGATGAGTTGTGGTTAGGGGTGGTTGGTGGGGGTGGTGGTGTTGTTGGGCGAAGGGGGTGGGGGGTGTGGGATTGTGGGGTGTTGTGGGTCTCAATAAAGAAATGGAACAAATGGTTTTCCATTTACAATGAAGACCTAGCATCCAAAAACCAAATAAAGCAGAATCGAAATAGTACCTCTGCATGTATGTACTGCACATCCTTTACTTCAAACTCTGCGTCCTTATTCTTCTCTTCACTTTCAAGAACAAAACGCACATCAGCAGCCAGATTATCATCAGAATTTGGCAACCCAAGTGCAGTCAGATCAATATCCCCATCTGGAAGATATGTCTTCAACGGAACAGATCCAAATGGAAAAACCTGTCATATCATTGCTCAAGAACAGTGAAACAATAGCCTTGACATAGCAGAACAGACAAACTGTCACATTTAAATGGGACTGATTTCTAATAAATAATATGGCATAATAAATAAATTGCAGTCATAGGATACAAAGTGCACTGTGATGATGCTTTCATAACCTACTTTGCTAATGCAATAACATCAGATGAAAATTAAAATACAAATACCAGTGGTAATATCATCCGATGAAAATTAAAAGGGAAACTGGCATGGAAAGTATTATCAAATTAGATTGTGATGATGCTTCCACAACCTACTTTGCTAACGTAATCTTCACAACACAAACTAATGCTTCTGACAGTACCAACCTGATTCTAGCCAAATTGCTACGGCATAGCACATAATGTCGTGTCCAGCTGCAAAGAGACCCAAGATATCAGCTACAAATCCTACACTGACCACAGTTGGTAAACGTGCTTGCCTAATCCAACTTCTTCAGCCTCTCATCGTTTCCAAATCATATTTGTTTTCAGGTTAAACTGTACATAATACCAGCCCATGTAGGAATTATCAAGTTAAACTGTCAAGGTCTCATATTGCCAATCCCAAACATAAACATGAAAAAAGTCAATTTCATAGCAAAAGAACACAAACATGGGTACATCTTTGCATACTTCTTGGGAGATTATCATTATCAAATTATGGCGGCTAATAGAGTTTGCGATCAAACAATGTAACAAAGAAACCTACACCAATCATGATTAAATTTTTCAAATAATATTTTAATGGAACCTGAACACTGACCATCATTTCCATATATTCAAGAATTAGATAAAATCAGCAAGAAAACAAAGCAGACACTTCAAAACTAGTCAAAACTAAACATCTAAAACATTAAAATGCTACACTACAAGGGCCGATAGAATTGCAAGAGAAGTAGATAGAATCACCTCGAAGCCTATGTATCCTCTGATCAGCTTCTGCACATACTCTATAACAGCTCTTCTCCTGTCTTCCGAGATCAGCGTGGGCTGAATCCGCTCTATGATATCCCTCGTCGCCTCCTCGGTCCGTCGCCAGCTCCCGGGCTCGATCGCCGCCGGGTCGGGGGTCTCCAGCGGCGGCGGATTCAACTCCATCGCCACCAAATCCACCCGCAACGACGCCGCCTGCAGGTCCCCCATCAAGGCAGGGTCTTAGATCGGAATCTCTCCGGCGCCGGCGGCCCGGGATCGCCAAGACCGCCAAGATCGAAACTTTCCGGCGGAAATCCGATCAAAAGGCCAGAAAAACGCAAAAAGACGGGACTTTTCTCGGATTAAAGGGCGGATCGGAGGGATTTCTCGATTGACGAAACCCTCGAACTCGAGTCGGAGGAGGAATCGTGGGGGAGGGAGAAGTGAGAAAGAGGGAGACGAGAAGCAGGCGACTTTTTTGTTTAATTTAATTGCTTTTTTGCACTGAATAATTGTCCCTTTGTGTTTTCTAATGGGGCCCACAACTTGTATTTTTTTTGGAAAAAATAATAATTTTGTTATTGTTGTCAAATAAGAAGAACAGTGAGAGAAAAAAAAAAAAGAAATATTTTATTTCAATAAATTTCGATGCAAAACTTTATTTCATTAATTGTGTCATCTGATGCATTAAATTGGGATTGATCATATTATTATTTTTAGAATATACAGAAAAATTTTAAAAAATATTTATTTTTTTGAAAAAATATATAAAAATTATAACTTTTTATATGAGTATAAAAAATATTATGATTTTTTAGGGATAGACATACAAAATTTCTAAATGACGTAAACGGAGATTTTATTGAAATTATTTTAATGTATTTCTATATTTCTCATTTTTTGCATAAAACGACCTCTTTCTTCGTTTATTACATAAACCCAATGGAAGAACGTGAAACTAAGTCATCCAAGACATCTGGTACCGAGTACGTTGATTTCGTGTGAATTTGGCGGTGGGAAGTGATGACTTCATTGTTTTCAGCGGAATTCAGCGCTGAAAAACTAGAAACGGCTTAAAATCGTTTGATTTGGATTCAATCGCTACTTTAACTATCACTGTGGTAAATAGGAGCGTAAATGCTCATATTTACAACCCATGTCTTGTGTTCACTTTTGATTCATAGTTGTAAGTTTCGATCTAAATTAAAATATTTCGACTCAAATGATTTCGGTTTCAATCTAATCCAAAAACATTTCATTGCAAATAATATTTTGAAATTTAAAAAATATTATTTTTATTTCTAAATTAAGTTCACATCATAATTAGTGCTTAGCAATAGATGTTAAGAATTTAATTTAAGTCTTATTTTATTTGGTTTGAATTCTTTTTCTATCATAGTAAATTAAAATTTAAGGTACTATTTGATTTAAAATCAAGATCAAGATCGAGATTAGTGAAATTTTTTGTACACTAATATCTTTTTATCAAAATTAATCATATAATAATTTAAAATTCGAAAAACTATTTAATTTTTTATAATAATTTAATTTAATAAAAGTGTAAAATAAATAATATTAATTTTGTAAGAAGAAAAATAATTTTAAAAAATATCAATCCTAATTCTGATTTCAAATCAAAGGGTGGCTAAAATTTTACTTTGATCCAAGCTCTAGAGACCCATAAGTTATTTAGAATTGAACCTCTGTCCGAAAAATGCTAAATTCAGAAAATAGAACTTCAGCTTCAGCTTTGAGCACACTTGAAGCAATAAGTTTCCTAGCAAAAGCAAATGAAGGAAAGCCATCTGAATTTCTGCAGAGACCTCCAATGCCTGCAATAATGCCTGAATTTAGATGGAGTCTAACATCTCTATTAAGAATTTATTTTATATTCTTAAATTTATTTTTTATTTTTTTTATTTGTAGAGATTGTTTATGGAAGTTTGAGTTTTTCTCTCATTACCAGAGGAATTTTCACATAAATTTTATTGCGCTTTCTCTTACTGATTAATGATTGTTTTAATTTATTTTCTCTTCCAAAGAAATCTTTTGTAATTTTAGCAAATCAAGATAGGAATGGTTGTGGCATAGGCAACAAGAAAATGAATAAGTGAAAATAGAACATAAGATAAATTTTATTACAGTGATTTTGCCTGCATAAGATAGTAATTTTGTATTTTATTTTAAATCCTAAATCTTAAATTCGAATTTATGGGTTCTATTACCAATTACATTTACCTCCTTATATGTTTTAATATTGCATATCTCATTTCATATTTTTAAATTTTTTATGAAGGCATATTTAAAAAAATTTTAATCATCTCGAATTAAGATAGTTTATATTTGTAAAAAATAACTCTTATCCTTCATTTCGTTTAGTATATATTCAGTAGGGAGGAGGTTGATAAATCTAAAAGAAAAAGAAATTTTTAAATAAAAATGTAAAATATTATCATATTTTGATCAATACTCGAAAAGAAAAATTAATAGAATAAATATAATTTACATATAATTAAATGAAAATGAAAGATAATAGATTAAATATAAATATTTACAAATATAAGTAATATTAATTTTATTTTTTTTACATACATCTCCCTAGGAAGGGTAGAGATATGTTGGAATTCGCAGCAGAAAATTCACGAATCACCTTATTCTCAAACAACACAAGAAACGAGAAGTAATACAAAATAAAAGAAAATAACAAGATAAGACAACGGGAGATCTACTATCAATAGATAAAAGCTTTTACAAGAGTTTACAAGAAGGACTTCACTCTTTCTTACTCAACTAAACTTTTTTTTCAAGCTTCAGCAACGCCTCCACCTTCAGAGAGAATCTCCAAGAGAATACCACGAGGAACTACCACAAGAGAACACCGAGAAACACTAGAAAGACCCACACACGAGAGCCAATACTCTCTCTCTTTCTCTTCTCTCTATTCTTTCTATTCCTCTTTCGTTATTTCTCTCTAGTTCAACATCAATACTACACCACACATAAGCCCTATATATTATAATATATTTATAGACTCTTATTGGGTCTAAGTTTTACTCAACTACAACTCCTAATAATATAAATCTAAATCCAACTTTGGATTCCTACTTTAACTCAAACTCTAATTCGAGTTCGAGACATCTAAAACTTAACAATCTCCACCTTGACTTGAACTCGGGCGTGCCACCATTACGAATCTTCAGCGTCGTCTCTCATCCAGCCTCTGTCCCTAGGCTACCATCTTATTCAGATAATTGCAAGACGCGAACTCGAGCTAACCTCGAATTTGCTCTTCATGCCTACAGTTTTGTACTTTTGGAAGCTTTTCGGATGACCTGTGTCTGCTGTTGTAGTAAAAGTAATTTGAGGAGATATCAAATTACTCCAAATATCATGCTTCCTCTTCACTACTGTAGCCATCGGAACTCCACCTGCAATGGTGTTCTCTATCAATCGATAAACATTGTCGCACTTCTCACCTTTCATCAGGATTCTAATACCACGTATCACCTTCATGACTCCATCTCTTGCTGAATAATTACAGCCTTTTGAGTCCAGTACACCAAGTGAAATTAGATTCCTTCGCATCTTGGGGACATGCCTCACCCCAGTAAGAGTTCGAATCGCTCCATCAAACATCTAGATTTTGACTGTTCTCACACCGGCAATCTCACAGGCTAAATTATCGCCCAACCAAAAAATACTTTTCTTCTTATTCTCCTCATAAGAAGTAAACCAATCCTTCATGGAGCAAATATGACAAGAACTACCAGAATCTAAAATTCACTTACCAAAAGTGCCGATTTCTGTGGATACTCCAAGAACGTCTCCATCCGCACTATTATCAAAAGTATCATCCGGTATTGCCGTCATTATATTGGAGGACTCTATCTTCCCACGTTCAGGGCAATACCGTTTAATATGGTCATACTTCTTACATGAATAGCATTGTACTTTCGCCTTCAATTTTGATTTGGACCGTTGCTTGCCTTTTCTACGCTCTCTTAATCTTCCTCTTTCGTGAGTCACCAATCTTTCACCAAATTCCATATTAATGTTGAGTTTCTCCTTCTCTCATTAGAAGGAAGACTAGTTGTCATATCTTCCATCTTGAGAGTTTTTTTACCATAAAGAATTGTGGTCACAATATGATCGTACGAAGCAGGAAGAGACATCAGGAGAATCAGCGCCTTATCGTCCTCTTCAAACTTCACATCAACTTTCAGCAAATCATTGATAATCTTATTGAAGGCATTTAGGTTATGTAATATAGTTGTACCTTCGCTCATACGCAGTCCGTACAACTGTTGTTTCAAATAGAATTTGTTCGTGAGGCTTTTTGACATGTACAACTTCTTGAGTTTTGTCTAGATGTTCATCGTCGTCTCTTCGTCAATGACATTATACAAAACCTCATCAGTCAGGCTTAGAATAATTAAATTCAATGTCTTTTGATCTATCTCCTCCCAGTCTTCATTACTTATCTTGACCGACCTCTTTTCTTTTCCCTCTAACGTCTTTTGCAAACCTTGAAAAGTAAGAACCGCCTTCATCTTTTTTTGCCATAAGGCAAAATTTATCTTGCCATCAAACTTCTCCACCTCGAGTAAGGACTTTGCCATCTTGGTTGTTTGCTTCTAGGCTCTGATGCCAATTGTTGAGATTCGCAGCGGAAGGCTCACGAATCACCTTATTCTCAAATAACACAAGAAACGAGAAGTAATACAAGATAAAAGAAAATAACAAGATAAGACAATGGGAGATTACTATTAATAAATAAAGACTTTTACAAGAGTTTACAAGAAGGACTTTACTCTTTCTTACTCAACTAAACTCTTTCTCCAAGCTTCGGCAACGCCTCTACTTTCAGAGAGAATCTCCAAGAGAGTACCACGAGGAACCACCACAAGAGAACACCGAGAAGCACTAGACCCACACACGAGAGCCAACACTCTCTCTCTTTCTCTTCTCTCTATTCTTTCTATTTCTCTTTCTTTATTTTTCTCTAGTTCAACATCAATACTACGCCACACATAAGCCCTATATATTATAGTATATTTATAGACTCTTATTGGGTCTAAGTTTTACTCAATTACAACTCCTAATAATATAAATCTAAATCCAACTTTGGATTCCTACTTTAACTCAAACTCTAATTCGAATTCGAAATATTTAAAACTCAACAGAGATATACATAAAATATCAAATAATATAGAAAAAAAATGTAATTTTTAGAATACACAAAAGTGTATATGAGTAGGAAAGATTTCGGGGAGATGTATATAAAAAAATTCAAATCATTTTCAAAAAAAAATATATCTACTTGCAAAAAACCCCCTTGCATTTGACTTATTTGCATCAAATGGCTTAAAGCAAATCATATCATACTCTGCACGATGGATGGAGCCTTATCCACAAATTTGGTAGGAAGATAACCATCAAAAGCTTAATTAAAAGGTTAATCTCTAAAGAGTGGAATCTAACGTGACAATTATGGCAATAAAATAAACCAAACTGCTAATTAATTTGTTAGTTAACACTGTCCAACCTCTAATTAATCTATTCTTTTTAGTGAGTGGAACACAACGCGTCAATCACGTCAATAAAGTAAACCAAACCGCTAATTAATCTGTTTGTGCGCACAGTGGTCCACAGTTATATATTAAGTAGCCATTTGATGGTTTAATTAGCGATCTGGCGTCCATTTAAACATTTTTTGAAGACCTACGTCTAACAGTCTAATATCACTTAAAACATTTTAATTACTTTATTAACTCTAATTAATGCTAATTAAGAAAAAGATGCAGCAATCTCCGTTAGCAAGATAAGGAAAAAAGTAGTCGCTTGGCGAACCTCCTTCAACTACTTGATTTGATCGGCGGGGTTATTTTATGCGAATAAAAAATAGGGACTTTTGCGGATATGTGCCTTAACTTTTTAATTCGATTCATCTCCCTTTAAAACGTCTTTTCTTTTTACATTTATATTTTTTAAATTTAAATAATTCTTATTTTTTATCTGAAAGAGTTTAAAATGATCGAAATAAATTTACATATATGTTTTTTAACAGAATCAATTTTAGTTATATAAACAACTATTTCGATAATTTCTATTGTTTTTACGAGTACAATAAGTATTAATTTGGTCATGCAAATTGGGGGGATGGAGAGGTGCACACACTAATTCAGTATTTTTAGGGATATATATGCAAAAAGTTTGAAAAAAAATGGCAATGAGGGGTTAAATAAAATACCACAAAGTACAGGAGTTATTCGCAAACATTCCCATTTTCTTCCTCCTATATAAAGGCTACCGCCGGGCAAGAACCGGCGGCGCTGAGGATATCTTTGCCGCGACGGCGTCCGGTTTCTCTGGAACAGCGAGAGACGCAGACAAAGAGCGAGCCAGAGAGATCAGAGGGAACAAAGTTTAGGGTTCAGTCAGCGCGTCGGCGATTCAATCTCAAACGGAGTTCAGAAACCGGTGAAGGAAATCAAAGGTCTCTCATTTCCGGCTTTTCTCTCTTCTTTCGCTGTTTTTTTGCACTGTTGATCCGCCTTTTTTGGGAAGTCAGCTGCAAATGGAATTCAATTCGAGTTTTTGGTTGTTTTTCTTGCCGTTGCGCCCATGCGGTGCTGGATTTTTTGACTGTTGATGATCGTGTGGCCTGGAATTGATCTGGTGGAGAAATTTTGGCAGTAAGAGAGGTGGTTTGATGCGGAAAGGTGCACTTTTTTGTTGCTTTTCTTTAATGAACTGAACTTCTTAGAGTGTAAGTGGGGGCTTTGAATGCTAGGATATTTCCACGAAAAAGGGTGTGTGACATGTTTTAATCTCGAAGAATATAGCTCAATCCGTGTTCGATCTATCCAAAAATAGCACTTCTAAAAGAATGAATGTATAACTCAACTAAGTTCAAAGAAGGGAGCTTTTTTGCATTTCTTGGTGCAATATGAATTGTGGTGAAGAGCATAAAGAGGATAGAGGAGAGGTTGAGGAGATCAAGCATTTGGGGCTGAGTGAAGTCGTAAATGACTCTGTTGAGCGAGAAAGACCGTCCGTAGAGACGAATGGCAAACATCCCGTTCCGGTGTTTGAGGTTGACGAGAAGCTGTTGATTGATACCAGTTTGCTTTATATTGGGTTAAAGATTGGAGAAGGAGCACATGGGAAAGTTTACGAGGGAAAGTAAGTGGTAAATTCTGTTCATCTTAAGAGTTCTTTTTAAGATGGTTTTCACTTTTCTTCTTCTTCATTTTGTACAAGCAAAATTGCATATTATAGCAGTCCATATTGATAGGCAATCTGGTTCATTTGCATAAATCCCTGTCATAATTTCAGAGAATTTCAAATTTTGCACTTGCACTGTTGTATGTTACTTGCCGCCTTTTATTTTGACAAATTCAGAAGCTACTTTGTCTGGAGAAATAACAACTCCATACAATGAGCATAGCATAAATGAAATGCCTGGATTAATTATTGGCAATGAAAGAAATGGCAGAATTAGAAAAGGAGCCCTTTTGTTGAATTATAAGCAGACTAAATTGAAAATAAGGATTGTGAAGAATGGCTTTATCATGTATACAAAATCATGAAATGACAGTTATCGTGTTTTCTGTTTATTTATGGAAAGCTTTATCTCAGTGATGTTCATGCAATATCTTACACCTTTTCTTTTATGCATCAGTCCTTGCATAATTTTCCTTGAAAGCAATTTTTTTGTCATTCAGATTGGTTGATTTGAGATTTTCCCTTGAAGTTTATCAGCTTGCTAAGCCTGCCTTATGTCAGGTACGGGAAGCAAATTGTGGCAATTAAAGTCTTGAATAGCGGCAGTACTCCTGAAGAAAAAACAACACTTGAAGGTCGTTTTGTCCGAGAAGTGAATATGATGTCTAGAGTGAGGCATGCAAACCTTGTCAAGGTGTCTTATATCTTGAAGCTATGAATCTTTATTTTATGCTACATAACTGCACTAAATTGCATCGATGGTCCTATGCAGATTCATAACTTAAGACCTAATTTTATAGCTAACAACTGCATTCCGAAGCTTAGACTTGGAGAGCTCTATGGTACACATTTTCTTTTGATTAATCTTATTAAGATAATTTGTTTTGATTCAGTTTATTGGAGCTTGTAAGGAGCCATTCATGGTGATTGCTACAGAACTGCTACCTGGAATGTCCTTAAAAAAGTTCTTGAGTAGTCTTCGTCCTAAACAACTCGATCTTCGTGTGGCAATTCGCTTTGCGCTTGACATTGCTCAGGCAATGAATTACCTACATGCTAATGGAATAATTCACAGAGACTTGAAACCTGGTACAGTTCCATTCTTCATATTAACGAAGCATGTAGATTTTTTTTAACTTACTGAAGGAGCAGTTTACATGCATGTTGCAGGCATATGCCTTCTATAGTTTGATCCTTGAAAACATGAAAAACAAGTATTTGCTGGTTGATATCACTCAATTCATGCAACATTTGGCCTTCAAAATTATGAGATCATGTGACGTGCACACCTACAAAGATTTTATATTTACAAGTTAGTCCATTTATATTAAGCCAATGAGAATTGTTGTTACTGGCTAGTACAACTTTAATGATTATTTTGGAGATGATTTGATGTCATTCTTAGTGTTGTGAGTCCATCTTATGTATGTAATTCAATAATTCAGAAAATTTGTTGCTCACCGCAAACCAGAAAAATGTGAAGCTTGTTGACTTTGGACTTGCAAGACAAGAAACTTTGACCGAGATGATGACTGCTGAAACAGGGACCTACCGATGGATGGCTCCTGAGGTAACAGAAACAACCTTAAGTTTTTCCCCTTTAAATGCATTTTCCTTCTGCATCATGTAAAAAATATGAGGTTGTTCATTGAGAAAATGTTGTAATGGAGAAAACCATATATAGTCAAGTTATAGCTGAGGTGAAATGCCATCAGCAATCCTAAAGGGCCAGGGGTAACTGTTACAATGTGATACCCTTCGAATATATCTTTGTGTTAATAAATTACTTCTGATGTGAACTTGTGATCTTGATTTTATGAAAACATGTTATTGGGACACAAGGGACATAAAGGCCATACTTTCTGACTGAAGGCAAGAATTTCTGGGCATTCAGAATGAACTCATACTAAATAATTTAAATTTCACCAATTTGTTGGGTGCGAAAGCACATAATACTTTTTGGTCTGATGCTGCAAATATATTTTTTTTAGTGAACTCATGGTGCAACAAATTACTAGAGGTAATATATCTATTCTATCAGCCTCTCATATATGTCTCTCTGCAGCTAGCTCCCCAAGAGATTCACTCAAAAGTATTAACCTCTTACATAATAGTTATGGATACCCCTTAAAAGTGAAAACCTCAGCTGTTATAAACTTTGTCTCCCTGGAATTGTCAGTGGTTGTTACTCATCCTCAACCTTCGGCCTAGTTGGGCCAAAGCACCTCCATCTTGGATGGAGAACCAAGTTGTCCTTTCCACAAAGCTTTTAGATTGCCATGCATTTTTCATTTTTGACATTTGCTCAACAGAGCACCTGAAACATGGAATTCGACCTAGCCTTCTCTATAACATTGAGGGTCATGTTGAGCCACTACCTTCAGTATCAGGTTACAAGGGCAAAATTGCTACAGAAACTGTTGCTACCATATGTCTTATACTCAGCGACACTCCAACTACCTGTGATAGTATAACTCCAGCTGGGAGGTACTCGTACATCTTTTCAAGGTTCCAGGGAGCAATTGATGAGGATTAAGAAGTTGAATGTGAGGATTTTGGAGAGGAATCTGTAAATAACCTGATTTTAATATTCTCTGCCCTCTTCTTACAAATACTTGCTGAACCTGATTGTAATATATTTGAATCAATGTTGTCATACTTGCTGGCTTTTTTAGGTTGCATTTTTCCACCTTTTTGTTGTGTCAATGCTAGTGCCTGCTCTAATCACTTAGAATATTCTGTACATGACCTTGCAGTTGTACAGTACAGTAACACTGCGACGTGGTGAAAAAAAACACTATACCAACAAGGTTGATGTGTACAGTTTTGGCATCATATTGTGGGAGTTATTGACCAACCGGATGCCATTTGAAGGCATGTCTAACTTGCAGGCTGCCTATGCCGCTGCTTTTAAGGTGAAATCTATTGTTAATGTCCTAAGATAATGCTATTTTTTTTCTCAGCTAGATTGCAGGGTCAATTTCTAAAATTACTAGTGTTCCAGATCCAGCAGAAAAAAGCTTGTTTTCTGCCTAGCTAAATTTCACATAAATTGAAATTAAATGGTATAATTTTGTTGTCTAGCTTAATTTATTTCTGAAGTTCCTATTTTGCGACGATATTAGAATCTTCACAGATGTTCCTGAAATGTTCTTTTGAATTGAAGCTTGATATTGCGGACATAGTATCTGAACATGCATTATTTTTCTTCAAAATCAATATTTCTTGGTTTATGCTAAGAGAACTGCAGAACTATTGGAAAAACCATGATTTTAGTGCCTTCTCTGTTGGATTCTTTCTCAGTTTTCTGGCAGCAGACATGATTTTCACATATTCAAGTGTATATATATTTAATTAGCAGGTATACTGCTCATGAATCATGTTAGCCAATTATCTTGAAGTTCTATATTGATTTGCTGTATCTTTTGCATTCAAATTTAATGGCAAGGTTGTATTTTAGCAATAAAGACGATATCCACAAAGTCTGATCCTCCAATATCTCAATGCAGTAGATCGAATAACATGCTCATGCTTATGCCTCAGTTGCTAAATCTGTTACTAAAGCATTGCTGATTTCTGATATGCTGACTCTGGGTTTTCTCGTGATGCGATAGCAAGTGAGACCTACCCTTCCAGAGGACATGCCGCAAGAGCTCATGTTCATCGTGCAATCCTGCTGGGTCGAGGACCCCAACATGAGGCCTAGCTTCAGCCAAATCATACGCATGCTCAAGGCATTCCTGTTCACGCTGCCATTGCCTTCGCCGCCAGATCCTCAAACCTCCTCAGCTCTGATGAGCAAAACTGTGATCACCGGCACATCGTCAGTGCGAAATGGAGGCAGGTTTTCGTTCCTTCGGCAGCTCTTCTCTGCAAAGAGAACGGGCAGTAGCAGAACGTAGGGCCGCGAAGTCCTGCACAATGTAAGCCTTGCAATATATTCATGTCACTGCTGATGACAGTTCTGAACCTCAAATAGTTAACCAATTTTAATTTCTATATTTTTTTTTAGATTTTCGCATGAATGCGCCTGCAACAGAAGTATTTTTTTCTCCAGAGGAGTTGTCAATTTAGTTTGAGATTTGGGAGCTATTCGAGTTCAGTTCGGTTCATTAAGAAAACGAGTTTGATTTTGAGCTCGAGTTGGATTTCAACTCGAGAACTTAAATAATTTTTTATTATTTTTATATAATATAATATATAATTTCTATTTTTAAGTTTCTTTTAAAGTCCAACTCTTAAATTTTAAAATTTATTTATGAAATTATTATCATTATGATTTATATAATATAATAATATAATATATTTATATTTATATTATTTGAATGAAATGTTTATTTATGTTATTATTTAGAGTTGTTCACATTATTTTTTGGGTTTTTTTATTAATTTATTATCTTAAGGGTTAGTTACATGAATATCATCATATTCGGATTGTAATTCACCATTTTAATATTAAATTTTTTTAAATTTATTTAGATATTAATTAATTAAAAACGCTTATTAAAATTTAAATTTATAAAATTTAAATTCGTCATCAGCTCGAGCTGATATTTTTGGTCACTGGCCGAACACGAGCCAAAGGGAGCCAACAAACTACTTAATTTGCACATATGCCCCCAATATTTGTAGAAATACAGATTGGTGGTCATCTAGGCCAAAAAAATCAGTGAGAAATTATTTTACCGAAAAATTTTTTTTGGCAGTTAAATAAATCCCCACTATATATATATATATCTCATTTTCAACGCAACGACCACGGCTTCACAAAAAATGGAAAATATCTACAATATCTAAACACAAGAAAATTCGGATTCGAGTGATTTTTTTTTTCCAAATAAAAAAATAAAAAATTTTTTTAATAAAATAAATAAATTAGTGGGTTTTTCTGGAAAAAAAAGCTCTAGCATTTAATATTCTTCTCCATCGTCATTTATGAAATGTTTTGATTTTGCAACAATCGATCAAAATTTCCAAAATGTCTCCTGCAATTGCTTGTTCATTTTTTCTCCACTTTTTCGGCCATTCAAATCACAGATTTACTCGTCTCCACTTTTGACTTGGAGACTTTGACCCCAAGCTCTGACCAGAAACCCTAGAAAAGATGCCTTCTGTCAAATTTAGAAAAAAAAAAAAAAAAAAAAGAGGAGCCAAATCCCCATCAAAGCCCTCAACAAAACACCCACCCCCCGAAGTCAATGGCCCAATGCCCATTGCCAGAGTGGAGAAGCAACAAGCCTCGCGGGCCCCTCGCAGCTGTGAAGCCGAGGAGAGATTCCGTGCTGCTGGTACTGAGATCCATCTTTTCCAGTTTCTCAGATTGAATTGTGTGAATCCGGACTGGTTCTTTGGATATTTTGGTGTTTGTTGTTGTTTCCTGGAGGGAATTAGCCGTGAAGTTCCAATCTTTGGGGTTCTCTTCTGCGGGCTAAAGTTCCTGGAAGTTTAGCTGGAGTTTCGGGGTAGACCATGGGAAAGATCGGATCTTTAGGGCTTGATGCGTTGTAATTCGGTTTTTTTTTTGTTGTTGTTGAAGTGAGGGAAGAGGACATTGGTGGTGTAAAGTTCGCATCTTTTGGAAATCCAGATGAGAATTTTAATTCTAAGGGTGGATGAAACGCAAATCCCTTTTCAGGAGGACTTGTTTAATGTTGGGCTTGGGTTTGGGAGGTTTTGAGAGACCGTTGTGTTGAGTAATTCGTTTCTGGTGATGAGAATGGAAGGAAATGTGGTGCTTCTTACTGTTCAGAATGCCATTCAAGCTCTGGGAAGGGGGTTTGATGTGAACTATGATATGCGGTTGCTTTACTGCAAGGGAGCTGCCGGTGCCAGAGTTGTAAAGATCGATGAGAAGCACACGAGGGATTTGACGGTCGTTGATGGCTTGTTTATACCGAATGTGTCTAGGGACGTGAGGTGCTTGCAGGATATCAGTAGGCCCTATCGGGAACAAACCGGTGCTTGTAGCTTCTCTGAGGTTTGTTTATTTGCTGTCTAGCTTTCATACTTGTGAATTTTCATCAAGCTAAGCTATTGTTATGTACAGTTATGCATCATGGCTAATTGCAATATCAATCCATTTGTGTCAGAACGACATATCGGTTTGTTTGTGTTGGAATGAAATTGTTTCATTTTATGTTGATTTTCTCTTCCACAGATGTATTGCATGATCCTTTACAGTTACAGAATACGGTTGGATAGTGTTGATTTTGCTATCTGTGCCTTTTTTTTTTATTGGTGTCAAGACAAGGAATTGAAGAGTTTTATCTATTTAGAGATAAGGTGCGCTGAAGTAGGAGCATTTGGAATATGCAAATTATTTCAAGTGGCAGTTACCATTTTTATCATGTAAAATTTCCTTGTATATGCAAATTCTAGTGCAGAACTATCATGATTGTAAAACTAGGTCATAATTTGCTCTTTGTCATCATAGGAATAATAGAAGGGCATTATTGATACGATCTTATGTCAGGTTTTTCTTAGTTTACATACTACTGCTAGCTATCTTTCTTAAGGATTTTTTATTTTAAAAATCTAGCTGGCCATTAAGATTCTGAAATACTCGCAGGAATGTCCTATAGCTATTGTTCATGCAAGGACTATATCTTACTTAAGAACTATATATATTTCTGTACTATGTGTCATATTATTAGCCAGAAATTATATGGAATCAGTTCCCCTTGGCAAGCTCCTGCCACTGCACCTAATTTTTGCTATTGGTTTCCAAGGTCTAGAATCCATGAATCTCCAGCCTTTCAACTGTGAAAGTAAGATGCTAGAATAGCTGGAATATGAAAAGTTCAATGACAGAAGATCTAGAAACTCTGCTTCCTTTTACTTAGAAATTAGAATAACTAGCAACTCTGATGAATTATTGAAGTTTTAGAAAGGTTTGCTGTCGTGCCTACTTTATTTCTACATCAATGTACCTTTGGCTGATGGTTGTTGACTTTTTGGCCTTGCAATTATAAATTGGCAACATACAACTTAATAAATAAACACCATATTTAGACAGACAACCTGATATGCTACTGGATTAGAGCAATTTCGTTTTGGGAGTCCATCTTAAGAGAATTTCTTCTGAAGCCTTCTCTTTCCATCTCTTATTCCAAATAGGTTACTCTATCGCTAGATGTTTGCAAATTTTCTTTTTCTTGACTGTTTGAATTTTATGCTTATGGGGAAAATCATAAATTGAACAAGGATTTTTTTTTTGATGAACGTGCAGATGGTGGAGTATTTTAACAGAAAGGCTCTTTTGTCAGGAAATCCTCCCCTTGGGAGTTTTAATTCTGCATTCAGCTTTACTGGTTCAAAAAAAATTGATACTGGGGCTACAAAAAGCCTAGCAATGGATGGAATGATCATTCCCTTATGCAAGTTTCAGCTGATCAAGCAACCTTCATCATTGCAAGAAAATGTCAGGTGCAGTGTGCCAATTTCATGGGACCCATTGTCTTTGGCAAGGTAATTAGGCTACTTGCAAATGAAAAGTCCAAAATGAAATAAACAGAAGACCCCCTAAATTTTTGTGTTTCCATTTCAGATTCATTGAGAACTATGGAACTCATGTTATCACATCTATTACAATTGGTGGCAAAGATGCAATCTATGTCAAGCAGCACAGCTCATCACCATTGTCAACCATGGAGATAAAAAACTATGTCCAGGATATTGGAGATCAGAGATTCTCTTATTCTGAAAGTCATCCAAGTTCAGGTCCAATGAAACTGAAGGATAAGGCTAGTGCTTTTTGTTTGTCCTAAATATCACTTTTACATATTGTTTGGAGTGTCTTTCAATCATATCTGCATAACAAACTTGGTGGCCATAAAATTTTCAGGCTGCAGATCCTTTCACTTTCAACAGTCAAGGGATATACCCACAGCCACCTAGTGCACCTTATCTTACCACAAAGGAGGTAGTGATTACACTAAATTTTGCTGCATGTGATGTAAATTGATTGATGGATTTACTAGGATTTGTAAAGCTTAGACTTGACATCTTGCTCCGTTAGTTGTAAATCCATTACATTCTTCAGCAAAATGATATTCATGATTGCCAGTTATTGTTTTCTATCAAAAATTGCCTTTTTGTTCAAGCAATCAAAGCTGCTGTTAATTTTTATTCTCTTGATGTACATGAATATTTTTGAAATGCTTAGCAATGTTGTAAAATCTTACAAATGCGAATCTTACTCCTTTCAAACTATATGTTGTATATGGATCCGCCAATGCATAAATTTTTGAATCAAACTTTTTTTCTGTTGAATACACACATATAAACTATTGCTTATGTGCTCTCTGTTTTGCAGTGTTATTGAACTGTTTCCATTGCAAAATATGATCTCAAATCAAATTTAGAGCAAGCAATCTGATTTCAGAGGGTGTATAATCTGCACTTTTTTACTAGTAGTGCATGAATAACATGGGCTACTTCTATTATCAAAAACTCCAAGTGTCCTAGGTTTTGTGATTTATTTCAATTTGACCCATTGTGTGATTTATGGTATGATTTTCCTGGTAATTTGGTTGCTTAATGTTAGTTCTTGATAACCCCCCTCTAGTAGATTGCTCTTAGAATCATGACATAGTCTCTACATTCTTCTAAAAGCTTTCACGTGGCCTGTTGATAGTGCCACTGTCACATAGCTTTATTCTAGATGTTTGGAGTACTTCAATCCTTTTCCCCTCATTTCTTGGGTTATTTTTTATGCAGGATGTTACAGTCATTTTCAGGAGGAGGGGAGGTGATGACCTCATCCAAAGTTATGACCATTGGGCTAGAACTGTCCACTCAGCACCTGATGTTATTCAAATGACCTTTGTTCCTATTACTTCACTACTTGAAAATGTTCCTGGGAAGGATCACCTAGCCCGTGCCATTACCTTATATCTGGAATGTATGGAATTCATTCCTTGCATAGTGAAGTGCAATATTATTACTTCCATTATCCTATCCATGGCCTAACACCACAGCTGTATGTTTTGTTTCATGCAATTTGCAGATAAACCACCAATTGAGGAGTTGCGCTATTTCTTGGAGTTCCAGCTTCCTCGGATATGGGCCCCAGTTCAAGGCACACTTCCAGGTCATAAAAGAAAGGATCCAGTCTGCCCATTTTTGCAGTTCAGCCTGATGGGGCAGAAACTCTATGTCAGCCAAGAGCAGGTAGGTCTCATTTGCAGGCGGCAAACTTTAGAATTGATCTGGGTGCAACATACTAAAAGAACATCTGATGCATAATGAGTTCCATGAATGATTCTGACCATGTGGCTGGTGAAACATGAAAAGCTTGAATCCAGAATATATGTTCCTCTTTTCCTCATTAGATAACTTCATATGCATTTTTGACCTTATGTGAAACACAACAATTGGCCAATTAGGATTGGTGTTTTCAGTAAAACAGATGTGTAGTGTCAGGATTCACTCTAGTTCGTCCTGACCGTTTCACACAAATGCTTGCATAAAGGGGTTTATCTACCATTTATAAATCAATTTGATGGAAACTAAGAAACCTAAACATTCATTACTGTCAAAATGTAACTATTCTTTGTCTTCTCTAGAGCTTCTTGATTGGTACTGGTATTTTTATGTCTTAAACAAATAGTATTCTGAGCATTTTAGAAATTATTGGAATCTACTGATATGCAATTCCTTATCATTGTTGGGTAGCTTCCATTTCATCTTTCCCTACCATGTTATGCAATCAAGATCGCTCTTTGGAATTGCGACTAAAAAGGTGTTGGAAGGCTTGTCTAAAGTCTGTGTTATGTGATAAATCCTCTTGGAAGCTTCCTCATGCCCCTTTTAGTGCTCCAAGTATAGCACGTCTTTTACAATTAAGCCTACCCTAATGGAAAAAATAATACAGAGAAAATGAGGTTTCTTGTTGTTTTTTTTTTTTTTTTTGCAAAGAACCATCTTCGCCTGCCATTATGTGTGCTAAATTATCATGTAGGTATCTGTTGGGCGTAAGCCAGTTACTGGCCTTAGGTTGTGTTTGGAAGGAGACAAGTGGGACCGTTTGTGCATTCATGTCCAGCATCTTGCGTCCCTCCCAAAGATCCTCCAACCTTACTGGGACACTCATGTTGCAATCGGTGCACCAAAGTGGCAAGGGCCTGAGGAGCAGGATAGCCGCTGGTTTGAGCCTGTTAAATGGAAGAACTTCTCTCATGTCAGCACAGCTCCAATTGAGAGCAATGAGACCTTCATCAGCGACCTCTCTGGTGTGTATATAGTCACTGGAGCCCAGCTTGGCGTGTGGAACTTCAGTCCAAAGAACGTGTTGTACATGAAACTCCTTTACTCTAAGATACCTGGCTGCACAATAAGGAGATCACTGTGGGACCATACACCTGCTAGTGCAAGCGACAAGTCAAAGGGACCTTCTGTTTTGGACCCAGCAAGCTCGGGCGACTCAAGCTCAGGCTCAAGTGGGAAGCTGGCGAAGCTCATCGACATGTCTGAGATGGGCAAAGGTCCACATGATATTCCAGGACATTGGTTGGTGACAGGAGGGAAGCTTGGAGTTGAGAAAGGGAGGATTGTGTTGAGACTGAAGTATTCATTGTTGAATTACTGAATTGAGTTTTTTTTTTGTTTTTTTAGGATCTGCCTGGTTTCTGCATGTAAATTATGACATGATTTTCTTGTGGGGGTTCCAAAATGAGTTTTGTTTTGGTAAAGGGTCCTGAAATGAGTGGAGGATAATGTGTTTTGCATAGTGATTTTGCTGACATTTTCTGTATAGCTACTTCAGTTCTATCTGTTTCTTTAGTTAATATTTTAGTTATATCTTGGTTCTGTGCATTTGGAAAGTGACTTGCAAATGTGATTAACCAGCTAATGCCTTGTTCTAATTATGATTAACGCGGTTGCATCTCATAATCCAAACATACATTTGACATTTTAAAATCTGCATTTTTTGCAATTGCGTTAATTATTCAGTTGGAGGATTGTTTGTGCAACAGAAGAGACTTCATTTTTCAAAGAAAAAAATTTGGAATTTGTATCTCTACAATATTTGGATCGAAAAATATAAAATTTTAATTAGAGTTTATGTCTAATATCGTCACAAGGGCTTCAAGCTTCTAAACAAGTCGTCGGTGCATGGCATATTCTGATTTTGCAGACCAATAGACCTAGATTTAATTACCACAAATATAAAAGAAAAAAAGCAAAAAAAAAGGGGAAAAAATCCCTCCTGAACCCACCGACCACCGACCAATCTGGTGTGACCCATCCGCCCATGTAAGCATATTTATTCATGCCATAGATCTCTAAATCTTCACAAGCACAATTTTGACAAACCAAAATCCATTAATGTCATCAACTTTCTTGCACACAGACTCATCACTCGAAATGGCTCGCCCAACTGCCCAAATTACAGACATTGGTCCACCAAATCGACTCGCCGACCCTATCAAACATCGTTCTTCTTAGCATTCTCTTATACTACTAGTACATTTAGAAAGCCTTCGCGGGCGCTGGTTGAGCATCCCCTGCATCCCAGACTTCCATCTTACGCACTTTAAAAATGCCTGCCCTCGAAGGTCTGGCCGAACTGCCAGCCGGCTGGGGCCACATTGTAGCTGGTGATCGTCCGGCCGTCGCTGGTTGTGACTCTGAAGGAGAGGCTCTGCCCGTTGAGGTACGAGTTGCTCTGCCAGTTCTGTCCCCAGTTGCGCGACATCGCCTGCCACCGGGTCCGTGACCCCCTGATGGCCACAGCGTGGACGTCTCCGGCGCCGCCGACGTTGGTGATCAGCACTAGGTTGAAGTAGGAATGGCCGTTGATTGTGAACCTGACCCCGCCTTTCTTCACGCAAGACACCCTGAAATGAAAGACAGTAGGATGTTTTACATTTACCACCTCGAATATTAGGTATTTATATTTGGAGCTTGTATAAACTCACCTTCGGAATGCTACCGGAACGATGCCAGCACGATACTGGGCGATCTGGAGGAACGCCGGCTCGGCCAAGTCGAAGTGCTGCAACGGCGGGTTGCACCAGCCGCCGTTGTCGTTGGCCAGTGCGTAGTTCGGCGGGCAGAAGTTGGTGGCTGTAACCACGATCGTGCCTGGCAGGCACCACTTCGGGTCGTTGTTGCAACGCATCTCGTAGCAGGATCCGCAGCTCAGTCCACTGTTGAACAACGCCGTGCTCAGCGCAGCCGTGTTCGTCCCGTACCCTTGGCTGTACAAGTTGCCATACCCACACGCGCCGCCTGCGACGCTCCCATACCAACGTTACAAACACAAAATAGTCGAAAAAAATGTTGGCTGTGTTCGGACTCAGCTAGGGACTCACCCATTGTGCCTGAAGCATCGCCGCCACCGTAGAAGGTGGCGTGGCCAGCTTGCCAGCCGTAGGAGCCGGTCGCGAAGGCGGCGCCGACTAGGAAAGAGGAGCAGAGGAAGAAGAAGAGAGAAGACTTGAGCAATGCCATTCCTGCTCGTGTTTGTTTCTATGTTTTGAGCTCCGCAGGGCGAAGCATCTACTTATAGGGAGGGAAGCACATGGAGACGGAGATGTTCACGGTTGGAAGGCCCGATGGGCCCCCACTCAACATCCACGTGGCCTCCTTCGAGTGTCTGAACACGTCAGCACGATTTCCATGGAGATTTAAAATTGTTAATAAAAACGTTTACGATCTATTGGGTCTGCGGATGACGTGGCATGTGAGGGAAGAATTTGATTGGACGGTGAGAAGTGGTTCGGGACTCACATGAACCGCCGGCTTTGTTAGGTTGGCAGGTGACGTGGACGGTTGTGGAGTAAATGGCCCTCGTCGGCATTGACACATGGCATGCTGACTTGTCCCGTTTTGCTCGCCGCTGATCACGTTCTCAACCCTCTACTTGTGCAACCACCTCGAAGACCCAAGAAAACACATGTACTTTCCAAAATAATCCCACTAGAAATCAGGCCAACTTTACAAATAGATTTTTGTTCTGCTTAGCCTATTTCAAACCCTAAACTCTTAATGTGTTATATATATATATATATATATATATATATATATATAAAAGTGCCAATACATTTGAGTTTTGTTTTGTTTTACATAAAACTCAAAATTTGATGTAAAATTTGTTCTTAATCCGTTGTGATTTATAGCGAAAAATTTACGAATTATTTTATTTATAAATAATAAAAAAATAAAAAGTACGATAAAATGAAATAAAATAAATAGTTTACCTAAATCGAAATATGTCTATAAAGGAGCGCGAGAGATTGATTATTAATATGTTTTAAGAATTTTTATCTCGAAAATTTCTAAGAAAACAAATGAGCAATCACCGTAAAAACCTATCGAGAATCACCAAAAAAACCTACATACGAAAGCCAATATTTACTCTTTTCTTCCTCTCTATTTTCTCTATTATTCTTTTTTTTATGTCTCTCTAATGTAATTACTATATCACCATTAAATTCTATATATTATTAGAATATTTATAAATTTTATTGAATTTAAATCCTATTATAATTAAAACTTCTAATATTATATTCAAAATCAAATAGAAATTCAAATTCACTCAAATTTTAATTTGAGTTCGAAACATCTAAAGCTAATATCAATTAACATTTTTTAAGAAAAAAGGTCCATTAAAATTTATGTAATAAACTTGGTGTAACTTCTTCGTTGGCAAAAAATCAATTTGATTTAAATATTTCTACAATTACACGAACAATACAATTATGTTTAATTTAATTATCGTAATAAGAGAATAAATCAAAAACTACTTTTACTCACTTATATTCGAAAAGTGAGTTTATAGTTTTACAACAAATAAAATATTTTAAGTCTTAAATTTATAATATTTTACATACGAAAGATGAATATAATCAGACAATACTCGATGTAGTATAAAAAGCTAAATTTAATTTTAATAACAAACATTAAAAAAAGCTGACTTCCACAGCTCAAAATACAGAGAAAGATTCAAAGTCCGTACTAACGAATGTTCTAACCAAGGTTTTATGACTCGATATCGGTTTCGATTTCGGGATCCAGTGAAACCAATACGTTTCGGTCGTTTCGATTTCAGTTTCGGCCGTTTCGGTTTCGACTGAAAGATTTTTTTAAATTATTAATTAAGTGTTGACCAGAGTTTAACTATATTTTAACTGTACTTTGATTTCAAATTAAAAATACAATAAAATATTGAAAAAAAATTGAAAAAATTTGCAAAATTAGAAATAAATTTATACTTAATTTTACCATAATATTAAATATTATTTAAGTTAATTAAAATTAATTTTGATAGTTAGTCACTGATATAGTTTACTTTTAATATATATTAGTGTATTTAAAAAATATACAAGAAATAATATGAATATAATTAAAATTTAAAAATTAACATAAGTACATTTAACTTTTCATTAAAATGTATTTCACACATACATAATTTATAAATTCTAAGATAATACAACTAATCATCATAATCATCATCAGTTGAGTTTGGAACATCTGAGTGTGGAATTACAAATTCAGTACCTGGATGATCCGGACGAGCATTTATAGGCATATGAGTCAGAACAACTAACTCTGCGCGATTTCGTGACAGCGGTTCTGAAGTATAACCATACATTGAAGGTCCAAAATGAAAATTATATTTTGACTAAAATTTAACTTTATTTCAATTATTTTTTAACTTCAAATTAAAATTTTATAATATGTTTAAAATTTTCTAAAAAAAATGAATAATTACGTGAATAATATTATGTACGTGAACAGTATCTGACAGAAACCGATAAGGACGTCGAAATCAAATTAGCGATAGTGCTGGCCCCAGTGTAAGGTCGACCTCATCTTGCGGGAGTACGGGTCAAGTCGGTGAGGGCGCGAGATAGGCGAGGGAGCAACGGAAGACTAGCGAGTGCGCAGGGCTCTTGGGTTCGGACACGAAGCTGGCGCGAAGTGCCCCCCCCTCTCCTCTTTCTCCTTTCTCCTCTCTTCCTTTTTCAACCTGCCCGCGCGCTCGAGCTCGCACACGCTCCCACCCGCGCGCGCTCCCACCTACACTCGTTGGTGAAGATAAACAATAATGAATAATAAACCTTAACTGAAATTTAAAATAAGATTTCGGTTCGAGACCGGTTGAAACTATAAACTATGGTTCTAACAATAAAAAGAAGTAAAGCATGACCCACGCGAACACATGGAGTTCCGGCCATTGCGGCTCAGCGTCATCCTCACGGAAATTCAATATGTATGTATATATGAAATGGATTATTATGAATATAACATATATATATATATAAAGACCAAAACACATTATGATGTAACATCCTTCCTACCGAATCTTGAACTCAAGTCTCTAATTATCTGATTATTATTTTACTTTTTTCTTTTGACTTCTCTGAGAATGTGTTTAGTTTAAGATTAGAATCATTCTGTTTGACCAATTTATTATTTAAATATTAATAAAAATAGTTAAATTATTTTTATGTTATTTTAAAAAATAAATTATCATATTACTTTTATACTTATTTATTCAAATTTTAATAAATAATATATCTAAGATATAAAGGTAAAAAAAATTAAATATTTACTGCTTAGACTAAATTTAAATATAAAAAATTTGATCAAATTATTTTTTTATATTTTAATCTTAAACTTAAATTTAAATTTGATTTTAATATTTCAATTTGGTTGAGCTGTTTGCGGAGCAATGCATGATATCATCTTAACTTATGGTTGTCAACCAATGACAGCAAGGAGTATTAGAAGAGATATAATTACCGAATTTAAGTTATCGATTGGCTCAAATGGCTCGAAAGCTTAAAATTAGATTCAAAATTTTGATAAAAATTGAATGGATCCAATCCAAATTCTAAGTCTAATTTTAAAAAAAATTAATATAAAATTTCAGATTTAAATTTGAAAATTGAGTTCTCAGCTCGGACTCAGGCTTGACAGGGCAGAGACCGATCCGGCCCGATTACATCCCTAACTTGTTCATTATTTACTAAGTTTTGACTCGCGAATAACTCACAGCGAAAGTATAATTTATGAAAAATAGATTTTTGGGCAGGTGATGAATAATTTAGTAAGTTTAATATACGATAAGGTTCCAAGGTATGAAAGCAATTAAGTGATGCTTTGAATGTTCCATTTTAGTAGGTATGACTTTGACTAAATATTTTTTTTATAATTCTCTGTAACCCCTTCAAAGATCACTAATACCATATTGGTCCTTTGGACCACCTTTGCATGGCAGTTTACGCCCATGGGCCTGTATAGGGCCCAAAGGGCAACCCACGTGAATGCTGGGTCAGCCCACGGTCTCTGCCTCCGAAGCATAGAGCTTCCAGTACTCCATGTCCGGCCAACCACCGTTTAGTTCCAAATCAAAATTAAGATTAAATTTAAAGCTAATTAGGTACCTATAATTAGCTCTAATTATTTATAACCTTATTATTTATTATTTAACACCTCGAAATTTCGGATTTTTACCCCTGAAATTATTTTGATTTATAGAAAAATCCCCGAAATTTGAATTTTTACAAATAATACCCCGAAATTATTCTGATTTACAGAAAAGTTTTCGAAATTATTGCGATGTCGGCGATGGTGGCGGTGCATGGGCAGCGACCCTGGAGGCCGACAGCGGGAGTGGAGGCCCGAGGCCAACATGTGGGAGCGGACGGTGAAGGCCGACGAGTGAGCGGTGACGCCGGAGGTTGGCGACAGGAGTGGATCCAACTCACCCTATCGCACTCCACCTCCCTCATCTGGCTCGCCCACTCGCGCCGCGGGGCCCCTGTCGCCGCCTTCGCGCACACTGCAAGCGACGACGTTTTCAACGCCGTGGTGTGGGATGTGGTCGTGGACGGGGCCGTGGTATGGGGACGGAGGTCGAGGTCATGGCCTGGGCACGGACGCCTTTAAGACTTTTTAGAAAATAAGACTTTTTTTCTTGAGCTTCTAAGAAAAGGAGAGTTTTTGGAAAATTTAAAAAACCGCGAGACTTTGTACAAATTTTTAATAAGATGAGGACTTTTATACAAATTTTAAAAAACAAGAACTTTTATATAGAATTTTGAGAAATGAGGACATTTTTATATTTTCAAAAAATTACTATTATTTAAATTTTATGGAAGCAACGGTTTTTTAGAAAAATAAAGACTTTTTATAATTTTTAAAATAAGAGATTTTATGCAATTTTCTAAAATTTATTTTTTTGTAAAATTCGATGAAATTAAATGTTTTCTGCAATTTTTAATAAAATATGGGTTTTTTGTAATTTTTCAGCGAAATGAAGGTTTTTAAAAAATTTTAATAAAACGTCGGTTTTATAATTTTTTTTTTTTTAAAAATATGTATTTTTCTAACAATGTTTGTTTAAAAAATGGGACAACTACGTTAGGGGTAATATCGCAAATTTTTTGGTTTGAAATTTAATTAAAATTCTATTAAGAATTGTGGGTTATAAAATAAAAAAAGAAATTATAGATAAATATTGAAATCACAAGCTTACTTTTAAATAAGATATATCTCACAAGTTATATGCAAAAATCTCTCTTAAAAATAATGATCACTTAGCAAATACTTTGACCATTAATATTTGACACAAGATGATACCTAGGGGTGTCCATTCGATTAAAACTGAATCGAACTGAACCGAATAAACCTAACCGAAATTTTCGATTTTTCAAAAACGAAAACCGAACCGAACCAAATATTATACAAACTAAATTCGAACTGAACCGAAATATTTCAGTTTAGTTCAATTTAAACCGAAAACCGAAAATTTAAACCGATTTTATTTTTTTAATTTTCATTTAATTATATTTAAATTGAAATAAAAATCAAAACCAAAACTAATATTATATATTTATATATAATATATAATTCGGTTCGGTTCGATTTTTACGATCTTTCAAAATCAAAAACTGAAATCAAACCGAATTTTAAATTTTTTTTTTTCAAAATCAAACTGAACCGAAAACTAAATAACCCGAACCAAATTGGTTATTCGGTTTGGATTCGATCAGTTTATTCGGTTTTAACTGAACAATGCACAACCCTAATGATCCCATATCATCATATTTTTATGCTGTGATCAAACCTTAAATAGCATGATACATTGGTTCGCGACGGTTATCATTAATAGTAAGGATCAGTTTTGCCAATAGCCCTCAAATGCCTCGAAAATGGAAATTGAATTTAGTCACTAATTATAGTCATTATTATGCTAAATAAGGATTGTAAATATCTAAATTAGTAGATAAAAGCATTTACTATTTATGTTTATCACAGTAATTCTTAGGGATAATTACGGGTGACCCCCCATAATTAGTCTTAATTACGGTTAACCCCCCTAATTTCCGTAATTACCCCCACCCCTCAAATTCGCCCATATTTACCCACAGCCCCCTGATTGTTATTTAATCAAAATTTTACCAAAAAATTCCGATTTTACCCCGTTATTTTTACACATACACCTCTAAAAACTTATTTTTTTACGGTTAACCCCCGGATTTTGGAATTTTACAAATAACACCCCAAAAGAACTCAGATTTACAAAAAGGTCCTCCAAGTTCGAATTTTTGCAAATAAACCCCCGGAAATTATTCCGATATACAGAAAAGTCCCCGAAATTCGGATTTTTGCAAATAACACCCCGTCGCGCGGGCGGGAGCGGAGGAGGAGGCCGGCCGGACGGCCGCGGGGCGGAGGCGGCGGCCGGCGCGGGAGCGGAGGCGGAGGCCGGGCGGGCGGGAGCGGAGGCGGAGGCCGGCGGCTGGAGCGGAGGCGGAGGCCGGGGCGCCGGCGCGCCGAAACGCGGGCGCGGACGGCCACGGCCGAGGCCGTTCCGTTCCCGCGTGCCGGGGACGGAGGCCGAAGCCGGCGCGCCCGCACGCGGGCGCGGGCGAGCACGGCCACGGCCGAGGCCGTTCAGCCCCCGCGTGCCGGGGACGGAGGCCAAGGCCGGCGCGCCCGCACGCGGAGGCCGAGGCCGAGGCCGTTCCGCCCCCGCGTGCCGGGGACGGAGGCAGAGGCCGGCGCGCCCGCGTGACGGGGACGGACAGCCTTGGCCTTGGCCGTCCGCGCCCGCGTGCCGGCGGGCCGGCCTCGGCCTCCGTCCCCGGCACGCGGGGGCGGAACGGCCTCGGCGTCCGCCTCCGCTCCCGCCGCCGGCACGCCGGCGCCCCGGCCTCCGCCTGCTTCCCCGGGCGCGGGCGCGGATTTTTGCAAATAACACCCCGAAATTATTCAAATTTACAGTAAAGTCCCCGAAATTTTGATTTTTACAAATAACTCTCCGAAATTATTCCGAATTACAAAAAAGTCCAGAACTTTCTTATATAACTCTCTTCTTTCTGTAGCCCTAAACGCATATGCGTCGCCGCTGTCATTGTGCTCTGCCGCTGCCGCCGTCGGTCCCTGCACAGCTGCTGCCGTCGCTGTCCACTCGTTACCTTGTGAAATACAGTGAAAGTTTAAAAATTTCAAATTTCAAATTACAAGTTTATTATTTTGTACATTTAAAAATAGACTACCTTCAATATTTTTCTTTATAAATACGTCCAAATTTTATTTATTTTATAAATAAATTTTACAAATAAGTCATTGAAGGTTTCAAAACTTAAAATTTAAAATTACAAGTTTCATATTGTACATTTAGAAATAGACCCCTTCAATATTTTTTTTATAAATAAGTCTATATTTTTAATCATATTTTAAATAAAAATTTTAAAAAAAGACATTAGTGTTTTTTATATTTATAATTACAAATTTAATATTTATAAATTAAAGAATAGACCCTCAAATTTTTTTAAAAAATAACTATAAATTTTTTTTTAAACTAATTTTTACTATTTTTTACATTTAAGAATAGACCACCTTTAATATTTTTTTATAAATACGTCCAAATTTTATTTATTTTATAAATAAATTTTACAAATAAGTCATCAAAAGGTTTCAAAGCTTAAAATTTAAAAAATACAAGTTTCATGTTGTACATTTACAAATAGACCCCTTCAATATTTTTTTTATAAATAAGTCTATATTTTTAATCATATTTTAAATAAAATTTTACAAAAAAGACATTAGTATTTTTATATTTATAATTACCAATTTAATATTTATAAATTAAAAAATAGACCCTCAAATTTTTTTAAAAAAATAACTGTAAAATTTTTTTAAAACTAATTTTTACATTTTTACATTTAAAAATAGACCACCTTTAATATTTTTCTTATAAATACGTTCAAATTTTATTTTTTTATAAATAAATTTTATAAATAAGTCATCGAAGGTTTCAAAGTTTAAAATTTAAAATTACAAGTTTCATGTTGTACATTTACAAATAGACCCCTTCAATATTTTTATTTATAAATAAGTCTATATTTTTAATCATATTTTAAATAAAATTTTACAAAAAAGACATTAGTGTTTTTTATATTTATAATTACAAATTTAATATTTATAAATAAAAAAATAGACCACTAAATTTTTTTTAAAAAATAACTCTAAATTTTTTTTAAAACTAATTTTTACAAATACACCCCTCGCCGGAGGCCCGACGGCGCGCCGGACGGCCCGCCGGCACGCGGCCTCGGACGGCCTCCGCACGCGGGAGCGGAGACGGACGCCGAGGCCGTTCCGCCCCCGCGTGCCGGGGACCGAGGCCGAGGCCGGCGCGCCGGCACGCGGGAGCGGACGGCCAAGGCCAAGGCCGTCCGTCCCCGGCACGTGGGCGCGCCGGCCTCGGCCTCCGTCCCCGGCACGCGGGGGCGGAACGGCCTCGGCCTCGGCCTCCGCGTGCGGGCGCGCCGGTCTCGGCCTCCGTCCCCGGCACGCGGGGGCGGAACGGCCTCGGCCGTGGCCGTCCGCGCCCGCGTTTCGGCGCGCCGGCGTCCCGGCCTCCGCCTCCGCTCCCGCTGCCGGCCGCCGCCACCATTCCCGCGGCCGGCCTGCCGGCCTCCTCCTCCGCTCCCGGCCGCGCGACGGGGTGTTATTTGCAAAAATCCGAATTTCGGGGACTTTTCTGTATATCGAAATAATTTCTGGGGGTTTATTTGCAAAAATTCGAATTTGGAGGACTTTTTTGTAAATCGGAGTTCTTTCGGAGTGCTATTTGCAAAATTCCGAAATCCGGGGGTTAGATATAAAAAATAAGTTTTTAGGGGTGTATGTGTAAAAATAATCAGGGGTAAAATCGGAATTTTTTGGCAAAATTTTGATTAAATAACAATTAGGGGAGGGGATGAAAGTAATTACGGAAGGTTTACCGTAATTAAGACTAATTAGGGGTTACCCGTAATTATTCTTTTTTTTAATTTCATCTAAATTCCTTAAATTAGGACTCTTATTATGAAAAAAAAAAATCCTTGGAAACTTATTCGGAACAAATATAATTTTAAAATGACATATTTATCCTTTACTTTTTCTCATGATTATTCGGCCAAAATCCCATATCTTTTTTGAAAATCTTCTTCTTGTTCGCCACAAGTATCTTTCCCTCCTCAAAGACCATTAATTTCGCCCCCGCCATCACCACCATTATCTGTTCCCCTTTAATTGTCTTCTTCTATTTCATCAAAGTCCCGTTTAACTCCGTCCTTTCCAACTACATTTTTCGCTTCTTTTCTTTCTCTAATTTCCAATTACGTAAAAAAGCGCAAAAGAACCATTCCATAATTAAATCGTTACAAATAAGTCCCCAAAGACTTTTTCGTAACATTAGTTCAGATTTAAGAGACTTTTATGTAAATTCTGAGGATTTTAGGGATGTATATTTAATATCGGAAGAATTTAGGGATGATTTATATATAATAATCCCTAAACGACTGCGTTAAATGAAATTTTTGTGTTGAATTTGACCTCACATACTTCTGTCAACTATGTTAGAATAAAACAATACATTTCTATTGACTGGTTCACCGTCGCTTTGATTTAAGAGATATTTTGAGATTGATTTACTCGACATTTTTTCCTTTCATTCGGACAAGAAAAATTATCAAAAAAAATTATAGGAAACTCTCCAACGACCATGGTTTTGATACTCAAATTTTCAAAATCTAGTGAAATAAATAATTGAGTATTAAATATAATTCCGAAGAGATAAAAATTAGTTCCTATGATTATTCATTTCTAGTTGCTTGAGAATCGAGGTAATCAAAACCTTAATAAAACTTTCGGCATAGATAAGACATAATACTAAGGACACTGAAATTCATACAATTTATTGTAAAGATGAATCTGACCTCTCATAATTCGATGGTTGAGACGTTTCTATAGTTCCTATAATTATTCATTTCTATATGCAGTCATGATCCGAATAAAAAACTAATGATAAACAGACAGTAATTCAGTCAATAATATCCAGTTTTCTACAAACTACAAACACAGATCAGACACTCAACGTTGTGTCGGTTCCTGCGTTGACGAACGTCTCTCTCATCGTGGCTCTGCTGCTGCGGTCCTGCTCTTGTATTTTCTCCGAGCTTCGATGTATCTTCGTCGGCTTCCAGCGCATCTCCAAGGCGGTTTGCAACCTATGGCGGAAGAGGCGTTTGGTGATGCTCGGGACGAAGGCGAAGACATTGAGGCTCCTGCTTGCTAACAGCCTGATCATTTCACAGTCTAATCTTTTCTTGAATCTAAACTGAACTCAAGCCAAGAACAATTCCATGCTAAGCTTTAGCCTGGTTTTCGGGGGTTGGTTTGGCGCCGTCGCCAGAAAGAAAAGCAGGTGCAACCTTTTTCCTTCTGGATGCGCTAGAAATTCTGTTACCAGCAAGTAAAGATGGTGCAATTTGAATAGGGAAAGACACAAGCAATTCCTACCTACATGTCAGTACAAGATCCTTTCTGTTATCTCATTTAAATTCCTCCATCAACCCCATTCTCATTTCCCACGTGAACTCTCCAAACATCACCCTCAAAACCTCTATATAAAGGTCCGGATTGCTCCATTTTGATGCACATAGCCTTACATCGTTCACTCCATCTCTTAACATTTACAATGGCAGCTTTCATCCAATGCTTGCTGGTGGCTTTGTTTATCCTGGGCCTCTGGGCATCCGGTGCGATTTCCCGACCGGTCGGTGAGGAGCTGATTGCCGCACAGCATGAGCAGTGGATGGCTAAGCACGGCCGTGTCTACAAGGACGCGGAGGAGAAGGCTCGGCGCTTTGAGATATTCAAGAACAATGTTAAGTATATTGAGTCTGCGAACAATGACGCAAGCCGCAAATACAAGCTTGGCATCAACAAGTTTGCGGACTTGACGAACGAGGACTTCAAGGCTACTCGCAATGGATTCAGGCCTTCCTCCCTGGATCTAAAGAAAGCTTCGAAGGGCTTCAGGTACGAGAACTTCACGGCTCCTTCAAGCATGGACTGGAGGATCCAGGGCGCCGTTACTCCCGTCAAGGACCAAGGCCAATGTGGTATGATGACTGATTCCCCTATTTTTATACGGTAGAATTTTCGATATCTTTAAAATTTCACTCTCTAAATTCCGTAAATGCAACAGGATGCTGCTGGGCATTCTCTGCAGTGGCAGCGACAGAAGGCATCACCCAAATCAACACAGGCGAACTGATATCCTTGTCGGAGCAGGAGCTCGTGGACTGCGACACTGACGACCAGGGATGCAACGGAGGACTAATGGACAACGCCTTCTTGTTCGTCATCAACAATGGAGGACTGGCCAGAGAAGACGACTACCCATACCAGGCTGCAGATGGCACCTGCGATACGGATGTGGAATCCTCCATTGCAGCCAGTATCAGTGGCTACGAGGACGTGCCCGCAAACAGCGAGCCGTCGCTCTTGCAGGCGGTGGCAAACCAGCCAGTGTCGGTGGGTATCGACGCTGGTGGCTCCGACTTTCAGTTCTACTCCAGCGGCGTGTACACTGGCGGCTGCGGCACAAATTTGGACCATGGTGTCGCTGCTGTGGGGTATGGGACAGACAGCGATGGGACAAACTATTGGATCGTGAAGAACTCGTGGGGCGCGTCCTGGGGCGAGGATGGATATATCAGGATGGAGCGGGACGTGGATGCTGCTGAAGGGCTGTGTGGTATTGCCATGCAGGCTTCTTATCCGACTGCATAATCTGCCATGCAGGCCTTATATTGTACGTATGGAATTGTAATTTCTTGCTCGGATGCATGGAGATTGGAGGGCAAATGCCCTACAATATGTGGATTTTATATTTTAAATCCTAAACTATTACAATAAATTATCAAAAGATACTTAAGCCAATTTGGATCTTTATTTATTTAAACATGTTTTGAGTTTTTCCCACTAAATTTATTCAATAATTTTTAAGCAAAAACCTATCGTTTTATCATGAATGTATAAGAGAAAACACCGTTCAATTACTATAAGAAAAATCATTTAGGTTATAATAAAAATTACAATAAATTCAATAAATTTCTACAAAAGAGATTTTAAATAAGACAATTATAGTCCAAAGCAAAAAACTAATGATAATGGGTAGTGCAGCCAGTAATTTTCTCCAAACACCACACAGACATTCCATTCCATATATTTGACCACCTAATTACAATAGGATTTTTTGTCCCTGCCACTAGCTCCGGCGAGGAATCGCACGAGCCCGCAGGGCTTCTTCATCACGGTAGTGAACTCCTTCTCTGTCAAGCCCACCTCCTCCCCATCAACTTTCTTCCGCTCGTACTCCGCCACCAGATTTGCCACAAAGTACTCCAAATGCAGCATCGCCATCCTCAGCCCGGGGCAAATCCTCCTCCCTAAATGGCATCATCTTGATCTCCATGCTCCCAGTCACATCCACCCCCTCCTCCTCCCTGCCGGCAACAAATCTCTCTGGCTTGAACTCCATCGGCTCCTCCCATACCTTCCCATCCCAATCCATCTGCGCCACTCCGAAGTTCACCGATGCCTTCTTGGGTATCACATAACCGTCGATCACAATCTCCTCCGATACCGTGTGAGGCAGCACCAGATGCGCCGGCTGCCGCCGCCTCAGCAGCTCCATCACCACTCCTTTCAGATACGGCATCCTCTGCAGCTCCTCCTCCTTGACCTCCTTTCCTCCCTCTCGAGCTAGAACCGAGCAAGTTGGTCCCAACTCGAGCTCAGCTCATTTCGAAAATGAGCTCAATTTTGAGCTCGAGCAGCTCACATGCCTTGAGCCAAACTGGCACCCCTAGCTATAACTACAATGTTGCCTTTATAACATGGGATAGAATTCTCTATCATTCGGACATGAATATTATCAAAGCACAACTATTCTAGAAACAAGTCCACAAGAAGCCTTTTGTTTCAGAATTCTTTTTAAATTCCAGGATATGTTTCTGAGTAGGAGGTCATCGTCCAAACATAGCAGATGGAATATAAGGCCATATTCCAGGGAAGTTCTATTTAGCCTTTTAGTCATAACCTGTTCCAAATTGGAACTAGTGGATTATCAAGAAGAATCAGTTTTTCTTTGCTTAATGAGCAACCTTGTGTTTATCCTGCAGTATACCTTTATATTACCGTTCGTCCTGTTTTCTAATTTGTTTCTCATCTTGAGGACAAGGAAAGTTATTCCTTGGGAAAAGATTTGTAACTGTTGAAAAAGGTATCTCAGAGATCCATGTTGAGATGAAAAAGCTAGCCCATGAGTTGTGAATAATGGGCTTCAAATCATATATGATCATTTATTTGGAGATAGCAGTAGTGATTTATTTTGTGCGAATTCAGTTCGAATTAGATAATCACACTTACGATGCCATTTGCCAAATTTGCTGGTTTTCCATCATGTGGGGTCAACCGTTGAGTTCGCATTGGAATGGCAGAAAGGGACCCTAAAGCTAAGGCTAGCAGCGGGTGGGACAGCCTATCCAAGTGTGGCGTTATTAAATCTTGTCTTGAGCTTCAGGATTGCAGGGGAAGCACGGTCCTGGACTCTCTTGAACAAATGAGTAGGTGAGTACGCCAAGATTAAAACTTGTCTGAATAATATGCTTTTTCTCCCTTGGGCTGACTAGCATTGAAGAGTCCAAGTGAGGCATGTGTGGGAGAAATTTTAAATGTTGGTGTCGGGGAGCACTGCAAGTGGTTCCAAATCCACTTCAAAACATGCCTTCTCCAATTCCCAAGTTATTTTCAGTGTAATGTAAATCCAATCCTCCAACAAAAATTCTGACCACCGTCATTCTAATTCTTCCTCATTTGTCTCTAACATGTAAACCTTTAAGACAGAAAAGAACCAAATGTTATCTAAGGCCTTCCTCCACATGGTTCTCTTGGACTATTACTTTCATCGTGATGCATTTTACTATAGCTGGTTCTTTATGGAATGTGACTCTTCTAGGAACTGTTCCTAACTCCTTGAGTCTTGTCTCATGGATCTCCTTTAATTAGTGTCGTATAAGTGGATGTTTACGGCTTTAAAGTTTTGTAAATGGTCCACAACATTATATATGAATGAGATATATATTTTTTTACTTTAAATTCATGGGTAACAGTTCACTCATCTTAACATAAATGATTGGCTTATATCCTTAATCTTCTTGCGTTATTTTGCATTTTTCAGGTGAAATCTGGGAATTTCATGCATGGGCTGTTGAAGGAAAACATCCAGCTCAATAGAAAAGTGCTCTCTGAGCTGTCACTGCACGAGCCATACAGCTTCAAAGCCCTCGTCCACGTCTCTTGCAACCATTTCTTGGAAACAAGGCCCCAAAGAAGGAAGATGAGTCCATTGATGCGTGAGATTTACCGTTTCAGTGGGGATGGGAATCAGAATTAAAATTAAAATTAATAAATCATTTTTATAAATTAATTTTTTTATTAAAATTAATTTTACATTACCTTATAATTTTAAAATTTATTTATTTATTTAAATAATAATTTAAAATAAATAATATTAATTTTATATAAAAAAAAATTAAAACAAGCGGACCCTGATCCCAATTCTAAATCAAAGGATACCGTTGTTCACCTTCAGCGGGTTGACTTTTTTGTTTTATTGTCTAAAATCTACCACGCTGAGCATGTTGCATGTTCAGCAAAATTATTAAGAGTGCTATGCAGATCATAGCTTTGTAGAAAGAAGAAACGATGCGCGGGGTTTTTTCCATGTACTATGAGCCTGTGTATTCGGTATATTTGATGTAGGTCGCCATCCATGATAATATATCTAGCATTTGAATCATATCATGTTAACGGTCGCAGCCAAATTTGATGGGTTGGGAGCTGTTGGCCACGTCAACATGTGTATCCTCTACAGGATATTGTCTACATTATTGGTCTGTGTTGTCATACTTGTACTGGATTTGCTATTTGCTATTTTTTTTTATTAAATTCATGTATATCTTGTAGAATATGTTTTTTCAATTTTTTTATTGCCAAATGTGCAGTTTCGTTATTGTTGGCAGATGATTTGGCCCACGGCCCGACCCTGGCACGAGTCACGAGACGACTCTCCAAGTCCGTCCGTTTTCATCGATAGCCCAATTGAGCTTTGGTGGATTCTTCTCGTGTCGGGCCCCTTTCCTCTCCGTTTTCCTCCCGGTCGGCGCTCCCATTTCCAATTCAGAACAAGAAATCGCTGGTCTCTCATGGAAGAGTAAGCTCTCCCTCCCTCTCTCTCTCTGTCTCTCTCTCTTCTCCCCCGATTTGCCTGATTTTCACGAGAATTTGTTGAATTTTGAACAATCTCGGCCATTCTTGTCTCCAGATCTGAGCGCGATCTTCATCATCATCCGAAAGAGGACCATCACGGCCAATCGAGCGGGGGGCGGCGGAGCACGACGAGCATCCACGTGGCGGCCCTCGACGGCCTGGTGAACGTGAACTCCCTCTTCACGATCGCGGTTTTCGTGGGTCTTTCCTTGACGACGCCGGGCCAGCGCAGCCTGGAGAACAGCTCCGCCTGCGACGCGGGGCCGGACGTGGTCCGCAACCTGCTGGTCTTCGAGGTGGTCTCCTTCAGCTTCTTCCTTTTCTCCAGCCTGCTGTCCCAGGGCCTCAAGCTCTCCATCAACCTCATCAACAGCAACGTCGACGACGCCTTCCGTGCCCACATCAACGCCCGCGTCCTCCGTCTCGCCATGCTCGGGTCGGCTGCGGGGTCCGTCATGGGATGCGTGTTCCTCATGCTGTCCATGGTCAATGTCATCCAGATCCGGCTGGGGATGCTTTCCTGTGGGAGCCAGGCGGCGGTCAGGGCCGTGGTGGCGCTCGTGACGCTGGTGACCATAGCGCTGGCTGCTTATATCTCTACCGTATTCTACGCCTTCACGCACTAGATGCTTTCTCTTGGATTCAGTTCATCTTTGTGATTATTATTATTATTCCTGTGTAGAACATTGAATTTGTATTTGCGTGGAAAGCTGCAATCGTATTTTTCTGGATTTTCGTTCTCGTTTGTTGTTCGATAATGTCCAATCAATTCTGCTAAAAGATTTTGGCAGATGCTGCTCAACGCGAGAAAGAGTATAACTTGCTGTGGAAGGAAGGGATGCGCGGCGGCGGACATGCCCCGTCTCCACAATGACAAGTTACAGGGCCTGTATATGTATATATATTTTGCTCTACTTGTTAGTCCATCTCATTCGTGATGCAACTTTTTTTCAGCCAATGAGATCTGAGGGAGGTTAGCTTGGAAATATGTTTAAAGCACGATTTTCGAGCGATTATTACTTTCTAATACTATATTTGGTTAAATGTTAAGCTTGATTAACAGGTGTAACTAAGTATAATACCTCCATTTTTAATGTATAGCTTTCAAGCAAAGAAATTATTTCAGGTCTTATGTCTGGCCTCAAATAGCTAAACTAGCTCAACAGGCCTGCCAATTATATATGTTATCTGACATGTTAATCCCATGCCAATCCGACAGGAGTTAAGCGAATTTGAGTTTGCTATAATGGGATTGATTTGATTGTAAACAGAAAAAAATTTGAATTATAAATAATTTAATCCATATAATTCGATGAAAACTCATTTATTCACAATCTGAAATATACCCATATAAATCAATTTACGTTGATAGGTAAAAATATGAATAAATAATTATTATTTTATTTAATTAATTTTAATTAACATAATATTGTTGAATCGATGTGAAACGTTTTTTTATACTTATATCATTATCATTGTATAAAATATAGGTAATCTAAGTTGTGTTGTAAACGAGTTGATTTGATCCGTTTAAGTTACATGAGTTGTATGGGTGAAATTTGGATTGACTTGTCTTTAATACTTCGAATTTGATACGATAGGAATCTCATCCATCTAACTTGCTCTCTAGGAATATAATCGGACTGGGCTAGACTCAGATTTTATTGATTTCAAGTCCAAATTTCAAATACAATCTTTAAATTTGAGTTGACTCGAACTCCAAAATATATAATAAATTTTCAGACCGGACTCAACATTTGGATTCGACCTATTTATTTTGACAAAATTCTAGACTCGGGTCTGACCCAAAATCCGAAAACCCAAAACCTAAATCCAAAAATTTGGGCCGGGCTGTCTTTCGGATCGCCCGAGTTCAAAACCTTGCCGCAACGTGTCAACAATTCACTGGCGAAATGCACCGCGATGGATAGGCTGGACCACTCGGGAAACCAAAAAATACACTCCACGGAGAAACAAAATAAAAACAGGAGCTCGTAGAAGAAGCTCACCGGCGGAGATGGCGTTACTGGCGGCGCCACTCTCATTGCCTCTCCCAAAATCCAAATCAACTTCCAGGCGGCGGCGGCGGCGCTGCACGCCGGCGATGTCTCTGCTCTCCAGCGGGGACTTTGCGTCGAACCTGGAAGAAGGGCGGTTGGAGCGGCCTCGTTGGTCGGGGAAGACGCCGCTTTCTCGCCTCGTCGGATCTCTCATTGCATTCAAGCCCCTTTACGCTCTAATGAAGCTCGCTTCCCGCGAGATTCTCATCAGGTTTCCACCGTCAATTTCTTCTTCTTTTAGGTTCTCCTTTTGGTTGTCCCGATGACTGATTTCTGTTGTTTCGTTTTCTTCTCCTGGAAGTACGGCTGAGAAATCCAGTATTCCGTGGCGGAGGATGACGAGGGAAATTTTGGATTCAAATGTTTACGAGGAATTGGAGAGTATAAAAAATCCTTCTCTTGTGTACCCTGCTTGTAAGTATTCTTCTGTCTCTCTTGTTCTCTCTTATATGTTGATTGCTGGATGTGCCGGTCTTTAACTTCTGGGACAACAGATAAAAAACTTTGTTATCTGTTTAGGTTAACTAACTGGGTGTTTGCATGTCAATTAGTTGATGCTAATGTTTTGTAGGTGGAGTACTGAATTTACTGGAAAATACCGATCGATTTTTCCCAAGTGTCTAGAAGCAGTCCCTATCATTTGATCCTCTTTTTTGTAGTGAATAATATCACTTATTTTCAATTGCTCGTATCCACTGATAGGATGAAAGTATACGTAACGCTAAACCTATACTTGCTGCAAGATGATTTTCCTATTTCAAAAAGGTGACAAACCCTTATATCTGATTTTTTCATATTATATGTAGCACTAGGCTTAAAAATTCTTGAAATTATAACAAAAACTCTTTGTGAATTGTGCATCTGTTGCATTTGACATTGCTACATGTAGGATTTGAATTAGTGACATTTCCATTTGAAGATTGCAACATCCATCGAGCTAACCAGTTGGAGGTGGCTTTCAAGTAATACAACAATAATCCTTCCGATTTATCAGTTGGATTGAAATGATTAAAATGCTGTTTTATCTTCAATTTGGAGCATAGATGTACATTCCCTTATAAACATGTTATCTATTAGCAGACACCTAATTGTATTTCTAATTGAGCCTCACTTTCTCTTGTCCTCAATGTTCGCAATTGTGGTCTTATGAATTCTATTTCGTGACAGATTATCTAAATCCATTCCATGCATATGACGAGGGGAACCTATCCTGGCTGGTAAAGTTTCACAATAAATCAAAATTATCTACTTGTTTATTTTAACCTGTATCTTATGTGTTAAAACTCGTAATGTAGCAAATGGTAAGTTGTTACAGTTCGTTGGTGATTTCCTGCAAATAAGATACTTGTGATTAAGGTGTTCTACATTTTGTAGAATACCCATAGGTTAGCACATGATCGTCATTGTTGTAACTCTCTAGATAAATTATTCAAGTTATTAAAATCTTATCCAGTCAGTGGCCTTGAGACAGAAAGAATTAGATAATCTTTTCTTAGAAAATTAAAAATAGGAGACAGAATGCCGGATCAACAGCAAGACACATGATGTTCTCATGATATTGAAACATGCATTTCTTCATTCCACCTTGGGGTTTTTTGTGATAAATAGCTTCAAGATAGATCCTCACTATAGCTCAAAATTTTCATTCTCTTTCACTCTGTAGGATTCATGAGTTGCAACCCTCTGCCTTTCTCTGATAAGCTGCAGAGGGAAATGCGTTTCATTTAAAATGAGCATTGAAGAAACTATCAGGGATGATTGGAATGTCGTTTGAAGACCTAATTAGTTAAGAGCCTTTACCAATTATCCATGGAATTCAGAAAGACTGTAAATCTTCGAAGTTTCTAAGTCAATTTACCTTTTTTCGGTTTTTTTTTGGAGCTATTTTTTTTCATTGCTTCCTTATATACTTAGATTGTTCGAGAATTACATTAGTTAAAAGCACGTTCTTATAGGGCTTTTTTGGTCCATAGTTAAGCAAAAGCTAGGATAAACTCAAGCTTCCAAGTGTACTGTCTCTTATCTTAGCTTCCCCAAGTTGATCTATAAGCTAAACTCGACAATGGCAGGCAGCAGCTGAGGCAGAAGCTGCAACATTGTCAATTGCTAAGAGAGCAGTTCCAAATGCCTCTTCAGCTACTGAAGCAAATGAAGTGCTTCGCGGAAATTGGGTTAAAACAATTGAGCAACACCACCTACTTTATTCTGGGGACGTAGTGGTTAATGATATATTGGACATCGGCTGCTCTGTAGGAATAAGCACTTCATATCTTGTTGAAAAGTTCCCCTCAGCAAACATGACGGTATGTTGAGTATTCAGATTTTATTGTTAATTATATTCAACTTTCTTGCTAATGATATATGTTTACATCTTTTTTAGCTATTTCATTCATTTAAGTGCAACGGCCTACAAGATGGATTTTGTTTCTTTTCGTTGCTTTCTACAAGTTGATATCAAATTTCTCTCTTAGCTTAGAAAATGCATTTTCTTGTGAATCTTGATTTTCAGAATTGAAGGTAAACTCTTGTAGTGTTCACTTGAGTTTTGTTGAAGGAGTATATTAGTATTAGCTGTATGTGCATTGGAAGATGGGCCAGATGTTGAACTGGTTCCCAGAGACCTTGTTTACTAGTGTTCAGAGAGAGAAAGGGTATTGAGAGACACATGCAAAGGATATAGATTAAAGTGAAAAATCATTTAAGTAGCCTTATTGAGATTTTCTATTTTGTTTTTATTCTGCACTTACAGATAAGTGGCACAATTTTGCATGGATGTCCTGTTTTTCTGCTAACTTGCAGATCTAGCTTTACTGGTTACATTATTTCCATAGTTTAGGATTGCTGAAATGTGGGTGGCTAAAACTTAGGATGGAGTTTGTATTGTCTCATGAATCTATGTTTTGATCAAGGTCATTATGTTTAGATACTTTAGGGCTTATAAACTCCAATAGCTTTGGATCCTTGGCTTCCTCCTTGGATTTTGTTTGTTTCTATAAATAATACACCGACGTTTGCAGCTTGCCATTGTTTTATGTTGGTTCTAGGAAGGAAGTAGAGGCCAGTTTGGCCAGCTCCAAAATGGGATTAGTGGCCAATCCAGGGTTGGCTTCTGGTGGTGCAAAAGTGTTCTGACCATAATCTCGTATGAATGGCTTCTGCCCTTCTCAATATTAATTTTGTTTCAGATTCATCCATTGGCCTGAAAAGGTGGCCTGTATTACATGAGCTTGATCCTTCAAAGTTCAAACATCAGTCTAGTCATCATTTAGTTCTCTTTGTGCTTCAAAGTGCATGGAAGCTAAATATGATGATTATAAGATTGCACCCATCATCATTATTAGAATGGTTAGTAAACAGTGAACTAAATATTAGAGGCCAATAGAAAATATTTGCGTGATGGAGTCTCCTGAGTTTGCTTTTTTCTAGTTGGATGATCTTTGATTTCCAGAAAACAATCCATCACAAGATCTGGCAGTGTTCTCTTGACAGATCCCCTTCGTTGTGATGCTTCTACTGCTACAACTTTCAAATAACAACCCTATCACTTTTCCCAGTTGATATACAGGCTTCCTTCTGTGAGTTGGTTGTTCATGTTCATATTGATCAATAAGTCATTGGCCTATATATTCCCTGAATTTCACAAATATATTGCCTGAATACTAACTTCAGGCTCAATCTATTTTGTACAGGGATTGGATCTGTCGCCCTTCTTCCTTGCTGTTGCTCGATACAATGAAAAGAAAAAAGCTCAAAGAAGTAGACCAACTAGGTGGATCCATGCAAATGGAGAATCAACAGGATTACCTTCCAAGTCATTTGATCTAGTCTCACTTGCTTTTGTGGTATGTATCCATAACTTCTTGATTTACACTTTTTTTCCTTATTGGCATTTTCAACTAATTGGTATGTTTGTTTTCCTGTTAACAATAAGATATTAATCCATTGCTCAAAATAATAATAGTAATAGTAGTGATAATACTAACAATAAATCTTGTTCTTCAAATCAACCACAAGAAAGAACATGTCCTGGGCATTCAAATCTTGTTCGTGTTGTTTCTTTAACTGCTCTCTTTCCCCCAAATCAGCACCTATTCTTGTTCACCTTCAACAAAAAAATTTCTCAATCTTCTCTTTTTCTTCATTTGGTTAAGTGCGCTCCAAATTTTTCTTCATTTGCCTGGCAAATTTTATATTCGCTTGCATCTCAATATTCAGTTCTTCTTCTTTGATTTTGGCTTGCTTGCTTATTTTCTGCGGAGATGTGCATCTCTGTTAGGCATTCTAGATAATGCACCTACATCTAGCTGGTCATACTCACAGGACCTCAACCTTTCTACAGCCCAATTTTTTCAAAGGAGAGGATAAGACCTATTTCAGTATCAACAAAGGGCAAGATAGCTTGCTCTGCATCATAGTTAATTTTAACCATAGCTGATTATAGGATTTCATTATGTGTTAGTTCTAAGCACAAAAATATAATGGTCTACATTATAAAGGGACTTATATGTTAGTCCTCAAAAGTCAGGAACTTCCATGTAATTCAAGAAGGTTCAGGACTTTCAGGTACTAGTAGGTAACCTACCCTTGTTATTTTTGCCGCTGTATCATTAGCTCAGGATCATTTCTTTCAGGTGACACCTTTCTGTTCTAATTTGCAGCTTCATGAATGTCCTACAAGAGCAACAATTGGCTTATTGAAGGAATCCTTTCGTCTTCTTCGGCCTGGTGGCACAATAGTTGTGCTTGACAACTCGGTACATATGCATTTTTCAAGTAACTTGTGTTATCTGCATTCATTATTAAATACCTTCTGAGGTCGCTTTTCATTTGCAGCCAAAATCAAAAGTCCTTCAGGTATGCATTTCGCAAGTTCACTCGATGTCAAGTCACCCTTAAATTGAATACAATTACAATACAAGGGGCTATTTGGATGTATGCACTTGCATATCCTATCCTTTCTGGTGTTAGATTTTGTAGAGCAAATCACTTTGTTAAGGAGTCGTTTAGTTATGGACTTAAAAAGACATATGACCAGTTAGTCAATTAGTTTTATATGCTTTGAGTGCACTGTGGAATCAAGTCTATATTGAAACTAGAAAATAAAAAATTGTATCCCATCTCCTTAAAATCATCATTATTCTTCCAGATTCCTTGTTTCCCTCCTGTTCCTGCTTTGGACAACAGTCCCATAAAACATTTTTCTTCATTTATGTAGATGATTGTCATGTTCCTAAATGTAAGAGATCACTGATGCTAAAAATTTTCCTTTCTTCCTTTGCCTTCAGGAATTATCCCCAGTATTATTCACACTGTTGAAGAGTACTGAGCCATTCCTTGATGAGTACTACCTGCTAGATCTGGAGAACGCAATGGAAGAAGCTGGATTTGTCAATGTCCACACAATTCTAACTAGCCCCCGACATAGGACTGTGACAGCCACTGTGCCTCGCCAAATGTAACTCAACATTTTGGGAGCCTCTTTTGTAACGTGCTGAAACTTTCTGCGGTACTGCAGTGCTGGCAACAGCCCCAGCCTGCACCGGCTTGGATGAGTCCAAAGTGGGCTCACATGGGTTGAAGCAGGTTGAAATTCGTTAAAACACACTAATTTTTATATTAAGCCTACTTAGGATTCAGCCTATTGAATTTATCTTATGTCCGTTAAAGCCCATTAAAATGTGTCAATGTCTACATCTATTGTTTCTAATGACATACTAAAATAGTACTTAAAAATAAATTAATATATTTTATTAGTAAAATAGTGATTAAACCAATTTTTAATGGGTTTTTAATGAATTTTTTAAAATAAATTTAAAATTTAATGGACTGTTGTTTGTTGGATATTTTGGACAGGTTTTTAACAGATTGGGCCTACTGAGTCCAATGAACACTTAATCCGTTGACAGGTCTATTACAACGACAGATTTTTAAAAAATGTACAGCAAACATGACCATCTTGTGTTGTGTCCATGTATCAGAATGACCAAGTTGTCTGCTTGCTACTTATTTGTGAATTTTTGCCCAAATACATATATATATATGGTGTATAGCTTGTATCTGGTTTCACGGAGGTATACTATGCAGTAGTGCAAAAGGGTAAAAATGTGTGAGATTGGATCAGATCGCAGGCCAGATGAATAAGAATGTATGTATTACTTCTGATTCCAATGCACTCGAAACGAAACAAATCCGGCCTAACATATGCTGCTACAGATTCAATCTAAATGCAGATGACCAGCAGGAACATATATATATTCCAGTCGTGATAAAAACAAAGCACAGGAGACGTCACTGCCAATCATTTCATTACACAAATCACATAATTCATATTTGTTCAGATGCCTTGGAAAGCCTAGGCACGCACACATCGCACAAACTTTATTTCGCCTTCGCTTGGCAACCACTCGAAGGGCCGCGACAAACCAAAGCCACACCTACGAGATTCCCTCCGGCCTCAGCGCAAATAATGCACGGGGCGGTGGACTTCCAGTCGCTTCAACAACAGAAAGAAAAAATCCAAACAAAAGGACACCCGACAGTCTTGAAAAGGAAGCAGGCCAAAGCCAGCCAGTCACTTATTGTCACTCAGTTTACAAACGAAGGTTCATAGGATAGGCGGGAATCTAGCGGCGGAAGCTTCGAACCTGCCGCGGGGTCTCCCCGTTCTCATCCTTCAGCTTCACGGCGGTGTAGACGGCGGCACCCGCGATGGCCCCCGCCGTGGGGGCCACCAGGTAGATCCATATCTGCTTGTAATTACCCGCTGCCACTGCTGGCCCCAAGGTCCGTACAGGATTCATCGATCCCCCGCTTGACGGTCTGCATTTCCAAACAAGTTGGTGAGAAAAATCATGAAACAAACATATTCAAAATTAAATTGTAGATTTATATGTTAAGTGCTAACCCAGCGACAAGTATGTTAAGCATGACCGTTGCTCCAACTGCTATTCCCGCCAACTCCCCGACGGCTCGAGTGTCTGTGGCGACCGCGGTGACGACGAAGAGGAGATTAAAGGTGATGACGAATTCGATGAAGAAGGCCTGGGCACTGCTGACGGAGGGGACCGTGACGCCGCCGGAGAGGAAGGGGTGGAATATACCCTTTAGAGCGAAGGAGGCACAGATGGAGGCGGAGACCTGGGCAGCGATGTAGGCGGGGACGTGGACCCAGGGGAAGTGGCGGAGCACAGCGAAGGCGATGGTGAGGGAGGGGTTGAGATGCGCGCCGGAGATGTGACCGGTGGAGAGGATCACGATCATGACGGCGAGGCCGGCGCAGGCGGCGTTGCCAATAAGCGTCTCGGCGTTGTTGTACTTCTGGTTCACGATGGGCGCGGCGGTGGCGCCGAATATGAGGATGAAGGTGCCCACAAACTCGGCGCCCAACTGCCATGTTTAAATTTTAAATTCAGGAGTTTTGCTCGCAAGACCCTGTAAAATTGCAAAGATGCATATTTTGCTCCTACAAAATCAAAATTAGTATGCACCCCTATGCAAATCTGCAATTTCATTATTTATGGATGTGCAATTTTACAAAAAATCGAGGTCCCATATGTAATTTTATAATTGTGCAGGAGTATGCCTGCAAAAAAACCTTTTAGCCGACAGGGCAGCCAGGGGGTCAAGTGCATCAAAGTCTACTGCCGTCTCGATCAAACAAATCAGAAGCATCAATCAGAAACCGGCCATCAGTTGGTGCATCGCTTTTCTAATTTCTAAATACTGAATCCCACCAAATCACGAACGTACAAAAGTTTTTTCCATGAATTTGGCGGATTTTGATAGGTAATTAAGGAAAAATTTTAGGGGTTTTTAGGAAAAAAAACTTGGAAGTTAGTGCACTAGAGTCGTCCAAAGTGACCGCACCGCAAACGGACGGTGGGAATGATTATGGGACACCCAGCCCTACTGCACGTAGGTCTATTATGAGCGTAGCAAATTATGTTTAGGGCGATAATAGGTGTAATTAAACGGGATTTTATCTGCAGTTAGCTAGACATAATTACAAGGGTTTCTATTTAAAAGGTTACTTTGTAAATATATATCTACAAGTGAAGGGGCTATTTGTGAAAGTTTCTCAAAGAAAGCACAGAAATACATGCAAAAGCGGAAAAAAAAAATTTCAAACTAAAAAACAAAGATGGTTTGACTCCTGTATGGTCCAAACCAAATAATAATAGCATTATTACAAATAAAATAATAGTTCAATTTAAAAGATTATCGATAACACAATTCAAAAACCAATTGCAGTCGCAAGCGATCGATCTTCATAAACAAACAACTAAAGAACTGTTTTAGACTTCGATTTAATAAAATAATAAAACTCAATTACGCAAACAGAAACACTATTATTAGTAATTAATTGGCGTCAATTAACTAATCAATTAATGGTGGCGGTAGAGCTAGCACGGGCATACCTTCCTGGTGAGGGACACGTCGGGCCTGGGAATATCGGTGAAGCACGTGTGAGGCGAGGCCCAGGAGTCGATCCCCATGGGAAGGCACTTGTTGCACCGCGGCATTGACTTCCTATCGTACGACAGCGAGTCCACCCGTAGCGACGAGAACAGCGGCGCCCCCGGCGTCCCGGGCGTCGCAGGCGCCGACGCCGCCGGCGTTCCAGTCTCCGACCCCGGCATTGCAGCTCAAAACCAGCAGCAACAACGAAAACAAAATTCTTTCTTCTTTTTTTTGGGTTTTTTTCAGGAGGAGTTTGATCGAATGGAGGCAAACGTTACATGATTCGGAGGTTTTTTATAAAGTTTTTGCTACAAGAAGGGAGGAACTGTGTCCAGGATGGGCGGCAGCAGGGGTGGTGGCCCTCTCAATGATGCATGGAAAATAATAATGTTGAAGACTTTTTTTGGTATTTTTTTGACTTTTTGGTTGCAGAAATGATGGAAAAGGCAAGTATTACAGGATCTGAAGCTTTTTATACAATTTTCTCTGAGGAAGAAGAGGAACGGCAAGAACCCAAGCGAGCTCCAAACCGCAAACCAAAACTAGCAAATGCCTGCGAGCAAAGAAAAAAGTTTTGAAATTTTTTGGAGACTTTACTGAGAGTATAGAACTTACATGCTTGGAAGGCTTTTTTAAAGGTTGGATTAAGGAATGAGAGGATAAGGATCCAGCTCCGACGAACAGAAAAACAAGGAAAACAAGAATGCTAGAAGATGGAGTCGGACGACATCGCAGCTGATCAGGAATCAGAACCCGAGATTCATTCGAAGAAATCCAACTATGCAGATGAACAAATGAGAAGATATTAGGGGGGGGGGGGGGGGGGGGGAGAGAGAGAGAGAGAGAGAGAGAGCGAGGAAGGTTGGAGGAAGCGAGGCAAGATATTAGGAGAGGAGAAGGGTGGGGAGGTCAATGGCTTCACAGCTAATGCCGATGTGGCTTTTAATTCAATTCGTGGGACTGAAAAATGGAAGGAGGAAGAAGCAGTGCATTAAAAACTTTGAATATGGCCCGTCAATTATTATAGAATCATGGCTGTCCAGTTAGGCGTGTTGTGTTTTAAATTCTCTCTTCAGAGTTCAGACTGCTGTTCAGGTTGAAAAAGAAGGAGTATCTACTGTTCACTTCTCTTGTTTGCTACCTGTGAGCTGTGATTAATAATCTTTTATTTTGTACATATATATACATATTTTTTTTATTTATTTGGAGGGCTCAGAGATGCTTAGCCCGCAAGGAGAATAAGCTCCATAGTATTCATTTGATTTTTTTCCTGCTAAGGCGCAAAACATTATCGGGTTTTTTTATTTGTACCTCCCTATAAATTGTCATAATTGTTCATGACTCCTTATGTTTAGTTCAACAACGTGTCGAAGAGCATGTTAAAAGGCGTGGATAAAATGTAGGAAACATCATTCAATAATTTCTAAAATTTTCTGAATTTTATGATCAACACTTTAAAAATTGGGAATTAGTCTACGCAAATTTCTAAAATTTAGAATCAATCTCTAAAAATGTGATTTTCTAAAATAAAAAATATATAATTTTATTATAATATATAAATTCTTTAACTTATATATAAAATATTGAGAAAATTACACTTGGAAAGACTGATTTTAAATTTGTAAAAAATTTTCAAAAGTTGATTCTGAATTTTTTAAATCGTTCCAGATTATTTTTATTTGTTTAGTAGTACATATTTTCTCCAAAACTTTAAGAACAACCGAAATGATTATGTTGAATATTGTTTCCAAAATCAAAACCGGATGCTAAATGGAAAAGGCATCACGTTAATTTTTTTTTAAAAAAGAGAATAATATTTTATATTATTCTTTTTTTAAGAAATTGTTATTATTCACCTCAAGACTTGCGTAATCGTTATCTAATGGGATAAAAGCACGTCGTCTGTGTAAAAAAGCAAGGCTTTCGGAATACGTTTCGGTGTTTCCGAATCTTGAACTAGCTTAGCCGAGATAAATATATTTTGTGATATAATCGTATTATATAAATATAAATAATATATTTTTTAAAAAAATAAAATCATAAATACAGATCAAAATATTCTGAAACGTCGCGGCAAAAAGTAAAATAAAGAATTGTTATGCAATAAATGCAGCATATGAGAGTCATAGCTCGTTTAGATAAGATCAGATTCAACCCCTTCAGATCATCAGATAACTCGGATGTTATCTAGTTTCTAGAATAGCATTTCACCCATTGTTTTTCTGGATGAGCTTTGGCTTTTCCTCTAATCAACCTATAAATTATGCACAGAACATCGTTAACTGTTAATTGTTTTCGACCAAAGTCCTGATCAACATTTTCAGATGTCGATGCAAGTACAAACGAGTTCAGCTGTGTCAGAATCGTTAGTTTGAATTCAACTAAGTTCAAATTTAAATTCTAGAAATTAAATTTAATCATTCTTTTTAAATTATATTATATTAATTTTTTTATAATTTTAATTAATTTTTTATATATTAAAAATGAGTTATCGAGGCGAAATTAGTTCAAATTAGACTCATTTATACAAAGAGCAGAGTTTTTAAGTTGTAACTCGATAAATAAAATTAAACTCGAAATATAAGTAAAATTAACATCTCTGGATGTCGACTCATCGGTGCTTCAACCGAACTATCCAATCTGAAAACAAAATTATTTAAAGAATTCCCCGACTTCGTCACAGCCTGTGTTTCCACCACCAACAGCGAGCTATCAACCAACATATGACGCGGCAAAATAATACTTAGTCTGAATGGGGTCATTTGTTTTAGGAGCGGGATCAAGACATCGTGTCAGAATTATTATTATTTTTTTAATTCATATTAAATTAAATTATTATAAAAAATTAAATAATTTTTTGAATTTTAAATTATTAAAATTTTAATTTTAATAAAAAAAATTAATTTATAAAAATAATTTACTAATTTGTATCTTTACCTTAATCTTAATTCCCAACTAAACCGTTCCAATGTGCTCTCGCTCAAGACGTGCTTCTTCCGTTCTTTTTTTTTTTTTTTTTCTCTCTCTTATCGATCGGACCCACCGAAACGAAATTGATTTGTGGCTGGTTTTTATTGAAATACATTTTATCCTTTTTCTTTTTTTGGGCCATTATTATGATTCACGGTCTCGTGCCCGCATCTTATCATTGTACGTGTGCGCCGCGGGAAAACGAACCTTTTGGGTTTTGGTTTTGGTCCATTAGCATTCGGCCTTGAATCTAATCGGTACAGTAAAAAATAATCATCTAAATGTTTTATTAAATTTTAAATCAAAATTTTCATTTTTCGCCGAAATATTTTAGTCTAAAATTTAATTTCAAATATTAAAAATATATTATTTAATGTTATACAGTATTTTAATCTCGGATCACGTTGCCTCGGGTTTAAATTTGGCCCATGACCATTTTTCTCCAATATTTAAAAAAAATTTATAGCAAAAAAAAATTATAACTAATACAGTATAAAATATAAATGTTAAAAAATGGTGTAACGATTCTCGAGCGAAGGTTGTATTTGCTTTAGATACGAAGGATAAAAATGCAGAGGACCCTTTTGGCGGCTTGGCGCACTCCCAACCACTCTTAATCACCGTATCGACGATGCCCACTTGATTCCTCCCTTCTTAATTGCATTTGTGCTTTTAGCAAAGCACCGTGATTAGCTTAACATAATCACGATCAAGAAGATTCCGTGATTGCGACGCAGAGTGGGCTTGCTTCTTGCCTTCCATTCTTTTTATTTTGTGATTAGAATAAACCTCCCGTTAAAGCACATTGATTAGGGCAGCCTTACCGCATCGTCGTGCCCTGAACATAAGTAGGATTCAATCAAACATCCATCTTATTTTTAAGATTCTTCATCCCCGAATTTCTACTAATTATGCGATAAGAAAACTAAGACTTCTGTTTTAAATAATATTGTCGTCTCTTCTATTGTATTATCGTTGGATCAACAATAATTAATCGCTAATAGTAGAAGAGAAATTGAGAATGACAAGGCAGAAGATCGCCAGTCTCACAGCAAATAATGCAGTTTCAAAGTCCCTACACATAGACTAGTTCTTGATGCGACGGACGTGCAAAAAAAAAAAAAAAAAAAAAAAAAAGTCTACAGCGTATGTGGGAGTCCATTGCTGTTGGATGTGGTTGCTCGGGAGACATCGGTGTGTTGTTCGATCTAAATCCACTTTATTTGTCTTTGATTAGCGGTTTTCGATCCGAATTACTTGTGAGAATTTGTACCGAGTCCGATTTGATTTTTCTGAATATAGTATTTATCAAATATACAGATTCGATGGTTGAATGCATTACCGAGCGTAATCGCTGATTGTAGGAATCAAACACAAAACCTCTCATTATAGACTGGCGCGAGCCATCAAATGACCACCCGACAAGGATATGCTTGGCGGTGGAGAGGGCTGGAGAAAGACAACGTAGAAGATCTGGGTAGAGAGCTTCAGGACTGAAATCAATGATGGTTCCCACTACACACAGACGGACCTGTTGAGGGTCAAAGCGTGCCTGCGGACGAGAATGAAGGCCACATGGGAAGGAGAAAAGCTCTGTCGAAGGAGGAGAAGGTGCTTGATTGAGTGAGTGCTTGCGTGTCAGCCCACGAAGCTCTTCTGATTCCTTCATTTTTGTTTGAGCGCGAGATTTCGTGGGGGTCCTTTTCAACGAGGCTCAATGATGAAGCTGCACTAACACACGCAATGCGGAGCCGAGCGTCCCCAGAAACGACCTGATATGTAAAATGCCAAAGCCAAATTGCGTTGCAAGCAATTGCCCTTTAAAATGGTTCTTCTTTGTAAGAAGAAGAAGAAGAAGAAAAAAAAAAGAAAAAGAAAAAAGAAAAAATGGTCGTGTTTGGAAGCCATCGCCCTTCGCATGGGGCCATTCCAATCGAGTGGCCTCTTATTGCGCTCTAAGCTTGCTTTATTCTGCTCATAATGACCGGGAGACCATCTCCTAATTGAGTTTTCCAGCCTTGCTTTCCTTCTAACTCTCTCTCGCATCATCGCCCAGTCATAATTTTATGCGCTCGAGTGCTGTCCGTACATTCGCTTTTCCTATTTTTAATGGTCTTTTCGCAACTACCAAGCAATCATAGAAAGAAGTAAAAACATATATATATAAAAAAAAAAAAATTACAGTGGATTTTATTAAAAAAATTTGATTAATATTTAATTGTTAATCAAATTAGTGGATAGTACTTAAAAACTAATAATTTTTTATTAAAATTTATCTTAAAATAATTTGATGTTGAAAATTTTAATTATTTTTTTATAATTTTTTTTTTTACAAATTAAAATAATTAATTTTATTTCTTTAAAAAAATAATTAAATCTTAGTCTATCTATTTGTTCTTATTTGATTGGACTATAACTAAAACTAATATTAATTTTAGTCTAAAACCAAATGGCACCGGTGTTAAGCTTCTGCTTTGCGCTGGTGTACCACCGAACCGAAGCGGGTATTGTGCGGCTAATCAAATACGATTGATTAATTAAATAAATATTAGTGAGTATGGGTATGAATACGATCCAAACTCAACTCAAACCTGACCTGCTTACAACGTACTAATGATTTATAATACCACCGTCCAAATTTTACTAATCATTATTTATTATTATACATGGTTTCTCATAAATACCAAAATTTATCAAATGGATTGGGAGAGCAATCATTACAAATTTCAAACATCAAAATAACAGTTCAGATTCATTTTAGACCCGACCTTCTTTTCATTGTAAATTCAGCTCGAGACCCACAAATACAACAAAATATGATCGATTACTCCTAAATGTTCATAAATAATACAGAATTTGAGGTGTTATCTGCAAAATTCCTAACATACTACGAGGTATTATTTTCAAACTTCTCAAAATAATACCAGAAAATACCATCGAATAAAATTCCACGCAAATAATATCTCAAAAACATGAGGGATTATTTGAAAATCCCAAAAAAATACCAAAAAATATGAGGTCTTATTTGCAAGTTTTCCAAAAAAAAGCAAAGCACGAGGTGTTATTTGCAAATTCCTAAAATAGTACCACAAAATTTGAGGGCTTACTTGCAGAATTGCTAGAATAATACCACAAAGTATCAAGGTTTATTTGTAAATTTCCTGAAAATAGTACCAAATATACTTAATTGACAAATTCCAAAAATAGTACTACAAATTACGAGGGTTTCTGTGCAAAATGATCAAAACAATGCAGTAAGAGAGTTTATTTACTAAATTACCAAAATATCAGGCCCGCGGAGAGCCGGGCCTCGGACGGCTCCGAAGCGCGTCTGGAATTTTCCAGGGCCGGCGCCGGTTAAAGCAGAAATCAAAACAATAACCCACACCAAATAACCAGTCTCCGTCCTATCCGAAACCAGAGAGAAAAGAAGAAAATAAATCAAGAAAGGAATCGGAAATTCTTGAAGCAACTTTCCTGGCAATTCGCGCCGTCGCCTCTTCAGGTTCTTTCTCTTTCTCTTGATTTTCACTCTTTTTACTGCCAGATCCGTGCTTATCTTCTACGCGAAAACTAGGTCTTTTTTCGTGGGCTTTTTTTGTTTGGATTCACCGGCTGGATCCTCGGTTTTCCATCTCAAATGGCGACGATGTGAATTTTCATTCCATTTTGCCATCTCGCCGGATCTTCCCAGTTCTCGTTGCCTGTCCGATCTAAATAGCGGGGTATTGGGAGCTGATTTCTCTGATTTTTTTTTTCTTTTAAATTGGTCTTTGATTGCAGTTCTTGATGTCGTAGATCTTGATTTTCTTTCAGATTCTGTTGTTATTGTTAATTATGCACTTAAAATTTTGATATTTAAGGGCTATGAAGGGTGATAAATTGATTGTGTAATTTATAATCTTGGATTTTTGCGATGATTGAAAAAAATAAGATAAAATGATGTTAACAGCATATTGAATTACTTTTTTCTAAACATGGAAACATTTCCGACTTCAGAAATAGGTAAAAAAAACAAGAAGTGAGATGTAAGACATTAGATAAGGGGCTTTTGATTAGATTTTTTGGTTAAGAAGGAAACATCTTTAAATTGAGAATGGTAATGAGAATGTTGTCGGTCCTACTGTTCAAATGATAGCAGTTAACTATTGGAGTTTTTGGTTGATTGTGTTGATAGAATTAATCATGAAGGGGGGGTTTTTACGATTACATCCTTAAGCTTCTTTTTTTGTTTTTCATGTCAATGGAATGCTGTGATGATCCAGATGTTTGTTTGATAGGTTCTGCTATTCCTTGCTGCAGGTAAATTTAGTTTAAGTTGCCATTGTTATAAAAGCAGTGTTTATTTTAGTTGCAACTAATGATTGAAGAATGTTTGGTATGAAATGTTGCCTGAATTGCCAAAGAGCAATAAATGCTCACAAGCATCTTCAGTTTCAACAGTATATTAGATGTTTTTCTACTCATGCATAAGTGAGCTGGTTGGAGCAAATAAATAGCTTGAGGAGACTAGGATAGCTCGTTTAGAATCACCATTCAATTAAATCACATTCAATCAGCTCGGCTCTTTTTTCATCCATATCTGAGCACTAGTTTTTTCAATATTTTGATAGCCTGTTGTCACCTTTTTTTTTATGTTTAAGCTTCACTTATGTATATGATGCCCCACTCAATATGTGATGCTAAAGTTATGTTACTTTCTTCAGTTACAGGATCATTATGAGTCGAGCACACGATGGGCAATGGACTTTTCTCCCTTTTGGCAATCCATTTCGAGGGATCTTTCCAAGGAGATCTTATCTCTCGCCAAAGCTTCAATCCTTATTGCACTCATTTGAGCAAGACTTGACAGAAAGTTTGAGGAAGCTCATGCCTAAGGAAAAGGAGGATGTTCTTAGCTTAGCATGGTTGAGGCATGCTATTGAGTCTTTGTCAGCGACACATACTAGCATCAAAACTTTAATAACTGATCTCAAGTTTCCTGTTACTGACTGGGATGAGAAGTGGATAGACATGTATCTGGATGATAGTATTAAACTGCTCGATATCTGCATTGCTTTGAGCTCAGAGATGTCCATATTGGATCAAGGACAGCTCTTGCTGCGGTATATCCTGCATGCTTTAGATTCCTCAAACAGTTTCCCTTCTATTGAAAATGTCAAAAAAACGCATGCATCTCTTCATGATTGGATGCATTGGATGCAACAAATCAGCTCAAAGAATTCAAAGCTTGAAGCCTGCTCTGCAATCTTGCAAGGTCTGGCATCAAGTCTTTCTCTGGGCAAGGTCAGGAATTCACCCAAAGGAAAGGTACTGATGGGAGCTTTGTATGGGGTTAAGGCAGAGACGATTTTTGTCTGCAGTGTCTTTATAACAGCATTATCAAGCTGCTCAAAACCACTGATGGAGTTGCATGTTCCAGACAAATTCTTGTGGGCTGAGGCCTTTAATGATTTGCAAGCTTGTGTTAATGGGGAGATTAAGAGTTTATGCTCAGCTGGAAATTTTGCACTTCCAAAAGAGGTGCGAATTGTTAAAACATGTGTGGAGAAGGTGCATTCTTTGACAACAATTGTCTGCAATGAGAATGAAGAACTAACCAATGGTATTTGTCACGAGGAGTCCCCAATAGTGGAAAGGAATGAAGCCCTACAAGTAGATGGTAGATTGCAGGAAGCAGTTTCAGAACTAGCCAAGAGTGCAAATGAGCTTGCTGGTGGGCTAGATCTTCTCTCAAAACAAGTAAGTAGTTTTTTCCAGATTGTCTTAACAGGGCGTGACGCATTGCTTTGTAATCTGAGAGTGTCCGATGTTGCAATGGAGAGCAATGTGGATGATAGTATGATGTGAGGTGATCAAGTTGCATGTGTTGTTGGTGTTCTTTTGTTCTTCATAGATGTTCTTGTACCTAGCTGAGTGTTCTGGTGATTTAGTAGTCAGGCTGTAAGGTTTGTTTCTGTGTTTGTTGTATTATGTATATATGGATTGATATAAAGAGAGCATTTGCTCCATTTTCTAATTGTGAACTGATCTGATAGTATTCATAGAAACCAAATAATCTGATGACTGCTTTTGATGTAAAGCATGGTTTGATGCTGTTGTTTCTGTTTACAGATGGCATCCTCATATTGTAGCTCTGTGCATGCATTTTTAGAAAATCTGTTATTTAAGGGTATGCTGAGAATTAGAAAATATAGTGTTTTTAAAGCATAATTTTGAAAATTTGAAACCGCTAAATTGTAGCAAAGTTAGAATTTACATATTCTCTAAAATTGGTTGAATTTAGGAATTTTAAATTTTAATATTCAGCGCTTGACATGACATATTGAATTTTACATCAATAAAATGCAAAATTTTTAAATATAGAATTTATCAATCCAATAAAATAAATATTAGATTTCGAATTTTTGAATTTACTTATTCTATAAATAAATATACTATTAAAATTTTTAAATTTTAAAAAAAATTTAGAATTTTAAAATTCTATAAAACATGCATAATCTATCAAAAAATTTAAATTTCTGGAGCCGGTCTGGCTCCAGAACAATAAAAAAAAGATGTTTTGCGGTTCAGTTCTGAACCATATTATAGTTCCCTTGTCAATTTTTTTCTGGTTCACTTGCTTAATAGGCCACGGCTGCTCATGGGTCACCCCAGCGACAAGGAGTCGGGCCACCCTCAGCCTCCCTTGGCCCTCCCAATCCGGCCCATCCGACTCAATTCCCTCTCTCTCTCTCTCTCCCTCACCCTCGCTCTCGATCTCGATCTCGATCTCGTCATTCCGTGGATCTCCACGGTGTCGTTCCTCGGCCTCATCAGCGGTGAGCTCTTCCTCCTTCCCCTTCTCTTCTCGCCGGCTTCAGGGAGTTTAGTTCCTTAACTCGCAGATTCTTATTTCTCCGATCCAATTGATCTCTTGTTTTCTAAATGCCTTACTTGCTAGCATTGGATTTGATGAATTTTTGTCTAAATTAATGGCAAGCAGTTTCTTGGGAGCTATGAGATTGGTGAGACTTTAGATTCCGAGGAAAGAAAGAGTTTTGATCCGGCGGGAAGATGTATATGGCATACGGATGGCCGCAGGTGATCCCGCTGGAGCCGGGGCTCTGCCCGCCCTCCACCCGCTCCGACCGGATCGTGCTCCTCAAGGTCATCGGCCCCCTCCTCCTCGTCGTCGCCCCTACCCGCCTTGAGCTCTGGAGCGCCTCTCAGGTTGGATTAAACCCTGATTTCTCTCTTTCATTTCATTTAGCATATGCTGATGTTGTACCCTTTGATTTATCCAGCACAAGGTTCGGTTAGGGAAATTTGCCCGAGATTCGAAGTTGGTCCAGGATGAGGGCGAGAATACGGAGGCCATTTGGAGGCCTGACACTAAGACTATTGCTGTTCTTGTGAGTTAGTCCATTTTTTCTTGCATTTTAGTGTTGCTAGAGTTCCTCGTATGTTGCAATTTATCTGTTAATGCCCATTTGCAAACATAGAAATTCCATCAGTAGTGACTAGTGAGAATCGATTCAAGTTGTGTGGAGGGAGTGCAAATAAGGTAGAATGAGGGTTCTTTTGTGTTACTTATACATTCTAATGTTGGAAGAATCATCAAAACAACTTATCTTAGTGACTAAACCATTGGATTGTTGCAGACATCTTTGTCGATTCTTCACATATATAAAGTCTACTTCTCCGGAAAGAGATTGGTAATTGGAGGCAAATATCAACCTGGCTTGTGTCTGGCTTCCATAACCCAAATTATCACTGAGAAGATGCCCTTTGCAGATAGGAATTTGATAACGTATTGCCTCTTTCAATTTGTCTAGTCAATCCAAGTTCTTCCTTTTAGTTACTTTCCATTCTTTCGCTTACAATAATTCTTCATTTTTATTCATTCCATCTGTTTGTTAGGAGTAATTTCGTGTGTGACAACAAAAGCCTGCTTCTTGGACTTTCTGATGGATGTTTACAACTTGTATCTTGGCATGCAGAGGTACCTGTTGCTGCATATGCATCACTTCAGCTGTGTTAGTTTGATATCATACAGACAAACTTTCTCTGGGTTTTTCTGCCTGTTTTCTTTCTAATCTTCAAGTTTTCTCTTTTAATTTGTGTCAAAATCCAGTTCTCCGATGCCTTCAGACCATGTTGCAATCCATCTGCCAGTCAAGGAGACAAAGGATCACCAACATCCGTTCAAAGCAGTGTAAAAAATGCAGCTATTATCCAGCTTGAATTCTCATTGGTGCTGAGGCTGCTATTGATTTTGTATTCTGATGGTCATATAGCAGTATGCTCGACAAGTAAAAAGGGTCTAAGACACTTCGATTACATTAAAATTGAAAGATGGTTGGATACTAATGATGCTGTGTATGCTTCAGTAGCTTCTGATCAGCAGATTCTTGCTGTTGGTTGCCGGAGGGGTGCTGTAGAATTGTATGACCTGGTAGAGGGCCCGTCATACCTTCGTACAGTATCTTTATATGATTGGGGGTTAGTACCAATATTAGTTGGACAATGACATGCTATTGGTTCTGATAGTCTGATCCTGCTATTGTTAACTGATCATTATTTTTTCCCTTCCAGGACATGGTGTATTAAATTAGATGTTTTTGATCAATGTTTGCAATTAGAAGTCAAAAGGTCTTGGTTTGTGCAAGCCTGCCCTGATCCCATTGATGATAAGTTTAATCTTGCTTTTCAAAAAAATTGAGGCTGGCCTCAATTCTTCATCTTTTCCAGTTTTGAAAGGCCTGCTGAACCCTGTAACCTTAGCACTCACTTCTTTGATAAAAACTTGGTTTTCACAAAACTTTCAGGCTGACCTCAGTGTCTTGTTTCTAGAATTTTGAAGCCTGATCAAACCTACAACCTTAAAACTTAGGTCAGTGCCAATTTCTTGTGACATTCTGGGTGAGATTGTTGACAACCGTTGTAATTTATGTGTGGACTCTGGACATATATAACTAGGGACTTGTTTTGGAGAAAGCTTGATCAAAGCTTGTTGTTCTATCTGTATAAACGCCTTTGGAAGCTGCCGAAAATTGTTAGTTCTGCTAGATTGAAATTAGTGCAAATGTTGCTTTATTAATCAGGTTGTGTTGGTTTGCTTTGATGAAACTCTTAATGAACAATATTTGTGTTCTGTAATACATATTTTCACAAAACCTTTCACTTCTCCATCTTCATAAAGCGAAGTTGTACACAGAAAAGAATTGATAGGCAAAGATATTTGTCTTTTGTTATCTGCCATTTTCATTTTACTTTACAGCTTTGCCAAATAGTCTTTTGGGAGAGATGATTGATGTGATCTCCCTTGGATGTCCAATTAATGACATTATTGGTGTTCCATTTCTATGGCTTGTGTAACTCTAGGAAAATAATATGGAAGACTAGGTCTCTGGCAGTGTACCTGTGAACAAATGATTTTTCTGCATTATGCTGGGTAGGATATACAAGGGAGAGGTACTGAGATCTGTTTGAAGTGTGGGAGGAACACAACTGAGGGGGCAAGGCAGGGGATCCTGTGAAAAATTGTAGAGTAGTAGAGTGAAAAGTTTTCTGTTTTCTTCTTTGAACATCATTTGTCTGAACATCTGAGCTTGAACAAATTTTTGTATGAGTTTTCAGTGTGTTTCTTTGAGTAATATGCTTAATTAGGCAAAGGTCTAATTTGTTTTGTTGTAAATCAATTCCTTGAGGATCAACGGGTATCGCTTCTTGTTATGCCACAAACTAGAGTTCATTCTGTATTAGCCTCTCACATGGTACAGCAATACTGGTTTCCTGCTATATTTTCTATTCAGAGTAACAAACAAATTCAGGTTGCATGAAGTTCAGTCTATGTCAGAAGCTGGTAGGGGTTCACTTGATCATGTACAGTTTGCAAGTTATGATTGATGTTGGACATAATTGTGTTGTTTGATATAGCCACTTTGGGAGTCAGGCAACTATAATTAACTAGTTATTTTTAACTTAATTGTAATTTCCTTTAAAATCTGCTCTATGCTACTCTTTAAACTTACACTCTAGATTACAGATTCATCACAATACACTGAATGCAGGTACTCTGTGGAGGAAACTGGTCCTGTCACTTGTATAGCTTGGACACCTGATAATTGTGCTTTTGCTGTTGGATGGAAATTTAGGGGACTTGCTGTTTGGTCGGTTTCTGGATGCCGTTTGATGTGCACTATTCGTCAAATTGGAGTTAGTTCTGCTTCATCTCCTATGGTTAAACCCAGCCAAGATTTAAAATTTGAGCCTCTTATGGGTGGCACCTCTGTGGTGCAGTGGGATGAGTATGGATACAAGTTGTATGCTGTTGAAGAAAGTACATCAGAAAGGATTCTTGCATTTTCATTTGGTAAATTTTGTCTAAATAGAGGCCCCTCTGGCACAACATATGTTCGACAGGTTATATATGGTGAAGACCGTGTTCTTGTGGTGCAATCAGATGATGCAGATGAACTTAAAATGTTACACCTGAACCTTCCAGTTAGGTGCTTAAGTAATTTGCTGTTGCTTACTTTGACAAGTCATAATAGTGCACGTTTGAAACCAGCTTCTGATAAATTTGGTATTCTATGATTCTATTATGCAGGTATCTTACATTTCCCAAAACTGGCCAGTTTCACATGTTGTGGCTAGCAAAGATGGTATGTACTTGGCAGTTTCAGGTCTCCATGGGCTTATCCTGTATGATTTGCGAAACAAGAAATGGCGTGTCTTTGGAGATGTCACACAAGAGCAGAAAATTGAATGCAAAGGCTTGCTGTGGTTAGGCAAAATCATTGTTGTATGTAACTATGTTGAAACTTCTAACTCGTAAGAGCTTTACTCTCTGTCTTATGTTTTTGTTTGCATCTGATGTAGATAACATATCCTGCAGTTGATGTGTCAAGTCTTCAGTATTTATGAACAATAGATAAACATGTTACTAAAGCATTGCAGAAGCTAATATCAGATCTTGATTTGTGCAGGAGTAAATACATGTGATGTGAATATGTCATGCATGTATATTATCTGCATCTAATGCAATTGATGTCTAATCTATTGCCTTCTAAGTTTACCTAACTTGTAAATCTTCACAAATTTTCTTGCTTGCCTAGGACTAGACTTGTTAGACACTTCTTAAAAAAGTTTTGCGGGACTCCTTGTTAACTGCTGATGTTTTATAATTCCTTCATTATATTTTTTTGGTTATCCTTTTTGTGATAGACTGGTTGTCTTTTGTAGGTATGAATTACTTTTCTTCCCAAGATATCACCTCGATCAAAGCTCCTTACTTTGTCGGAAACCATTACTTGGAAAACCAGTTGTCATGGATGTTTTCCAAGATTTTATACTTGTTACATATCATCCATTTGATGTTCATATTTTTCATGTGAAGGTCCTTGGAGAATTGATACCTTCCACTACCCCAGTTGTCCAGGTAAAGTACTTGCCCCTTTCTTTAATGAAGAAAATATGTGTTTCTGTTGCTACTACTTATTTCCATCTGTAGAATGCCTCGCTTTTATGCTTGAAAGTCTCAGAAAACACATTGTGTGTCATGAATGGGAAAGTAATCTTGTGACCTACAGCTTTCCACAGTACGTGAGCTATCTATTATGAGTGCAAAGAGCCATCCAGCAGCTATGCGGTTTATTCCTGATCTGACAGCTGAAGGAACAGTGAAAAGGAGTGACTTTGTATCTTCTGATTTCTTAAACCAACAACCCTCTAGGTATGTATGCTTCCCTTCTGAATATCTAAACAAACTTGCACAGTTACACTGCACCATTGACTGCTAAGTGCTAACCATTTTGTATCTGATGCCAGATGCTTAATATTACGGACAAATGGAGAACTTTCATTACTTGATCTAGATGATGGACATGAGCATGTACTGTCTGATTCAGTTGAACTTTTCTGGGTTACCTCCGGCCATTCCGAGGAGAAGGCAAATCTTATTGAAGAAGTATCATGGCTGGACTATGGTCATCGGGGCATGCAGGTTAGTGGTTCTTAGTGCACTGGACATATGTTTCACCTGTTCATCATCCTACATCTCTTTTTGAATAGTTTTTATTGCTATTTCTATTTTCTAATATGGCTCCATGTCAAAGTTGATTGTTGCAGGTCTGGTATCCTTCTCCTGGAGTCAATCCTTTTGAGCAGGAGGATTTCTTGCAGGTATGCTTTTCGACTTCAACAATTTTACTACTATTTTTTTTGTTACTGCAAGAAATAATTTTACTTCTAATTGTGACATCTATTGTTGCAAGGAAAAGAATAAAGCAAGCTGAGATTTCAAGGTTGTTATTATCAATCTTGTCAAACTGATTTGTGTTGAAGCAGTCTGAATCAGCCTAATTTCTATGATTGTAGTTTAACTTGATGTGATCTAAATCTTTCATATACACGTTCCCAAATATGTTATTTGTGTGATTTATGTGATTTTCCACCTGTGGAATATTGTTTTATTCATTGTTTTCCTGTGATGTATATGGATTTCTATTTTATTGCTGGGTTTCCTGATTTAAAGCTGTTTTTTATTGTTGTCATTATCTAACTTGTCAAACTGATTTGTGTTGAAGCAGTCTGAATCAGCCTAATTTCTGTGGTTGTATTTTAACTTGACGAGATCTAAATCTTTCATATACACATCCCTAAATATGTGACTTATGTGATCTTTCGCCTATAGAATATTTGTTTTATTCATGGTTTTCCTGGTGTATATGGCTTTGTAATTTATTGTTGGGTTTCCTGATTTAAAGCTGTAGAAAGAATTTGCGAAAATTACCAATAACCTCCTGGAAAATATCAAGTTTACAAATGACCCGCTCTAACTTTCGAAATTATCAATAACCTCTGCTCTTCCATTTTTGCACAAAATGTCTGTTTATATATGAATGAAACTAATCATATCTAGAGTTTTATGTTCAGTATGTGACATAACTGTCCATATTGTTGTGATTTTGTTTATATTGTCTTTTTATATTTATTATATGTTGTAATTGTTTATATTATTGATTTTCTGTTTATATAAAAAGGTTATTGGTAATTTTGAAATGTAGAAGTGCTCTCTAGTAAACTTAAAAATTTTCAGAGGGTTATTGGTAATTTTCCCAAGAATTTTTTTTTTTGCTAAAATCTGTTTATAGAGTAGAATGCTTGGAAATGCTAATTTTCCAATAAAATATCAAAGTTTGATTGGTTTACTTGGATCTCACTTGTTCTTTAAATGCATCAATAAAAAAAGCTCTGTTACATGATTAAACTAATTTAGAGCACTTCTTGACTATGCTGATAGTAAAAAATTTGGCTTTATAACATTTTTTGTATCATTTATTTTTTAATCATGTGGTTTTATAATAATTCAATAATAGGAAACATGAAACAATAACAAAGTAACATAAAATATATTCCTCAATCTAATAAACAGCTAGTGTTAGAATTTCAAAAATAAGTTTCTAAATTCTCAGTTTTTGATATTGTCAATATTTTTTTTTTTTTTTGTGATGTGTAATAAAAGTTACAAGCAGTATCCTATTTTTCTTTCTAATTTTACTCACGATTGTGAAAGAATATTGGGCTGCAAGCCTTGTTTTAACTTTTCTTGATGCAATAGATCTGACTTAGGTGGTGAACAACTTAGTTAATGGATGTTGTATTGGCAAAATATTATTCATTAAGCAATAAAACTATGAAAATAGGTACAAGGATGTTGTTCTTACAGCACATCTGCTTATAATGTTGGAGGGCTGTAATATCATAGCTCTTATGCTTATTGTCTTTTATACTTGTACATGGAATTCTGGGTTTTGTTTATTACTGCTGCTAAGTAATATGAGATGAAATCGTGATTTCTTGTTGGGTATGAAGTTGAAATGGATTTGATGGCAGGCTAGTTATGGGGACACGTTTGTGAGAATTAGATAATGGTGGATGTGCATGAATCAATTGATTACTCTGATTTACAAACAGCTTTTGCTTCAGTTTATTATGTTGGTAGCCATGGATAAAAACATGAAGGATCAAAGACTTGAGTTCTGCTAGAATGGAGAAAAACGGATTTGTTCCTTAAGTCAATAAAGATTAACAACAGATTCAGTGCATGTTTTTAGAACAGAAGGGAATAAAAGTTTGACAGAGGTATAATAGGAGTCAATAGTTTTTACAAGATTTATATGTTGCTCATTCCTTTTCATGTAGTGTGGAGAATAAATTTTGGTTTTCTTGTATGGGTTATTACTCACAACTTCTTCCATCAACAAATGGTTGCTGTTCTCATTTCTTTTTATAGAAAGTCAGATAATTTTTAGTCCTTTTTCATTCATTATAATGATGAATGACTTGTAACTGAACTCTAGCCTTTCTCTTGTCTTTTGTAGTTGGATCCTGAACTTGAGTTTGACCGTGAGGTTTATCCTCTAGGTCTTCTCCCAAATGCAGGGGTTGTAGTTGGTGTTTCTCAGAGAATATCATTCTCAGCATGCACTGAATTTCCATGCTTTGAGCCATCCCCTCAAGCTCAGACCATATTGCATTGTTTGCTTCGACACCTTCTTCAGGTAATCTTTGATGCATATCTTCTAACTAGCAGTGAAATGCATTTGACAACTGAGAATGCTGCTATTAAGTTGTGTTCATTGATTATAATCATGTCATTCAAATATCTGGCCATGTGCTTTTATGGGTGTTGCAAGTAATTGGACCTCTTCTTTATTGGTTTCCATGTTCTAAGCGTATCCAATTTTCTTGCAAAGCCATTTCATGATCTGCCATCAGCACTTCCTTATTTTTATTGCAAAAATCTGTTGAAAATTTTCAAAAAGCTTGCATAATGTTGTCTTTGTTTAACAAAAGGTGACGTGATAATACTTTATCATTAGATTTCATGTTTTTTCCCTCTGGCCATATTTCAATACTTAATTTTCTTGTCCTTGTTCCTGTTTGATAGAGAGATAAGAGAGAAGAAGCTTTGCGATTGGCATACTTATCAGCAGAAAAGCCTCATTTTGCCCATTGTCTGGAGTGGCTTCTGTTTACTGTTTTTGATGCTGAAATATCAAGGTACATATTCTTTCTTTTTTCTGCCTGAAATTTTAGGCATTGTATTGAATCAAGAAATTCGATCATTTTTATTCTGCTTGTTTCATTTATGCATTAACAATAAAAACAATTAATGGAAGATGCCATTATGAAATGCATATGAAAATGATTTCTTTGATTTACTGATCTGAAATGTACAGATTAAACCCAATTAAAGCCTATGGATTTTGTTTTTTGTTCATTTAGCATATATTAGCTTGCATTATCACCATTGTTCTAAATATAGAAAAAACATTTACTTCTAAAATTTTCTTATTTTCAGACCCTGTGTTCTGAGCAAAAAAAGAACTCATTTTCAAAATGCAAACTTGCCCTTTTTATGTTTTTTCAGATAGTATTATCAAGAACACCAACCTTCCTACTTTGTTTATGTAGACAGTCGCTTTCTTCAATATTGGCATGTTGTTATGTGATTCTTGTGCCACTAAGCACAATGCTTATTCAACTAATTTAGGCAATCTATCTGAGGTCTGAATGCCCTTCCCAATAGTATGTAAAGCATTTTAATACCTAGGACTGTTATTTAACATATTTGCTGCCAGATGCCTATAAATATGCCCTGGCTTATTCTTTAGATATTTTATTACATACAATATAGGTGTTAGGTACTTGTATTCCATATAATGTTTGCTGTCAAATAGATGTCGGTTATCGGTTGAATTTCATATTGTTGTAGACTTCGATGATTTATTATTAGAATGTATTGGGTATTGCCATTACTAAAATTATTTTGTGAATATTGGTGTTGAGGCTTAAATTTAATTAACTAGTGTGAATTTAAAGTTTTACTATTCTATTTTTATTTATTATTGGAACTTTTATATTCTACACTTTACAAATACAGTTGCAAGTCCCATACCTTTTATGTGTTCCCTCAACAACCTGATATTACATATAAATACAGTACTGTATATGTGTGATCCTAATGTTGACTTACCATTATACATAGGTCATGATGGGCCGTATAGCAATTTAATATCATGATTGACAATTTGACCTCACATCTCTTAAATGTCATTACAGAAATAGTTTAAGTTTATGCTTTATTGCATCTCTCTTTTCAGGCAAAGTGGAAGTAAAAGCCAACTTTCAGATACTATGGAGACCTCAAAATTCTCACTTTTAGAGAAGACCTGCAATCTGATTAGAAACTTTCCTGAGTATCTGGATGTTGTTGTCAGTGTTGCTCGGAAAACAGATGGTCGACACTGGGCAGATCTGTTCTCAGCTGCAGGAAGATCGACAGAGTAAGTCGAGACTCTTTAGTAATCATAGATTATTTGTCATAAGCCAATACCTCTAGTTTCCTGGTTTTGTTAAAGAGGCAGACCAGTCTTGTTTTTCCGCCTGCTTATGTGTAGATGCAGAGTATGTATTTCATGCTGAATGTTTAGCCAAAGGTTTGTGCAAGAGGTAGTGTTTGTCTTCAAGTCATTTTTTCCAAATGCTGTCAAGGGGTTTGGCTGGCCACATTTTGCTGTTTAGGGCAAACACCTAGAGTGCTTAGGCCATGGGTAATGTTGTGCTCACTAGGCAATGACTGATTAATTAGATTTAGGCATATTAACTGCATTAAGTTCTGAGTGATCACATAGTTAACTTGTTAGTTCTATAGTGTTAATATTGATTCAAGAAATAAAGTTGATTTTATCAAGTCTAATTGGTTAGATTATCGTATTTTGGTTTCACTATATATCAAATGTTGTTATCTTTTAATCATAGACATTTAATGGATGAAGGTATTTGATGCAAAATCTATTAAAATCTAAGATCTGACATTATGATGTTGTCCTTGATGTACTATTCTCACCTTTTGAACTTAAGAATGTTGTTTGTTTGTAGATTGAGAAAGAAGTCTTTCTACTAGTCATATTAGAGAAGGTTTTACAGAACTTTATAAAAAATTATTTTACCATCCAAGCTCAGTGATCCACATTGGCAATTAGGTTCTCTCTACAAGTAAGGGATTGCTTAGGTATATTAATGGCTTGCGAGGCTAGAAAAATGGATCTTGCTTTAGGGATATGACTGCAGAATGGCATGAGTATGGTTTTGCAGGTACTGGCCCAATTCTGGCCTCATAATTGTCTGCAGTACACTCTAAGTTAGGGTCAGATTTGGCTTTCCTTTGGCCTGTGACTGCTATCTTCCACTAGCATCTGAGTGGTTTTCTTTTTGAAATACTTTAAGTTTTAACTGTATTCTAGGAGGTAATATAGGTTTGTTATTGCTAACATATGTAATCACATAAATCTTTAGTATGCTTTTTTAAGAATATGGAAATCTTGTAATGTGATTGCCACTCCCTCTTTCAGGTTATTTGAGGAATGCTATCAGAGGAGATGGTATAGGACAGCTGCTTGTTACATACTGGTAGAGCATCTTGCGCTTTTATTTTCTGATAAATAGGCAGATCCTATGAATTTGTTAATTCCAGTAAGTTGTTTTCAATTCTGTTAATCATTGGCAGAGGTAAAATTTATAAAGTTCCCTGAGATTCTTGTAGAGTAGAATTGATGCAATTCCACAATATTGGCCTGGTATTATCTATATAAATTCATTTTCTCTCATTGTATGTGTTATTCTCGATGAGAACCATAGTTACAGTAAAAGTCTCCTGCAAATTCTTACTGAAAGCTTGTAGAATTGAAGATAAAATCTTAATTAATTATGACACAGGTAATTGCTAAGTTAGAAGGCCCAGCAGTGAGTCAGTACTGTGCCTTGCAATTGTTACAAGTAAGTAATTTAGGCCTGTAAGAGGATTTTCAATTCTATGAGAAATTTATTCTCTAAGGAACATGTCAGATGATAAATGTGGTGCATTGGCTGTTTTCCAGGCAACTCTCAATGAATCTCTATATGAGCTTGCTGGGGAACTGGTATGAATATTCATCTAGGATTTGAATCATCTCTTTGTCAAATGGGATGTTCTACAAGGTTTAGCAAGACAAACATTCCTATATGAATTTCAGGTCCGCTTCTTGCTGAGATCTGGGAGGGACTACGAAAATGCTGCTATGGAGTCGGACAAGATGTCCCCTAGATTTTTGGGTTATTTTCTGTTCCCTGCTTCTTACAAGAGGCAGTCATCTGACTTGAAAAGGTTTTGTATTTAAGATCCATTTTTTTGTCTTTCATTTCTAGGAAATTTGAATGATCCCTGTTCTAAATTTTTTGTGTTATGATATTATGCTTTATGGCAGCACATCTTTTAAAGAACCAAGTGCACATATTGCTTCTGTTAAGAACATTTTGGAGAACCATACTAGCTATTTAATGTCAGGAAAGGAACTTTCCAAACTTGTTGCATTTGTGAAGGGAACACAATTTGATCTTGTGGTAAGATTCTCATCAGTTGTACTTTCATTTTTCCTTGCTTCTAGGGTTTTGTTATTATTGGGTTGTATCTTATCCAGGATTATCTTCAACGAGAAAGATTGGGATCTGCACGACTTGACAACTTTGCTTCTGGGCTTGAATTAATTGGGGGAAAGGTAAATTGCTTCTTAGGACACCGTTTGGTTCGTGATCAGGATCAGGATTAAGACTAGCGAGTCACTTTTGTAAAGTAATATCTTTTTATTAAAATTAATCCTACAATAATTTAAAATTCGAAAAATTATTTATTTTTTATAGTAATTTAATTTAATAGCGATGTAAAATAAGTAATATTAATTTTATAAGAAAAAAATAATTCTGAAAAATGTTGATCTTGATCCTGATCTTAAACCAAACGATGCCTAAATGTTCTTAGCGATTGGAAACTAAGTCGTGCAATTGTTATCCCACCCTTTGTCTTCTCTTAGAGTCCATTCCACTATCGTTTTTTATATTTTTTTTCAATTACTTCATCACATAAATGGAGTTGCTCTTTTAACTAGATTGGAATGTGTTTGACTCTAGGCAAACAATTATTTATTATTTTTGTATTGATGAATACTGGAATGGTGATGTTTATATCAAGGACAATCTCAGAAACACAATATATATTTGAAGAATAGGTTTTGACTGCCTGTTAGGAGGGAATTTGCAGGTGATAAGACATAAAACATCGACAACTTAACAAAATTTTTGCAATCCAAAGATCAAAAAAGTTATTTACCCTTGTTCTGCATTTTTAGAACAGTATATTCAACTATTCTGTGGTTTTATCAGCTGGTCATTGATGTATGTTGCGTAGTTCTTAACTGATTAGTCCTTTTCTTCTTGACATATCTAGCTCCAAATGGGTACTCTGCAAAGCCGGCTGGATGCCGAGTTTCTTTTGGCACATATGTGCTCGGTCAAATTTAAGGAATGGATTGTTGTTTTGGCTACTCTACTAAGGCGTACTGAGGTACTACTTCTGTATCTAATTATAGTAAAGTTATTTCTTATAAAGCGCAAACACTCAATTGTATTTAAAACTAAGATGCAATTGTTAACTGCAATCTCTACGTACTAGCTTATGTAATCGATTACAGTGAGATCCTTGCTTGATTGGTGTGAATTTCAACAACCACTATTGGACGCATATGTCACTTAAATGTTCTTGCCCTGCTATCTATAATGTGTATTAGATATTATGTTCCTGTAGGTAATTGGTGGTTCATAAATTCACTGTTTAGATCTGTTTGTCGTTCTTTATGTTCTTGTTATGGATCTAGCTTTTCAATATATTAATGTTGGGCTTCCATGCGTCTTTACATCTTCTACACTTCATTGGCTGCAGCCTAATTTGAATTAATTTCCCTAGATCATAGTATTAGTTATCCTGGATGCTGAAATATATGCAAAGACAATCTTATTTCTTTGATTTCCATTACTAAACATCACTCAGAATAATAATTAACCACATCATTTTTGTATTGCTTCATGATCCAAAGTAAGCAATTCTGCCATCAATATTCAGCTTATTCGTTTGCACTATGTATGTTTAGGTACTATTTGATCTCTTCCGACATGATGTTCGATTGTGGAATGCTTACAGTACAACTCTTCAGGTACAGGAACAGATTGTATGCTGTTTGGTGATGTTTATTTGTATATACCTTGTCATTGTTCTAATGACGAATACAATCATTTCAGTCACATCCTGCATTTGAAGAGTACCTTGATCTGGTTAATGCATTGGAAGAGCAGCTTTCTTCTGTTGCAGATCTAGACCAAGGAAGATGATTTTAGTTACTCTCACATTTGTGTTGCTGCCATGCCATCATCATCTACAAGTAATAAAAATATCAGCTTGAAATCAATTCAAAAGATGAAAGTTTCGAGAGAAGCAGTTGGATAGTGTTCAGAAAATTGGTTCAAATATTTGGAACGAGTTGGCTCTGTTGTGACCACTACTCTTCTTTTTTTTTTTTTTTCTCACAGTATGGATTCAGCCCTATGTTGGTGAATGTAGCAGGATGGCTGGTTTTTAATGCCAGTACAATTGCATGTAAATATGTCTCACTGAAGAATTGGAGCTCACATGAAAGCAAGTTTTGAAGAACTTAAAAGTAGAAGGTAGAAATTAAGTTGAGTTCAGGGTTTCTGTATCGTGAATTTAAACAAAGTTGAAATTGTTTGGCACAATATTTTATAGTTCCATTTTTCGATTGATTTGCATTACTCATCTGTCAATATTCTCATTCAAACGTAGTCATACTTGCACATCCATGTTTAGTGATTCTAATATGAAGTTTCTCTTCAAGCAGTTCTTGACGTTATTCTCTTTATAAGAAATTGTAAATACCCATGCATGTATATCTCAAAGCTGAGATAGAACATTAAGCATCTCAGAGCGAGGCCGATACAAGGCCTCCAGAGGCTTGGCCATGGACATGGTGAGCCCCAAGGTCTCCGTCAAGTCAACCCGCTCCTCTCTGACCAGCCTCCACTCGAAGCACTGAATCAAAGCCCCGAGCACCACTGCTATCGTCGGATTCGCCAGGCCCTCTCCCGGGCACCGCCTCCTCCCAAACCCGAACGGGATAAGCATGTTTTTGAGCTCTTCTCCTTTTTCAAATCTCTCTGGCTTAAACTCCAACTGGATTTGTCCACAGACTCGGGTCTCTTTGCATGGCATATATATTAACCAACAGCATTGTCCCACGTGGGACGTGGAATCCGGCGATGGTGCAGTCTTGTGATGACTCGCGCGGAACGAGAAGCGGTCCTGGTGGAAATATACGGAAAGTCTCCTTGATGATGTTGTTGAGGTATCCACTGGAGACAATATCAGAGTCGGCCAGTAGGCGACCATGGCCTACACGGTTGTCGACTTCGGCTTTCGCTTTTTCTATCACTTCAGGGTGGTTAAGTAGGAGAGCCATTGCCCATTCCATTGATACTTGCGTGGTTTCCGTCCCTGCTAGCTAACAATAATGACTGTAGAGGAGACAAGCCGAGATTCATTGAAAATCGGATAACACACCACAAATAATAATAGGTAACGAGATAAATATTACCGCCATCACGCTCTTTATGACTACATCGCTGAACTCCTCCGGTTCCTTCTCCTGCAAAGCAAGCATGCTATCGATGATGGTCCTCTTTCCTTCCTTCTCCTTCCAAGCCCTCATCTTCCTTTTCTCTCCGATCATCTCCTCGAAGAGCTCGTCCATTTCCCTCCGCAGCTTCTTCATCCTCCTTCCAACCCAGAGCCCCAGCCACCTTGCAGCCGGCACAAAATCCTCAATCGACGAAATGTTGGTCAGCGAGAAAAAATTCCTTAACAATCCCGTGAAACCTCCTCATCTCAGCAGTGTCCTCTCCGCGGTTGTAGTATCTCTTCCCGGCAATCATGCACATCATCACGTTCAGCGTCAGCTCGCCTAACAATGATCTTAGGTTAACCTGTTGAAATGTTGCGTCTCCTGCGAAGAAGACGATGGACCGTCAATTCCTTTCGACAGAGGCAAGTCATTCCGGCTACTCGAATGAAAATAAAACCTGTTGCCTTTAAAAACTGAGGATTTTTTATTCTAGAAACGCAACTACTTAAAATGAAATTTGTTAGCGATAATTATTTTTCACACAAAAAAAAAAATGGATACAACTACTAAATTGATCTGATCCACAACCTTTTGACTCACTCAAGAAAATAAGATAAAATTTTTTGAGAAATTGGATTTACTCCTCATACATTAGATTTCTAAATCAAAAAAAGTCAACTCGAAAGGAAGAAAATTACCGTCATAAAAACTCATATTTACTGTCCAAATGGCAAAATAAATCCTACAATTTACTGAATTCACCAAATCATTTGGACCGTAAATCTGGATATTTATATTTCAGAATATACTACGTGACCGTGTAGTATGTAACCCACTTATTTCTTCCGCTCAAAATAAAGTCTCAAATATTTATTTTTATTATTTTTTAGTAATTAGCATATTTTTAAATTAAGAATTAGCATTGTTTGTAGTTAAGATCAAGACTTTAAATTTCAACAGGAACATATTAATTTTGGTTGATTGTAACAAAATAATTTAATTTAATATTTTAAAATTATGAAAGGTGCAATTGCATATAATTTTTTAAAATTTTAATGAATTACATTTCTTTTCTTCAAATTTAAAGGATTATATATTTCTTTTTTAAAATTTCACTGTTATTAAAAAAAATTTAACCCGAAATTTTAAATTATAATTTTATTTCTCAGTTAATCAGGGCCGATATAGGGCCGATACGGATCCGATTTTGAGATTGATGTGGGCTCCGCGCTAGCAAGAAATGGAATTCGTCGTCAAGATCCACGCCCCGCCTCATCTCCCTCTCCTCCACCGTCGCTCCTCCTCCATCTCCAGCTCCCGAAAGCCGTCGCTGTCGTCGACCGGCTCATCCCGCTCGAGCCCAGTGAAACCGACCTTCCTCTCTTTCGCGCCTTTTTCCAGTACTATAATGGCAACGTCGAGGCCGTGAAGGAGGGGTCCCAGAGCCTCCTTTCCATCACCCTTTTGTCGTCGAGGCGTACCACGGCTTGGTGCCGGCCGTGACCAAGAACAAAAAAGAATTATATGGCATTTTGAGAAGGATTGAGGAGACGATGGAGAGATGCGCAGAGGAGAAGAGAACGGTCGAGCTGAGGGATTTCAAGCTGGTGGCTGCGCAAACGAAAGTGATCGAAGAAGACTATCGATATGCAATTACAATATATCGAGATTTGGCAAAGAAGGAGCCGAGGGATTTCAAGGTGTCATATTTTTATTGTTGAAGGAGAAAGACGAGGAGGGGAAGCACTTCAGAATGTACAGAAGGCTTGTCCCGAGTTTGCATCCTTATGCCAAATAATATGAGAAACACATGGTTGCGATTGTGGATTTGGTAGAAGCCAGGAAGAAAAGCAAAAGATGAGGTAATGAATGGAAGGATTGTGCTCGAGTTAGTTCTTAATGTCTATGAATTTTCAGCTAGTTTTTTCTCTAGTTTTGATTGACCCTGACGTTAAGTTTGGTTCCAAGCTAGTTTTAGGACTAAGCTTTTGGTTGCTTTGAGCAATTAGAAGAGAAACTTTGGCCTAAATCTTTGATTTAATGATATTAATTCTAATTTCTAATTGCTTCTGTTGTACTCGATTTTATAAATTTTAATGTTTAGCTCCTGCTATGGATTTTCATTTGGCTGTTGTCCTTGCACCTTGGTGGGCTCTTTGTCAACTTGTAAGCAAGCATCGTGACATCAGGTCTGAATACTAGTTTTGAGCATCTAATTCTGTTTTGCAACCCAATGCCATCCTCTGCACTCTTTTTTCCAATGAGAATACCTTCTCAAGTTTATGAATATTGGTTCACTCACTTGAGGATATACCTTGTTTTTTTTTTTTTGGTTGAACATTTTCATCAACTTAGTCCGCGATTCTCGTCTTCTTTAGTATTAATATTGAAATAAATATTTGATTGTTCAAGTAGATTAATATATCATTTTATTGATAGTTTTGTTAATTTGAAATAAATTTAGACCAATTCTAAGACTAATTTGAACCAAATTTGAAACCCATATTTTTTAAAAAAATTTTAAAATTTTTTTTTAATCAAATTATCGTAATTGTAAATGACTCTAAAATATTATGTTTTTGTAAAAAACTTCATTACTTCTATTTTCAATTCATCCCAAATAATATAAAATAAAATATACTCTAAGTATTTTTTAATTTAACGGCAAATAAATATTTGAGAAGATTTTTATAATGTATTCAGTAACTTAATAAAAAATATGTAATTCTTTGATTTAAAAAATATATGATTTATAAAAATTTTAAGAAGTTATATGTAATTCATCCGATTATAAAATATTTAAAATTGTCAAAATTACTAAACCAAAATAACCGAAGCGTATGTCAAAATCCAAACTTCAAATCTCCGTAAAGACGTACTTTCAACTAAAAAAAAGTAACTAAGGACTTAAGGCATACTAACAATACCTCCGGCGTGGTTGGAGTAAAGGTGGCGGACAAGGTGTCGGGCATCGGCGGCGACGGAGTGTAGGTGAGACGGGGAGAGCGCGTGTAGCGCAATGAAGCGGCGCTGCGAGCGCCAGCGTGGGCCCACGGGAGCGGTCGCAATAGAGACACGATTGTAGCCAAAATGCTTGCCAGAGAGGAAATCCGGCCTGTTTCCGAAGGCACGGCACTGTCATTCTTGATGATGCATTCCTCGGCGACAGCCTGGGACGCAACGAGGAGGACTGGGCGAGAGGCGGAGGAGGAGGACGGGACCGTAGCGGCGGGAAATGGTGGTAAGGTAGCGGTCGAGAGGGTGCTTTAGGAGGTGGAGGTGGCCAAGAATTGGGAGGGCCAAGGGAATGGTGGGCGGAGGTTTTGGGTGGCGGCGGCCACGGCGGAGGTGGTTGACGATGATGAAGAGGATGACGAGAGGGAAGAAGAAATGGCGGACGTAAGAGTAGAAGGTCGAATCCATTTTTTCATGCGGTGCTTGTGATGAACTCATGCAAGTGTTTAGGTTTATTTATATGCACATCCCACCATCCAAGCTCTAAATCTGTGCAAGGAGAACTCAAATCGCGAGGCAACTGACCGAAATATTTTGCCAGTTTACAGCAGCATGCCACATCACAATAGACTAATGACACACAAAGTCAAATTTACCGAACTAAAAAAGAGTTTCTAACGGCATTCTTTGACATATTTTTAAATTGACGATAAATCGACCTAATAAATCAAGATATTAAGAAAATTCTTGAATTGAAACAAGCGGTCAACCAAACTCTTTCAACAGGGTCCAGAAATCAAGTGGGAGAAGAACTTGGCATGATGCGCAGTGTGAATAGCGAGGACGCGGAGTTTCAAATGTTCTGATAGGAACACATACAATTCGTCCGTGTTTGCGTTCGTGTTCCATGAGATGGGCTTCCTAAGGCAATGGGATTTGACTTGCGAAACGTGTTTCACAGAAGTTGATAATATCCCATTTCACAAAAGCTCGAAGCGGAAGTCTGGGTTTTCTCCGGAGGCATACGCGATATTAATTTGTTCAACAAATGCTGATCAGGCCATTCTTTTATTTTCGAGTGGAATTACACTTCATTTGATTTTGATCTCATTAGAAATGAAGACTTGGCTAAATACCTCTTGAGGTCTTCAAAAATTTGATTGTGTTTTTCGATCCATTCAAATTCAGAATAAGAGTGAATACATTTAAACTGAAAACTAAAATTAAGACTTAAGTGTGTTTTGGTTGATAGTATAACTTAGTGAAAATTTTGAAATTTTTTTGAATCAAATTACCCTTACAAATGGTAGTATTGATATTTTTAAAAAATAAAAATAAAGATATTTTAATAAAATATTTTTTTAATTAATAATATAATAAAAAATTAGTTTGATTATTTTTAAATCTTTGATATATTTGTCCGACTAAAATTATGCTAGCCCAAACCCTAATTCATTATCAAATGAAACTTTATAAATTAGTATTTTTTTTAATAAAAATTGAGCATGTAGTATTTTAAAATCTAGAAAACTAATTATTTTTTATAATAATTTAATTTCATAGCAATGTAAAATAATTAATATTAATTTTTTAGTAAAAAAATAGTTAATCCGATAAACTTTTTCTTAACTCATTATCAAACGAGAGCCAAAAGTTCTTGATCCAATACGCCATCACTTTCTAAATATACATCCAAATTTCTTTGAGCCTGCATCAAACAAGATTTTCAAAATGTACATCATCAATTGTTATGCACAATTGCTTTTGGATTGCAAGGTATAGCATGGTAGGTTGTCAGAGGACTTAGTTTCACCGAAACGAATCATTAGGACTGATCAACCATACAGCAAAATCCACCAGTAGAATTAGAGAAAGTTTGTAGTGGTAATAATAATAGTACTAATAATAATAATAATGGTATTAGTTATAATAGTAGTATTAGGAATAGTAGATTACACACAGAAAAAACTACAATTTCAAGTCACTATCTATTCATGTGTTACACTGTCAATGCTGGATCAGAGGCATGCTAGATTTTGCTTCAATCCTAAAAGCATACATTCTCATACTTTGCAGCAGGAGTCGTGCCATAGAGGCATTTCCATTTGCAAAACACTGACATCATAAATTCTATAGCTTATATCATAAAGAATAAATCAAATTTGGGATGAATCTGCCAATTATCAAGAAGTAGGCCCCCACGTCCCACTGTCTTCGTGAAATCTCCAGAAATTTAAGAGCAACTGGTGGTTGAGAAATGTTATTTACTCCAATTTTATCTATCCACATTTGTTCGAATGTCTAGGAGTTGTTACTCCAATAAAACCAGTCTATACTCAAATACTAGTCTATACTCAAATAAAACCTACTCATACAGATTTACCCCTTGATTTACTTCTTATCGAACTGTTAGCATCACAATAGCCTTTTGGCCATCAGGGCAAACCTCTTAATTTCTTGTAGTCTTCAAAGCTCAACAGTGAATCCTTGATCTTAAGCCAGTCTGCAGGCTTTGGCATGATAATCGCTATATATCCTTCCCGATCTGCCTGCAGAAAAGTTCAGCATAGAGGTCAGATACTCTCATCAATCTAGAAACTAGGCTTCACCAGATGGTCATTCAAATAATTGGCTCACATAAACTTCAAACTAATAAAGCAAAAGGTTATAACACAATTTTGAAAATCTATTAGCTAACACAATGTTAATTAAATGGTTGAAAAAAAAAGACTGACCTAAATAGTTAGAATTCCAACATAGAATCGAACTATTTGGTTTGGCGACAGAAATCATATAGAATCAACACAATTGATAACCCAACCAGGATGCTTCTATCCTGTGTGTAACTCTTTGGATGCCTGTTAGCCATATGATGGATATGTTTCCTGCAAGATTGACAGTCATCCTCCACATTTACAGCAGTTGCCATACCAATCCAAATTATCATCCCTTGAATATTTAAAGCATTGCCAGTATCATTAGGAACTTGATATCCATCAAATGGAAAATGATTTCTTCAGTATTAGGTGGACAATATGACACCATTTCAATCGATACTAATTCTCTAAAGATGTGTCATGCACTTCAGATCAGCATACATTTAAAAGTGTATTCAGTCACATTGTGATGATGCATGTAAGCAATACACAGTTCTCATCTACCATGATTTACGAAGCAAGCACCATGGTCATCACTATTTTAGCCAAAGTTGTTTTTTCTTCCATGATTCAAAACATGGACTAATTTACACATACAATCCATTGGTTTGCAACAGAACATCTAGGATACTAGAAAGCAATGTAAACGTTAGGTACATTTAAATAAACCATATCAAACTAAATCATCAAGATAAGGTCAACAAGCTGCATGATGTGACAGAATTAATCTGTTTCTGGTTTTTAACCAGATAGATGAAACTAAAGAAGAGAAATTCTACAGACAGATAAATGCAAGATAATAGATGCCAAAACATAGTAAAACAATAGAAATTGAAAAAAAAAATTTTAATAACTTCCAAGAACCCATACTTTCTCACTAGCATTGAAGAATGAAACTCTTGAAAAAAGCAGTATTGGTACTTGATTTCAAATCCACAACGAAGTGAGTAAAACATACTATATATATTGAGACTTATTTGAACCGCAAATGCCAGAAATTGCATTTTTAAGTGCACACAAGTTTGATTGTGAAAAAACAGGTATTGCAAGCGTTTGATGTGATCTGTTTATGTGGTCTAATTTTTGTTAAGTGCTATATGTAGATTCCTAGAAAATTCATTTGACATGTATTTCTTGTTGTACAACAAAAGTAATCTAAGATGACGTAGCATGTACCAAACAAGAAATCCTTTTGAGGATTTCTGATTGTGGTAAGCAATGTTGATGACACGTCCACTAGAAAGGAAAATTAGCACATTGTTGTTTCACACAAGAATATAGCTACTTCCATAAGTACAAAATTCCTTTTGATAGATATTGATGAAGTTAAAATGGCTTCAGTATGTTCTCAAGATCATTAAAAAAATACAAAAAAGGTGCTTCTACATAAATTTTATAATATATACCAAATAGCTGAGAGCAAACAATATGCAACTCAAATATAGATGCTCAAGACTACTTAACTAATATGTTCACTCTGGGATAATAGAATAAACATAGCCATCAAACAGTTATTACCAAACATATGTAAAACACAAACTAGGTATATGGAGATCAAAACAAAAGGAATATAATATGAATTTGACAATAATCCCATGTTCAAAGAAGATAGCACTCACCGAAGTACTAAGGAGGTCTGGTTGCTTAATCAACCTATCATTCACCTCTAAAAGAGAACCTTTAACACAACACCTGCAGAAAGCCCAAAACCCCATAAATCACTCATTTCCAAACCTAAAAAACAACTATTTGATTGAAACAAAAGCATATCCACGCACACCAACCTCACTACGTATTGATCACCGTTGGCACAAACTTTACAAAGTGCTGTATTAGACTCAAAATGCTGCGCATTCTGCAGAGACCAAAATCAACACTCATCAACTAAATCATCTAAAGCAACAAATTCCAAAACAACCAACTCATCAACCAAATCATCTTAATCAGCGTTAAACAATTCAAGTTACCCTCTTTCTCTTCCCGGTAACCTTCATCTCGCTCCGGTCCGACTTCCCCACATTGAAATCCACCGCCGTCACCCCACCTTCCTCCCTAAACGCCACATGAGCGGGAGCCAATCCAATAACACACAACCTCCAATCCAAAAATATAATAACAACAAATCAACAAATGAATCCGGCTTTGAAAACCGAGCGAAAACTCAATATCAAAGCAAACGACTGAATAATTACCCGTTGGCGTGGCGATAGACGTACTGATCGTTTCCTGGCTTGAGGAAATCTGAGGCAAACAAAAGAAATTAGAAAAATTTTGAGAAATAAGGGCTTAGTAGGTGTTTTTGGCGGACCTGGGGCGAAGAAGCGGGCGAAGTTGGATTCGACGGCGGAAGGCGGGATGGCGGGAAGGTCGTGGGGATCCGGGAGGAGAAGTGCGCTAAGGTCGTCGTGGGCATTGCCAGACATTCTCTTTCCCGGAAGCTCTACGCTTGCTCCGGCGGCCTCCATTGCGACCTGAAGAGAGCAAAGAAAGCAGGGTATAATTAGATTAGGTATAATTATCTTCTTTTTTTTTTATTTCTTTTTAAAAAATGAAATAAGGGAATGGCGAATTTTACATTTTAGTGCCTATAAATTATACAAATTGTGTATTTCCATTTGATGTTTTACATTAAGCGATTACAACCCATCCAACAAGTCTATCGTAAAAAAATTCCCTAGAACCCCCTGTACGTATTTCTTTATACAACGGAGCCCTAATTTCTTTTCAGCTTTTCCTTGAATTTCCGCCGGTTTCAAGTTTCAACCTTTGAAGCTCTCATAGTCGGTAAAGTTCTTCATATATTTAAGAATAATTTTTCATATTATTTAAATCCAATTTTTTAGATTTTATTTTTATTGTATCACCTTCTTCGTGATCTGATTACTGATTAGTGTTTGAAAGTTGAGATTGAAAGTAGAAAATGATGCTTGAATTTGTACTAATTCTTTTATTTATTTGGTACAAATGATTGCTTGATAAAAAACATACAATCTTTTATACGGTAAATGTCTAGCGAGAATATGGGGCATGACTTATTGCAACTCAATCAAATGTTTTTTTAAGGCCCAATCATCCTGTTAGCTCAAAAATACCTTTATTTTAAATTTTCTATGGAAATTTTCACAGAAGAACCTCTGAATTTAGGAAATTATGTAAAATTTTTTAGGACAATTACTAAAAACCTCTTAAAATTTTTTGAAGGTTTTTATCAGCCTTCATATTTTCAAATTTTTTATTATCCTCTAAAAATTTCTAAAATTTAAAATTTGATCCTAAAGTAATTAACTTTCTAAATGAAAAAGTGAGTTTATCACTGTCTCCAAATATTTTATCTTATATATAAACACTATATCTCATATACAAATATTTTATTTTATATATAAATATTTTACCTTATATATATATATATAATATAATATTTATAAATAATGATAAATTTATATTTTTTTATTTAAAAAATTAATTATTTTAAAGGCTGATTTTGAACTTCAAAAATTTGTAAGGGTTGGTAAGAAATTTTAAAAATATAAGCACTTGAACAAGAATTTCAAAAATTTTAAAAAATTTTCTAGTAATTTTTCCTAGAATTTCTTGTATGAAAATTGGAATGTAAAATTTTGAAATAAAGGTTTTGTAGAGCCCATGGGACACGTGGCTTGCAATCATGCAATGTTTGGACCGCCAAAAAATTTTTTGGCAGGTTCGCCACCTAAGTCTCGCCTCACCGTATGTAATATTTTGAATGAACCTGTTTTGATTTCCCTGATCTCCAGGGGTCAAACATCCACATAAATGTTTTTATTCAAGACAAATTCACTAAGACATTCCAAACTTTATTGAAACAAAAATATATCCAACAAAACAGAACAGGTTATAACACACACACACACACACACAAACAAACAAAACAAAACATGTCATGCACAGACAGCCTCCTCGTCAGAGAAGAATGGGAGTTGCACATTACATTGAGTTACTAATCTCATACTCAATCCTTTGGATTGATGCAAGCATCTAAAAGTTTCCATTCATCACTGCCAGCTGCCTTCCTCAAGTTTCTGCACGATAATGCATAAATTATATACATTATTAAGCGCATATACCGAAAAGAGAGCATAGGAAAACAAAGAAAATTTCTAGACACTTAGAAATTCTCTTTTCTGAGCTAAAGAAAAGTATTTAAATGGATCAAATGGCCCCAACTGAGTATAAATAATACAATAGTGTGGACAAGCTTACATGATCATATCCCCATCTAGCAGTTAAAGGAAGAGATGTGAGAATGCTTTAAATCTGCCCTCCAGTCCTTAGTCGAAAAGTCACATCGTGATCATAGACCTTCATGAAAAGATCCTACCTCATCCTAAAGGCGAAGTACTGAATCAAAGACAAGTTATATATACATACCAGATTGGATTCGACAAAGCACGCTCTTCGAAACTGCTGCCAGGCCTGGTGTTCTTCTGTGAATGGTGTATTCTTCTGCCACTTTATAATTTCAAAAGTATGCTGGAAAAACAGACAAGGCACACACTACAAAATTACAGTGTTCCTCAGCAGAAAAACCATGAATAATGCTTTCAAATGAATCAATAGCTAAAAAAAAACACTATTTCTTTTGAAATTTCAAATTAACTCATCATAAATAATGCTCAAATGAACACACACACACACAAACAAACAAATTTATATATTCAATTCCATTTACTTTTATGTTTTCTATAGAAAATGATTAAGAAGACACTCCACTAATGGTACTTTATTGAGGAATAATACAAAGCATTTGTCACTAATATTATCATATTTGGCAGAGTTGATCATCCAGTGTAACTCTTTCGGCAGGAATTTACATGTTGAACTGTATCTTAAAGCCTTCAGAGATATCAACTATTGCATATTCAGCATTATATTTAAACCCTCAACTGTCTGATCACAAACTAGAGAAGAATACCATATAGTAACCTTTGTCAAAGCAATACCTGTGGAGAACAAAAGAAGCATAGATTGATACTAGTAATTAAGGTCATCAAAAAATATTCCACCAAGCCCATACCTTTCACCACGGTGCGGAAAAAAAAAAACCAAAAGCATCAGCATAGAAGGGAATCCAAGAATTTTCAATTTTTTTTTAAGACATGCTGCATTGAAAATGACACTAGAGAGAACATAAAACACTACACTTCTTTTTTTTTGTGAAAAACAGATATTTCTACAGGTATCTCCTCTAGCAAAAGGTGGTAAGAAAACCTCCATCAGAATTCAAAGTTCATTCAAGTAGTTAAGAGAGAATGTACCTTAATAAAGAAATAATCATCACACCAATTTTTGAATTTGGGTAGAAACTTCAATCATATCTATCACAGGCTTCCTTATAAACCTATAAGAATCAACATTATGGCAAAATAGTTTTAACTAAATTAATATTATTATAAAACTACTTACAGCTTACAAATATAAGTGTTATGAATTGACAAAAAACATTTAAGGAGTACTATACAGAAGAAACCCATATGGCAACTGTTAACAAAGTGTACAAAGTGGTATGAAAATCAAATTTTGAACTTGTGCATATGCCTTTATAACTTTGCACATACATGAGAAAATTATTTCGAAACATGAAAATAACAAACAAAGAAACAGAAAATATCTTATGACATACATTGATATAAACTTGACTCTTCTTTTCCAGATAAAAAGAAATAAAGTAGCATCATGCTTAACATGAATGATAATTTGCTATATAGCACTAAATTTACACACTGAGTGGAAATTCTTGACATCTTCCTCTATTATACAGGCTGGAGTTAGATCAGTTCCACTACAAACCACCACTATCTAGGTGCTCCAGGAGCATCTATAGCCAAATATTGAAAATAAGTGCTCAAATTAGATAAATTAACAAACAATATGGTGAAATTTTCATGCAAAGGGTTAAAATGGGCCACACCAATATAGATGTGTACAATAAAATCCTATTGATAGGACTGAAGTATGAATTCTACTCGGTCAATTTAGAATTTCAAGTTTCAAATAAAAAATCATCATTGTTCAAAGTAATACATAGTATAAATGGAATTTCATATATATAGCCTCTTGTCAGGATAAGCTTTAGTTTAAAAGGCGAGCAAGTTTCAAGGAAACTTTGATACAAGGCCAGAATAGAACCATTCAGTAAGCATATTCCCATCCATGAATCCAATGAGAAAGATGCAAAGCCTTGGGAAAATTATAAACCATAGATTGTTTCTTTTTTGGCTATACCTCCTTTCATAGATTACTCAGGTTAGATTATTTGATATTTCTGCACATTTTCATTTAAATAACAAAATATGATCCATCTAAGAGATTTGTTGGCATAAAAAGTAAAAAAGCCTAATGGAATGATATGCCATAAGTGTGTGTACTAGAAAAATACAATGCCTCCCTTAAGGTCAGAATAGTTGTACATTTCTTATACTATAACTTACAGTATCATATTACAATATGAAGATGTGAACTAGAACATTAGTTATTATGATGCATACTACATATCATTACACGGATAACCAGAGGCTGTCTCATATCTTAAAAGAACATTGACCAACATCACATGCTAAAATTCATGTAAACTCTCCGATATAAAAATAGCATACCTATATCAAGACTCTCAGAGAAAACATAACTATGTCATTTAACATTTTAGTTCGATGTATGAAAACACAAAAAAAATTTGGAAACATCAACTAAAATATGAGTTGATTTAAGTATCCTTGGCACATATGTACATCTTCTATTGTGTTCAGCCACCTATAATGACTTCAGAAGGCTGTTTCCTGCATTTCTACATTTTTCCAACTCTAGAGAATATTTTGCATAACTAAAGATTCGGACATGTGTGAATAAGGAAGATTGCACTCACAAATTCTTAATCTATAGTTTTGCCAATACAATATCCTATGGTTGGAGGAATGAGGTAATTAATGATAAGGAGAAGCTCACATACAATCTTCATACCATTGGAAAAATAAAAGGAGGTTGGACCTCTTTTTAATTTTTCTGTAAAATCAAAGGAAATCTCATGATTCCAAAGGAATTCAAGATTACAAAAAGGCAGTTCAAAACACCTCCATGAGAATTTTTTCCTTTGAATGAAAAAAATCCTATGAAACCTCCAATTACTTTTCCTAGTATCTTCATCCACAACAAGGTCTGTTCCTTCTCCATCCACTTCTCTTGTTCCATTGAAATTTCATCTTGCGCTTTATACATTTGACTGTTTTCAAATACCTCCAATAACAAAACTCCCTACATAAGATTTCATTGATACCCCAGTTAAGATATATTTTTTTTCAGTTTATTTTTGTAAGGGCTTAGAACCATCTTAGTGGCAGTACATGCAGATATTATTTATAGATATACAATAGTAAATTGAGTTCCAATAATGTTCTGCTAACTTTTCCTTAGTTCTGACTTTAGAATTATTCCCCATGCCAAGCCAATTCATGATAAACGAATCCATAAATGAAACAAGCAAAAAAAGGATGTAATGATTTGAATTGTTGAATAACAAAGAAAAAGTAATACATCTAAAGAAAATCTAAGAAGTGTGCCTTTTGGTGCATCAGTCTCAAAATATCAATAGTTAAAGTGCAACATGGGGGTGCAGGATGCAAACCTACGAGAAAGAAAAACACAAAAGCGATCCATTGAAAAGATGCAAACAACCATAAGACTCGAGTGTTACTGTTAAGCTATGAGAGGTAATATCCAAATGTTCTAAAAAAATTAGGCTTCTTGAATAAACAGTTCCTGATTCATGTCCTGTTGCTTAGAATAATAAATGATGCTTCAAATCAATATCGAAAGTACAATTTGGGATTGAGGATACAGTGAAACAGATGATTTTATCGAAGATTTTTGGTACTAAACTTTTTATGTCATCTGATGATCACAAAAATCATCACAATAAACTCCAATCAGCTACACATCTCAAGAATAATCATCCTCTTGAAGGAACACGTTCAATTGCAACAAAACTGAGAGGATTTCGAGGAATTAACCGAACTGATCCCGGCCGCGAAGAATGGCTGCCCAGTCTTTCCACCATCAGCATCCCCCTTAGCAGCCCGGTACGCCTCCAGCCGCATGACCCCCTACACAACTGAAACATTGACCCCAGCCTTCTCCCACACAACCCCATCCTGCAAAACCCTACTAATCCCTCACTACCACCGGGCCTTGACCAGACATCCTCCACGAACCTGCCCCCACCATCGACCACCGCGACCTCCATGCAGACCTGGTCCTGCGTGTAGCGTATCATTTTCTCGAACTGCAGCCGGAGGTAATAGGCCTGCGACTGCTCGAAGGCGCAGAGGAAGGTCTCCGGGCACTGGTTCTCGGGGATTTTGATCTCCGTGGATCCGACGGCGCGGATGGGGAGGGTGACGGGGGCGGAACGGCGGCTACAGAGGGTTGAGAGGGAGGCGAAGGGAGCTGCGGTGGGGCTGGAGCGGGCGGGGATGAGGGAAGGGGGAAGCGTAGGGATGGAGGAAGGAGGACATCGCTGCGGCGGCAGCAAGCATGACGGTGGGTGGAGGAAATTTTTCCAACGGCGATTTGTTGATTGTATGGGTCGTACATGTATCTATTAATTGAATCATAAACATGGACAACCGTGACTCGAATGCGTCCGAGTCACAGCAACCCAAATTCCTTTATGTTAATGAGCATTTTATTTTGAACATTTTTTTTGTCAACCCCTTTCCATGCTTTTCTTTCCTGATAAGCCCTTTGCACATTGAATATTTTGCCAATTTCATTAAAAAGTTATCATATGATTAATCTGCAGAATTTTAGGTACAAGAACTAAAGTCTGTAATATATTAATATAGTTTAGGGTAAACTTTAATATAGTATAGACTTTAGTTCTTATATTATACTATTAATTACATCGCAAATATTATTTTGGTCATTGCGAGCACCCACTTTTCATCAAAAAAATGTATAAATTTTAGTTAAAACATGTATATATTTAAATTTTTGTTGAAATTTAGACTAGATGATTTCATTTAAACCTCAAGTTATCATTTGTTTTGGGATTATGACCAAAATCAAAATTAATAAACTACTTTTATAAATTAATATCTTTTTTATCAAAATTAATAATATAATAATTTAAAATTCGAAAATTTATTTAATTTTTTATAACAATTTAATTTAACAACAATATAAAATAAATAATATTAATTTTACAAGATAAAAAAATTAATTCTAAAAAATATTGATTCTAATTTCAAGTCAAATTATACCCAAAGGATTCATTTTCTGAAATTTACACTAATTTCGTGTGTCACACGTTATTTTATACTAGAGTAGAGCGTGGTTGCATAGAATTCCGCAACTTAAGAAATAAATAATCTCAATCAAGATGAAGCCTAATTTATATACTGATTTTTAAACAGTGTAAGAAAAATTAAAATGGACCAAAAATATAAAAACTGATTTTCTAACTGAAACCTCTGAAGCTGGCCGTGGATTTGGGATGAATCTGTTAGAATTTCCTTGATCTCCAGCGCTCAAATATCCATATTAATGCTTCTTGTTCGAGACAACTTCACTAACAGATTCTGATCTTTATTGAAAATAAAGTTTATCTAACAAAAAATTACCTGATTTGTTATTTATCATGCCACCAAATAAATACAGATCAGGAATTAACTCAAAATCAAGTGATGCAGAGTTATATGGGAACAGCACATTACATTGGGTTAGTCTCATATCCACTCCTTAGGATCGATGCAAGCATCTAGAAGTTTCCATTCTTCGCTGCCTTCATCAGGTTTCTACGAGATTATCCATAAATTGTAAACATTATTAGCGAATATAGAGCAAGGAAATTTTGAGCAAACACAAATTAAACCAGAATTATTTTAGTTCCTTTTATAGGGAAAACAAGTTTACAATCATCACAAGAGGAAGAAAAATAACAAATATTGTGTGGACAAGCTTACATGATCATATTCCCATCGAGCAGTTAAAGGAAGGGACACGAGAATGCTTTCGATCCGCCCTCCAGTTTTCAGTCCAAAAGTCGTGCCACGATCATAGACCTTGATGATCAGAAAACAAAAAGATTACCACAATCTGAAGGCGACGTGATGAATCAAAGATAATTTATATCTTTCTGCTCTATATGTACCAGATTGAATTCGACATAGCGGCCTCTCCGTAATTGCTGCCATGCCTTGTGTTCTTCACTGAATGGTGTGTCCTTCCGCCGTTCTATAATTGGTAAGTATGCTGGAATAACAGATTTGGCGCACTCTACAAAATTACAGAGTTCATCAGAAGAAAATCATGAACAATGCTTTTAAATGAACCAATAGCTAGAAAAAAGGCACTATGTCCCTTGAAATTTCAAACTAACTCATAATAAGAGATGCTCAAATGAACTTATATATATATAATCTTCAATTTCATTTTCTTCTAGGTTTTCTATTAAATGATTCAGATGATAATCCACCAATGGTACTTTTTTTGAGGAATACCACAAAGAACTTGTCACTAATACGATCATGGTATGCAGAGTTGATCATCCAGTGTAGCTCTTTCTGCAGGAAGCTACATTTTGAACAAAATCTTAAAGCTTATTAAATCTAGAACAGCTTGTCGAAACTTTCTGATTTATGTTAAATATTTGCAGCCATAAAGACTTTGCTGATGCAACTCTATGTTTAATAATCAATAGAGAAATTAAATATTGCATATTCAACATTATATTTAAACACTCGATTGTCCTATCACTAATTAGAGAAAAAAAAACATGTAATCTTTGCCAAAGCAGTACCTGTGGAGAAGCCAAGAAGCATCTCTTGAGGATAGTCATTAAGGTCATCAAAAAATATTCCACCAAGGCCACGCCTTTCACCACGATGCTGAAAACAAAACCAAGATCATCAGCAAAGAATGGAATCCAGGCATTTTCAAATTTTTTTCAAGACACACTGCGTTGAAGATGCCACAAGAGAGAATATAAAAGATCATATTGCTTTGTTTTTTTGTGAAAAAGAAATTTATCCAGGTATCTTCATCAACCAATTAATTAAAGCAGTAATTGGTAAAAAAAACATCCCACATAATTCAAGAGAGAATGTACCTTGATAAAGAAATAATCATCACACCATTTTTTGAATTTTGGATAGAAACTTGAATCAAATTTGTCGCAGGCTTGCTTTTGAACCTATAAGAATCAACATGATACCAAAATAGTTTCAACTACATTAATATTTTTTAAAAAAATAAAATCTACAGCTAAGTAATATAAGTGCTTTTAATTGATATAAAGTAACACAGAAGAATCTAACCAGGCAACTTTCAACAACGTGGACAAAATATGAAAATCATAGTATGAACTTGTGCAGATGCCTATATAACCTTGTACATACATGAGAAAACTTAGAAACACGAATGTAACATAGAAAGAAACAGAAAATATCTTGCTAGATGCATGGACATAAAGTTGATCCTTCTTCACCAAACAGCAAATGATTAAGCAATAGCATACTTAACATGAAACAAATAATTAGCTATATAGCATTATATTTGCCGCACCGAATGGAAATGCTTGACATCTTCCTCAAAAATATAAGCTGGAGTTAGATCAGTCCCACCTCCAAACCACCACTGTCTAGGTGCTCCAGGAGAATCTATAGCCAAATATTGAAAAAAAATGCTAAAATTAGATAAATTATCAAGCAATTGTAGTGAAATTTTCATTTCTACAAAGGATTAAAATGGACCACACACACACATGCACACACCTGCACACTCAGATAGACAGTAAAATCCTTGCCTTGATATGCAAAGAGAAAACTCCTAATGGCTTTATATTGAACATGTAAAGGGTTTGGATGCACAAGTAAAACAAAAATAATAAGAAGAATCTAACTGGATAGGTGAGAGTGGTGACTGCAGATTGGTGGCAAAGGTGTCAACTACAGAGCAGTTGCAGATCCTCGGGAAAATCTGATTTCTGGCATAAATTATTACAACAGCATATAGGTTCAATGCCAGCTTGCCCTTCTTAGTGTCAACTACAGCTTTCCTAGCATCTTCATCCACAAGGTCTTTCCCTGCTCCATGCACTTCTCTTGTTCTGCTGAAATTCACCTTCAGCTTTATACATTTGACAGTTTTCATCAATTCCAATTACAAAACTCCCTAGATAAGATTTCACTAACACCCAAGATAAGTTTTTTTTTTTCAATTTATTTTATGTAGAAGCTTAGAACCATCTTAGTGGCAGTCCCTTCAGATACTATTTCTAACTATACAATAACAGATTGAGTTCCAATCACGTTCTGTCAACTCTTCCTTAGTTCTGACTTTAGAATTATTCCCCATGCGAAGCCCATTCTTTAAGGAAATGGCTCGATGCGCAATTGATCACTAGAAAACCTACTCTATGATAAATGAGTATATAAACAAAACAAGCCACAAAAGGGATGCAAGGATTTGAATAGTTGAAAAACAAAGAAAAAAATAATACATCCGAAGAAACTCCAAGGACTGTACCTTTTGGTGCATCTGTTTCAAAATATCGATAGTTAAAATGCAATGTCGGGGCGAAAGGATTCTTTGGATGCAGAACCTACAAGAAAGAAAAGCACATCCGTGATCTGTTGAAAAGATGAGACCAATCACAGTACATGAGTATTATTGATAAGCAATGAAAATGGATCTGGATATCCTAAAACAATTTGCCTCTGAAAAAAATGATTCCTGACCCTTGTCCGGATCTAAAATTTTGATGCTTCAAAATTTTCAATTCACAACAAATCTAAGACCAATTAAAACCAAAATCCACACATTTCGAGAATAATCATCTTTTTAAACGAACTTCAATTGAAAATTTGAAACAAAACTCTGAGGATTTCGGGGACAAACTGAGCTGATCCCGGCGGCGAAGAACGGCACAGGCCCAGCCTTTCCACCATCAGCATCCCCCTTAGCGGCCCTGTACGCCTCCGGAGGCATGACGCCATACACAACCGAAACATTGACTCCGGCCTTTTCCCACACACATCCATCCTGCAAAACCTTACTGATCCCCCCACCCCCACCCGGCCTCGACCAAACATCCTCCACGAACCTCCCCCCGCCATCGGTGGTCTCGATCGCCGCGCAGACCTCGTCCTGCGTCTCGCGTATCATCTTCTCGAACCGCCCCCGAACGGAAGAGACCGGCGACGGCTCGGAGGCGCTGAGGAAGGTCTCCGGGCGCTGGTTCTCAGGGGTTTCCTTCTCGATGGCCACGGTGGCGCGGATGGGGAGGGAGATGGGGGTGGAGCGGCGGCTGCGAAGGGGAAGAGGAAGGGAGCGGAGGTTGGGGTTGAGGACGCGGGGACGGGGAGAAGGGGAAGGAGTGGGGTGGAGGTGGAGGAAGGAGGAGATCGCCGCGGCGGCGGGCATGGCGGTGGCCGGAGAGTAAAGAGATGGAATGAAGATGCTAATCTGTCAGACGATTTGCATTTTATTTTGAAATTTGGAACAACAAAGGGAAGCGTTGCAGCGTTGCTGTTGGCGGGGCACGGGCCGTGTGGATAGGAAATCTCCGGGGCGTACACTGGACTGGTGTGGGAGGAGGGGCGTTTTGCGTTTAGGCCCCTGACAAATCTGTTATTTGAATCAGCCTTGTAAACTCAAGTAGAGCAAACAGCTATAAGAGTTTCTAAATTAGTAAAAGAAATATTCACTATCTTTTAAGGATCTTTTTTATATATTTTAACCATAATACGATGACGTCGCTGCTTTTTTTTCGTTATCTTCTTGCGTTTTGAGCTAGTTATTACATTGGCATAAACTATTTGCACTTCAAAAAAAAAATAAAAAAAATACAGATACTCCTTGTTCTTCTACCTTCGTCACCATGAATCTCGCCACTGGAGCAGCGCAAGCCATCGGCAATCAGTTGGTGACACTTCTCTGTAATCCTCTAAGTCCTCAGTGGTTCGCGTAGTGTTCTACAAGAAGAAAATTCGGAAATTCAGAAGTGAAGCAGTAGAACTGGGCTACTTGAAGAAGTAGGACGGCTTGTGACCAATGCTCAGAATGAAGGTGAGCTGATCTGTGAAGCAGCAAATGTTTGGCTTGTTAAAGGACGTACTTGTTTGCAGGAAGCAGACCAAATAGAATCCCTAATCAAGGGGAAAGCGTGTCATCCTGTCGATCGCTTTAAGCTAGGGAAAATAGCTGAAGAGAAACTTGTTGAGGCCAACGAGCAAAAGAAAGCCCAGGAATCTTTACTTATCTCTCACCCTCAACTTACACCTAGCTTTTATAGAAGACCTGTAGATCATTTTCAGGTTTTCAGCTCCACGAATGAAGCTATGGAGGAGGTTATCCATGAGCTAGAAGATGATGGAGTAAACCGGATTGTGATATATGGAATGAGCGGAGTCTAGTCCTCTCTGATGGAACATATTGGAAGACAAATGGCAATACATAAGAAGTTCGATGACATTGTGCTGGTTTGTGTGTCCCAAAACCAGAATGTGGAGAAGATCCAAGTCAATGTTGCTGAAAGCCTGGGTTTTAGATTTAGAACAACAGCCGATGACTCGATAGCTACTGAATTAGCAGTAAGATTAAGAAACAGAAAAGTCTTGATGATGCTATATCATTTATGGACAACTTCGGAATTGAGATGTGTTGTATCATCTGACCATCAACAACGGAAAGGTTGCAAAGTTATATTTTGCTCTCGGAGCCTTGAGCTGTGGCATTCAATGCGTAAAGTCCAAATTCCTGTCAACATTTTCTGAGGAAGATCCATGGATTCTGCCAATGTTGAAACATTCCCGAATCTAAAGCGCCTGTCCATGACAAATCTGCCAATGTTGCGAGAAGCATACAGAGGGCCTAATGGACGAATGAATTTTTGTTGGCCTTTGTTGGAAGACTTTGAAATTGGTCATTGTCTCAGACTACAAAAGCTCCCAATTGGAGTTGATAGTGCACCCAACCTCGCAAGCATATGTCTGGAAGGAGATTAAGTAAACCGGTTTCAAAACTTGGAGTGGGAAGATCCAAGACTAAGGTGATATCTTTCCTGTAATCATGGTTTGTTGCATTTCTTGTTCTTCCTGTAAGTTGGTATATAATTGTTTAACTAGTCTATATGATGTTACCAAGCAGCGAACCAACCGGAACATGATTCAGACAAAGGTGCTACGAGGAATGAAGTAATATTTGATTGGTTCATCTTTGCTGCTGCACGCTTCCCTTGTATTATTACCATACAAGAACAACAAAAGGCATAGGAGAAATTTTTCATTGCATTTTGAGAAGTTTCAGCATTTCAATTCAGTTGATGAACTAGCCCATATTAATGTCTTGCCATGTTTGTTGTTCGCGTACGTTATCCAGTTCTTTTTTTCTTTCTTTCTTTGTTACTCTAATTATTATTATTTTGGAGCTAAGGGAAGACAATGTTGTCCAGTGTCTTTGCTTGGAAATCCAACGACCACGCCTCACCTCAGTTTTCACCAACCACCAACAACGCCTTTTAAGTAAGGAACGATCTCAAGAAAAGTGTAATAAGCCGGTTAAATGAATAATGAGTTCGGGTGCGATTTTAATCCCGAAATATTTTAAACTGACATATTTATACTTGGATGCAGGTATGTTATAAAATGTTTAAAATGTTTGGATAAATTTGTAATTAACTACCTGATCATCTTGTAATGATCAGACTGTTAATCACTTGCCAAACAAGGCCTATAATTATTTAAGAGGTACTAAGAAGTTCATAAACATCCAAACTCAGCACAGCAATGTTCTCATGCCTGCTCAATAGCGCCTTTGTTCTGGGCACCAAAAACATAACTTAGTCCACATTATTGTTCAACAGTTATATTTAAATTCAATCGCGTTTCATAACATTAATCAATCAAGATGGACAAAGGGGTCATTGTTTCACAAATACCATCAGCCATTAAATCTTCATTTCAGATCGGTGAAGAACTTGTTGATTGATGGCATAATCTCCGGGTTTCTGTTGCGCACGAACTTTCTCAGGCCATGTTCAGCATATTTCTCACCCTCAGCAAAGTTATCCAGTACTCCAGCAGCTCTACCTTCCTTGTTAACCCTGCACAAGTTGAACCATTAATCCACAAAACAGATAAAAGAATGGATTTTTCCTCGTAATTCCACAAAATCTTGCTTACTTGGATATATTCCCTATAAGCATTATCCTTGTGTTATCTAGCACTCCCAAATTTTCAGGAATAATTTATTCTGCAGAACATATACATCGTGTCATCCAATGGGTGAAGGAAGTAATTCACATGCCACTTTAAACTTCCAGGGGGATTAACAGATTTTGGTCAGAGGTTCTTGCAACCAATTACAGTATTCAATACTGTGCAGTAATCTTTTTCCACACTTGTTATCATTAAACCATGCTGATATTAGGGTTTTGGCTGATGGATAACTTCGTGAAGGCAAATTATATCAATTAAGAATATTTGGAAAGCAATATGAAAAATATGAAGATTTTCCAAAGTCACAAGCAAAATTCCCTAAACATAAGGGATTCTTAACAGGTTGTCATGGTAGCCCAAAAACTAGACCAGATGGCAAACACAAGTAGATGCCAAAAGAAATGCTTGAATGAGACATTTGCCTCGGCACATTATACGCATAAAATACCATAGTCTAACAAGCACACTACTTTTATGGCTCCCACTAACACCAAAGAATGAATCCAAACACGCATTTTACATCACGTGGCATACTGGCACAAACGTAACTGGTATAGCTCCAACTTCCATAATTATGCAAGTCTAATATAGTTCTTGTTTTTAAAAAATATTATAACTTATAGACATAGAACTGAAGTGACAGCGATCAACTTCAAGATTACTGTTTATGGTTAAATGCACTCAACAACCATTGTTTTGAAGTAAAGATGCCAATTAACAGGTGGTTTCAGAAAGATACTGAAGGACAGCATATAGTGGGTGGATGTCATAAAGACCTAAAAATCAAAAAGGAAGTGCAAGACAACAGAACTTCTCAGCAAATTAAGACTAGCACATTGACAACAGAACTGAACAAAGACAACAGCTACACAAATCACTAGATTTGGCTTATGCAAGTTCCATAGCTGATGTTGATCAGCTTATCGTAATACAATTTTAGTGCCCCAGACTATGCAAATTTCAAACTAGAGAACAGACTTTCAAACAAAATTGGAAGGTTAGAACATAGAAACTGCACAAGTAGCCACACTAACTTGCAATCAAAAACTGACATACAGAAGTAATGTAAGCCATTTAGCCTCTTGGGGTAAATTATGATTAATCTTTTAGTTAGAACATGAATCTACCAAAACAGTTTCTTCAAGGACTCATTTAGTGAAAACTCTGACAGTAACACAACTTAGAACTTCTGAAGGCTGCCATTGTAACAAAAGCAGGATTTAATGGGAGTGTACACCAAAGAGGTGAAACTTCAAACTTACATCATCATCAAATTTATCCTCTTGAGCCCTTCATCTCGATTCTCGAAGACAAGCACAATTGCAATTCAATAAAACCAGTTCCATCAAACTAATTTATAGTGGACTTAACTTAAATCAAGGCCGTGAATCATAACTCCTTGTTATCAAAGCTCTAAATTTTATCATATGAAATCGAGCTCGTAGAAATCAAAGTTCAAGTCAAATTTAATGACAAAAAAGTTGGATCCACATCCATCTGAGATCATCTTGTCAATTTTAAGACAAAAAACTGGGAACAATCCAGCAGAGCTTGAATTAAACCATTAGCTAATCATATAACTATGAGATCAACTCCAAAAACAGAAGAAAAAATAAAAAAATTAAATGAGATTCACCTGACTTCAGGATTGATGCAGATGTTGCGGACCAGCTGGAACGCGCAGATCCCCACAGCAGCTCCGACGGCAGCGAAGAGCGGGTAAACCTAGGCAGATCACCAAAAATCCGAACAAATCAAGAAACGAAGCAATTAGAAATGGAAATCGAGAGAAAAAGAAGGGATCGGGAGCTGACCTCGGGCCTGACCCAGCGGTTAATTGTGGAAGAGGCCATGGAGAGCTGCGGAGAAAGCTAAATTGCGGGCGATCGAAGGAAAGAAATGGGGAAGAAGGAAGCCGTGATTTGTTGACCGGATGAAATTCCTATCCTGCCCCATCTTTTACAGTGTTTTTTATCTTTTCTGCAAGCCATAAATAAATTTAAAAACTGGAAAACAGAAGTGCAGATTACGCATTCAGAGAACAACATAGGTCTATTTGATATGGACTAAAATTAAAATTAAAATTAAAATTAATAAATTATTATTATTTTATAATTTTTTACTTTTATAATAATTTAACATTTAAAAAATTAATTATTTTTTATAATAATTTAATTTAATAATAATATAAATAATTAATATTGATTTTTTTGGTAAAAAAATTAGTCGGACTAATTTTTTGTTAGCTTTAATTCTGACACATTACCAAATGATATCTTGAGTTTTAGACTCTAGTACCAATCAAAGGTTTTTTGCCTGAACCTCTCAATTAGCCAAGAATTCGGTTCAGGTGTTCTGAGACATACACAGATCAGTCAAACCGACCTATCAAATAAGGCCAAGTGGACTATTTTCTGCCATTTCCATGTAATAAGGCTGGAAAAATAATTAATCATTGATTTTCAATATAAAATGTCGATATTGGAGTCTATTTATACCATATTGCTCGAATAAAATTCATTATCCACTTCATGCATACTTCTATAATTTGATCTCCCCTGTAATTTTTCTCAGCCAACCAAGGCAGCTTCTATCTCTTACTTGGATACTACTACAAATTTACAATCCCAAACCTCCGTATATGACAGGGAATAACAGCAAATATTACGAGGAATTATTCAAAAATATAAATATCTACTGGATCCATATGCATATATACAAGGTTACAAGGAGGCATCTGCCCAAAAAAAGCAAAATAATTACTCCAACTATATTCTCAAAAAATATTATTTGACAAATTTGTGTATATAGACATTTAGCTTCTTATCATAGCGTGAATTTCTCAAAAGAAATTGTGCTGGTAGGCCCCTGTAAACAAATGTACATGACAACTTGCAAAACCTCTCAAACAATGATCAGGCCAGAACGCTGCCCCCTTAATGGTGTCGGATAACAATGAAGCGCAAATAGGACAGTTTTCACGAACCTACAGAGATTGCCATTAGCTCACGGAAAAATTGTATTTTTTTGTTGTTACGAAAGGACAAGATACCCTTGATCATATACTCAAGTGTAACATCCACACAAGCCCTAAAAAAACATCAGTGAGAAATAGATATTACATATCTGATAACTTATTTCAGGTCCTTCGTCTACCCGTTCATGACAGTTCTAAAAGGTGAACAACATTTACCCACCATGGTCTCCTCTATATGTTCTCCTATATGAAATCATAAAAGCTCACAAAGCATTATTTTGATACATCTTTTGATCATAGATTGCATTGAATTCAGTTTTTCGACCCGTTATGAAGCTTACGAGCTCGATCACGCCAAGAACCTTGTTGCATGGCAATCACCTACATAAAAAGATGGGATGTGGATAATTATCTTTTGAGTTTTCACATGCATGTCCCTGCAAAACTTTGATATTGTACATATATGATGCAAGTATACATGTGAAAAACACTACACATCCATGCCACTTTTCTTACTTTTTATGCAACTGAGCAATTAAAAAAAGGTTGAAAGGGTCAAAATGGGCAATATTGATTTTGCATATTTATCTTTTCAACTTGAATAACCAATGATATCTTCAGCTTTTTTCTCCTATGCAAACTATATAGGAACAAAAAATTCACTTGAAGGGAATACATGTAATTTATGGTGTTTTACAAGGGTATACACCCAATTCAAAAGTTTAGAGGGGGTATATGTCGAATTTCATGATTTTGCAGGATTATATGCATATAAACTCCTTATTTATCTAAAAGTAAGTAAAATAAGTATCATGTTACTCATTTACACACAAGGTTCCTAGGAGCCTTACCTTGTCACTTATAAGAGCATTTGATGGTTCATTTATTTCACTCTGCTTTGTTTTTTTGTCCTGAACAGATTCAATTTCCCGAGGGGGTGACAAAGTTGTTGGTACTCCAAACATAGCTTGGTCATGCGCAGCCTTAACATCTGCCTCACGCTTTGCCTATCACGTAACACAAAGCAAGGTACATATGAGATATCAAATCTGTTTATTTAATATTTTTTATTCATAGCATGTAATATAAATTATCTTGAGGCACCATGAAAAGTATGTACCTCGACTGCCGAATAGCGGAAACTATGCCCAATATCCTTGACTAGTGAGGCATCATCTTCTGCAACTGCATATATGAGGGATGATGAGCAGGTAAACATGAGAATCAAGACCAAACTTCGTATTCTAATGGAAAGGCAAAGATAAATTAAAGAGATGAGCAAAACAAACTGACAAATCTATTAGTAGTAGCAGTTCTTGAAGGTAAATGTAAGCACTAAGACCATGATGCATTGATTGCTCTAAAAGGAAAAGGTCCAGTTCTTCTTGAGTTTGACTTTCCAAAATGATATGAAGGGCATCTCATGAATTTCACATTGATCTTGTGAATGACAGTGCTGGCTATGGCTTCTACAAGGAATCATATTCTAAATGGTACACTTGATTAGTATCAGAGGTCAAGGATAGTCCCATACAACTAAGTTGCCTTAGAAATCACTTTTTACTAGATGGAAAGGCACAATAGAGTATGCCATTGAGATGGCTTGCAAGGTACTGACTTCTTCCTGCTTAAATGAAACAACAAGATAGAAATTTGATTTTCAATAACACAGTCAGAACTCAATAACAGTTGGCAGCATAGAGAGAAACAGAACAGAGATGTGCCTGGTCAACCATTACAGGCATATGCACATGCGCTTAATAAATTCCTTTGACTATGCTCCAATTGGTAGGAAGGAACACAAGTTTGCGCAAAGCCAATGACAAAGTAATCCATGAAACTTGAACATGATGAACAACCCAACAGTATTGCATGGAACACATGCCCAAATAGAATAGGAAATGGTTGCAAGCTAGTTCCAAATGAGTGTAACCATACAGCCACAAGCATACAACAAGAAACTCAAGAATTCACCTTCAATTTCATCATCATCAAGTGGTGCATCTTTGTCGAAATCAAACCTTTCCCATCCAGTGGTGACACCCTTGTCCTTGGCAGCTTCAAGAAAATTTTGTTGCAGAAGAGCACTTTTCAGAAAGATGAAAGACTGACTCTAATTTTAACAAACAAATAAAGGCATAGATAAAAATAGTACAAATAGCAGCCTGAGTATGACAAGTTAAAACTTAAAAAGGATCCAGTATTCCGGTCATTCAATGTCCTTTCCTTTAGGAATCAAAGTCAATCAGCTCTTAATTTTATAGTCAACAATGTACACATCAAACAATGGCTCACAATTTTCAGCACAGAAGATTAGCATATGGCTTAGGTAGTCTCAAGTATCTGTTTGTTACCTTGTTTAGATATTGCAACCTTCAATAGAATTTGAAACATTCAATAAGTGATTGATCAGAAAGTTAATATAGTTTGAATACATACTCAACAATAAATGACAAGATTTATAGAAAAATGATCAAAAGCAAGATGATGAAGGAATGCATAAATAGTAGGGATGTTTTCCACAAAAATAACACAAGGGGGTCCGAAACTAATCATACAATGGCATAACCAGACCATAAAATTCATCAAATACAGGACCATACAATGGACAGATGCAAACACACTACCAGTCAACAACATGAATGAGATGAGGCAAGTCAATACAAGCCCGGATTATGTGGACCAATAAATCAAAAGAAGGTGGCACACATCCAAATCAGCATGTGATATGTTAGATTGGAAGGAAACAAAAAATAAATTACAAAGGCCAAATAACAAAATTTATCCACCTATAATAAGAAAACTATAAGCTCATACATAATTTAAAAGACACATCTATCACAGTTGCTCCAGCCAGCTGGCAAAGACTGTTTATTAATTCTAAAAAAAGAAAATATAGCTATAAGCAAAAAAAGAAGTACCGGTTTCTGCAAGCTGAAGCTTCATTCTTGCTTTAACTCGTTCTGCAGGTGTCTGTTAACAATGGAGGAGGAGGATATGATGTTGCCATACAACATAAAAGTGTATTTTGAGTTTTTTAGGCAGCTTCTTGAATGAAAAATGGCAATTAGATTATCCTAAAATGAAGAGAGCAGAAGAACCAACCTAAAATTTTTTTCGAGTTTATTTATGTACAAGGCTAAAACTTGGAAGGAGAAAAAAGGAAGCTCCACGCACAAGTTCCTCTCCACATCTAACAGTATGTTGAGTGGGATGGTGGTTGCATTCATTTAAAAAAAATAATAATAAAGAACTTACATAAGTGTATATATAGCAATTAGGGTGGTGCTTGACGCAGCTCCGGCAAGATTTTCTATAGCAATTTAGTAAAAGTGTTGAGAATTCAATATTTGAGAGTGGAAACTAAAAGGACTGGTGAGTTAATTTTATTCCAATTGTTTGTAAGATATTCTTCGAGCCTCTGCTCCATGAAACTAAACATTGTTCAAAATCTTGCTAAGAATCTGCAGCACTCAGTTGGATGTTATTACCAACATTTAACCACATTTTTCAACAACTATACTGAAAAGGACGCATTATCAATCTCTCATTGCAAAAAAGAAAACGATATCTTTGTGGGCGTAGAAAGCTAATGATCTAACATGAACGGACACAATCCATGAACCATCAAAAAAGAGGCTGTTTTTTTCAAGAGAAATGGATAACTAACCATCTGAGAATAGCCCTCAATTAGCTGCGAGTAATCCATGACGTCGTCGTTTCTGTTCCTCTCCCTCTCCCGCCTAGGGCTTCTCCGCTCCCTCCCGGCATTCCTACAAGGCGAAGCGCTCCTCCGACGTCGCTCTTTTCCTCTATCCCTCGAATCACTTCGAGACCTCCTCCTTCGATGTGGATCTTCTCTTCGTCCTCTATCCCTCGATCCACTGCGCGACCTCCTCCTTCTCCTGCGATCTTCTCCTCTTCCGCCTCCTTTATCCCTCGACGCACTACGAGACCTCCTCCTCCTCCGCCCCCGCTCGTACTCCTTCCTCTCGCTCCTCGAGTGCCGATCGGATCCATCACTGTCGCGGCCTCGATCCAGCGATGGCGAACGGCGGCGGGACTTGTGGAGCTTGTCCTGGATGCTCTGGATCTGGGCCCCCTTCTCGGCAGCTCCGGGGCTCGAGGCGCGAACGAAGTTGGAGAAGAGAGAGGAAGATGAGGAGGAGGGCTTGGAGGATAAAGGATCGGAGGAGGAAGAACAGGAGAAGCCGAGGCCTTGCTTGAACCTGGCGGCGCCCTCGCCCTTGCGGGTGAGCTCGTCGTAGTAGGCAGCAGCCTTGGCTTCCTCCATCGGCGAGGAGCTCGAGCTTTTTGGGTTTGGGATTGGAGTGATTGCGGTTTCGAAATTGGCGATTGGCCTGGTCCAGAATATATGAAATGATATATAATGCAGATTTGGGCCGGGCCAGAGTTGTCCGGAAAAAAGAGAGTTGGCCCGAGTAGTAGGCCCTGATGTGGCCCAAGCCTAAATAGCTGGGTTTTTTTTCGTAAAAAAGAATATCCATATCAACCGACTACAGAAATTGTCAATGTCGAAGAAGCGAGAGAATTATTAAAATTATCTAATTTCGAGTATTTTTTGAATTAAAAATTAATTAATTCTCTTAATTTTAAAAAATATATTAAATTTCCTATAAAATACAAAAAATATAAATATAATTTATAAACACAAAATATTTTTTAAAAATTTAATACTTTATCTATAACTAAATAAAATAAAATAAAATATTAATATTTAAAAAATACTAAGTTAATTAAAAAATTAATATATATTTAAAAAATGGCCCAAAAATAAAAAATTCTATAATTATAATACAATTAATTTAGGATTTATTTATTTTTTATTAAAGAGTTTAATAAACGTAAAATACATATATATTAAATTTAGTACAAAATACTAAAAAAATATAAATATAATTTACAAACATAATATATATTCTATTTTTAAAAAATAAATACTTTATTTATCAGTAAATAGGCTAATATAATACATTAATATTAGAAAATACTAAGTTAATTAAAAAATTAATATAAATTTTAAAATTGACCTAAAAATAAAGAATTTTATAATTATAATACAATTAATTTAGGATTTATTTAATTTATTTTTTTGTTAACTAATTTGATAAACTAAAATACTTATTTTCTTAGAAATATAATTTATTATTTCAAAACTTAATATAATTATTAAAATGGCAAGAGAATTATATAAATATAATACAATTGATTCAATATTTATTTATTATATTTTAGTTACCAATTTAAATAATTTGATAAACTTAAAATTATAATTTTTTAAAAATTAATTTATTTTTAGTTAAATAAATATTTTAAAATAAAAACATGTAAATTAATTTTAAAACAAGAAAAATTAAAAAAATTGTCTAAATATTATATAAATTCATCATTTGATTTGTGGGTCTCACCGTATTTTTTAGAAATTAGATGAATTCCTCTTAAAATTTTCAGAATTCAAAACTGAAATTATAAAAGAAAAGGAATTATCCAATTCTTTCGATTCGAATTTTGGAATCGAACTAAACACCCAAATTAAAAAATTAAACTTTTAATTACTCCAATTTCCTCAATTCCAAGGCTTTTGAATCCATCCAAACAGTCTCTTAATGAATTCATAAAAATTAAACAATAATTAAAAGATTTATTGAATGTTCTAAAAAATTTTAAAATTCGAAAATTTAAAATCTAGTGTTGGTTTAATTAGCCTTTTTATTCGAAAATTAGATTTTTTAAAAAAATATATATACATTTTAAAATAGAAATTTTTAAAATAAATTTAGGAGATTTTACAAATTTATTTGTAGTAATTTATAAAAAACGAATTTTAAGTAAAAATACTTAATTGCACATGTAGGGGGGCGTTAATTTGGCCTAAGACCATGAGTTGTTGGAGTTCATCTTGACTCGTTTGGAAACTCGAACTTAAAAAATCAGCTCGAAGAGGTGAGCTCGAGTTGAAAGCTAATTTCGATAACTTGACTCAAAATTTTATATTATATATAAATATAATATTTATATAATTATATTTTCTCTTCCCAAATTCAAAGTTCAAATTCTAATTTCTTCATATACACTTCGCATATGTCGATCTTAACCTGCCCTTGAACCTACCCGGCGCATCCCCTTCTCGCTAAGCTGGAAGAACTGTCGGTCCTGGCATGTGTCGGTGTCGTTCTCCACTCGCCATCTAGTGGCACTGATCTTAACCTGTTTGGAATGGCTCTCTTCTTACGCTGGGAATTTTCCGACAATGTTCCATCGCTACTAACGATTACTGTGGTTATTTTGTGGTCGACCAACTTCTCCGATACGCTATACAAAATTAATGGGTGGAGTGTCTTGTATTTTTTTGTCAATGACATCATAATATTTTTGTCTGTCTCGGCGGCACCATCAACTTTCCCACTGAGCTAAACCACGGCTTAAAAGTAGGGCCGAAACGTTTCCGTTTCGGCCTGGTTTCCGATTTTTGGCGTTTAGGGTTTTGCACTGCGATGGAGTTTTACATGACGATGGAGCTTCAGTGCGGCAATCGAGAAGGTGGTGACGACGATTTTGACGGAGAAGCTGAGCAGCTACCCGGTGATGATCTGGTTCTTCTGGTCGCGACGGGAGAGCATGTGGCATTCGAAGATGCAGCACGGGCGACCCGTCGACGAGGACTCGATCATGCAGGAGGTGATGCAGATGCTGAGCTTTGACGGCATCGACGAGGGGTGGGTCGTGGTGAGCCGGGGGTAGTTGAGATCGCGAAGGCACAGGGGTGGAAACTGATCGAATGTTTGTGCTAGTTTGAGGAGTGGAGGACATAGGCCGAGAGGGTGGGGTTCGTGCCGGTGCTGGAGAATGCGCTGAAGCCGTTCCACACGCACGAACACTGCACGAGGTTGATACTGCCCGGCGAGACAAGGCCGGTGAGGGATCAGGCGGTGTGTGCCGAGTGCGGCAAGCCCATGGAGAAGTTGGTGCTCTAGCACTGGTGCTATATTGGCGAGACGGGGCCAGTGAGGACCTCGTCGCTTTGCCCTGGGAGGGCGCCGTGGTCTACCACTGGGCTTCGGTTGCCACCTCGAGTATGGCACCATGCTCGAGAGGCTCGGCCTCGCCAAGCTCTCCTCTCGACTTTCCAGGTCACAGGCCTCCGCGATGGGGGATCCGACTCCCGGCAAGGGAGGAACAAAGCCAATGATGGTGAAGAGGATGAGGGCACGTTGGTTCTTGTCTCAATTATATCACGAGGAAGCATAGGTTGAAGCTTGATGGATCGTGCGCGTCATCGCTCTTACATGCAAGATGTGCGTGATTCTGGATTATGTGTTGATATCTGAAAAAGATGAAAACTTTGATTGGTTTTCACTTTTCAATTTTAAAATGATTGTGAAATGGGATTAATTGGAACCCATTTGCTTGTTTTTTAGATTCAATGAAGTAGTAGTGAAGATCTCAGGATATGTGAACTTAAGCAACGCAGAATTGTGTACTTGAAGCTCAGTTTGATTATATTATATTATAATTAATACATATATAATAATATATTTTAATCTTAAATTAAATTTATTTATATTACTTTTTAGTTATTAAACTCTTTTTTATATAATAATATATTATATATAAGTAATTAACTATCAAAATTAATTTAAATTAATTATAAAAAATATTTAAATATTATGATAAAATTAGTTATAAATTGTTTAAAAGTTTTAAAATTTTTTAATATTTTTTTAAAAAAATTATAATTTGTTTAATATAAAGTTAAAATATAATCAAATTTTAGTTAAAACATAATTAACGAATAAAAAATTATTTTTGTCAAAATAAATAAGGAAATGGTTTTATCCGAAATGACTAAAATGTAACAAAATTTCTAATGTCAAAATCATTTCCAAAATCGAAACTTAAAATTTTAACTTAAACTAAGTTGCTATACCACACTTCCTCGCTAAATTGAATCAAATCAAGTTTGAGCCGACATTGTTAGGGTCCAATCAAGTTAAAGTCAATATCAACTCATTTTAATTGGACTTGTTGACATATGTTAACTTTGAAATCCAAAAAAATTTAATCATTATTGGTTAATTTTTAAAATCTCTAATTAATTAATTGTAATATTTTTCAGAATTTAAATATCTAAAAAAAAGATTATATGTTTTCAAATATAGAAATTACTTTTGTAAATCGGAAACACAATTTTCCTACCTCAAAATGGCCCATGATTTTATGGATAGTTTTTTGCACATTATTAATCAACACAACATATAGTGAGGGTTGTGTATTATTCAGTATGAAGCAAATAAATTAGTTAAACTGAAATCAAATAATTGATTCGGTTTGAGTTATTCAATTTTTGGTTCAATTTAATTTTTAAAATTTAAATTTTCGGTGTTCGATATTTGATTTTTGATTTTAAAAAACTATAAAAATCAAGTCCAACTAAATCATACAGATATATCCATAATATTAGTTTAAATTTTGTTCTTTGATTTCAATTTGAATTTAGTTTGAATTCAAATTAAAAAATTGTTTTACCTATATTTACAAAAAATTGGTTCAAAATTTAATTTTTGATTTAAATCGAACTGAATTAAAATATCTTGATTCGATTTTAATTTAAATTTATGGTATTTTGGTTGATTTTTAATTTTTAAATTTTGAAATTTTGGGTCTAATCTATTTTACAGCTCTACGTATAATGGCAATACATGATAAAAACAAAGGAACAATGTTGGGTGTCGTTGTAATATTGAAAACCTGGGCGTTTTTTGCAAAAACTCGCTCAAAATTCCGGGCTTGCAGCTTTCCAGACCATTTGGCTTCTTTCTATTTGTTTGGTAGATCTAATTAAACAAGCAAGAGCGTTCGATCTTTTCCTTCTCATTCTCTCTCGGATCTCAGATCATGGCCGCCGTCGCCCGCCGCCTCTCCTCCTCCCGGCTCCCCAGCCTGTTCCTCCGCCCTTTCTCCTCCGCTGCCTCCTCATTTTCCGACCATACCCCCCTCACCATCGAGACCAGCGTCCCCTTCACCGGCCATAACTGCGAACCACCCTCTCGCTCCGTCTCAACCACCCCCGCCGAGCTCCTCACCTTCTTCCGCGATATGTCTCTCATGCGCCGCATGGAGATCGCGGCCGACTCCCTTTACAAGTCCAAGCTCATCCGTGGCTTCTGCCATCTCTACGACGGCCAGGAGGCCGTCGCCCTCGGCCTCGAGGCCGCCATCACCCGTCGGGATGCCATCATCACCGCCTACCGCGATCACTGCATCTTCCTCGCACGCGGCGGGACCCTCGTCGAGGTCTTCGCGGAGCTCATGGGCCGACGCGCCGGGTGCTCCAAGGGGAAGGGCGGGTCGATGCACTTCTACAAGAAGGACGCGAACTTCTATGGAGGCCATGGGATCGTGGGCGCGCAGGTGCCCCTTGGGTGCGGGATTGCTTTCGCGCAGAAATACTTGAAGGATGGGACTGTGACATTCGCCATGTATGGGGATGGAGCCGCCAACCAGGGTCAGCTGTTTGAGGCGTTGAATATGTCGGCTCTTTGGGATTTGCCGGTTGTCTTGGTTTGCGAGAACAATCACTGTGAGTGCTTGTTTCTTGTGTGGGTTTTGTTTTGGGATTGGTGATTGTTATGTTGCTGTTTGTTGTAGATGGAATGGGGACTGCTGAATGGAGGGCAGCAAAGAGTCCGGCATATTACAAGCGTGGGGACTATGTTCCTGGCCTTAAGGTTAAGCGGAAACCCATTTTTTTGTTGTTTTTCTGCTTTCTGAAGTGTTAAATTGGATGATTTTTTTATTTTAGTGCACTTCAAATTATGTAATTAGTCCTCATGCATTCTTTGGGAAGGTTATGTGTGCTTTATTCCCAATGACTAGAGGACGCCTAATCAATGGAATGCTAATGTAAGATATAGTTATTGCTTGGTCACTAATAGTCTCCTTTATCCGGGCTTTGACAAGAGGAAGGGTTGTAAATGAGTTTTTATTCCTACCATCTCATGCCAATTGGTAGTAATGTTATGGAAAACACCATCATAGTTGATGTTGATTATTACATGTTAATTCAATTATTGGGGCACATCTTTGAGAAGCGCCCGATGTATTGGGTTTTGAGAAGCACTGCAATAAAAAAATCTGCATTTCAGTAGTAGATACTTTCGGGATATGAACCTGGTGTCTGCCATGGAGCAATTAGCAGTTCTACAAGTATTATGGCTGGTTGTTTAACTTGTCATGAATCCTAGAAATTTGTACTTGGTAGGTCTCAAATGTAGCTAGAAAGGCAGGCCGCTATGTTTCAGTTTTGGACTTGTAGTAGTGAACTTTTCCTTGTCAAATAGGTCGCATTGTACTTGATGACACATTTTGATTGCTGATCGACAAAATGGGATTTTTGTTAGTAATTTTTTAATTATTTTTTACAGTTCATTTGGTCTGGAAGTTGAAAACTCCAGCCGCTTTGGGACCCCATTGTGGGTCAATTTCTCCCTGCCTGTTAGAATACTAACTGTAAGAAGAAAGGACTTTATGGCTATACACACAAATAGAACTCCGAAGCATCTGTAGAAAATCTCAAATGTTTGCCATTGTTACTATGTCATAAATCCTAATTTAGTTACTAAAGTAAAAAAGGGTTAATTTTTATAATATTTGTGATCTAGTTAGGGAAGAAAATGCCAGCAAAGACAAATGAATCACCTTCAGGATCAAAAGATTCAGGACTTTACACTCTAGGTGAAAGGAGATTATAGTGGTCTATAAATTGCAAAGAGGAACTAGGATTAAAATAGATAGGGGAGAAGGTAATTTTGTTTCAAGTGTGGTCATGTGAAACTTTTGAAAAGTGTTAATTGTGTTTGATCCTTGAAACCTGGAATTTTGGAGACCTGCAGTGCTTGGATCTCTTATTGTTATCAATGTCTTAAAGGAAGATGTGCTTTCTATTAGAGAATATGGTGATCAGGTCTGGAAACTAGTACAACAGGTTGCTGATGATGTTTCTTAGCTATAAAGTTCTCAAGTCTTGGTTCATATACTAAACTCATTTCTATGTTATGACAAAAATGGGAATAGTGATGAAAGAAGTACATTAGTTGGCTAGTTATGTGGAGAAGGCATTAGATAAAAGTGATAAGGTCTGCTGGTATATAAAATCATCACAAATTGGCAATTGCAGTTATTGTTGAAGAACAAATGAAGGGCTTAGTTTCTATGTGGGTTGAGCAATACATGATGTGGTTGCACTATAAAGTGCCTTCCGAATGCTCTAGTACCCCGAGTTTATTACAGCCTCAAGATAGCTTATGTAAATGGATCATTAGTTAAGCTCAAAATCAACTCAAAGTCTAAGTAAGAGTCCAAAAAATTTATAAAAATATGTCAATTTAACTTTCTTGAATAAGAAAAATTAGAGAGTGACTCAGAAAAAGTATTCAAGTTCTCCATATTAGTGTCTCAAAATCCTAATTTTTTTCAGCTTCGATACCTAGTTAAAGTAGTAAATTCAATATGGTATGAGAGCCATAAAATCACAAAAAATCCGTGAGATATGGCCTCAAGTGAAGACAACAAGCACTTTAGAGAGAAGCAAACTTGCCAAACTCGAAGACTAGGAGAATGTGTTGATAGTTGGGGTTTTGCAATTCAATGATGAAAGAACTTAAACACTCAACTTTTTTAAGAAGAAGCAATTACTTCATACAAACCTTAAAACAACCATCATTTAAATATATAACTTTAGCAGTATCAAACCTAATTAGACACATAATGGGCTTAACTAATGATCTAATTACATACAATTATTAGTGGGCTTTCAGACTTGTTTTACTAGGTCCTAATGATACTAAAAGGACTCCTAATATAGGAAGGCATATGCTTGAACCATATAAGTCTGTTAGTCCCTAATGTGATTATATATTTTTTTACATCTTTTCTCAAGTTGGGTTGTACACACCATGCATGTCAAATTTAGTCTTGATATATGCAAGTTTCTCAAAGTTCATAGTGTGAAGTTGTCTGCTAGTTGGTCTCCTAGTTTGACAAATGTTGATTTTAAAACTTGATTTTGTATTTTTTTTATGACATAATGAATGTTCACTTTAATATGCTTGGTTCGTTCATGAAATATCAAGTTATGTAAACCTATTTGATTGTCACATAAGAGTTGGAGAATCTCTTGAATTGGACATTTTAGTTCATTAAAGAATGACTTTAGACATATAATTTCACAAGTAGATGGGGCAATTGATTTGTATTTTGCTTTTGCACTTGACCTACTTGCCATATTTTGTTTCGTACTTTTTTAAATAACTAAATTTTCACCCTACTTTATATAAATTCTTGATGTGGATCTACTATCCGCTAGTGATCTGCTCAGTTTATATCAAAATAATCCTCTATATTTCAACTTAACTGTCTTGTATAGATCAATCCGAGTTTAGGAGCTTTTTTGAGATATCTGAGTATTTGATTCACTGCTTTTAGATGATGTTTTCTTAGTTTTTTCATAAATTAACTTACAATTTTCATTGTATAGCTAATATCTGACATGATTATGGTTACGTAGATGAGTTTTCCAACTAATCTTATATACATTTTTGGATTTTCCAGTATTTGCCCTTGATCTGTGTAAAATTTTGAATTTGGATCCATTGGAACTTTAGTTGTTCTACTTTCAAGCAATGCTATTTCTTTAAATATATCTAATACATACTTTTTTTTGAGAGAGAACCAATATTCTTTGTGAATAAACATATTCTATTATCAGAAAATAGTGTACTTTTCCAAATTTTTTAATTTCAAATTGAGAATTTTGAAATTTGTTCAGTTTTTTATTCCTTTTATGTTATTTATTATTACTATAATATCATTAACATACAATAAGAGAATTATTATTTTCTATGTATCTTTCTTTACCAATACTATGTGGTCTGCTTAACTCCTTTAAAAATCATATTTGCCTAGTGCTAAATTGAATTTCGTAAACTAAGTTCTTGAAGACTGTTTAAACCATTTAGAAATGTATTCTTCATATTTAGTTGTTGAATACTCTATCCTTTATTTACCATAATGGATAAAATTACTCTAATTGAATTAAGCTTAATTATTGGAAAGAAGGTTTCAGAGTAAGTTATCCCTAGAGTCTGAGTATAATACTTGTTTCCAATTGTGCTTAAAACCTCTCTACACTGCTAATTGCATGATATTTGATGGTGCATATCCACTTACATCGTACCACAAATTTATTTCTTGGTTTTGGTACAACTTTTTAGGTATTGCTCTTATCGAGAACACCCATTTTCAGTTGTATTATTTGTCTCCATCTTTGATTTTTAAGTATTTCATGTATCTTGTTGGAAATTTTGTCTACTAGCAATGCTTAAGCTAGTTTTCTATACAATGAGGTTAATGAAAAATATAACATATACTTACCAATTGGATGTTTTGTGCATTGTGCATTCATGTACCCCTTTTTCATGGCAATTGCCCAACCATCTTCATTTTTTTATTTTTCTGTATTTTGCTTAGATTATTGATATTGTTCAGTAAATTCTTCAACAGATAAGTTTGATTAGTTAGGATTTTGAGTTGTGGTCTCATTTTATTTCCTCCTTCTAAAGTGCACCAAGGTCTCGTTTGATTGGTTGTTAGTTGGTTCAATTTATTCTCTGATAGCATTAATATAAATAGACAAGACAACATCTTGTCTTAGATTCTAGTCACCTAATGTATCAATTAAATCTTTTTGATCTTTTCTAGAATAATATGTTAGTTCCTTACAAAATTTTTTGTTAGTTGATATAAACATCTTATGTATTTTTTGATCATAATATCTATATACTTCTTGAGTTTTGGGACAACCTAGAAAGATGTATTTAATAGACTTATGATTAAATTTATTGTTAAATGGGTTGTTATTATGACATAGCATAAACATTCAAATATTTTGATAACTAGATGAAAAGTATTTTTATTAGAATGTAAAGTTTCAAAAGAACTCGTTATTCAATTTTAGTATAAAAATTCTGTTGATGAGATATGTTGAAGAATGAGGACTAGGGCTCAATCCCCATATAGGGTCGAGACAATACTTAACATGGTTGCACTAGAATAATACCTTTCAAATGCTTTAGTACGCCGGGTTCATTGCAACTCAAAAATAGCTTATGTAAATAGGTTATTAGTTAAGTCCAAAACCAACTTAGAATTTGAGTTCAAGTAGGAGTCTAGTAGTGTGAAAAACTTATAAAAGCGTGTAAATTTAGTTTTACCGAATAACAAAAATCAGAGAGACTTAGAAAAAGTGTTCATGCTCTTTACATCATTTTCTCAAAATCCTAATTTTCTTCAGCCTCAATACCTTTAACAGTTATATCAATTGTTATGCTGTATTATAGATACCTACAGTAACTGTTATTCCTTGTGATGGATGCTGTAATGGAATTTCACAGTTACTGAATATTTCAAGGATGCAGGATCTGCATCCAATTTTTGATATTTCCATTTGTACAAAAAAAATGAGAAAGTTCAAGTCTAATAGGCACCATGTATTTTGTCCCATGCTAGAAACATGCTAAAATTTCTGTGTTCTGCTGGTTCTATGTATCTAATTTTTGCCCAGGCTTCATGGTTCACAAGCTCTTAAAAAGCGGTAGGCAGACCTAGGCAATTAGGGTACTGCATATTGCCTAGGCGGTTCCAAATAAAAAAATTATAAATATATAATATGTAAAAATATTAAAACCATATGAAAATTTGAAATAATCCTTTGAATTCTGAATTCTAAAATCTGAAATTTGAACAATGAGATTTCAGAAATCAGAATTCCGAGACTTAAGAAATCAGAATTCTGAAATTAGATTTCTGAATTCTGAAATCAGAATTCGAAGAATTAGAATTATGATTATGAATTATCAGAATTCAGAACTCCTTGAGGAGAAGCAAAATGGAGAAGAAGCCAAGAAGTTCTAGTGCTAGTGCTGGTTGGACTTGAGGAGAAATGGGGAGTCGAAGTGTTGCTGGCTTGCAGCTGCTACCTTCAAAGAGATTGGGGCACACATAGGTGAGCGAGAAGAAAAACAAAGAAACCCTATATTGATTTGTTTCTCGATATTATTGGGTCTTTAGTTATGCAATTGGGCTTCAGCCACCTAGACGGTCACCATTTAAAACGCCGATGCTTCATAGATATCTCAAGTGCTATTCAAGTGCTTGGACTCATTCTTGTATTATTGCAATATGTTTCATATGTTTATGTACAAGTTCTTAAAATGTATATTTGATTAAGAAATTGCATGTGCTTGAACTTGAATTGGAGTTATATGCTTCAAAAGCTCTTTATGTAACTAGTTGGTCATGAGAGTCACAATTGTCGTGCTCCATAGATGCATATCAACACTACATTAAACCATGAGTAATGATCATAATATACAGAGATTAAAGCAATGTTAGTTTGACTAGCAAGAATTTATATATTGCTTATCTGGAACAATTATCCAAAATCAGTTTTTATATCTTACATTCCAATAATTGAATTTCTACCTTTTCACAATCCAAACCCATTTTAATTGTGCAATTCATGTGCTGTGAATATGCACCTGTGAATTCATGTGCTGAGTATCCATACGATAATATAATACTGCAACCCATGTTGGATTTATGAGAATCATGTCAGTGAATCACAAGAGTATCTATGACATGGAACTTTTGTGTTGGACCCATACCTTTGCATAATGTGGTAATGTCCATGCTTGATAACTACATTTGCTATACAAATGCCCGTTTTTATGTGAAGCCTATCTTTGATTCTATTGAGAGCCCATTTTGTTATCACCCATGTATGACGTCTGGCTTTATGTATGCCTATCAACCATGTTCTTTTGAATGGAAAATTGGTGTCTTCTTTATGCAAAATACTATCATGATATTATATGGCAATATTTTGTTTTTGTGATGTGCTTTTGTAACAGCAAAACAACTTTGATTGTCGAGCTCTACTCTGAAATTTCATGGTTCCAAATTCAAACAAATGCAATGGTTTATAATATAACAACATGCTACTTTAGATGAGAAAATGATACATGCCAATCTGTGGCCAAAGATTAATCATTTCTATCCTTTTTGTGAACATTCTTCATAAGTAAAATGAGGGACTCCATGGTTCTATGGTTGCTTTTACTGACTACTTAATATCCATGAACCTATTGCATGTAACGAACTGGGTTTTATTGATTATAGTGCTTGTGGCTGTCTTGATCTGGGTTTTTGCAAACTTCTATGTCTTTCCTTTAAATTGACTCTAGCCAAGCTAGGGAAGCTAACATTATATATTTTGATAGGCCGGATACTGGTTGAGACAATTATTTGAGGAAGCTAGTTGACCTGTTCACTATGTAACTAATCTTAAACTTATCTATTGATTGTAAGTTTGTATAATGCATTTGCAGACTACCCTCTTCCAATTTAAGCAAATTTTTTTTGTGTGCACTCATCACTCTATCTCATCCTACATGTCTCAGTAATGTGGGTTTAACTTATTTTTAGCTTCATTTATTTGTTATGGGGCAAGGACCAAGGTTGTATTTTTTAGGTGGTATACATTATTTTTCAAACTTATTCTGTTGGTCTTAAGTTAGTGGAACATATTAATCGAGTTCCTTCTCTTTGCAAAATGAACAATCAGGTGAGTGCCTTGGCCAATCTAAGCAAATTAGCCACTCTCCAGTATTCCAGCTTGCCTGTGATCAATTTTCTCAAATTGAATGCACATTATGCACAGAAAGATGAAACAGCCTTATGTGCACAATATAAGCAAAATTGCTATAATCTATTTAAACAACGCATTTATTTGTTTTGAACTCACATTTGTTTCTTTTTAATTTGTTTGTTCCATGGGTGGAAAACACACTACTGTTGTACCAGATTTTGTACATTATGTGATTGTAGGTGGACTGTAGGCCAAGAGTACTGAATTAGTTCCATGCATATGTCAAACATTTTCTTCTGCGTCATGTTCTTTCTCATCTACTTTAACAGGTTGATGGGATGGATGCTCTTGCTGTGAAGCAAGCGTGCAAATTTGCTAAAGAACATGTTCTGAAGAATGGGCCAATTGTTAGTACATCTCTCTTTTTTTTATTTGCTATCCTTCTCAGTTTATTCATAATTATTGGTTTTCACTTCAGATATTTTGCATGCTTTATTTTTTTTAAGATACAAGCCTTTGTAACTAATTGTCTTTTTTAAGTTTGGCCTGGCCAATTGTATGCAATGTTGTGAGGATTGAATATCACTTAAGATCAAGATGTTTAGCATAAAATTAAGAAACCCAATGGCTAGGAGCCTATTTTTTTCCTTTCTGCATAATCATTTGTAGCAAGGATTCAATTTGAACTGTTTCCAAACTAATAGGATGCTCAGTTTATGTAACTCAAAAGATTTCCGCGTAATCTTCATATTTTAAACAGATCTTTCTGCTTCATACTTTTTCCTCCAAAGTTTGAACTGTGTGCATGTTCAAACTTCCCTTCCAAGTTGTGGGGCTTCAAATCTTGAGTTCATATATTGGATTGATGTTTTGCTGAACAGCATTTAGAGCCATATAACCCATTTTAATGGCAATGATTTCCTAGGGATCATCCCGGTCATGGGGTCAACATTAAATACTTGATTTTAATTTCCATCAGTTGGAAGTCGTTTGCTAACTTGTTAAAATCAAGGAGGGAAGACAGTCTTTGTTCTGAAAAATTCTATTTTAAACTGATAAATATGCCCATGAAAATATGGTTTTACCTTACACTAATACTTTCGAAGGCGCTTGGTTTTTCTCTGCTACCCACATTTCTATTTTTGAATTGCATGATCCTTGTTTGATTTTCATAGTGAAAAATGGACTTTGCTATTCTTGATTAATAGAAGATGCAATGAACCACCAAAGAGATGATGATCAAGAAACATTGTTTGTTAAAACAATGGAAATCATAGGTCAAGGATGTCATTCATGCCTAAATTAGTGGCTATTCACTTTGGTGTGATGTTGGTTAGTTACGGTTTCTTAGATGCCTCAAATCTGGCTACTTGCCAAGGCACTTTTGTTGTTATTGTCACAGTTATCTTGGGTAGTTTTCAAGTAACTTTTATTGATTATAAATGTGACGTAGCAACAAGCGTAGTAGATAAGAAAAACATCATTATTTCTATTAAAAACTCTTTGAATCCATAAGTAAAAGAGAAAATTCGCTAAATTAGAATTTTATTGAGAATAATAGTGGTTCCCTCGTCCATAGGGCTGAAGGCTTATTTATACAAATATCAGAAGTCCTATTTGAGTAGGTTTCTGACTTCCCAAGTTCTAAACTGAACCCATTAATTGGGTTGGTAGAAGTTCTAAATATGTTAACTTAGAAAAATAAAATCTTAAATAATGATTTATCCTTCTTAAGCCCTAAATTAAATAAGATTTAGCTCAAAGTTAATCTTTTGTTGGTGAAATCCGAGAATAAGACCTAATTGACTTATACTGAGAGAGACTCATGACATCATAATGAAGAGAATTTCAATATAGGAAGGTACTAAGTTAGATAAATCCTAAGTTAAATAAAAGAGTGAATTAGATCATTTGTCATAACCCCTTGACTTTTGAATTAGATTTTTTTGATATTTTTGAATTTCCTTTGAGCGTTCTATATCAGTGTTCTTTTCTTATAAAGAACTCGTTTTCGAGTTATTTTGTCGTAACTTGCAGTTCTCATGTGCATGATAGTCAAAAAAATCTTAAATATTAAAGGTGTTTGAGATTCCCAAATCCTTCAGGAGGTCGATGACATAGGTATTATCGTTTATGTTTCTTACTATCTTCAGTCACCCAATTTTCTTTTGTTTCAGTTTGTTATAAGTTCCAGATGGAAACCGTTTCTTCCTCAAGTGCACCATCATCAGATCTCCTTCTTGAAACTCTTTTGAACGCTTATGAATGTTCGTTTTAATTTTGTATTTGGTATTAGATTTTTCTAATTTTTCCTTTACCTCAGTATGCACTTCAATAATTCTCTCCACCATATTGTTTGTAGCTATGTTTGTTCCTGGTAATTTGGGCAATACCACCAAGTCCAGCGGGTGCTTTGAAGTTCTTCTATTGACAATTTCAAATGATGATTTTTCATGGACATGTTATTCATGTTATTCAAAACGAATTCAGCTTGTGTGAGTGCATAGTCCCACTGCTTTGATTTGTCTCTTACAAGACATCGAATAATATTTACAAGTGTTCAATTCAGCACTTCAGTTTATCCATCTGTTTGAGGATTATAAGCACTGTTAAATTGTAGAGACGTATCAAATCGCCTTTATAATGTCTTTCAAAAGTGACTTAGAAATTTTGTATTGTGATCAGAAGTGATGGTTTTTGGCACTCTATGTAGCTTTATAATCTCCTGAAAAAATAGATTAGCCACCATTGTTGCATCTGCTGTTTTCTTTCATGAAATGAAGTGTGTCATTTTAGAAATTCTGTCGACAACAATAAATACTGAATTTAAGCCTCGTTGAGTTCTGGAGAGGCTCAAAACAAATTCCATCGATTGATCCTCCCATGAGGCATTTGGCATATACAATGAGGGTACAAAGGCCAGTGTTTTGAGAGTTTCCTTTGGCTGTTTGGCATATATAATACCTTTGTACGAAGCGACCGATATCTTTCTTAAGTTATGGCCAATAGTAGCGCTTTTCAACTAATGCAATGCTCTTGTCACGCCCAAGATGTCCTGCTAGGTCATTGTTATGTAACTCTTTCACAACCTTTTTTCTCAAGAAGTACCTTGAAATGCAAAAACGAGAATCTTTAAAGAGAAAACCTTCATGGAGATATAAATCACTACTTTATTTTACTTGGCACTTTCTAAACTTCTCTTTAAAATCTTCATCTTCAGCATACAATTTTTTCAAATAATCAAACCCTTCAAATTCGTTACTTATAGTTATCATTAAGACTGTTCTGCGTCTCAAAGCATCCGTCACTTTATTTTTTTTGTCTAGATTTGTGTTTTAAAACATAGATGTATTATTGTAAGAATGATGACTATCGACTATGCATGCGATTCAAGTTATTCTGCCTATTAATGAATTTCAAAACTTAGTAGTCAATATATAAAATGAACTCTTGTTGAAATAGATAGTACTTCCAATGACGAACTGGTTGTACAACTGTATAAAATTTCAGCTCATATGTTGACCATTTCCTTTCGAACTTCATTTAATTTTTCACTGTAGAAAGCTATTAGTCTTCCTCTTGGGATAGAACGACTCCAATGTTTATGTACGAAGTATCACAGCCTATCTTGAATAACTTCTCGAAATTAGACAATGCCAAAACAGGTGCAGTGGATAACTTCTCCTTGATCAACTCAAAGCATCTATTAGCTTCTTGAGTCCAGGAGAACTTACTTTGCTTCAAACACTCGGTTATTGGTGTCATAATGGAATTAAAGTTTTTGACAAACTTTCGATAGAATATCGCTAGACTATGAAAGCTTCTAACTTTTAATACACTTATGGGTATCGGTCATTCCTTAATAACTTTTATCTTTTTTTCATCAACATGAATGCCTTTGGCACTTAGTATGAATCCCAAGAACACCGAGTAGTTAGTCATAAAATGATATTTCTTTTGAGTTGATGTACAACTTCTCCTTCTTTAGTATAGTAAGTTCTTCTGCTAGATGTCTTTTATGTTCTTCATTATGACTGTACAACAGGATATCATCAAAGTAAATAGCAACAAAATAACTAATGAAAAGTTTAAGTATCTGGTTCATCAATCGCATGGAAGTACTTGGTACATTTGAGAGTGCAAAAGGCATAACTAGTCACTCATAAAAACTTTCTTTTATTTTGAAAGCTGTTTTTCGTTCATCACTGGGTCTAATTCTAATTTAATGGTATCCACTCCTCAAACCTATCTTAAAGAACACCTTTAACCCTTTCAACATGTCCAGCATGTTTTCTAAGCGAAGATTTGAGAATCTATACTTTATCATGATTCGGTTGATGATTCATCTTTTTTAGGTGTCAATAAAGTTGGAACTACACATGGGCTCATGCTGATTTTGACCATTTTTTTTCTGATCAACTCTTTAACCTTGTCTTGTAAAATTTGTGACTCTTTTGAACTCATTCTGTAGTGGAGTAGATTTGGTAAATTCGCTTCAAGAACAAGATCAATGTGGTGCTGAATATTTCTTATTGGGCATGATTTCTTTGAATTCATCTAAAAAGGGTTAAATGCCTTTTGGAGCTTCAGTGGGCATTGTCTTCCTTCCTTTCTCAATTACAACAAATATTTGAACTGTCTCTTTAGTCTCGTTTATAAAATTTTACATAATCAGGAAAGAGTGACCCTCATCTTGTAAAATTTTGAGTCGACGCTATTTGCCAATAGGGGTGAGAGTAATTTTCTTTACATCTTTGAAGATGTAGCGATTGTCTCGTCCACGATGTGTAGAATCGCTATCAAATTGTCAAGGTCTGCCAAGAAGAATATGATATGCATTTATCTCTACAACATCACAGGTTAGCTCATCCTTGTAGAATTTTCCAATGGAAAAATAAATTTGACGCCGTTCAGTTATCTTGGTTTCACTAACCTTTTTAATCTAGCAGATCTTGTAAGGAGAGGGATGTGATTCCGTTTTCAATTGAAGCTTCTTGACAATAATTTTGGAGATGATGTTTTCACTGCTTCTCCCATTAATAATCATGTCGCAGATTTTGTCATTTACTGTACATTTAGTACGGAAGATATTTTGACGTTATAGGTTTTTCTCTTGTTTTGGGATGTACATCAGATTTTGAGCTGCTAAAGATGACTTTTCACCATCATGCTTTTCGAATATTCTATTTTCATAATTTTCTTGATCACAAATTAGGTTATCATCTTTTGAGTCATGTAAATCGTTAGCCACAAAATTATCTTCAATAGTCAGGTTCACAGACTATCGTGTTGGACAAACATTAAAACGATGTTTAAATTTTCCACGGCGATAGCACTTTAGATTAAGATTTGAACTTGAGTTTTTGATTGATGTGGTATTTTCTAATGGCCTTGGGAAAATTAGGTCAGAACATGAGTTTCATTGAAGAAGAACAAAAAAGGTTACAAGCCACCATCTCCAGCTGTAGGCCTGGGTATTTATAGTTAATCTAATTGGGCTTGATTCATGGCCCAAGTAGAAATTGAGTAGAAATCCGATTCCTAGTCCCACCAGGATTCCAACCTGGCCAGATTTAAGTTGGTTCTCAGACCAAGTCGAGAAGTCCAAATTCAGCCCAACTTCAGTCCTAATTTAATTCAAACTCCTTTCCTTCTACACTAGCAAACTCTTTTTGCATCAAATCCTGAGCTAATGAATTGTGCTTCTTGGTGAAAATATATAATCGATACTATCTGTTGACCATCTCTTGTATTTCTACATTTGGTAACTATCTGATTTGGTATTTCTATATGAACTAAAAGTTTTTGCTTCTCTAATTTATTGCCTTCAATTTTTTTCCACAGATTCTCGAAATGGACACATATAGGTACCATGGTCACTCCATGTCTGATCCTGGGAGTACCTATCGCACTCGGGATGAAATCAGTGGAGTGAGACAGGTTAGGTAGATCTATGCTGTTTTGTACACATCACTTTATATGCAGGCTAATTCAATTCTCTTTTCACTGTCATCTGCAGGAGCGGGATCCAATTGAGAGAATCAGAAAATTGGTTCTATCACATGACCTAGCGACTGCCACTGAGCTCAAGGTATCAGGCATCAAGTTTTGGAATGCTCTATTAGTTTGTTTAAGGCTAATATAATTTGAAAACTTTGGAACTTGAAATAAATGCTTGTGTTCTTTGATATAATTGAAGCATTTTCAATTTGTTTGGACTCATCCCAAGGTTTTGGCAATTTAAAATCTAAAATAAAATTAATTTTAGTTTTGTTGAAACAAATATGGATGCAGTTCCTACCCACATAATGTCTGCAAATGCATATATGTAATGTATATAAATATCTGTTTATATTGCATGTGTGACTTACACAATATGAATATGTGGATATGTAATTATGCAAGTAACTTAACTTGGCCTGTGTATCTGAAGTATCCACGCCGAATATCTGGATGCACCAAAAAAAATCATGGATTTACATATATGGGTAATACTGTTGGCATCATCACTTGGTTTGCTGATTGTTGGATTAATATATGCATCTAGGCACCACCTAGAAATCAGACACAAATAATCAGTTGGTCTTTTATTATCCATAAGTTAAAATACTGGTGCAGGACATTGAGAAGGAAGTCCGAAAAGATGTAGATGATGCGATTGCTCAGGCTAAGGTACTCTGGTTTTATTATCATGAAAATTAATTTGAACCTTGTTTCTGCTATGATTTTCTTATTTTCACTATCTTCTATAGTTCTCTTATTTTCTCAAATTTGAGACCAACCCTTAATCTCTTGTCTTTCACTGTTTTCAGGAGAGCCCTATGCCTGATCCTTCTGAGCTCTTTACCAATATTTTTGTGAAAGGTCTTGGTGTTGAGGTACTGTAGTCTGCTTGAATTGCTTATTGTTTTCCTTTTCTTTGGGAAATATATTTTTTCCTTAGGTTCAACCTCTTCAACTTTTCATTTAAATTTGGGCCCTGTCCTGGCCTGAAGCACCTGTGTCTGTAGCCCTGCAAGTCACAAATGAAACAAAAAACCTGCAATATGGTATGCTAGTGCTGCTACCTATCTGAAATTTGCCTGAAATCCATATGGATTGTATTTGGATTGAAAAGAATATAACCCAATCCAATCAGATCCACTGAATATTCAAGACCTCCCTTCCCCCACACGAACCAAAAAAAAGCAACACTGATCAAAATCTGATCTGAACTCTTTCAAAATGGACTGGATTTGGGTTCAAGAACATAACCTTCTTTTCTAGTGAATCAGGATTCATTCTAAATCTTTTTTTTTTTTTTGCACTTTTTTATAATTTATCAATTTACATTCAAATGTTTCCTACAGTCATATGGTGCAGACAGGAAGGAGTTGAAAGCTGTTCTTCCTTGAGCCAAATCTTGCATGTTTGGAAGCAGATGTATTCCACGTTGAAGAAAGTTGGAAATACTGATTCACTTGAGTTTTTGGGTGCCTTCAGCATTTGTTTTTGGTTCTAAAATTCAGCCCACAAGGTTGGTGGTGCAGTTTGCATATTGATTAGTACATAAAACTTCAGTGTTTGGTTTCTGGTGCAGTCTGAAATCCAGAGCTGCAAATAGTGTTGCCACACTTATTTTTTGAAATTTAAATGTCTGGTTTTGATTCTTTAGGATACAAGACAATTCCGCAGTTATTTAATTGCATTGTTTAAAATTTGATTTTAGGATATTTTTGTATTATTACCTGTCAAATATTTTTGTATTCTCCAAAAAGTCTGCTGTTGTACAAATTTGGCCTAGATTGGCTATAAGAATTGGGGCTCTGGTTGGTTGGAAGATCACAAGAATTCATCTGGGCTCAGAAATTTCTTACAGTGGATCTGAAAGAATTGTAATGATCTCAAACATCTACACAACAAATGCCAGAGACAATGGAGCGCAAGAAATTGTTATCAAAGGGTAAATTTCAAGCAAACGAAATAGATGTGAATGCAAGATTTTGCGGCAAGTCAAAAAGTACTCCGCATTGACCTGATTAGATTAGGGTTAGATAGAGCAATCAAAAGTAGAATCATAAATGTCTTATTTGTCAATGGTCCATAAATAGCTAATTTATTATTGAGGTTAAAAAACCCTGATGAGCATTTAAATGGTTAAAGAGATATTGAACACCAGCATTGCTCATAATGCTTAATTATGGCAATACAAATCACTGCTTTCTTGTAAACATTATTATCGCTTTTTCTTCTCAGCAAGGAAAAAAAGGAAAAATAACCCATGATACAGGATAAAGCCACTTTGCTACTGCATAAAAAAACTTGCTGCCATCTGAGCAAAATGACTAAAAATTAGAATTGCACGCTCCAACAAAAGCATCACCACACAGATCAAAACTTGCCCATAAACATGGTAGAATATGAAGCCACTTTCTCTTACTGATCAAGCAATTAACCACGAAGTGGTGGCTGGTGTTTGATGGTGAGGTTGATATTTATCCATTCTGTAGATGCGAAATGGTGAAGCATTTGCACAGCGAGAAAAGGGTCCATCTGCCGTGTGCAATCTCATTTGCTAGGACATGTAAATCTTAAACGCTCTCTCTTCCGGTTTGGAGATGTTTTTAGGCCAACACCAGCCTGCCGCATCACCGCTGCAAGTAAAGTCATCAAAAGCCATGAGCAAGAAAAGAAAATATATTGCCCCCATCACGATGAATGAAATCTTAAAGCACAAACAACCTCTTTTTTTCTCAAGTTCTTGAGCCAGCTCTTCCTCCCACTTTTGCTTCATGTCTGAAAAACTAGAGCTGTTCCAGACAAGTTTGGAAAGTCAGATCGGTCAGAAACAGATCATGCTGTAAAAAGTGTATCTATCAGATTTCAAAATAATTAAATTATACTTGAAACCAACCATCAGGGCTTTGGTTACAAAGGGGATTGGTCAAAGGCACATAAATGTTCAGACACATAATTCTCACTTGTAAAATAACAAGCTTAATTTTGTAACTCAAACCAATGAAATCATACAATTAAATGCACTAAACATTCCAAGCCAAACACTACAAACCTCAGGCTGTTGGGTTCTTCCCGATCATCTCCAAAAGGTATTTCTCTCATGATTTGACTCATCCCTGCACCACCACTTGTTCCTCTTCTGGTGCTGCTACCAGGGCTCAAGTTGCACACACTGTCTGTGTGTGCAACTGAAGTTTCACTCATTGTCCGGCTGGGAGATGCTGCACTCTTGGGAGGTATTTTTAAGTTACTAACATTCACTTGACAGTTAATTTCAACTGGTGCACTTGCATTCAGAGAATTGTAGAACTCCTCATACAGTGGCGTCTGCATTTTCTCCAGATCAAGGGCCTATCATGGAAAAGATGACGCTTAGTAAGCATATGCACAGACATTCCATCTATAGCCTCAGAAGAAACATTCCTGCAATGGATTTTGCTCAGTTATAGTATGACAACATAGACTGGAACAATGAAATGCCATGCAGAATAATGATGATCGGCAAGTTGTTAACCTTCTCATCAAGAAATGCCCTAATTTTTGTCTCTGTAACTTCATATACTGCTCCGCAAGGAAACGTGAAGTCACTGTCCCTCAAATCAGCATTTTCTGTAGCATCATTAGTTGACCCACCCAATTCTTTACAGTCAATTTTTACTTGGTCTGGGCTTTCTTGGAACTTGCAAGGCCAGTCATCCACGGGCTCGGACATGGGATTAAAACTCTGAAATAAGAAAATGATGCACAGTTAGTAGCAGCAGAGCCTCTGTAGGTTAAGTATAACAAACACTTATATTTGTTCAAGTCTTCCCAAATTCCAACAGATGTATAGAAGAGTATGGAAATTTAATTCTCACTGATCCATCTACTAGGAAATCGTCCTTGGCATCAAGCTGACAAAGATCATCACGCATATCCCAAATAGGAGTTTCCATAGAAAGCTTCCCAGAGTAGAACATTGAGATACTACCATTAAGTTGGTCTTCGTCCTTCAGACCACCAACAGAAGTCATGAGATTAAAGCTGCATTAGAAAGACTTCAAGTCATTATTAGAATTGGCAAATGATTTCTGCAGAAATTACACCATTGATACTTACGATTTTTTTGTGTATGATTTGGTTGGAGCTGTAGTTGGGCATGATTCCTGAAGAGAATTGATCGCCAGTAGGACTGGATAAACTGAATAAACTGATAGTATGAAAGCAACTTAGAAATTGATAAACTGACCATAATCGAAGAGGACTGAACTGGATGAGGATCCTGGCATTCTCCAGTTACAAATGGATGCTGCAAAGGAATATGAAATGGACCATTACCATATACACAAAAGTGTACCCTATTTACAATAGCAATCCTACGATTGTGTGACAATGCGGATAGATAGTTTGCTAAATTGACATTAGAAAAATTATTTTGGTTGAAACTTACCTTTAGCAAATCAGATGCACTTGGCCTCAAGTTTGGTTCCCTGTCAAGCATGTTGGTATTACTATCCAAGGGCTCCAAGAAAGAGGCAAAAACAATAGACTGAAATGAAAGTATAATGTTTTGAAAAATTTCTGCACTAATATATGTATTAAATTGCCTCTCGAACCATATACCATTGATCCATGGGAAAATGTAACCTCATGTATAAATTGAAGCCCAAACCAACTTTTTTGCAGATATTTTAGAAACAAGTTCACAAATTTTATTTATTTATTTATTTATTTATTTTATCAAGACAAGTTCACAAAGTTTATACTAAATGAAGGGATGGTTACCACATGGTAGGGATGAATTGGTACAGTTAAACATGCTAATTCATAATTTGTTGTCTCATCTTAAATTAAATCAGTAATATTTCCTTCATGGAATAGAAAATAGTTTTTTATCTGTTTCCAGTTCCAATTCAAACTAATTTCAAACTGGTATAAAAATCAAGTAAACTAGTTTACACTAAACCCACGCTAAATAATTTTGTATCAAGTATCGAAATACAACTAAAACATCAATGGTACCCTGAACTTAACAAAGCAATTCAGTTAATAGGGAGTAAATTGGGGAGAGAAAAGAAAAAATTAAGGATATGAAGATCTCAGAGGTATGGCATTTTATATCGGGCCTGTTTGGATACTCCAAATTCCATAGGAATTGGGGGTTCCAATGGAACTTTTTCCTTCATTGTTTTTTTTTTTTTAATGTGAACATGAGGTATTTTAAGAGCTTCATTTTCCATTGGAAACACATGATTCCATAGAAAAAATTAAAAGAGGTAGCCCATTTTTTATTTTTCCTATGGAACCTCTCTTTAGATTTCATATGAAATGTAGCTTGCCTGCCACCTCCTCCCTATTATGACCCTTTCATAGGAATTGGATTGCATGCAACTCCAATTCCTGTAGAAAATTATTGGCTTTTTCCATGGCTATTTCCATGGTATCTGAACAAGACCTTACATATACAATATAAGCAAATATTGGAACCATAAACAGTATTAGAGTTCTAGATTTTCAAAAATTGGGGACAGAAATCTGTGATTTTAGAAAAATACCAGAATTCTTATGCAGTTATGGGTTGATCTGATTCATTTGCTAACCCCTACCTTTTTGATCAAATATAGTTAGAGAAGAAGGAGATAATAATGATAAGATCCCAGTAATAGTTAACTTCTCATATATCATGCAGGAAGATACTGGGAAACGGAACCATATCAAGCATAAGTTGCCCAAAATGTATGTCAAATGGAAACTGAGCAGAGGTGATGGAAATTACAAAGCAAAAACGGAAATGGAAGCCCACAGGATTTCCTAGAAAAAGAAAAGTCATAGTTGAATAAGAGGCATGCTCATGAATGACAAAGGAATTAATTATTCTATCAAAACTAAAAAAACAACAAAAAGCCAGATATGGAACAGCATTGCAGCTCTACAACACACACACACAGAGATAGAGAGCTTCATACTTATGTAAGCACTTCAAGAGAAAATCCTTAGCCTCCAAAGAAAGATGCTCCGGAATGGGTGGGTGAGACCTAGTTGTTCCAATGTGAAAAAGTGCAGCAACCTGTTATACATCAAGTAAACAAAAAAAATCAATTCCTGTCAAAACAATTTGAGCGAGAAAACCATGGCATACCTCCTGGAATTGTTGGCTCCATGGAGGTTTCCCTGTAGCCATCTCAATAACAGTGCAACCAACACTCCATATATCAGCAGAGCTGCGAAGTTCATTGGATCAGAAACAGTGGAACATACTACACAGTAATAAGAAAAATAATGAGTCTCAAAAGAATAATCTAGGGAAATCCTTAAAAGCCATCTATGATTCTTGAAACGACATTGAAGCCAAAAGAAGAATATACTGAAAATTTTTGTCAAATAAAATCACATGTTTAGAAACAAATGAGTTACAATTGTATGACACAGAAAAAAAGATCATTACAAAATATCAGCTCCATTGTTACAAGATTTTAGTTGGTTTCCAATTGCAAGCTAGACCTTAAATGTCAGCTTATCATGTCCATGAGTAATTACTTAGCCCTCGCCATTGACATAATGTGAATCCCGAGATGAACTGTGGACATTGTATGCTTGTATATAAACATATTGTTACTTGGGGTTGAATAAGAGTACCAAGCAATTAACTACGTATTGATTGCTACTCAAATTCCAGTCTCAGCCTTCACTCAGAAAATCAAAAGGCTAATGTTCCATGCCACCACCACAAACTCAATTGACAGTCGAGATTCAAATAATATAGCATGAAGATGCGTAGTATTCAGGGGGTGAACTCTGCCAAAGAAAGATATATTTGCACATATGCTTTCAAGCATGGGCATGTATATAGGTGCCAAACTTGCACACATGCAACCTAAATTGACGTGTTCCGCTAACTCAACACAGTAATTGTTTTGAACTGATGTGCATATGACAAGGCACTTAAACCTGTAACCCACTAATCAAATATCAGAAGTGCTCTATGTTTAATCAGAAAAAGGTTATTGCCTCTCTGAACAAAATGAGCATCCACACAACATGATCTAGGGTCTGATCCCAAAGGAATACTGCCATCTATGAAAAATCTTCTATGCAAGTGTTTGACAACTTTTTTTGATGATTATACCTTCCAATTGGAAAATATAGAGAAGCTTACCAATTCATGAAGCCCAAACCCAACAGGAAACCCCAAATCCCAAGCCCAAGCCCAGAATTTTCAGTCCAGCTAAGGTTGGCATTGTGGGACAGCCAAGGCTGTTGACAGCCCTATTTGTAGGTCATGTATTCTATCTGGACAAGCACAAGCACCTATCATCTAATTAACAATTTCCTTACAATTTGAAACAATCCAAAGTATGGATATCTAAGTTGGTGACATATATGACCCTATGATATCCCATGTGTTTTGTTTAAAGTATTATCCTTATATTCAACTATATGTTAATAGCTTTAGGGTCCATTTGGATGCTTAGGCAAAAAATCCATGAGAAATTTTTTCATAAATTTTGGGATTGCAAGCAACCCCACTTCCCATATAATATTTGGGGTGAGGCAATTGATGATAGGGAGAAGTTTATATTCAAGCTCCATTTTATAAGAGGAATAGAAAGAGGTTGAACCTCTTTTAATTTTAATATGAAATCATAGAAAATCTCATGATTTCATATGAATTTGGGATTGTCAAAAAATTGTGTCAAACACCTCCATAAGAATTTTTTGCTTATGGAGAAAAAGGATCCTATGAAACTCCCAATTCCTATGGAATTTGAGGGTATCCAAACAGGCATTTAACCTTGAGATAACTGTTACCTAATGTGGTTTGTGTTGTTATCAAGATTTATCAAGATCCCTACAGTAATAGATGTGCCCAAACTGCAGATAACTTTGCTTCCTTAGGCTATGTTCTGATCAAAGGGAAGGGCAGGCTAAGCTAAATGATGATAAGACATATTCCAATCAAAATAGCAATATATAATATCTGATGAAATGCATCCAAATACATAGATATTCCAACAGGTATTGTACAATCCAGACCCTAAAGACAGCTATGGATTGGATAGAGATAATGTGACAATAAGGTTTGATCTTGACTATCTTGTATGAGGTCCTTACCCTCAGTTAAACATCCCAACAACCATGATCACAAGACCTGTTCTTTTTTTTGTCAATAACAAAATTTATTGCCTTCTTGATACAATATGATAAACTAAATCTAAGGTCTAGAACTGCAAATGTAATGAAGATGTTTAGGAAATGAAGCAGCTACAGCACAGGTTTTCCTAATTTTGCGGAACCTCATAGAATCATCATCAGTAATCAATTAATCTGATGAGCTAAGAGTACAAGAAAGACCCTTCACTCTGATGTTTGAGAAGATTGTGTCAAAAAATATCATCAATATCTGCAGCTTAAATTGATAACCCAATTGAAATTGATCAAGGTCCCTTTTTAGAATTCCTGTGTCATAATTTTCTGAAAGCTATCCCAAGGTATTGTGCTAACAGATCAATTGGATCACTCTATTTTATTCATAATAGTGTATCCCCAACCTTTAGATCGACATTTAGCATAGTGTCTCGCAAACAAGCATAGACACTTGCAAAAAGGACATTGTTTTAAGATGCCAAAATGAATACAGTAGCGCTTATTTTAAGTTATTTTTTTGTTCAACTTGAATGAGACAAGATTTACCTTTCAAATTTGAAAATAGTTGTTATAAAGTAGAGGACAAAGGAAATTAAAGTAAGATTGGTTCTTACAAGCCATGTCCTGTCTGAAGAATCACTTCTGGTGCCATCCAATATGGAGTGCCTTTCATTGACTTAGCAGCTGTCATAGTTGCCTAGCAGAGTTGAGTAAATCAAACCAGATAATGTTCCAGATGATGGATGAATGAATAATACAAGACAAGTCAAGTTTTTCTTTGATTTCTTGAACCACATAAACAATAAAGATGAGAATATTGATGCATCAAAATAGTTTTACTCTAAATATACAAAAATTTATAAAGCGAATTATAAGGAACATCAATAAACCTGCAAACATTATATGCACGCTTAAGGATGAAAACATCTAATAGTTGGAAAATCAGTAAGCTACAGAAGAACATCAAGAAATCAGGCAAATTAAATGGTCATTGCACATATATTTACTAGCACAGTCCTTGCATATACAGTCCACTGAAATACTCTCTAACTAGTCATCCTAATGGTGGATACACTTCTTTTCTAAGGGAAGGTTGCCAGTTCTACTTATGGGTTGTAAGTTAAAGCTCTAAAAAATAACTAAAAATTATTACTATTTAAATTATGAGGTTTCACACTAGTTTCATACTTAGAAAGGTGCCATAAGAATTTAATTGAGGCAGGTATTATCAGATTGCATTGGTCCTGTGGGGAAATCCTAGTACTGAAATGTCCTTTCATTATCAAACAGGAGTTTATGCCATCATACCAGCTTCACAACTTGTTTAGACGCCCCAAAGTCTGCAAGCTTGATGCAGCCCTTGTTATCAACAAGAATGTTTGCCCCCTGACAGCAAGATTCACAAAATTTAAGTCAAAGAACAGATATAATAGAAAAACTGCTGCCTATAAGTTTAACAAGCACCTTAATATCCCTGTGTATGATTCCATTCAGATGAAGGTACTCCAATCCTTGCAACAGCTGCTTGGTATATGTCCTTATAACCTGTTTAAATGCTATATCATTCACAAAGAATTGGTATGCTTCATTTCATTTCTTGCCATTTTGATCAAAACCATATTTTACTCACAGATTCAGGAAAGGAACCAAATTTTCCAAGTAAAGACGAGATTGAACCTCCTGGAACGAACTCCAACAGGATATTCAAGGTCTCCTCCTCCCTGGCAGTCCCCAGGTATCTCTGCCAGAAATGCCAAAGAAAACAACATCTTTAACAAGAACATAGTTATCAGTTAGCAGAAAATAAAAAAAGAAAGCACTCACGACAATGTTTGGGTGTGAAAGCTTCTTGAGAAGCTTGACTTCCTCCTCGAGCTCCCTTATATGAGCCTTCCCAATCGAAACCAAACAACAGAAAACATTCGTTTTTCAAAAAATTAATCAGAAATCAACCAAAAACTGGAAAAGCATTAATATTTCCGAGAATTTCCATACCTGTGCTCTCTCTCTAGCATTGTTCGCCCCAATCAAAACCTATAACCAACAAATCAAACCAAAAACTCAGAAACTAAAGAAGAGGCAAAACCCAAAATCCGGTAGGAAATCAAGACCACTGACCTGCTTAATTGCAAGTAGCTCCCCGGAATCGAGATTCATGCCCATGTAGACCTGGCCGAACGCCCCACAACCGATGAGCTCGCCCTTGCGCCACCGGATCGGGAGGCCATCGTCCTCCGCAACCGTTAACGCCGGCGCCTGAGGGGGAGACGAGGGTTTCAGCCCAAACCCTAGCCCCGCCCTCGATTTCCGCAGGCAAGACCCGATCTTTTCACTGATGCGCGCCGATCCGAAGAACTCCTGCATCTTCTCCGGATCTCCTCAAGGGTTTTCGCCAGCGAGGAGGAGATTGGCGTCCGAGATCGGGGCGGTGCGGCGTGAACGGGGGATGTTTTGGACACAGTTGAGGGATGATTCTTTTATCGCCGTTAAAACAGCATCGGGATCGAGACCGAGATTTAGTTATCGGCCCCACTCGCTCTTGCCCTCGCCTTTCAAAATTGAATACGGAATACCGGAAATGCCCTTTGGAGCCGTTAATTACTAAATAATATTTGAAATCATTTGGAGCGCTTTGGAACACCGGAAATTGGAATTTATTACACATACCTCCCTGAAATCATTTGAAATTACATGCCTGTTTAATTTTTTTAAAATTACACATTCCAGACACACAAGGAGGTGGGGAACAAGTGGGCTGAGATCGTGAAGAAGCTCGCTGGCCGAACTGAGAACTCCATCAAGAACCACTGGAACGCCACCAAGAGGCGGCTGCTCTCTTGCCGGCGTCTCCGGAGCTCCCGCCACCGGAAAACCAGTTTTCTCCTTGAGAACTACATCAAAAGCCTCAACCTCCATCTGCTGCCCCCTCTTCGCAAGAAAAACAGCGCCAACACCAACAAAATCCCAAAAGCCTTGCCTCCGATCATCGAAACGAGCACGCAACCTTCCACCGGAGCCATCAAAGGAATCTACGATGAAGACGACTGCTTGGTTCCTTCCTATGACTTCGGAGACCTGCCCGACCTTCTCCTTGAGTATCCTCCACACCACACCCACCCCCCACCACCGCCCCCCCCCCCCCCCCCCCCCCCCCCCCACCCCCCCCCCCCCCCCCCCCCCCGCCCGCGATAACAGGTTCTTTTTTGACGATGAGACTGGTGATCTTGACGCGGAAGCGATGGACGTGTTGGATGAGATGCCGCCGCCGATCAGGGAGCAATCGGACGTGGAGAGTAGCGTGGGGAAGAAGGATATTGATTTGGTGGAGATGATCTCTTGCCAAAACAATGAAGCAAGCAGCCACAGTTGCAGCAGCAGCGGTCGAAGCTGTGGCAGTGGCCATGCATGATAAGATAAATACTACTGATGCCAAAAATTCACGACCCTTAAAGTTTCCTATTGGTTTTTGTTGTAGAGACTTGTGAACTTGAACATGTAAAAGACGTCATGAAAGTGATGCAGTTACGTTAAGAAAACAATGATTTATAAGGCCAATGCCATTTCAAAAACCTAGAGTTTTATGTGAATAAATCAGTAAACTAGCTTGGTATTTTTATAATGATGGATTGATTACACAAGTTTTCAGCTTTCTTGGGCATTCTTTGTGGCCCCTAAAAATCAATAGCACAATTTTGCCTTTTTTGAGCAAACTCTGTTCTTTAACCTTTTTTCAATAGAAAACCATCTATTTTTCATTTCTCCGGAGATGGAAAATATATCACAAGGATCATAAAATTACATCAAAATGGCCTGAGAACTAGATATGACCCCAAGAACGACACATTCCAAGCCCTTCAACTCTACTTTCCGTCCAAGTTTCAAAATTTACGGAGAAAAAAGGCCCAATAGCTGAAATATGTTGTAGCAGGTTGACAAATCAATAACAGACTTGCAAGCTTATTATGACATGCTTTATTAGTATCTCAGTTGGAAGTTTGCCCTTTGTTCTCCAAAGAGAATACTGCTGCCTAGAACTCTTGTGCCTGCATCTATACTAACCTTCACTTCCAAGAAGCACCTAAAAAATACTTGCTCTGATCTGTTCCACGTATTATCAAGATCAATCAAGGTTGATAAACATCAGGAAGCCCGAGACCCACACTGGCTGCTGATTTGTTGAGTACCTTTCTCATTTCATCTGTTCGATCTACCGCTATGTTGTAAGAGAACAGCAATTCCTGCATAGCACCAATTAATTCATACTCACATGTTTCCTCAGAAGACAGAAATATTAAAAAACACAAAAAAAATGCCCATTAGAATTTGCTGTTAGCCCGGTAACACTCCAAACGAACAGAGCATTTTGTAAATAGTTTGAAAGGATTAAAAAATGTACAATATGACAATGAACATCAACTAATCACAAATGCTAAACAGCCTGAAACTACCTACAAACTAAAGACTATATCTACTGAAACATTTCATGAATTTACATAAAGGGGGTGGAAAGACAGGGGAAGAGAGAGAAAGGAACTTTGTAATATGTAAACATGACCCTCACCATCCAATGTGATACAATGTACACCCAGAACGTCACAAACAATTACAGCAATGTTGACAGGCCACCAAATAGTCCTCATTCAAAGAATCTGAATTCTCAACAGACCCAACTAGGAGCTTGTTTTATGATTTGTCAAAACTCAAGAATAAGTCCAAGGAAGTTGATCTATTACTATTCACAGAATAGAATCAGCTCTAACAAAAGTTTCTCTTGGTCACCCAGTTTTTAGTAGAATAGACACCTGAGTTTTGACAGGAGCTAAAAAATGTTAAACAATAATAATGTGGATTTCCATTAGAACTCAGTACAACTATTATTAGAGAATTTGAGCCTAAAGAAATACATTAGTGATGGCTCAGATTGGTTGCCATGACTCCGACCTTCAACACAATCAGATTGTTATAGTTTGATTCATCTTGTACCAAAGTTACTGATTGTTTCATCATCAAAACCAAAAAAATATTAGGTATACATTTTGGTTCTCAGATGAGATAAATAACTGAGTTTTCATTATCAAGATTGTAAGTTGGCTCCAACAACCATCTCATGTCGAGGTATCACAACTGAAGGCTTCAGGAATGCCTATTGAAGAGACAAAAGTGACCCGACCCCAGTGCTCGACAGTGATCTGTTGGATGATTCTCTGGATCAATAATAAATCCATAATATGGAAGATTTTTGTCAATGCTTTTAGAAGACAGGATTTCAAAATCTAAATCAGTAATTACTATTTCCCATGCCAAGATTTTTCAAAAATTATTCAATTTCATGATTACTCATAAGCTAATTAATGAAAATAAAAAAATTAGAGATATAGGAGATAAAGACATTGATGTCATTGTAAACAATGAAGAATTTTAAGCAATGAAGAGGACAATAGATCTCCTTTAGAAGATGTGTATGATATTAGCATTTTTTGTTACAGGCTAAAAAATCTGTGCTTCAGAATTAGGAAAAGCCAACCATTTGTACAAAATAAATCTCAGGTAAAAATGGTTGTCACAATTGTCATTATTTTATTGCCTGCTTGTATGTGTGAAAGTTGCTTGCTATTCATGCATGAAAAAACCTTGATCTACATAACAAAGGCAATTTTACAGTCATTTATAGCATAATGTAACCCAAATAATTGGTCTTCAATTTCTGATTGTATTGAATTCTTCATAGCACAACTCTTAAATCACCACATACGCTGCAAATGTCTGGTTCTCGATTATGAGATTAAAAGGCAAAAAGAATTATCCTTGATATCCACATACTGCCACAAGTGTATTCCGTCTCTCAAGAAACTGATCTCTACGGTATTCTTATAAACTTAAGAGAGTATGGAGTTGGCAATTGGTGAGAAGAGGTGAGCACAAAAGGTGAAGAAGGTCAGGACAGGGGGTCTGTCTTTCCTCACAATGATTAGGTTAAAAGGGAAGAGAGAAAATAAAATTGTACAAGAAAAAACATGATCCAAGTTATACAGTTTCAAGTGCCTAAAAGTGCACAAGACCATTTGAGTGCCTGAACTACAGAAGAGAAAATGACTTTTTGGTCTCAAAGTACATAAGTCACATACTTATGAACATGAGATCTTCAAATTTAAAGACAATAAATTCTTCTGAAGGGAACTTTAAAATAACCTTATGTTAAATCCTTGGCTATATTTGTGCCCCATCTTTAGTAATTCCATCCCTTAAAAGTCTCAAACCATGATTCCCCCACAATGGATATCTAAACATCCCTGTAATGTTTCAAAATCAGGGTAGGTTTAGAAGATTGGTGTTCTTGGCTTTCACATTCAAAGTCAGCGAGAAAAGGAATGAATCAAATATGATTTGATGATAATTTCACATTGAAACTCTTACATTAACAAAAAGCAAGCATAAACCAATGCCTCAACAACTGAATCTACTAGTTTTTCATATGAAAAACTCATCGATTTGCTGAATATTTCAGGTATCATTCTAACTAGTCAAAGACGAAGACAAAATTAAAAGCAAACAAAATGCGGCAACCACAAAGAAGTTAGGAAAAAAAGATAAAAGCAATGGCATATGTTTAAATCTAGACATCTAGAACTAGCGATTAATACAAAAACTGCCCCATGATTGATTGGTTAAGATGTAAAAAAAGAGGTTCTCAATTTGGGGAATAGAAAATCTACCTTATGATGATGCACACTGTTGAGAAGGAAAGCATAATCACGAGCAAGCTTCAATTTGCAATGAATAGCAGCAGCATCAGAAAGGCTAGCATTCTGTCGGAATTCTTCTGTTATAAAATCCCTGAAATGCCTTTTGCTTCCATCATTTCCTATGTGCTGCTTAACAGCTTTGAGAAGTTGATGGTATACTTTTGAGGCATTCAATGGCCCATTAGACATTTCCTTGTGGGCTCTACTGATGTGCAAAGATTGTGAAATGTTAAAACAACAACTAAAAATCGCAGCTTAATTTACAGAAATCGGTTTCAATAAGCACAGAGTTGTCATATTGGAGCAAAAACTAGTTTGTGAAAAACTTTTTTTTTAATATTTTTTCTTTCACGTTTCCAGTTCTGAATGGTTGTGACCAGATAGGGACTCCAGAATATATTTTGGGTCAAAATTGTCTCTTAATCTAATTTATGTCCCATTCCAATCATAACAAAATTGGGTTTCAATTGCACAATTTATGGAAACAAGATAAATATCTTTACCTGAATATTTCCTCTAAAACTACATAAACAGACCTTTTGTCACAAAATTGTGCCTTTAGTTTCTGACACAATCAACAATTGCATTTTCCCAAATTTGTATGATTAATTTCTTGCATAGCGTCCCAATCAAGACAAGAAATGGTTGAACAAGATCGCAGGGAGAACCTCGCAAAAGAATTTGACTTACAATTTAGAGACAGACTATCAGTGATAAAATTGCGCAAAACCATACCCTAGATAACAAATATCACAGACAAAATCACATTTTTATGATATATCTAGAAAATATTGATATCCTTTCGCACTGAAACTACTGCAATAGAGGGAATAGAAGAGAGAGCGGCGAAGATCAGACATGAAGGAAGGAGAGTGTGAAATCGGGAGAGGGGGAAACCGAGAGAGAGATAGAAAGAGGAAGACCCGGAGAGAGAAGGAAGAGAGATCTTACAAGAGGACGGAGGAAGGCCGGCGAAGAATCGGAGTTCGGAGAAGCGTGCGCTCGCTGCGATGGTCTCTGCGCTCTCGGTTCCGGAAGATTGAGGCTTTTACGAATGTAAGATGTCCGGTTCTGGTTTACCTGTTTTTGCGAAGACTAGACCGGAATCTCATTTCTGGTTCATGAAAATTCAGAACCGAAACCCCATGTGCGAGCATGGTTTGGTCAACCAGGAGTAGGACGATATTGCCATGCATGGCAGCACGACACTGGAGATGTATATTTTTATTAATAGAAACTGTAAAATCTTTTGTTTTTTTTGAGGTTTAAGCAACAGATTACAGGTTCCAAAATGACATGGTTCCAACTATCCAAACACATGGGCCATGCTTTTGCCTAACTTACGTTACAAATGGCATGTTCGAAAGAAGTAACCCACTTCTCCACACGCATGAACCATGCTCTCCTCTCTCCTTCCCATCCATATTATCCCTCTTTCAATCTCCTTCTAGTCTGCATCTACTGCCATGAACAGGCACTCAAACCCCTCTCCTTCATGGCTCTACTCTCTCCTCTTCCTTCTCTATTCTTGTTTCGCTCTCGGAGACCGAGCTATATACCTAGTCATGCTTGAAAGAGAACCTGTTGCATTTCACAAAGAAAGCGCCTCGCCAACACAATCACATGAAAATTTCGAACCTGAAAGGTACGCAAAAGCTTCTGATCAAGTAGCAAGTACTTCATGATGTTGTGATCTTACCTTCACGATCGAACGCGTGCGTTGTAGTGAATCATCCAAGGCTCATGCCGAACGCTTGGTGGAGTCCCATGACCAGCTTCTCGAGGCAACGCTCGATGCCGGTGCTTATACTAAACTTTATAGCTTTCACCACATCGTCAATGGATTTGCAGTACATACATCTCCATCTCAGGTAAATATCTAGCCAAGAAAGTTTTTTTTTTTTTTTTTCTTTTTAGATGGTTAAATGATTTGTATTATACGTGTACTCCAGGTGAAGAGGCTCAAGAAAGCCCATGAAGTGCTGCGAATAGAGCGTGATCGAGGTGTGAAGCTAATGACAACATACACACCTTACTTTCTAGGGCTACCCAGAGGAGTGTGGGCGCATGAAGGCGGAGTGAAATACGCTGGAGAGTGCATCGTGATTGGAGTCGTCGATACGGGCATCAACCCCGATCACCCGAGTTTCGCCTATGATCCATCCAAACCGTATAACCTGCCACTTTCAGGAGTTTGTGACGTTGGGCCACAGTTCCCGGTCGGCTCATGCAACGGCAAGATAGTCTCTGCAAGGTTCTTCTCCGCCGGGGCTGCAGCTATTGTAGCTCTCAACGCTTCAAGGTTGTCACCATTTGATGAGGTTGGGCATGGGAGGTACATATCGTTTCATATTGGTGTGTTTTTTTCGTATAATCCCGTGGAAGAAAAGGCCTGACTATATTTTTCCAGTCATGTAGCTTCAGTGGCAGCAGGGAACTGGGGAGTTCCAGTGACTGTCAACAATGTTGTATATGGGTTAGGAAGTGGAATGGCTCCTCGTGCCAGGCAAGTTCATTTACTTTTTCTGCTAAAAAGATAGCCCATTGCTCTTTTTCTGCTAAAAATTTAGATTTTTCAACAGACTTGCAATATACAAGGCCATATATCCTGAAGGAGGAACTCTTGCAGATGTAGTTTCTGCAATAGAACAAGTAATTCATTCTTCTAATCAATCACAATCTGATTAATTAATGCACTAGTTTCTGAACTAGTTAACGTTTGTTTCTTTTTGTCCATGACAATGTGTAGGCAGCAAGAGACCAAGTTGATGTGCTAGTGCTTTCCGTTGGGCCAGATGAGCCACCAGAAGATACAATAACATTCATGAACATCTTTGATGTCTTCTTGCTCTATGCAAGAAGAGCCGGTGTGTTTGTCGTGCAAGCCGCAGGAAACAAAGGCCCTGCAGCAGCATCAGTTGTTTCTTTTAGTCCTTGGGCAGTGGGTGTTGCTGCTAGCACAACAAGCAGATGCTACCCTGCTGAGCTTGTCTTGGGGAACAATATCCATCTCCATGGAGTTGGATTATCAGGCATGTCTTTTACTCTCTTTCTATTTGTTTCACAATTGCGATTTCTTTTTCTTGGTTTTTGAATCTGTAAAATACAGCGCCAACTCCTGGAAATGGCCTCTTACAATTCAAGTTGGTGGCTGCCAAAGATGCTGCAAAGGTGAATAATGAGAGCAGCTTCTCTGCTTCAGTATATGCTGAGGAATGCCAACATCCAGAAGCACTAGAGTCGCAAGCAGTACAAGACAGTATTCTCATTTGCATGTTCTCAGAAGGCTTCTTGAATGGAACCTCAACCATGGCTGAACTTCTCAACACAGCAATTGTCCTTGGCCTTGCGGGATTCATCTTCGCCGCAAATCCTGAATATGGAGATTTCATGGCTGAGCCTCTCCCCTTCACTGTCCCCGGAATTATGCTTCCTGGAGAGAATGACACAAAAGTAAGCAGCTTTCCAACATTGACGTGTTCTGCGTTCAACTTTTTGACGTGTTCTGCGTTCAAATTTGCTTTCTACTTCAAACACGCAGGTTCTTTTTGGATACTATGAGAATCAAACTAAAAGGGACTCGATGGGGAATGTGATCGAATACCATGCAAATGCAGCAATAAGGGAAGGAAGATTTGCTACATTAATCGAGGAAGCGCCTGTTGTCTCAAGGTTCTCGTCGAGAGGACCGAACATTGTTGATAGCAATCTGAACCCCGCCGATGTGCTAAAGCCCGACATTCTTGCTCCAGGACACCAAATATGGGGAGCATGGAGCCCTTCGAGCATTCTTAATCCTATCTTATCAGGTAAAACTCTGGTAACATTTTTTAAGGTTCTTCTACAAGGTAACAGTTCAAGTTTTCAGGTAATAATTTTGCATTGCTATCGGGAACCAGCATGGCAACTCCACATGTAGCAGGCATTGCAGCATTGATCAAGCAGTCGCACCCGTCGTGGACTCCGGCGATGATCGCCTCTGCTTTGTCCACCACTGCCAAAAAACACGACAATCGCGGTTCCCTGATAAAGTCTCAGGGTTTCCAGCTACACGCATTGCTTTCTTCAATACCTTTCGATTATGGAGCTGGTTTTGTCAATCCTTCATCAGCATTGAATCCAGGCCTAGTCTTCTTCTCATGTAATGATCATCCTTTAGCTATCCTTTCAAAAACCGGATTTCAGATATTGACTTCATCTATTTCTGTAGCATTTGAGGACTACATAAGTTTCTTATGCTCGTTGCCAAACATCGATCCATCAACAGTGTGTTCATCAGTCGGAATGGCCTGCAACAAAACTCTTCCTACACCATCAGACCTCAATCTTCCATCCATAACAGTGGCAGCTTTGTTTCGGTATAGATCAATACAAAGAACAGTCTTCAATGTCGCGACGCATTCAGAGGCATATCTGTGCTCAGTTCTGCCACCAGAGGGAGTGGAAGTGAACGTGAAGCCTAGATGGTTCACTATACATCCACAAGCTACTCAAGAGTTGGTGATTTCGCTCAATGTGACTCACGCATTGAATGATTTCAGCTTTGGTGAAATTGTTCTTGTAGGGAGTTTGAATCACATTGTAAGATTGCCCTTGTTAGTTCGTTCAATTGATGTAATGCCATGATAATTTCATAGGGATAACATGCAACAAGAAATCAATTACAATAAGAAAAGAAGCGCAAGAAGATGAACATGATTCAGCATTCACAATTTGAAACCAGTTCTGGTACTGCATTGACATTTTCATCATCCAAAGAAGAAAACCCATGAAACCAAACCTTACGGTCTTCCATCCATCAAGATCCAAACGGATGAAACCAATCCACAATAAAGAACTTCAAGAAAAAAAGCAACCGGCGGGGATTCAGAGAAAGCCTCGAAGACGGGGCGGAGCGTGCACGGGCACCTTGCTCTGCTACTTGGACCTGCGAGAACGCGCTAGGCCATTGCCGTGGCGGCGGCTGCGGTCATTGGAATTGGTGGAGAGAAGAGTAGGGTAGTGGGCGGCAATTTGCCCCCAGGAGCTGCAGGCGGCGCTGAAGTTGGCGCGGTCCCGGTGGCCGAGACACTCCATGCACTATCGTTATCAAGGACGGAGAGCGGGATGCCTTCTTGAGCGGACATGGATCGAGACGGAGCGGCAGAGCTTCAACTGAGAAAAGCAGAAGCTTCACGAAAACGGAAAAGCCAGAAGAAGAGTAGAAGAGGAGACAGCGTGGGAACCCGCCCGAGTATTTGTAGGACGAGGGAGAGAAGTCGAGTCCGGGTCGAGACCCAGACCGAGCCGAGTCCGATTCCGAAGAAAGGGGTTTAGATTCCTACAATTTCGTTCTTGTTATTTTCGTGTTACAATTTACACTCCGAGTCGGAATAGGAAAAGGATGGTTTCTTCCCTGCGCGCCACGCATATTGTCAAATATATAATATGGATTTTTCTTTTGCATAAAGCCACCTATTTTCTGTTTTATTCCCAACAATATCCGCTTCCCAATGTTTGCATATATGCACATGTATTATTGATTTATCAGTAAAATATTTAATAAATCAAGGATTTTTACAGATATGCCCTTGAAAAAATATTGAATTAACTTATATTCCCCTGAGCTTTCTAATTATATCCTAAATTATCATTTTTACACCTATGCCCCTCAGATTCATCGTCTCAAAAATTGTCCCTCAAATTAATATTTTGTTCAGACTTGCAAAATGAATAAAACTTTTTTTGCATACATAACCCAAAAAGGAGTGGAATGCAGCTATTTCAAAATCTACAGTGATCATTTTTTAATTCTCTTTATAATAAAAATAAATAAGTTTTTTAATAAATAATTACTTTTTTATTATAAATTTATAAAAAATTTACTTATCTTATCATTATTAATAAAAAATCACTCATCTTATATTATAAACTTATAAAAAAAATCAACTTAATTAAATTATTTTTTAAAAAAATTTTAGTTAAAATTTATTAATTAAAATTAATATAAAAATTTAAATTATTCTCTTTTAAAATTTAATTTAAATAAATATTAAATTAATATTAAAAATTTATTTTATTTAAATTTTTATAAACAAATTATTTGTTTAATTTTATAAAGCTAAAACTTTAAATTTTAATTTTATCAAATCGATTGTTTAACAATCATGAATCAATTATTCGAAATAAAAAAAAAAAATTATTTATATTTAATTTAATTAATAAAATTAAAATAAAATAAAATATTTTTAAACTTTTTTTAATCAATGTGATTTTTTATAAATTTATATTATAAGGCAAGTAATTTTTTTACTAATAATGATAAAGTAAATAATTTTTTATAAATTCACAATAAAATAGATAATTATTTACCAAAAACTCAAAGAAATATTATCTCAACCTCAAGTATATACATTAATAGAATTGTTTAGAGGAGTATGAACATAATTATAATATTTAGAAAGGTATAAGAACTAATTTAATGTTTTTCGAAAATATAAATATACATACACAAAAAATCCATAAACCAATGACATAAATAAATACATGCAAACATTAAAAGGATGCTTTCAGCTTTTCTGCTTTTCAGTACACAGATGGTTTATTGCAAAAAATACCAATAAAATGATCATCCAAGACAGAAAAGTGATGAGATTCCAGGGGAAAAAATGTAGTGAACCCTAAAAAAGATGATGGCAGTGAAAAAGGATACCCTTTTTGTTTAGAAGATATATTGTCCCAAAATACCAAATTTCCATTTCGAGGGGGTACAAACCGTCAGAATGATGTGAAGCATAATATGTTGCTGGCCTTAGTAAATTATTTTCATGGTGGATGAATATCAAATTTTTATAATAAACAACAAAAATGCAAATTTGGCTGCCTTGAAATGTTATATAAAACGAAACAATCTGATGAACCTAATTTAAGGCTCAATGCTGAGCATTAGGTCATACCTGAGCCATCATTTGGCGCTGCAGAAGCAACACACACAATTCAACTACTGAACAGCTTGCTTTGCTAGAATATCCATGTCGAGAATTTTGACTTCATAGGTCTCGTCCAGCTTAACGATGCCATCAGAACCATCAATTCCGATGAGCTTCCCTGTGTAACCTCGCAGCGAACCATTCAAGATCTTAATTTTGTCAGATTTCTTTGGACGGACCTTCTCTAGGTCCATCGGCACTGCAGTCACGATCTCACCGTTGCCCGATGATCCCAAGGCAACCCTACATGAACCATCCTGCAAGAACCAATGCATTTGGTGATTTCCACCCAACTTACACAAATGAATAACCAATATTAGATGCTTAATATTTTTTTCTGACGTTATATTAAATCAATGGTTGAATTACTTATACTGAATATTAGAACATCATTCCATCAAACATTTTCCATCTGTATCTATTTTTTCTGACTTCTACAGAAACATTTTGCATTACAGACCTTATGCATCATTTTCTTAATAATTCCTAGTTTAAAATAAGATTATGCTACTATATATGCCTGCATAATGCACTTCTCATATTACTTTTGCAGGTTTTTGCTGTGTTCCAGTCTAAAATTACATGTGCAGCTGCACAACTATCTGCATAACAAGCATGCATCATGCAGCCAGTCATTCAACAGCCAACATATGCATACCTTATTTTTAAAATACTGCAAACAACCAGTAGGATAGAATGTAAATTCCTAATGTAACATACCATAAGCACCTCCCGAACAACTCCAATATTGTAATCATCCCCAGCCCTTCGGACATTCACCAGAATATCTGGCATGTACCAATTGCCATCACCCTCTCCACCTGCAACACATTATTCTGTCAACTATGGTTTTTTGCAGGGGACAATGTGGTCATTATGTACAAACTGAACATATCAATCAGAACCATGCAAAGAAGTAAAGACAAGATATGATGAATGCAATCTAATATATGAGAAGATAATGATCACAAGGTAGTCAAAGACACCTGCCTAGTCGCCTATGCGCTTAGGACATCTGGCCACAGGCACCTGGACTATAACTACATTCTAGGCGAAGCCGCCACCTAGGTAAGCAGAAACAACCTGGCCACTGTTTCAGGCACCTAGATCCCGCTTTTTGCATAGGCGAGCGCCTAGTAAAAATAATATCTAATAACCTATTCTTTAAAACTCAACCCAAAATCAATGAGGATTTTTAAAAAATGAACACAGTATTTAGAAGTATTGGTTCTTTTATAAAATAAGTCATATTTTTTGGGCAAATGGAATTATAATTGAAGGACTTGTTTAGTCAAATTAGTTATACTATGAGAGTAGAAAATGTAACATAAACGGAGGTATTATTTATTCTTAAAATTTTAAATGCATTATTTTGGTCGAGAACATTGTATGGAAAATAGTATAAGATTTAATAAAAATTGTTTATATTGATTGTCATACATATATTTAATTATTTAGTGCATATATATGTATATATTTATTATTTAATATAAATCTGCCTAGGCATTCATATGGTCAGCTAGGCTATTTTAGGGTCCACCACCTACGATCGCCTAGGCCTCTTGGGCATAGCATGCGAGATAACAAACAGCATTAACATCAGAGAACTAGTGGTAAGAGTATAAAATAATTGAAAAATCTGAATTCTTTCTGGGAAATATCAGAAGTCTAAAATTATGAGATGAAAGAGGTGCATCAAACCTATTGCAGGAGACATGACATCTAATCCAACATTGCCAGGTGTCATTGGAAGCCCACCAGGAGTACCAGGAAGATAAGAATGGGAACTAGGAGTCAATGGCTGGCCACCAGGAGTTGACGGCACATAAGGGCTTGCAGCATTTCCTATTGAAGGAGCAAAATAGAGAGATTTAGATTTTAAACGGTATCCAACAGACAAGAAATACATATAGCAGAAGGTATCCTCATTACCATACGACAGGTTACTACTGTCTCTTGGTGTTGCAGAGTCAGTGTAACTTCCTCCTGGTGTATTAGCCCATCCGGAGCCAGGAGTTGGTGCCTCATATGGTCGGGCAGTAGGTGTCCCAGGCTGAGGCGCCATAGAAATGCAGAGACAATTAGATGGCACAAATAGAAACAAGCAGTTACTTGCAAATGACCAACATAAATACTGATGCTCAACAGAATGAAAAACAAAACAGTAACAGATACTAGACCTGATACTGAGGGCTGGTTCCCCAAGTGGCAGGATTTCCATCTTCCCAGTCCCTGATATTTTTTTGCAAGTGAGACCAAAACTAATTGATAGTAGACTACAAACCTATCCAATATGGGTAGGTGCTTCAATGGCATTCGTATAAGATAACCATGAATTGGCCAATCCTGACATTGCTTGTCAAATGTGGGTAATAATGGTACCTACTTCAATGGTATTCATATAAGATAACCATGAATTGGCCAATCCTGATATTGCTTGTCAAATGTGGGTAATAATTGATATTATGAAAGCATAACAACATGATTTAGACTCATAGAAGTTCTCTGCTCTGAATTTTTTCTGAACCATGAATTGATCTTGATGTTGTTAATACAAAGTTTCATGATCTTAGATGGCAAAATGCTACGATGTTTGGGAATAGCATATTTAATACATAAATGTAAGAAGACATATGGTTGAAATAATATAAATACCTGAAAGTATGATACAAATATTATAACTAAAAACAGAAAGAAAATAAAAGCTAAAGATTATAGTAGTCAATAGACAAACCTTGGGGGACTCATTGGGGCCCATGCTCTATCACGCATTGGTGTCCTCATACCATCGTGTATAGGTGTAGCTACAGACAATTAAAGTAGAGGTGAGAAATAATAAAAATTGACTGATCATTGATCTAAATTAAAAGCCATAGTGCAATCACAAAGAATTAGAGAGTGAAAAATGTCCTGTCAAGAAACTTGAAGTTCACACAAGCTTAAAGGAAGTTTAGAGATCCATTTAAAAGTAGATCGGGCAAAAAAACACAGTAATAACAATTGATTGGCCAGAAAACAATAATGCAGTAAACAATAAGTTGACTACTCAAACTCTAGAAAAATAACAAAGGAAATGTTAGACAAACCTCCTGGGTCCCTCATAGGAGTCTGATATGGGTGCAGTGGAGTCCGTGAGGGATGCAAGGGTGTTTCGCTACCAAAGCCATATCTAGGAGTTTCACTATCAAATGAAAAAAAAAAAAGAGATAAGCTTCTGTGTAACTGCAACCTCACTAAACACAGAAATAATAGAACATCACAGATTTTATTACCGGCCTGGTGTCGCCCTGCCTACTGTATCGGAGATATCATCTCTTTTGACTACCAAAAAAAAAAAAAGCAATCATTATGGCCAATTCAGGAAGCATAGTTGGAAACATGATTGAGAACCTTTAAAGCTTACCTGTAACAATTTTCATTTGTGAATCAAGTTCAACCCGGACAAGCAGACCGGTTATCTCTTTAACACGTCCACGATAACCTTTTAATGGACCAGAACGAATTTTAATAGTTCTACCAATTATAGGATCATGTCCTCCTCTTCCTCCTCTCTGTCTTCCCCCAGCTGTATCAGAATACAAGAGAGGTAAGTCAAGCCTCACTTCATCATAAAGCAATAAACAGAACGGTTTCTGCCAACTGATTACATAAGAAAGACACAGCATAATCCACAAAGAAGTTATTAATGATCATTTACAGTCAATTGGAGGTCTTCCCCCAGCAAACCGTCTTGGGGATTGCATAGTTCGGGCAGGAGATCTGAAACTACTAGACCGATCCATAGGATCACCACCCTACCAGGCAAACATAATTTTGTCAATTCATTATCCGCATGAAAGAATTTAGAAAAAAAATGAATATACTGCATCCTCAAACTTTCTCAATAGAGCTTAAAGAATGTACATTTCTCTCATGTGATCCACCAACAACAATGCAAGACTGTGCCTTCACACAAATAAAACCAGCATGCTCAAGGTGATGGCGATCATGGATAAACAAGATCCCTTTGTGTATGTGCTCAACAGGACCTTGCTTCCCCTGGGTCAATGAAATGGGACAAAATTGGTATGCTGAGGAAAACATTATCAATTAGGTGAATCAGAGAAAAATAGAAAGATCTCACCTTACACGGCCCCTCTAGAACCCTCACAACATCCTTCATGGAGACTACATTCCGAGATCGATCCTGCGCATTGGCTCGTCTTTCAATTTTGCTTTTTATTTCTCTGAGTTTAACAAGTACAACCTCAGGTCTATCAGGTACTCCTTTGAGGACCTGAAAATTAGCAAATCAGATACAACTGAAAATAGAACAACAGAAATAACTACTTCAAAAATTTAATCTCTAACCTGAAACGCTTCACTTTCCACACGAATAATTACACCAAAGGACATGTTGCTGCATAATATCAACTTGTTCATACGAAATGGAGAAAATAATGTTCAATGACAATCATAAGGAATCAAAAGTGTTCATCTTGATAGAACTACAAAACTCACTCAAGCTGGACAAGATCATGCAGCTCATAATCCCCAATTCTTGTTATGCCAGCAGTAACTTCAGAACTCTCCACAACATTGTCCGCAAAAACACGGATCTGTTAAACATTAAATGGTCAGTCAATCAGGCAAAATAGATTTCCAGCTACCTCTCTACCCAAGTTAGAGCACAACATACATCCTCTTTTGTAGTGTCTGATAAAATGGTGAGAACGTGACCATCAACCTTCACCACCATACCAGTTGCACCTTCTTGAACCCCAGAGACCACCTTCACATGGTCTCCAGGCTTAAAATATTTGCATAGTTCCTTCTCATTAAAAGCCAGAGTTCTCTGAAGAACATAATCTAACGTAAATGCCAGAGCTTGGTTGGAATCAGTGCTTCAAAAGCAACATGAGAAAGCGGGCAAGAAAAGAGAAATATTACAGGCAATCCTTCCATCTTTGGTCTGATATGAACATTCTCTTCATCCACCTTCTCCACCCATCCCATGAGATTTTTGAGATCACCTCGAACAACAATGACTGCATCACCTTTCATAAAATGCCCTTTCTTTCTGTTTGCAAATAGGGTGGATAAACTAGCAATATCTCCATTGCCATCTTCCCCAGGTTTTCGAAATTTCTCAAGTTCATCAAAGGTTGGTTGAATATTTTGATGACTTATTGATTTCACTGACACAGTTTTAAAAAGAAAACCATCCTTGAACATCATGTTATCTACAGTTTCATAGTATTCCCCTGTATCTCTGTCCCTCCTGCGCTCGACACGAATGTGCATCTCCCTGATCAAATAGGCACAGACTAGTGGAATCAGCATACCTAAAGAATTCACATTCATTTCCAATGTAGCACTTATAAGGCAACACAATCACCTTGCTTCATCAATATTAAAAAAACGTGGTGGGGGAACAAATGTTTTTTTCTTGCCAACATCCCTGCCTTCCTGCAATAATAAAATTGTCAGTGACCACAATGCCAGCAAAGAATAAAAAACAAAAAAATACAATTGCAAAAAGATACAATGAGATGAATTAGGAACTCGATATAATTTGCAATTAACTAAAACAAAATTACAGTATTGTCAACTTTTAAAGTAATAGAACCTCTACAAACGAAATGGCAACATGTTCCTTCAAATTTTTGATGGCCTAAGAACGCATTCACTCTTTCCTGAACAAATAGAGATAAAAAGAATGCCATTTTAGGAAATAACTGGAATCTTACCAGCTTATTAGCAATCATTTGTAAATCAATCCTGGGGATGAGCTTAACTGTAACCTTCTGTCGCACATTATCAACATCAACCACCTGCAACAGGAAGGGCATAACAATGTTTAAGATTATTACATCCATAAGATTCATAAGACAAACAGACTACGGCATACTTTAGCAAGGTCTCCTTTATATATGCCAAGCTTCATCCGAACCCAAGTGCCCCTAGCAAGATCAACAGATTTGCTCTCAACAGAAAGAACATCAGTCATTTCTTTTATTGGCACCAGCATGATTTTTGCTGAACTAAATATATTTCGTAAACCTCTGCAAGCCTGGATGCATAAAGATCAGCACTAGTCCCAACCTTCAAGAAATAAGTGTAGACATTCTATATTACAACGAGTTACCTCCTTAACATGGGCTTCCTTGTCAGCTTCAACATAGATATAGTTTTTAAGATGATCCAGAGCAACAGCTGATTTGATCTGGAGTTCAGGCCTATCTATGAACTTTTGCATAAGGCAAATAGCCGTCTCCCGCTCATGACCAATCTGATACATGTCATGCAATAAGAGAACTGATTTAAGATTCGAGATGGAAAACATTAAGAATAACTCAGAACAAAGTAAGGCAAAATTTAATGTGAAAAGAAAAACATACCGCACATTTAACCATCCATAATTTTGGATCCTTGACTGATGGCAAAAGAGCCTGCTGTTCAACATCTGTAGCATCCTCACCATACTCTATGTGGCTTGGCCTTTTATATCTTTCATTAATTCTTCTCTCCAAATCTTCCATATCTTCTTCATTTTCATCTTGCATAAAAACACTCGACCGATGGTGTGCTCTCCTACCATCATCCTCTTCAGGTAAGTCAGCCCCTCTGTCATTTATAAAATCTGCATAACAAAGCCCAAAAAGTGCCAAAAGTTAAAAGTGACAATTCAAAATTGGATGTTGACCATGAGCCACAAACACCTTTCATTTATTACTCTCCCATAAAAACAAAAGCAGGCAGGTTCAGAAATACCTAGGAGTTGAGTAACAATTGATTTGGCATATTTTAATATTCACCTTCCCATTTCTGCCACACCTCTACCATTTTAATTATGAAAGAAACATTTTTCCAGTATCTAATGAGGATGCAACCAATCTCTGGGTTCTACAAGAGTTTCCAATTGCCTAGATAATAAGTAGCTCTGCCTCTAGATCTCATCACAGGTTTCATTAGTAACATGTAACATCTTAGAACAAAAAGATATACAAATTTATCTACTACTTAAGTGCACAAAAGGAGAACATTGGCAAGGAGGAAGCTCAACAATTTACTCCTACAGCATCATTTCCTTCACAAGTGGGACAACTTTCATTTGAATTGAATCTGTTCAGCATTCAACTACTATGGACACAGATTGATCATCCATTGGGGATGCAAATAGCTGATATAGAATCCAACACAATATAAATCCGGAATCAACCAACTAAAAATTATCAGTAAGATGTGTTGGATATAAAAAAAGGGTGGAAAACAGGCAGGTAATACCTAGGAGTTAGAGCAACCAGTGATTTTAAAGTACTTCAAGATGCTTCTGTTGTTACTTAAAACTCTCCCATCATAATTTTGGTAGAACTATTTGCATGAATCATAACGAAAGATGCAACTAATCTATGGGTACCCTGGGAATTTCCAATCACCAGATGATAATTAACTCAGACTTTAGACCTTACCACAAAATTTATTATTAACTTACAACATCTGAGGGAAAAAGGATAAACATATTTAACTACTACTGAAGTGAACAAATGAGAGCCTTGACAAGTAGGAAGCTTATTTAGTAAGATGTCAATGAGAACCACCCCCAAATTACCATAATTAATTTATCCTTTCATGATCATCATTTCAAATATGTTGGATAACTTTCATTTAACTTGAGAGCATCTATTCAGCACTCAACTATTATGAATATGCAAATCGATCATTTAACCAGGACATAACCACAAATGCAAATCCTTTTTTTTTCCTACCAGACAAGAATATTGATTCAAAGGAGACAACAGCAGAAGAAACAAAAAATGCTAAACAAAGACACTGGAGAACACAACAAATTACTAAAACCCCAATCCTAGCTTACAATTCAAAAACAGTTCATCAAGAAGTCAACTTTTTTAAACTCAACTCACTAACATAATTGAAAAAGAAATGGATGCTAAACAGTTGACAAACTTCAATTTCTATGAATTCACAGTTCAGCATCAAACTGAATCAGAATCCTCTTTCCTATTGCCACACAGCAAACAACTCATAAATTCAATGAAATAATTAGGGAAACGAGTACATAACATACCAAAAGAACAAGGAAAAGATACAATTCCATAACCAATCAACATCGACAACAAGATTGGTTGGAAATAAACGAAAAGGTGAAACCAGGCAGGTTTGGAAATACCTATGAGTTGAGTAACAATTGGTTTTAGATTACCTATTTTGATCTTCTTCTTCCCATTTCTGTAGTAACTCTCTCTTTTTAATTTTTAAGAGTCATTTTCCTTCTATCTTATGCAAGACACAACTTATCCCTGGTTTCCACACACATTTCTCTTCGCCCAAATGATAAGCAGCTCTGACGCTGGATCTTATCACACGTTTTAGTATTAACCCTGACATCATAGGCCAAGAGGTTATACATACTCAGCAACTAATAAAATGCACAAAAAAGAACCCTGACATGGACGAAGCTCAATATTGGTACCACATCTAGGTGAATGTCCCTGAAACCGAGTTTGTTGGTTTATCCCTACAATATCATCTTTTCCAATATGCTGAATAAAGACACTAGAGGACAAAACAAATTACTAGAACCCTAATTTTATATTGCAGTTCCAAATCAAATTCATCAAGAGAGTTCTTTTTTTTTTCAAACTGGTTCAATAAACAAGACAGTATAAGAAGGTGAAATGGATGCTAAACCCTTAAAAATCTCCGATTCCTACAACCCTAGAATTTCTTCCGCATCACCACATCAAACTGAATCAAAATCCTCTTTCACTAGCCAAAAGCCAAAAAACGTTCAAAAAAAATCACCCCAAAAATAGGGCAAACGAGATAACAAAATACCATCATCGGCGTCCTCATCATCTTCTTCCTCTTCGTCACTATCCACCGCTGCCTCCAGCTCAAAGAACTCCGACCCGGACCGCCTCTTCGGCTTCTTGCCCCTCCCGCCGCCGCCGCCGCTGCCCGCGCCATACTCCTCGTCGTCGTCCTCGTCCTCCTCCTCCTCATCGTCCTCCTCCGCCATCTCGTCAATAAAGTTGGATCTCCGCCGCTTCCGCCCCTTCCCGTCGTCCAAATCCTCCTCTTCCTCGTCCTCCAGTTCCTCCTCCTCCGCCTCGTCGTCGTAGTCGGCCCCGCGACGGCCCCGCGCCATGGCCGCGATCAAACCCTAGAAATCGAACCCGAATCCGAAATTTTCGACGGGTTTTTCTTCGATCTCGGAGAGGGAGAGATTGGAGGGTCGAAATTTATACGACATGTGTGATGAGATCGAATGCGGTGAGGGGGGAGGGATTGGGAGAGGAAATCGACGGTCGATGTTGGCTGTGGTAGCATCGGAATCCGTGTTTTCTTGGAGATGAACGGTAGATTACGAGGAGGACTGGAGCGAAACGGTGTCGTGGTTTTAATTTGGGGAAAGAAGTCACCGCGAGACGACGGTACTTAAGTTGGGGCTGGGGCCCTGGCCCATTTTGTGTCACTGGATAAATTCAGTTGACCGGCTGATTTAGTTTGACAAAAATGTGATGTGGTCGAATTTGGTCCGAACTGTACTCCCACTTGTGTAGGACATGTTTGGTTATTAAGTGATGGAAGTTCAAGTAGTTAAAACGAGGAAAGTGAATTAATTTTAAAATTTTTAAGTAATCAATCACCTATTTTATTATAAATTTTTACAAAATTATTGATATTATTATCATTATTCATCTTATATCATAAATTTATAAGAAATTATCTCAATTAAAATATTTAAATTATTTATTTTAATTTAATTTTATCTGTTAAATTAATATAAAATATAAAATATTTTACTTGATTTTATTTCAAATAATCTGTCACAATTATTAGATAACTAGTTTGATAAAATTAAATTTTAAATTTTTAGTTTTACCAAATCTAATAGGAATAATTTAGTCTTTTTATATTCATTTTAATTGATTAAATTAAATTAAATTAAAATATTTTTTAGTACTTTAATTGTTATGATTTTTTATAAATTTATAATATAATACAAATGATTTTTTATTGATAGTGATAAGATAGATGATTTTTTATAAATTTATAATACATTTATTTTATCATTTTCATTAATTGATGATTTAAAAAAGGAATCATGAAATAATTGTGTACCACTTTAAACATAATTTTTTTGTATAATAAATGTTTTTAAGGCTGATACAACTCGAAGTCGAACTTCAAATAAAAAAACCATAGATTGATGTGCATTTTGTATATATAGCTTCATGTTTGACTCGAATTTATTGTATTTTGTAGTTAATTAGAAGAAAGTTAACGAGTGAACTGAGTGATTAATCCTCTTACATTAGAGCTAATAAGACACTGTTTGATCAAAATCATTATTTTTAAAAATTATTTTTTTTCTTATAAAATTAATATTACTTATTTTACACATATATTAAATTAAAATATTATAAAAAATTAAATAAATTTTCGAACTTTAAATTATTGTAACGTTAATTTTAATAAAAAAAATTAATTTATAAATTTAATTCATTAATATTAATCATGATCTTGATCCTAATTCCGAATCAAATGATACGTAAAGTTTTAAGTTGTAATCTCACATTGATAACAACTACTATTTTCATATCACGAATTATTGTCACCAGTTTTCGCCTTCATTGTACAAGTTTTTGGCATTGAACACCTTGTTTTTTGCCCCCACCTCTTATTCTTGTTCTATTATCGTTCATTTCTTTTTTGCAAATTTTTACATATTTTCACATATTTTATCCGACATTTTTCTTCTATTCCTTTTGCTCGTGAATTTGTAGGCACTCTATCCAAAATCTTTTACATGTTTTTTGCCGTTTGTTTGTGAAAAATTTACATGTTTTTCTTTAATTTTATATCTTTCGCGATTTCCTTAAAAAAAGAAAATATCTCACATGATTCAAGTCGGTCATTTCTTATGATTTATGATACGATTTTGATTTTAAAAATATTGATCAAAATCATAATTTTGATGACGATTAAGAAATATATTTAAAAATCGTAAATATGAAATTAATTATGTACATACATTATATATAAATATATATAAATAATATATTTATATACTGATATAAATTTAGTATGGTTTCCGCGGATCATTTTTTCCTAGTGTGGATCGCAACTAGAACCGTTTATTTTTTAAATAATTTTGTAAAAATAAAAATTATAACTATACAAATTTATTTTATAATTAAATTTTCAATATAATTTCAATAGGTTTGGTATAATACATCGATTTTTAAATTTTTTTTTTTGCTCCTACGAAACTTAAAGAGAAAGCTTAAATTCAAATGATAAATAACTAATGCTCAGTTTGAATTAACTTCAAAAATAAAACATTATTAACCAAAACAAAACTCAGAAAGAGACAACGTAGATTCATTAAGCTCAAAATAAAGCCCTAAAACCTCTTATAAGTACAAAATCCACGGTTGGGCTGCACGGAAAGCTAAATAACTGAATTTTAATATTCGTAATAAATTTGATCAAAACTTTAGGAGATCTCTATACCAATAAGCGATATTTACGATACCTAATCAACCCTTTAACCTGTCAAAAAAAATTTTCAAAATATTTGATTATTTGACATAAATTTAAAATCAGAGTTAATCTGTAACCCAAAAAGTTATATATATATTTTTAAATTCGATGGTTGTTATGTAATTTGGAAATTTTCAAGGAGCTATATGCAATTAACATTTTTTTCTCTCAAGAGTTTTAACCCGGGCCGGGTCCGGTTACCAATAAATAAATATAAAACACAGGGGCTCATGTGTAAGTTTCAAAATTTCAGCTACATTACATAAATATAGACAATTATAGGAGTTCATGCGTAAACATTCCAAATACAATTTTTAGTGGTTTTATGGAAATACACCATATAAAATCCCATGAGGGCTCCGACTCATCCCCCCGCTCGTCGTTGCCGCCGCTTGCTATAATTAGGGTTTTCTACAGCTTCTCGCGGTAGAGCAGGACCTTCTGATTGGGCGGCGGCAATGGCGGTCGGTAAGAACAAGCGGATCTCGAAGGGGAAGAAGGGCGGCAAGAAGAAAACGTGAATTTGAAACCCTAAAATGACTTCCCTAAAGAAAAAGCGCAAAAAAGACGTAGTTTTTGTTTTGTTTTGATGCAATTTCGATGATGGTTTTGCAGCGTCGATCCGTTTGCGAAGAAGGATTGGTACGATATCAAGGCTCCGTCGGTGTTCAGTGTCCGCAACATCGGGAAGACGTTGGTCTCCAGGACTCAGGGCACCAAGGTAATGCCTTCTTTCTTCCTGTTTTTTTTTTTTTGTTTTTTCGGGTGAGTTTGTGTCTGTATTGTGGTTATATAGTGGCCTTTTTTTTACGAAAAAAAGTGATATTTGTTTATATAGCTCTCATGGATCTAGTTATCTAAATTGGAATCAGCGAATGCAATGGTTCATTGCCTATGGGGGATTGACTTATGGAATGATGATCTCTGGTTTGTTGATGGATTGTGGACCTCCCCCTTTTATCTCTTTAAAGTTATCTGCTTTCTTTGGAAATGTCACTAATTCCAATGTCTCACAATCATAATAATGTATGCAGCATTTTTTACTGTGGTCCTGAAACTTATACCCATTCCACCCTGAATCACAAGGAAGCATTTAAATTATCTGCATCACAATAGACTAGAGTCAAATGGACCATATTTTGTGGGTTGAAGAAGCTAAATCAATAATTTTTTTCTGACTTGCTCTTGATTGGCATGTGCTTTGCTTTGTGCGTTTGTTATATCTGTTTTGAAACAACTAAATCAAATCAAGTTCTATGCCAACATAAAAGGTTATTTGTAGAGACGGACATGTAAGGTCTCTAAACAGCCTGATATTCTTTTACCTATGAATGAAATGGCTAGTTATAGGCATATGCTTTTCTTGCTTTTCTTAGCCACCATCCTTTTTTTTACTATAGGTTTCCTTGTTGTTTGGCAATGTTTTTGACCTGTTGCTAGCTTGAGTTTATACTATTCTATTCTGGTAGTTTCAGCAGTAATCTGTTGGTCAAGTTGCTGGTTTTTAGCATTTTTGAAGCATGACTCTTTTACATATCTGTGGATGCCTTCTTCGTAGAACATGTTACAGAAAAATTCTCTTAATTGTTCTTGCTTGTAACATAGGAAAAAGATCATTGAATCTTACCTATGTTTTGTTTTAAGCTTGAATCAAGAATGTGTTTTTGACCATCTCGCTTATAAGGATCCCCATTGTTCATTCACTACCACTTTTTTTATCTTATTTTAGGAATTAATATTTCTTGCAGTGTTTTTTTACTGCTATGGAAATGCAGCAACCTTTTGTAGTCTTTTTTTTGGTCTGTATACTATGTGAGAGTTAACTAAAACTTGTAAATAGCATGTGATAATGAAATCGGGTCTCTGATCATACGGCTTTATTTTTGCATTTTGATGACAGTTCATTTGGTTTATGACAGATTGCTTCTGAAGGTCTTAAGCATAGGGTGTTTGAGATCTCTTTAGCTGATCTTCAAAATGATGAGGACCAAGCTTTCAGGAAGATTAGGCTCAGGGCTGAGGATATTCAAGGCAGAAGTGTCCTTACCAACTTCTGGGTAAGCTGAATGTCCTTTTTTACAACTATAATTTGTTACATATTATAGCATTATATTCTAATCTATTATTGGTGCAGGGTATGGACTTTACAACTGACAAATTGCGGTCTTTGGTCCGCAAGTGGCATTCTTTGATTGAGGCATATGTGGATGTGAAGACAACTGATAATTATAGTCTCAGAATGTTTTGCATTGGATTCACAAAGAGACGCCCGAACCAGGTTAAGAGGACATGCTATGCTCAGAGCAGCCAGATCAGACAGGTACATGTTTTTGTACTTTTGCTACTATTTGGTTCTCCATAACTATCTTTCAACTACTACTGATTGTGATATGTTGTTTCTTGTTATCAGATTCGTCGGAAGATGAGGGAGATTATGGTCAACCAGGCAAATTCCTGTGATCTCAAGGACTTGGTGCAAAAGTTCATTCCAGAAGTGATTGGAAAGGAGATAGAGAAGGCCACACACAGCATTTATCCTTTGCAGAATGTTTTCATTCGGAAGGTGAAGATCCTAAAGGCCCCGAAGTTTGACCTTGGGAAGCTGATGGAGGTAATATTGCTTCTCATTGACTTTATCTCGTCCTTTCATACCTACAGCTGTAAATATTTTTTATCTGCAATGGAATGCCAGAATTTTGATCTGGATCTGACCTAAAAAGTTTGATCTAAACTTTTGACGTGGATTCAAGACACTGTCCTCTTTGGGCCCTGGGCCTTTGTCCTAATAGTAATACATGGGTCTGAATCTGAATTCAGGGCCAAACAAAAGCCTTGTCTCCTTATAGTTGTACTTTGGTCATGCATCCAATTTCAAAGAAAAACCTCTAATCTTTGTAGTAATACTTTGAAAGTTCGTTTGGGATGGCTGTTTTACGTATTTGATGCATATCTGAATGCCTATGGAGTCTTTTGTGACTTATGGAAACAGAATGGATGTCAATTGGTTTGAATCTGCATATAAACCAGTATTTTCTTGGGGTAGTTATTGTTTTGTTAGGTACCACTTCTGTTTGATACATGTGAGTGATTGTATGTCTTAGGTAAATAGTTGCATATTAGTGAGTGTTGATCGATAAACCCCCATGTCCCAATGTCTGAAATTTTGGATTTCTTTTGTTTGACACAGTTGATGTCTTCTTGTGGCACCCTTTTTCTTTTTGCCCATATCATATACTCTGCATTCTGCACAGACTGCATAGATACTTGGATCATAGTAGGTTTGATTTAAGAAGATGGCAGATTCAATGTGTAGCTTTGAAATAGAATGTCAGACAAAGCTTTACACTTGGGAACCTAATTTTGAATTACTCTACCCTTGGTTAAAACATGTTGATGTGTGTTTCTGCTCCATAATCTTAAATTGGATTAGGGCTGAACCATGGAATCTACGTTTGGTTTTTCATAAATGGTCAATGTCTCAATCCGTTGGATGGATTTTAGTATCCAAACCTTCTGTTAACCAGTTGGTCTGTTTCAGACCTAGGCCAGGTCTGGGTCTATTGACACTTGCAATATGTTAACCAATCTGTAACATTTTCAAAATCCTACCAATGGAACTAGTATTGTGCTTAATGAATGGGTGCTCTGAACTAGGTTGTTGTGTGCCATTGTTGTAATATTGTCTTTGTCCATTGAATTGCAGGTCCATGACCACGTTGGGGAAGATCATGGTGTGAAGGTTGAGAGGCCGGCTGATGAAGCTGATGCAGGTGTTGCAGCTGACATGGTTGGAGCTTAAGAGCTGTCTTGACTTTTTTCATCCACACTCTTTGAGGGCATGAGATACCTTTTCAGTTTTTGCTGTGAACAAACAAATGTAGAGCACATGAACCGCAGTAGTGGTTTCAAGTGGTTCTTAAGCTTGTTTTTCTGGCCATTATTTTGTTCTTTTCTAAGTTTTTTTGGCGAAAACATTTTTCCTATGGTAACTACAATTCTTGGTGCTTAATCTGTTGGCAATGTTCTTCCCCAGCACTACAGTTGTTTTGATAGCCTGTTTTCCAGTCATATTATTGTTTTTTATCAGTATGCTTTTATCATTCCTTTTTTTTTGTTGTTGTGGCCTTAAATTTTATATTGAACTTGCGACGCATGCAGTCTATGGTGCATTTTTTTACTTGAAGTTTAGTCTGATTATTAAGTAAATATTTATGCAGTGATTTTGATGTCTAGAAACGTGAAGAAATTTTTAATGTTTGATTTATACTCATGTAACTTTCAGTTTGTATTGGATTTAGATACATAACTATGTATATATTCTTCTGCTGTTCTGATAGCAATTTACTCTACTGTTCTTCAACGAGCAATCACAATGAAACGAAATCATTGGGCATTTTGGTCATTTAATAACGCAAACAACATAAAGTCCGAGGATGCTATCTCTAGTGCAGAAATTGTTGTCCTTTTCTGTCTCTGCATATGTTCAGTTAATATAGTTTGATTCGCTCTTAATTGGATGTCTATTTGGTAAACATATCCCTAAAGAATGTTCGGACTGATAATTTAGGAATCTAATTTTGCAATAATATTCCATGTGTTAGGCAAATTGATCTTTTTTATTCGCTAGGTATTATTGATGCGCAAATTATGAACATATTTTATATTATTTTATGTCAAATTTGGTTCACATTATTTGCTAACTAGGTTCTGACTATCATAATTCGATCGTGACTCTACAACTCATGACAAATAGTACGGTCTGGTAGAGATGGGTACAAATATCAAATCAAGATGTGTGAAGCTAATTATCGGTGTTAATATCAAAAAAATCATTAATGAGAGTGAAACATGCAAAAACCAAGCGTTACTTTATCTTTTATGTATAAAATCTCTCTTTTACCCCCGCTCTCCAATTATATTACGGTTAATACCACGAGTGCTCGGAAAAGGACACGCCTTGCTAAAACAAAACAAAGCAACGCGAAGGAGGAAAAAGAAAAGAAAAAGGAAGGCTGGGGAGTAGTGCAGTACCTGATTCCCGTTCTCTTCTTTTTGCACTCTGCTCTTCCTCTGGGTTTCTGGGATTCTCTTTTTGGACTGAGACGTCTCAGCAGAGAAGAGAAGCAAGAGAGCAAAGAAGAAGGTAGACGGAGAAGGAGAAGAAGATGGCCGGAGGTGGCGGAGGGCCTGCGCCGCCGCCCAAGCAGGAGGAGCTGCAGCCTCATCCGGTCAAGGACCAGCTTCCCAGTGTCTCTTACTGCATCACTAGCCCTCCTCCCTGGCGTGAGTTCTACTCTTTTGCTTCTTTTTCAAATTCATTTTTTTTAGTTGTTGTGGTATTGGAATGTTAACTTGAAGTTCGAGATTTTCCTTTGCTGTCATTTTTTATGTGGTGAATGTGGTTGTGGATGTGATTTTGTGGTCCGAATGGTCGGGAGGAAAAGATTACAATTTTTTTAGCATTTTTGTTGAGTTTAGCTATTTTTTGTTTGTCTATTTTTGTGCGCTTTCTCTGCACTTGTTAGAACTTTGTCACGAATGCTGAAACTTTTGCATCCTTTAAGAGAACATGTTCGTTTCTCCAGATTGTAGATTTTTTGTCGAATTTGCTTGTTTTGTTTTGTCTTTTTTTATCCGTGATTTTATTTGTTCAGCTCCGTTTTAATTGGTGAAAGTCTTGAGCATTTATATGCACTGGGCAGGCCCCGTTTGGTTTGATATCAACCTCGAGATCATTCTTTTTCAAAATTATTTTTTTAAAAAATTAATATTATTTATTTTATATTCTTATTAAATTAAATTATTATAAAAAAAAAATAGTTTTTCGAATTTTAAATTATTAAAACATTAATTTTTATAAAAAAATATTAATTTACAAAAATAGCTCATTCTAATCAAACGGTGCCATAGAAATTGCTTTTCTTTCTAGGAAAATGCCTATTTCTCTACATACACCATGGTTTATTATCATGGTTTGTCATCTTCACACAATTCTGTTGGTGAAGCTTGATCTGTAGAGTGCTCTTCCTTCCTTTAATAGGGAACGCTTATTTCTCCTCATGGATTTAAAAAGATAATCTTTTTCTCCTTATCATATTTCTACCTAATTTATCCCATTTTAGTTTATCTACATTTCCTATATTTTAATGTTTATTTATTCAGTGCTCTAACTCTCTTTTATCCATATGCACTTGGTGGAATGTAACCGAAAATCCAGGAGTTCTATTTTTTACCTTTACTAATTGAGTAGAAAGTGCTATTTATTTTTAGTGTTATAGTGCCATATTCTGTTCAAGGGAATTCTTGGCCTTAATTTGCATTTTATGTGATTTTTCCAACATCTTGAGATCCTTTTAGTTTGTGCATAAATTACTGAGACGCTAAAGTTGTTTTTAATGTATTTGTTTATTTGTAATTCAGCTGAGGCCATACTTCTTGGGTTTCAACATTATGTGGTTATGCTTGGCACCACTGTCCTCATCCCTACTGCTCTTGTTCCTCAAATGGGTGGAGGAAATGTAAGCCTGCAACATACCTAGATTTTCTTTTCTTTTTTCTTTTTTTAACTTTTTATTCCATTTCAAAGTGTTATGTTATTGTACTAATACTTGAATATCTAAAACCCTGTTTCAATTTACTAGGATGAGAAAGCTCGAGTAGTCCAGACTATACTGTTTGTCAGTGGACTAAGCACTCTGTTCCAAACCTTCTTTGGCACTCGCTTGCCTGCTGTGATTGGAGGATCATATACGTTTGCATTGCCCACTATCTCCATCATCCTAGCTGGTCGCTATAGCAACATTGTGGATCCTCATGAGGTTTCCTGTTTCCCTCTGAACTTTGCCTTTTATCTTTAAGATGGTATGATTTGGCACTTCTGGTTGAAATGTTCACAACCATTATATCAGAAATTTCTACGCATCATGCGGGGAACCCAAGGTGCCCTTATTGTTGCCTCGACACTTCAAATTGTACTAGGTTTCAGTGGTCTTTGGCGGAATGTAACAAGGTTTGTATTAATCTTTTGCATGTTTTGGAGGATTTATGTTTTCATGCATTTGTTACTTAAATGTTCTTGTATAATTATGAATCTCCAGATTCTTAAGTCCACTCTCAGCAGTTCCTCTGGTTGCTCTGGTTGGATTTGGGCTTTATGAACTTGGATTTCCTGAGGTGAGATTTTACTTTCAGAATTGTGTACTTAAATACATTCAATATTTCATTGCAATGTCATAATTATTAATTTTAGTTGTCAAGAATTTGGTCTGTACTTGGTCTGTTACATTAGCGAATTTCCATTTTTGACACTCAGGTTGCTAAATGTGTCGAAATTGGTCTTCCTCAGCTTATATTGCTAATCATAATTTCACAGGTATTGCCATACTGCAATGCTTCGTGTTAAATATACAATCCCAGTTACTTATACTGTTTCTCTCAGATATATTTTTAGATTTATGTTTATTTAGTGGTGAAGAAATTCTGTTTGCAGTATATACCCCATGCAATACGTGCGGAGAAGCCTGTCTTTGACCGATTTGCTGTTCTATTTTCAATTGCAATTGTATGGCTTTATGCCTATTTGCTCACAATAGGTGGTGCACATAGGCATGCGGCACAAAAAACTCAACTACACTGCCGCACTGATCGTTCTGGACTTGTTGGTGGTGCTCCATGGTAAGGTCGATATATCATGTGTTGATCTAGAATGAATTCCTGACTATAAACTATAAATTGGTTTTGTGTTTGGAGTCTTCAAACAATCAGGTTTTGCTTTCTGTTTGTACAGGATAAGAATTCCATATCCTTTCCAATGGGGAGCGCCAACATTTGATGCAGGTGAAGCTTTTGCGATGATGGCTGCCTCATTTGTTGCTCTTGTAGAGGTTGGGTTAAATCTTTGATATACCAGCATGGTTTTTATTGTGTCAATTATAGTATATTAATGAGCTGTTGCCATTATTATTTGTATGGCAATGCAGTCTACTGGTTCATTCATTGCTGTTGCAAGGTATGCAAGTGCAACGCCATTGCCTCCTTCAATTCTCAGCCGTGGTGTTGGTTGGCAGGTATTAGATATGTTTTTGAACCCAAAATGTGTCAGTTCCAGATCTTAGTTCAGATTTGGCCCATCAATTTGATTCTGACAATAATATTAATTCTGGTTAATGGTTTTAGGGAATTGGAATCTTGTTGGATGGACTATTTGGAACAGGAATTGGATCATCCGTATCTGTGTATGTCTATGATGAGCAAACTGAGTTCTTTCATCTCGCTCTGAAAATAGTTTCTTGGTGTTTTTGTTTCTAACCCTCTCTATTTCACCCTTAATGCAGTGAGAATGCTGGTTTGCTAGCTTTGACACGTGTTGGAAGCCGAAGAGTGGTGCAAATTTCAGCTGGATTCATGATTTTCTTTTCAATTCTTGGTATATTTCTTTTTTAGGGTAGGAATGACTAGATGATTTTCATGATTGACTTAGTATGATATTAGAAACAATAAATTCTTGAGCTTTTTCAAGCAGGACCTGCTATTGTTGTATTGAACTAAATTCTCTAATGATATGGTTCTGTTCTATCTGATTGAAGCATACTATACTACAGATAAGCAATAAATTGTGTAGTAAATGATCTGTTTATTACAGCAGGATTAGCATGGGTTTCATGGGTCTGAGTATCATGAAGTATCTTCCAAATAACAATGTGGAATATCCATATCTTCTAAACTGTTGCATAAATTACTGCAAACTAGCACAAGTTATATTAGAGTTTCTTTAATGTCTAGCTTGAGTAAAAGCCCTTATGATCTTATTTTACATTTAAATGTGGATATCTTTGCTGACATGCCATCATTAGGCAATAAAAAATGCACACCCAAATGTGATTAGATACTTTAAAATGGTATTGGTGTGTCCTTGAAGTACCTTAAATGTGAAGTGTATCTGGCAGGGGAGCAAAAATAGGATATGGCTATATAAGGTATGCAGATAACAGCACTCACTTCCATTCTCTGTTGCAAATTTGAACTGGCTGCACTGAACATTTTCAATGAAACTCAAAAGATATAAAATACATGATATTTTTCAATTTTCTATATTTAGGTATATATCCGTAGTTATTTTCTTTGCAAATTTTTAATCATCTAAGTGATGGTACTGGGAATATTCTATGGATCTTTTGTGGTGGAGATTTGTGGCTTCAATTTCATGTAAAGTCCTCGCATATTTGATGGCAAAACAATCTTGACTGTTTTTTAGTGCACTAACAAATTTTCTCATCAGGACATTTTGTTTTCCTTGATTCAGGAAAATTTGGAGCAGTTTTTGCTTCTATTCCTGCACCAATCTTTGCAGCCTTGTACTGCCTTTTCTTTGCTTATGTTGGTACGTATTAAGGAAGGTTGAGCAGCTCATAAGAAAAACTTCTGCTTTTCTACATTTATTGTTTTCATTGGATTTTTCCTATGTGTAGGCGCTGTAGGTCTAAGTTTTCTTCAGTTCTGCAACCTCAACAGTTTCCGGACAAAGTTCATTCTAGGGTTTTCTGTGTTCATGGGTATATCAGTTCCACAATACTTTAATGAGTACACTTCTGTTGCTGGTTATGGGCCCGTGCACACTGGTGCAAGATGGGTATGTCAAATTCCTTCATTTTTTTGTTTATTTGCCCTAGTACTTATAGTTTATCTTTATACACATACATGACTCCATAAATTTCGCTTCTGTCCTTGATGTTACTTAACATGTACAGATATCTTAATATGTTTGCACTAAAGTCTTAAAGGATTTCATACAAAAAACATGAGTCCATAATTAATTGGCTATTTCCAAATTAAAGACCAAGCATATGCTACTTACTCTTAAGGGTTGTTTCAGAATTTTGAAAATTAAAAGTCAGATGCTCCTTCATCGGGAAAAAATAAGAAAATCATTTCATTTTACCTTCACAAATAGTTTGTTAAATTGCTCATGGATCAAAAGTTGCACATCTTCACAGTTCAATGATATCATCAACGTAATATTCTCTTCAAAACCATTCGTGGCGGGTTTCGTGGCATTCTTCTTGGACAACACTCTTCACAGAAACGACAATGCAACGAGGAAAGACCGCGGGCATCACTGGTGGGATAAGTTCCGATCTTTCAAAACCGACACCAGAAGCGAGGAATTCTACTCCTTGCCTTTCAATCTCAACAAGTTCTTCCCATCTGTATGAGCATGTGACCCCAACATATGACATTGTGTTTGGATGGTCATGACTCTTTTGAGAGTTTTGAATATCCTTAACTTCTTTGTTATCTAGCTCAGTAAAGAGTAAGATGTGTAGTACTAGCAACAGGGATATTATTTCTACTATAGTCATAGAGATTTGTATATTTTCATTTGTGATGATCGAAGTAGAGAAACTAGTCTTATCCTTGTTTGTGATAGGTCTGCCATGCAAATCATTTGCAGGTTCTTGGTTCTAAATTATAATTACGGAAAAAGATTTAATTTTGGATTACATGCACCCTCTGAATTAGTTCTTGCATTTCCTTTATGTGCTTAATTGCTTTGCTCAGAGCCTCAGAATATGCCTAGGGTCTGTTACATTTTGCTATAACTATTTGGCTGATGTTGATGGTTGTGTTGTTCACCATCAGGTCCATCACCATCTCCATCCTCACAAAGAAGATATTGATTTTCATCTCTCTCTCTCTCTCTTTCTATGGACTTGTTTGTTTCATGGGATTTGAAAGTTCTAAGAATTTCAAATTCTGATGTTAATAAAATTCAATATTTATTATTTTAAATTTTAAATTTTCAAAAAAAATTATATAATTTATGTATAATGAAGATATTATCTAGTTTTTTAATTGGTATATACAATTACAAGTGATAATAAAAATAACGCATTTTTTTGTATGTTTACATATTAATTTATTATATTATTATTTAAATTTAAAATTTTAATTTGTTAATTAAAAGTTTAATCTATTATTAATATATCAAAGTTTGGTACTATTTAATAAATTATTTTATTCATTAATATTATATAAAATAAAATATTAAATAATTTTGAAGTTGGGTAATTTTATTATACAAATTTTGTAGTGATTATATTATAAAATTTTAATCAAATAAATACAAAATTTATAAATCTAAAATTTATAAAGTAAAAAAGTATACTGGGAAACAGTGCAGAGCTGATTCCCTTCGCTTCCCTTCTGCACCTTGCGCGCTGCCCTTTTGAAGAAGATGAAAAGATGACCGGAGGAGGCGGATGGCCTGCGCGCCGCCCAAGCAGGAGGAGCTGCAGCCCCATCCGGTGATGAACCAGCTCGTCAATATGGAGTACTGCCCTGATAGCAATCCTCCTTGGCGCGAGTCGTTCTCTTTTTCTCTTTTTTTTTGAGTTGAGTTTGATGTTGTTATGGTGCTGGAATGCTATGTTGGAATATGAGTTCTTTTTTTGTGTGTTATATGGTGAATGTGGTTGTTGATGTGATTTTGGGTCTAATTGGTTACATTTTTTTCATCATTTCTGTGGATTTTGCTATTTTCGGTTTTCTTAATTTTTTTGCTCCTTGCGGTATTATTGTCTTTGTACATAAACTGAGAACTATCCTTTTTTATCGCCAATTTTATTAGAAATCTATCAATTTTTGTTTGTTTGTTTTTGCTTATTTGCATGAGTTTGATATCACGTAGGAAAAATCCTAAAAAAACTCATTTTTTCAAAGAGAATGTTTATTCCTCTGCATACACTTTTTGAGTTTTTACTTTTTATCTTCACATACTTCAATTTGTCTACTTCCTCTTTAAGTAGTCGAAGTTTTGCTTATGGATTTGTTGTTTTGGGGTGATTTGCTTATGGATATATTGTTGGTGAAGCTTGACAAATTGGGAATGCTCATTTCTCCTCATGGATAAAGAAAAGAACTTTTCGCTCTTATCGTATTTCTGCATAATTTAACTCATTTTGATCTGTCTATTTTTCTCATATTTTAATGTTTAATTATTTAGTTCATTGCTCTAACCCTTGTTTATCCATATGCGTTTGGTGGAATTTAACATAAATAATCCCTGAAAATTTTCCTTCTCTTACTAATTGAGTAGAAAATTGTCGTTTGATTTTACTGTTCTATCCTGTTCATTGCATTGTGTGTGATTTTCCCAACATTTTTACTGTCTTCTCTGACGCGAGAATGTGATCAGGAAAGACTGCGTGCAGCTTTGGTGGGGCAGGTTCCGATCCTTCAAAACAGACCCCTGAAGTGAGGAATTCCGATCCTTACCTTTCAATCTCGACAGGTTCTTCCCTTGAGTGTGAGCATGTGACTCCGGCATATTATTGCACTGCATTTGGAAGGTTATGTCAGAGAGTTTTCGCTATCCGTTCTAGCTAAGAACAAGAAGCGTAAGAAACAAGGATATCATCATTTTCATATTCATTTCCATATTTTGATTGGTGAAAGTGATGATCAAGCTAGAGAAACTCGATTTATCCTTGCTCATGATTGTCCTGCCATTTGCATGCTCTTCTTTCTCAACAGACTTATCAACTATTTTACCTTCGTTGTTCTGTTTCACTAATCCATTTTGAGTTATCAGATTTCGACTGAGATTTAAAATTTTTATTATAGCAAAGGACAAAATAATTTTTCAAAAATCTAATGGGCTATTCCAAAATGATTAATAAAAAAAATTGTGAGCAATAATATGTGATTTTGTTTCTTCTTACTAAATGTTATCTTCTTATTAAAATTAAATCAAATTGCATACTTTTTTCTTTGTTTTTCTATTGAAATTGATTTCAAACTCTAACATTTGTTGGTACGTCTAGTTTCGATGATAGGTCAAATGACTTCTTTCCCGTGATTCGGAGCGATAGTCGGATATGGAGCCAAATGGACTGATGGCAGAGGGTATTTGTTGGTTATTTCAACCCATCTATCTGGTATAGAACTTGGTTCGAAGATCATATTTGGGATTTGTTTTTCAATTTGCTCAAATTTTATTTGCTATAAGTGTTTGCATTGAGTTTTGATTTGGTACATGTTTTACTTCCCTGTGTTTGTCTTGTACTTATATCTAATTTTTTTACCAATTTACACGCAAGTACTGTAGAATAACTTGCTATATCCAAAGCCTGTTATTTTAGATAAAAATTGACCCTATGCGCAGATGCAACAATTGTTACTTGGTAGTTTTGTATAAATATTAAATGGTAGAGCATAGGTAAGGCAAGACAGTGCAGTGAGGTTGCTGATCAACATTGGCAATGATATACACAAGGAAGACCGTGATGTACAAAAATTTAGATACAATCAAACATGGTATATCATGCCAACCTCAAGAGTGGAAGCATGAGGAATGCTCACTGCATAATCAGGATCCCTGCAGTTCCTCCTCAGGAAGTCATAGCCCGCATCAATCACTAACCTCTTTATCAAACTAGACCCCCTCTTAGCCCTCACATAACAATGCCCAAGAATGAATGCCATGCCTGCTTCCCTTGCCTCCATCAGCTCCCGAAGCTCGTCCTGCACTGCCATGTTCACCAACGGGCTATCAGGCAGCACAAACCTTACCTTCTTTCTAGACGCCAAAACCGGTGACCGAATCTCCCTTGAGTTCGAAGGCCCTGCTTCGTCATCATCTGGGTCAGGACCGGTGGAACAAAAACACAATCCTTCTCCTACAACTGCCATTTTCTCATCATCCTTGTCTGATTCTTGTGGTGTGCTATTGGTGTTGGATCCACCAGAGCGGATGAATTCTGCAATACTGCAGATTAGGTCCTTTTCGAACTCAAGGTCATCCTTGTGCACGTCACGGTAGCCGTAGCGGACAATACAGCGGTAGAGGCAGTACTCTTTGGGGCCAATTCGGCCTATGAGGAAACGCTCCTCCGGCCGGACATAGGGCACTGGAACAGATTTGATGCAAAGGAAGACAAGGACCTGGTGCAGATGGAATCCATGATCAGAGCAAGTGTGAGAAACTAAGTTTCAAATGTCATTTTACCCATAAAGGAGGCAACTATATATATTCCTCAAACTTCACAGAGTCCTAACAAAATGTTAATGAATAAGGACAACATCTGATGAGACATTGAGCATCTACCAAAATAGTGTGGGCATGTATAGAGGAATACAATCACCAAAAAAAAAGTATAGAGGAATATATTTAATCTCAGGATTTTATAGGAGTGATATCTGAAAAATAAAACTCAAAGTTCATTTCCTCATTCAGTAAAAATCTCAAATAAACAAGTATAATGAGTTGAGATACACATGAAAATTTAGCAACGAAAGGTAAACCAAGAACTAGAAGGAGCAAACAGGATTACTTGCATTGCTCCAGAAATGTTAAAGTGTAGTTTCCTAGTTAATAAGGAAAAAGAAGCAACTAAAGAAACAAACCTGGTGGAACGCAGGGAGGTTGGTCACGAAGTGTGAGAAGATGGCAGGGATTCCTGATACAAGCTCTGTATGTATCAAGCCAATTCCTCGGACACGGACAAGCCCAAGTGTAGGACCAAGGCCAAGGAGCCAGTTGATGGAGACCTTGCTTTGGACGTCAAACTCATATTTCTTTAGTGTGCCATAGTGCCAGACATACATTAGGATCATGAAGATGAAAGAGAGAGCAATCGGGACCCATGCTCCCTCAAGGAACTTGATGAGGGAGGCTGAGAAATACAGTGCCTCAATTGATCCAAAGAAGAGGATGAAGCATGTAGCTAGAATGATGTTTTTGTTCCAGCAAAGGATTATTACTAGGGACATCAGGCAGGTGGTGACTAGCATAACAGTGATAACTGCCAACCCTGTTTCATGGAAAAAAAAAAAGAAAAAATCAAATGAAATTTGAATGGTAACTCATTAAGGAAAAAATTATGTATAAAATTGAAATTGTGATACAAATAATAGAGATGTGAATAATCCCAAATTTTCATTTTAATCTCCTTTCCCCTTTTCTTTAGAACAAGGCGATCGTTGGAGTCACTATTTTTCAACATTTAGTCAATAATTATTAACTTAGAGAAGTCTTTGGTTATAATTGATATTTAAAATAAACCTTTCTTCATATAACCTAACCACCAATGGAACTCTAAGCAGCAAGCCATCCATCTCTTCAACTCCAACTAACCCTTTAATGTATTTCCTCTCTGATGATGACCCCAATCATCTAACAGAAGAAGAAAGTCCTATGGTTGCATTGAATGGTAGATTAATATAATCAATGATTTCATGAAAAGGAGAATTTTGATAGTCAATGAAATGATGGACTAGTGAAAGCGAAAAGATGCCTAATGAAGGATAAGCAAACAGTTTTCAAGACTTGAAGTAGGAAGAAAAGGGTATTTCAGGTTTATTGCAACCAGCATACCTGATGCATTGCCCATGCGTTTTGTGTCTCTGAAACCAACAGTAACAGCCAAGCATAATACCATCAAAAGCCAGTTGATTTCTGGAATGTATATTTGCCCATGAAACTTTGATGATGTATGCACAATTTTCACCCTGGGAAAGCAGCCCAAAGCAGAGCACTGTTTGATGATTGAGAAAGTACCAGTGATAACAGCTTGGCTTCCTACTACAGCAGCAAGTATTGCTATTGCCAGAACGGGCCACCTTATTTTCTCTAACATGTGAAACAATATCATTATGCTTACATTGATTGCTGAAGGTGGAAGAATACCAAAAGTTACCAAGTACCTGGCACAGACACATAGAATCCTATTCGGTAGTCGCTTTCGATAATATGATGCTTGGATAGATAAGCAGCTTGTCCCATGTACGCCAGGAGCAGGGATGGATAAACCATTGAAGTAAAAGCAATCTGCAGATGAGTAGTGGATTATTAGCTCCAATGTCCCTGCCGAAAGCATAGTTAATGATCATGTTGTCTAGAATTGGAGAACATTAATCATATCATCAGAATCTCACTTAGAAGTACAACCTTTAGTGGCAAATTTGATGCACAAAACTTCAAATTAACAAATAGTTATGTTCAATATAAAAAATTAAGGTAACTCATGAAAATAAATTTAATGAAGTCTTATAAAATTGTGAAATTTGTACCCTTCAATAAGTATTTGGCCAAACTGAGACCCTTGTTAGTGTTCTCTCTTCAGGCATACATTTGTTTCTTTCTTGGTTTATGTAACATGGGTATCTAAATGCAGAAATGCTAGTTGCCCATTTTACTTTATCATAAACAATAATTGGGTCCATTAGAACAAAAGTAGGAGGAACAAGCAATCAATATTTAAGTTTCGCCCTACAAAAAGGAAAAGATATCGAGTATCAGTTCCAAAAATATTTGGATGAATCTTCATTCAAAAGTTATCTTTTACATCTACATCAGTTGTCTTACATTCGAAGGTAAAATTATTGTTTTAAAAAAATTTCCCTAACATTTGGCAATAATTTTGATTTCAAATGTATATAGTAGAAACAACGTGGCAAAACTTTGAAGACAGTGGGAATTCGTGACTATAGTCTAGTGGTTGAATCGTTTGGTGTTTTCAGTTTTCTGACCTTTGATAGCCGTACAGAGAGTTGAACATAACTAGATAAGCAAATGGAAAGAATCGCCTAGAAGAAACAGCTATAGCATCATCCATATAAAATCAAGATTCTTACCTTTATTGATAGCTGCGAAAAATGCCCCAGATCTGCAAACATAGCTTCAGAACCTAAAATACCAGAATTTAGATGGCATATCTCCATGAAACAGAAATACAAACATGAGACAGATCATTGCAAACCTGTTATGCATAACAGAATTCCACCCAAGGACATCCACCCATCTCTTTGAGTCTTCTTTAAAAACTTGTACATATAATATGGGGAGAGTGCTTGATAAACATGGGGATTCCAATAGAGAATATTATAAACACCAACTGAACTCATGCATATGAGCCATGCTACAACAATTGGAGCAAAAAGGAATCCCACCCGATGTGTGCCATAGTGTTGCAGTGCAAACAAGCAAACAAGAATGACACATGCAACAGGAACCTCTACATCTGCAGATTGAAGAAAGATGAAATTGCACCGAAATGGCCATATATTTAGCCAGCATTGACTATGCTTAAAATCTAAATAAATGTGTTCACAAAAAGTTGAAGAATCCATATTTTTCATGCTGCTTCCATCTGACTCCCGTCCAATCTATGATTTTACAAATTTTTTGATTGAAAAATATCTTTGACACATCTAACTTCCTATACACCTAAATAGTACAACATTAGGAAAACTATTTTATTTAAGTGATGGAAGAGTCTCAGGATATTTAAATTTTACAAAATGCATATATTTTCTTCATCCAAGAGAAAAGAAATACGTCAATTTTTGCTCCTGAATCTGGGTATTAAATTCAGCCGAAAGACATTACCAAGCATCAAGCAAATCCCAGTCCCTAACACTTTTCAACATATATAGGTCTCCTTGACAACAAAAATATAAAAAAATTCAGATTTTTATGAATTAGAATTGGACCTGAACATAAACCAAAAGAAAATAGTAGCTTTCCCATGCTAGGATATCAAGTAACTGAAGCAAAATTTTAATAGAGCCTGGAGATATCTCACTTGAATTATAACAGGCAGCACAAACTGTTGCACTAAAATCATTATTCTTCACACTTCATAGTTAATTGCTTAAACTTACTTTTCTTAGATAATAACTATTAATACAACTAAAGAAAATTAAAGGATAGATATTATGGTTCACTTGCATTTGTGGTGTTCCCTGGACATAGAAAGTTCAAGCCCGGAGACTGCCGAGAAAACTGCCAAAAGAACAATAGCACCTCCAGTGTTACAAGAAAGAATCAAACGGCTGATTGAAACTGAATAAAAAGCAGTTCATTACCTGATACCGCCGGGGTGAGGATACCATCTCCGATGACCATGCACGTCCCAATCAATGCAAGTATCAGCAACAGGCGCTGCAGCACCTGGTGCTTTTCAAACATCCTCTTGATTTTGGACTCTTTGGAGACACTTGCCTTTGCAGCAGCCTCCCCATTGGAGGAGTGAACACCACCATCGAACTTCTTGTAAGCAGAGAGCTCCTCATCAGCAAGTTGACCATTAGGTAAAAACCCGACTCGGGCATGGCGGCATAGGAGGGAATAAAGCGCAAATGTACCCCCTTCGCCATTGTCATCTGCCCGAAGAACAACGAAGACATATTTGACTAGGGGGATGAGGGTGAGGGTCCAGAAAACAAAGGAGAGCACCCCATAGATCTCCTCGTTGCTCTCCGAATGCTCGATGTCCTCCGCGAAAGTGCTCTTGTAGACATAGAGAGGGGAAGTGCTTAGGTCTCCATAGACCACCCCCAAGCTCTGATATGCCAATGTTAGGACTGTCCTCCATGATTCCTTCTGCAATAAAAGAGGAGGAAAAACAAAAGTGACATCTTTGAACTCCAAAATCATCAAATCAATGAGTTGGTTTTAAGGAGTGAATAAATCAAGCAAAAGAGATTAAACATCTCATCATAAAACTCCCAATTTTACTTCCGGAAATCAAAAACCGCATCATAAACTGTGAGAGAAACAATGCTAAGATGACGAAGCAGTTGCTTTTTTAACAAAAAAAGATCCCTATTTGCATGATTAATGCTCAAATCCTAGTAAAAAAAATAAACAAACCGAAACAAATCAGTAACCAGAAGATTTAACAAGTGAAAACTCAATTGAAGAACCACCGAATTCTCGTTGAAAACCCCAAAAACTAGCAAATGTCAGAGAAAAGAAATTCAGTAAACAAACACCCAAAATTACCTTCTTTTTGAGCTCAAAATTCAGCAAGCTAATAAATCAACCATAAAAAACATCAAGCATTCTCCTCCCACCCCAAATCAAATCAAACAAGCACAAGAACATGCACAACAGAAACCAAGCAAAATGCCTCCAAAAACTCATCCACGATGAACACAAACTAGAAAAACAAACCAAACAAAGAAAAGAAGCAATCTGACCTTGACAGGATTAGGATTGGAGTGTACAGTTCCACCTTCAAGATCCATGCAGCAGTGCAGGTCAAAAACACAGAAAGGCCATGAATGAACTTATAGCAACAACATGTTGAAAGCAGGTTCTCGTTTCGTTTTTAATGCAAAAAATAGTGGTGTGGTATGGGTGGTGAGGGGGTTTGGAACTTGCTGGGCAGATGCTACAAGGAAAGGCACTGCTAACCTGAAAGCCAAAAACAATAAAGAATCCGATAAAAAAACCAATAAAAGAAAGAAAGCGAGAGAAGTAAAGGAAACAAGAAGAAGAAGGGCGACTGTGTGAGTGGAGGCTGTGAAGTGCAGAAGGGAACGAACGATTATGAAGTGTGGCCTGCAGGTTGTGCGTGGTACTTAGTGTGGAAGCCAACAAGGAAAAAAGGAATATGAGAGATTTTAATATTTACTTTTGAGACAAAAAGGCTGGGGCTTTTCTGATGGAAACAGGATTTGGATATGTCGTTGGACTTTCATTTGGAGAATCGGTGTGCTTATCAGATAAGGGTTTTCTTTTTCCCTTGGATTTAAATAAAAATTGAAAATAACCACAAAAAAAAAATATTTGGTTCATTTTAAAATTATTATAGTTTAAATTAATTACTGTAGTATGATCTTTTTATGTGAGACTCTATGCATTTTTGTATTTCTGGAAAAATATCATCATTCACGAGTTTTTTAGAAAAAAGTTTTCTACACCACCTTAGAATTGATAAATTTCTAAAAATTCTATCAATTTTTTAAAAATTTCATTTAGCCCCTGATATGATAAATACTTTAAATTAACTCATATCATTTTAATAATAATGTAGCATATGCCATATTAATGATATTATCATTTTTTGATACTGTAGTAATATGTATTTATTATGATTAAAACCAAAATAATAAACATAAAAAATGAGAAAAAATAATTAAAATTAATCATATATGACTAAAAATATATTTTTTGATTATAATAGCTAATTTGTAAATTTTTGATATTAACAATTGCCGTGGGGAAGGGTTTTTGAAAATTTTAAAAATTAAAAAGGATTTCTGATAATGTGAAAATTTATCAGGGTTATAGGAAAATTTTCTAATTTTTTATGTTTCATTTGCATCGTCACCCCACGTTTGCTAACAAAATATTGTTTCGGTAGCATATTAAGTCAAAATCTAGTAGATTTATCAGATTTAGTAGGGATTTGAATAAACTTGTTGTTGAGCATGATATATGATGTCACCAGCTGATGAACTCTTTTTTTTTTTTTTTTTACACTGATTGCATAATTCACATTTTATAAAATAGAAATAAATACGATGAAAGGCATAATAAATGATTAAAAAGTGACCACAGAATTCCATATTATGGAATAATAAATTATGTATATATTCATAAATTTTGAGCAAACATTAATAATTGTCTGGGTTTGTCCCTATTCCATTTATGGAATTGAAGCGACTGATTTGTATAGCACCCCGCGTGTTCCTTTATTGTACAATTTGTCTCATTTTATTTTTTTCAAAAAACATTAAAAAAAAATTTTTTTTGCAAATACCCAGCTGGAATCTTATGTGGATTTGCATATTTCCCCTCGACTTCTTGTTATTCGCACATCACACCCTGAATTTCCGTTGATGTTTGCGAACGCGGAGATTTGTGCTCTTTCAATGAAAAAATCTCTTGGCTGTATCTAACTTTTATAAATTCAAAAATTTAAACTACCATATTTGTCGAAGTCGGAAGACATACCTTTCGAATCTGAATGAGTCAGAGCAATAGAAGATATTATGGCGGCTAAATTTAAACCGTGTTGAATGTCAATCACGATAATCCTAGGGGTTTTTTGACATAAAATTCATAAACCCAAAGCAGCTATAAACAATTGTCAACGTTCATTGGGGTTATATGCAAAAAGCCGAAATTTTTGAAAAAGAAAATTATTTGCTGCGGAGGTTGGTGCATAATTTATCAAATTGAGCCCGTGAATGAGTGGACCTGCGCTTTTGATTTCATCGATTTGATGAGAATTCGTACAAAGTTGGTGCTGCATTGCGTTTCCCACGTCCCAAATCGACTAATTTTTTGGGATAATTACACATATAAGTCCCTGAGACCTTAAGAAATTATTATGACAGACTCCGAATTCCCAAACATTGCATATAAGTCCCTCAGATTAGCTTATATATATATATGTAGTTACATAACAATCCCTGAGTTGATATTCTAATTATGAACTATTATGGGTACACAGGAAAAAAGAAAAAGTAAATTATTACATACAAAAATCAGCTCTAAAATTTCAGCAAATTTGTTTTGATAAGGGTATATTTGCCATTTCACCTGCGCAGTTTTTATTTATTTATTAAATTTCTGTATTTTGCATTATTTGAGTAAGTCCGAAAAGTAATTATGTAATATTGTACTAACAGAGCTCAAATAAGAAAATGATACAAGCAAAGTATTGAATTCAAATTAATTCCAAAATCATAAGTACAATCTATATTTATAATTTATGCATGCTAATATTGCAAAGGCATTGATAACAACATAATGATCGGAGGTTAACGCGCTAATAAATCCAGTAATCAAGAATAAGCCGAAAAAACTAACTAATGACGCACGCGTTAATTCGAAGCATATGGGATTAATGCCTCGATCGACAACAACCGTCCAATTTGTTATGATTATTAAGTGGCATCAAATTTAGTTGCAACAAATGGATTAAACAGCACATGAAGGCAAATTGGCATCCACGATTGCATCTTTTAAATATATCAATGCATGTACAGCTCCAATTAGAAAAATATTACGAATTTGGCATTCTCGGCCTTGGATTTTACCAGTGCCACATTTATTTCTTTATTTATTTATTTATTTATTTAAATGAAAAAAAAAAAATCTAATTAATGATTGCGAAAGCTACTCATATTAAGTCGAAAATAAATTATTCGTTTGTTGATGTGGCAAGCTGCGATTGGTTGGTTAGAATATTTTTTCCAGACAGCGCGGGAGTGGCCTACTAAGATTTAGTAGAGCTTGTGGGTCCAACTGATGGGTTTGCATATTTATACATATCATCAATTGAGGACCATGGCTTCGTGGACACGTAGGCCTGGTCGCTTTCATGTCCGGCTGCCGTAAGCTGCCATCAATGAATCATAAAGAAATGGATTAACATCCAAAAAGGAATTAGACCTCTAATCCCTTTGTTAGCTGGCACTTATTAGCGGAAAAGGATTATCTAAACAGCATGGCCACGCCAGCAAAGTCACTCAATTTACTTTTATATATACTAATAATAAAGCACGAATTAGAGGATTATATTTTAACGGACAAAATTATTCCTAATTAATAATATATACTAATAAATTAACTAGAAATTTTTGCATGTTAAAAATAAATTATTTATAATAATAAATAATATGGAGAATCTTAACTCGAAAAAACAAAATTTTATTATCTGTAGTCTTCTGAGCTATTGATCAACAAAAGATCCATCTTTATTAGACGTTTTTATCCGCAGACTCTTAAAATTTCTAACCACACAACTTGATTAGCCACATCTTTTCCTAATTTTAGGATTCAACAACTTTTTTTTTTAAAAAAAATACACAATCGTACCAACTATTGAAATTAAATCATCCTCACACATTAACCAAATATATCATGAAAAGAAAATCATTATTAGAAGTCTAAACGTCCGTTGCTTAATTTATTTAATGAAAAAAGTCTTAATCACTTTTCTCATTTTGGCATTTTTGTGTAGAAAGAGCCCATCGCAATTCAACTTTTCTTTCTTGTTTGTCCTACGAGAAAGAGCACTTTTTTTTCATCTTGGTGATGTATCCTTTAGAAAATGCACGAGTGATGCAGGATAATTACTTTTTTTTTAGTAAAATTAGACGTTCAAATGTAATTTCAACTTAATTATGATATATCATAATTGGTATAGTTACAGTCCGAAAATCAAATCTCTTAAGATATTCATCCAAATTTAATAAATAATCATCCGTTGGAAAGCTGAGATCGATTCCTACAATTTTCTTATTTACTATTTTGGATAATTCAAATTTTTATATTTGTTAAAATTAAGATTTATTTATTAGTCTGGGTCAATAACAATCCTAACCCAATAAAAAATAGGATTTAAATATTTTTATTTAAAATATGTTAAGTAGAATTTCTAATGGAGTCTAAGTCTTATTTTTAGATTACACCGAGTAGGACTTTAAATTTATTAGAGGACTATATATACAATCCAAAGTTATAATAAAAGATAATTTTTCTATCAATAATATTATAGTATTTTAGGTTTATTTCTTTCTATTTTATTTGTGGATTCAAGAATCTATTATAGTGAGAAGACGGTGATATTATTTTTATTTATTGTGCCCTCTTCCGCTGCATCAACGAGGGTCTTAGAGTATGTTTAATAATAGACTAAGTTAGACTAAAATTAAAATTAGTGAATTATTTTTTATAAATTAGCACTTTTCTATTAAAATGTTGGAAAATTAATTAATTGTTATAATAATTTAATTTAAATAATAATATAAAATAATTAATATTATTTTTTAATAGGAAAATTTATTTTTTAGTTAGATTAACTTTAGCTTAGTACGCTATCAGACAAGTTCTGAAAGTACCGTTTGGTTCGAGATCAAAGTCAAGCTTAAATTTAATATCAAGACTAAAATATAAAAAAATAATTTGATTAAATTTTTGGTATTCCAATGCTAGTTTGATTAGTGAATGGTTAAAAAAAAATTTAAACTTTTATATCCTTAAGTATATTATTTATGAAAATTTGAACAGATAAATATAAAAAATAATATAGTAATTTAGTTTTTAAAATAATATAAAAAATAATTTGATTATTTTTTAATATTTAAATAATAAATTGATAGGGACAAAATGATTTTACACTTTGATTTGGAACTAAACCACTTTGAAGAGTTTGGTCGCCTACTGGGCAGGTACTTCTGCTACACCAACAGATAATATAACAACAGTGGATGCAAATCCAGTCAGACAAGCACAAAAATATCAAAAGAATCAAACGTCCGGAGAAAAGGGAACAAAAGAGAAATCCGAAATCCAGTCCCTTCGCTGTACAACAACTTGGTTCCCTCCTTTATTACTCGAGAAAATCCAATCAACAAGGCATCATTATGTCTGGACCAGCGTTTGACCCCCATTCTTTCTGAGAATAAGAACCCTCTGGAGATTGAGATGCGACTGCAATGCTCCCGTCCCCATCTCTCTCTCTCTCTTTCACAATTTCACAAGTTACCCTTCGCTTATCCTGATATTCTCTTATTTGATCTTTTCGAGTCTTACAAGCATACACTCGCAGCTCGAAGACAAGCCCATTCAGACCCACCAACACATACACTCACCGACTCCGATTGATGACGCTACATATTCGGGATCAGACTGGTTGCACCTGTTCAACAAGACAATTTTGATAACAGTTTGCAATGCAGACACAGCTAACGAGCGAAGGAGACGCAAGAAGTTTTTGCAAGCTTGCGTCATCCAAGCCTCTCCATCCATCGGACTACGAATTCATCACCTCATTCTCGACTGCAGAAACATCTTTCTGGACTCCCCCGAATATTGACTGAGAACGTTACAAATTCTCCAAATGTAGAAGCTTATTATAGAACTTCGGGTTTGGTTTCGATTCAGCAAACTCACACCTCTGGGTGAATATTTTCAGGCCACACTTGAGCCCATATTTTTTTCATGACATTCATCTTGGCCTCTAGTAGAGTATTGATTTTCCTAGATGAACCCGAGCCAAACCCCAATATTTACAGGCTGGTCCTAGGCAGGGTTTTGTTGTTGAACATTCTGAAAACATTATGGCAGCAATTTTTGTTATGATCATATAACATTGGAGAGCACGACAGAGAGATACTGAACACTCTCATCACATGTTCAACTGCATAGCATAGCCATAACTACAAGCGCTGGTTTCTAAATTGGAAATTTATGGCTGTAACTTATGCTAAATGACGAGATCGATGGAAAACCTAAGTCAGATTAACTGCCTTCCTTCAACAGCAGGGATTGAAGCAAAATTTGCAGTTTAGCCGGTATTGGAGTCAATGATCCTCTTGGCAAACGATGGCAAGCAAAATGCGGCAGAATGGATCTGGAAAAAGAGCATGAACATAATAAGTGGAGAGCAAAAGAAACACAATGAGAGCGAGACAACCAGAGCTATGGGAAAATGCCTCAGCATTGTAAAATTTCAGAGGTCCTTTTGCTTTGTTGATATTGTCGTTCTCATCTATTTGGTTCACAGAGTGTCTGAAATCAACTGGTGGACCGTCGGTGGAGCAAAGCATGAAACCAATTACCCCACTGCATTAATCGTGCAACAAAATTAGTACACAAATACACACCCTTTTGGAGTAAGGTTTATTTCCATCGAGGTAGAAATACAACAAATGTTTTAAATGACCAAAATACCTTTAGTATCATATTCTATGTATGGTAATAAATGAAATGTGCTACTTCAGAAATCATATTGAGGATATTTGGTCATTTAATTTCAAAATGCACCATTGGGAAATAATTGAAAATTAGATCCTTGAAACGAAACCCAAGTAATACAGATAAACTAATTACTTAGCCAAGCCTTGCTGTAGTTGATGCAGAATTTACCTTGGGTATGTTGGCACAGTTGTCCAAGCATAATTGATGGTGCCTTTAAAAACTTGGCGACAGTTGGCAACTATGTCCTCGATAATGTGCATATGCAACCATATGCTCTCGGCCTGAGTACACACCACACCTCCAGGGCGGAGAGCCCGTGCTACTGATTCAAAGAAGGGCTTCTCAAATAGCTCTTGTGCTGGTCCTGAATACACCAAGAGATGAATTCAGAAGACGATAGAAGGAAAATCCAAAAAGCAATGTTGCTAGCTGGACATCGTCAATACCTATGGGATCGGATGAATCAACGATAATGGCATCATAAGTACCTTCTGGTGCATTCTTGAGGAATGCAACACCTGTAAATTGGCAAGGAAATTAGAAAAGAACTATATATTGGATAAAAGAATACTGTTAATCCATGGCTGCAAGTTCAGCATTTAAACTCACAAAAATGGAATCAAGTATTTTGACATGCTTTGTGCAGAAAAAACTGCTATTTGAGCACCATGACCATCAACAGCAGAGAATGGATGGAATGGAAATACCAACCAGTATGTAATTTACATTGGTTAAAATTATTATTGTTCCACTTAAATTGACACAATGATCAGAAATAGATACAAAGTCTTACCATCACCAATGTGTAGAGTAACTCTAGGATCCTCATAACCAACAGCCAACTTAGGGAAGAATTGCTTGGAGACCTGTGAAGGGTACAGCAATAAACTTTGTCACAGCTTGGGGGACATAAAAATGCAGATCCATATCTACGATACAAAAACATACATAGATAGATGCATCCTACATTTAAGGACAGCTAAAATCTCATTATAATGACACGAACCACCTAGCAGCACCAAAATTCTGATTTCTCGGTATTCTCAAAGCATGTTTCTACATCAATAGTATTTCAGGTTTTAGAGATAGTTATGGAATTAAAACAGATATTATTTTGGGATTTCTGGATTTCTCCTTCTACAAAGTAACCAGTAAAAATGAATCAAAATAAACAGAACAAACGCCATATAGTTATATACAAGTATTGTATTGGATATTGAGTTCTTGCAATATTCTTATCCTGTACTAAAAAAAGATAAGGATGAAGGAAACAGTAATATTTAGTATGCACTCATAGAAAGATCAAGCAATTACTAAGCTATCATCATTTAATATATTGATGCAACTTATGCGATTTCTCTACTGATAACATAAAATAAAGGAAGTGCAGGCATTTGATGTTACTCACATCCACAACCATTTCATCTATTTCACATATATCTATCTGCTCCACAGAAGAATAACGAGACACTTCGCGCAGAACACCACCATCACCTCCTCCAATAACCAATACCTGTGAAAAACCCCAACAAAGAGCCTATTAAAAAGAGAACTTGCCCAAATGAGCAGACAAGGCAAATGAATATTAGAAAAGGGTTTTAAGTTCAAATTATTATAGGGTCAATTTTAGAAAAAAATACTAGTCTACAAAAGTATTTCACTATCTCTTAGTCAGACTATCTCCTACTCAAACTATCTTAAATCATTTCTTACCAAACACATCCTTAAGGATTAGTTGAAGGCATCAAATTTTTATTGTGAGGTGCAATAATAATGGGTGAACTTTGCCAACTCTTAAGGTATATTTCACAATAACAATAACTAAGGCTCCTAACCAAATTGTAATTGAACTGGTGCTAAAAGTCAAATCCACAATCAGCAAAAAATATGTTAGCTTTTAACTGCATCAGAAGACTACAAGCCTGTTTCATTTCTCATTACCCTTGCACAACTGAGATTTGTGGGCTGAAAGTAAAATTTTTCATGCGACAATTTTTTATCACCACTTCATCAATGCACATCATTGAGATATCTCTCTTTCCTTCATGTATGTATCCTTTGGTTAGTGTATCCTACCAAAACACATGGGGATCAGAATCAAGCTGAATAATTTTTTAGAGTGAAAAATTAATACCAGAACATGTGTAAGATGTTTAATGGAGACCATAAAAAAATTTAAGCTGTAAATAAGATGATTAATCATTAGTTAATATCACATATATATAAATCAATTTTACTTCTTTGTTATTGTATTATTATATTTGTAAACATGAACTTCTGTTGATATTTATAACAATTTTTCAGCGCTACATCACAAAATGAGTTGATGTTAAGTATTCAAAGAATGAATGGACATGAATCCAACTGACACGTCAACAAGCACTGTTCACATATACCATAATCCATAAAGCAAGAGAATTTTTACATGTAAATTCACCATATAGTATAGAATTATATTTAGCACATAAAGTTTACAGTTAGAATTCCAAGAAAACCAATGATACAACTTCCATTAAATCTGCCAATAATAATGTGGCATTGATACCTTTTTAGGGTTTGGAATAGAACTAAGTGGAAGATGAGTGATCATTTCCTGATATGCACACTCATCCCTCTCTGTAACTTGAATCACACCATCCAAGACAAGAACTTTTCCATAAGTGGACGACTGAGAAAAAAATATAAAACACTAATGTCACTTCAGGGACCTACATCTGCATAGATCCTACAACATGAAACCAACAAAGAAACCATTCATATGATGATTGTGATGACTAAATACCTGAAATACCATCACATTCTGATATAGTGATTTCCCTTGGAATAATATCTTTTCCACCTTTAAGGAATGAGCTTCTCCTGTAATTTCAGAAAAAAGCTTCATCAAAACAATAATATTCAATCAAATCACTGATTTTTCAATTAAATAATAGCTACAAGTTGATGAAATATCAAGCATCAGTTAACATATAGTGTAACCTCTATGACCTGTATTGGCTAATCCATGTAGAATAAATCTCTGAAAGAAGTAAGGGCGAGGATGATATTATATCAGAATTGTAAACACTACGAGTATAAAATGCACATTGTAAATTTCAGGCACAAAAATGTAAGTTCTAAAATGCTTCTTGCTAGAAAATAAAACCAGCAAACCATTAATAAGAACTGCTTCATGAATTAATCTAAGAAATTACTCGAGAATAATTTGAAGAAAACCAGATAAAAAAATTGTCTGCCTTTTAAGTAACCCTGACGATTTAACTCAAGCAGAGCAACTTATCAGAACAATCTATTTAATTATACAAAAAAATTGAAAAATCACCCTAATTGGCATTGCTGCTAAAAACCAGCTCCAAAAAATCACACCTTTAAAAAAAAAGAGAGAAGACAAAAAAGCTACTGAATAGAATCGTGAAGCCACTAAGCACAACAGCCGAAAAAAAAAAAAAAGAAAACCAATAGCCTGTGAAACCCTGCTAAGAAAACACCAAACGGGACTCTCTATCGAACCAAATCAAGATGGAACCATTTTTTGTAAGCGCAATGCGCCACAATCCGGACGTTTCAAGGGAAAATATCACAATATCATAAAACAACAAAATCATCTATTCCATCAAAGAAAGCAAACAACGCAAATATGCACCCCAAGAGCCCATTTTTGAAGAGGAAGCCAGAAACAAGATGCCAAAAAAAAAAAAAAAACAAAATATGTAATGAAAACAACAATAGATCCTAACAAGACCACCCAAATCTGCAGTCCATCAAACAAGAAAGTGAAAAACAACGCCTAAACCTCACAAAATCTCATTTTTCATCCACAAACAATCAAGAAACCCAAAAAAAAAAAAACAAAACAACCACGCACCAGGCCACATGGGGCTCATCTCGGAGAACCAGCCGGGGATGACCGAGGAGATGCAATCCACGGCCGCGCCCTCGAATTGCTCCTTCTCTTCGTCTACCACGGGCCGCTTCGCCGCATCCGCCTCCATCCCTCGCTCTCGCCTTCTTCTTCCTTCTCTCCTCTCTCGCTCTCCGGCTTTCAAAAGGAGCGGCCTTTGTGTTGTTCTGCCATGTGGGGATTCCCTCTCTCTGTATTCGTTTTATGGCGTGGAAAAGCGGGGGGTTTTCATTATTTCTTTTTAGTTGTTTACTTCTCGCCCTCAAATTTTTTAGGTTTGTGCGAATTTGTCTACCGCTTCGATCACTAATCCAATGGACCCGCGCTTTCTAGGGTTTTTCAACTTAGAAAGTTTTGCATTTATGCCCCTGCAAAGTACAAATTGTTAGTGCTGATTGTAATAAAAGCCCTCAAGACTAAATATTTACACCTAACGACTGGAGTGAAAATATATATCGCAATTTACTCCCCAAGGGCCTGTTCATCAAAGTTTTAATTTAGATTTTGTGCAGATATAAACAAATTTGAGAAGAATAACAATGTAAAGTAATTTTTAATCTCATGTGTATTTAGATCTATTTTCTAGAGCAATTCACAGTAACTAAATTTTGTTTATAATTTTGGTTTCACTTCACGAGAAGAATATTTGAAGAATAATAATCCTAAAAAATGGAATAATTACTCCAAAAATTTTGGAAAAGTAATTAAAACGTTTATCCATAAAAATTACTACAATTTTTATACTGTTTTTTGAAAAATAAAATCAAAATTAAAGGCTTAATCGCAGGCTGACTCTCCAACCATACAAGCCTTGTAGTTTTTTGTATTTTTATAATTTTTGGGCATAGAAAAATTTCAACAAGAAAAGATAGCAACAAGTTAGGATCTTTATTTTTTTAATTATAGAAATAGGATGTTTTGAAAAAGGTAGGATTTTTATTCGGAGCAAAACTCCAATACGAGAAAAATACAAAAACATCCACTATTTTTTTAAAAAATTATTATTATTTTTTAACAAATAATAACCTATTTTATTATGTATTTACAAAAAATTACCTATCTTATTACTATTAGTAAAAAAATCACTCTTTTTATATTATAAATTCATAAAAAATTACCTTAATTAAAATATTAAAAATTAAATTTAATTAAATTTAATTTTATCAGTTAAATTAATATACAAATATTAAATTATCTTTATTTGTTTTTTGTTTCGGATAATTGATTTACAATTATGGACAATTAGTCTGATCAAAATTAAATTTTAAATTCTCAAATTTATAATACTGGACAATCGATTTTTCATAGAAATTACAATAAAATAAGTTGTTTTTTATATTAAAATTAAAAATTATTAAATTAAAATTAAATGAGAATAATTAAAAAAATTTATATTAATATTAGTTAATAAAATTGAATTAAAATAAAAAAATATTTGATATATTTTAATCAATATAGATGTTTATAAGTTTATCGTATAAAATGAGTAATTTTTTATTAATAATAATAAAATAAATAATTTTCATAAATGTATAATAAAACATGTGATTGTTCATTAAGTTTGTTTTTATTATTGACAATACACGCGTTACAAGAAAATTGACTGCCCACATGAGCCGCTAGTAAAAGCATTTATCACGCTTGAAAATTTACAATTTCAACAGATATTAGGGATATAAAAATAATGCAAATTATACAAATGATTAGGGCTTTAATGCAAAAGCCAATAAGAATGGAAGCGATTTGTGTAGTCAGGGCGATACTCAAATTCACCAAAAAACACGTAAAAATTATTGGTGTGATGATTCTTTATATCTCTCACCTCTTAAAAAAATTGATATTAGATCAAAATCGATAAATAAATATTAAAAAACGCCAAAGTCTTGTTCGAAAATAATAAATAAATAAATAACCGAACGTGGTATGCATGCAAAGGTTGGCGACCGTGCATCCGTACACGCGCATTTTGCAAGTATGTCCCTGCAAGTAGACGAAATTGCACCACAATAATCCCCGTCAGCGTATTAATGAACTTTAGGTCGATGAAGCGGTCGATTATACGGGCGGCGAAGTGGTCGGCAAATTCGTTTCCCTGCATTTTTCTTTTGTTTTTAAAATTTCTTTTGATTTTCTTTTATTTTTTTTCCCCTTAATTACCTTTTTTTTTTTTTTGTAATTTTAAGTGACAATTTCTGTAGCACTCGAAACGCATCAGATGCGCCAAAGCACGTGCACTGCATGATACTCCCACGGGCGCTTTACGCATTTTCGGGAATCGCGTCCACACCCGTTTCTCCTCCGATAGAATTCCATTCCCGCCTTTCGCTCGTTCGCTTAGATCGTAACCATCGTGTTCCGGGGCGAATGGTGTCCATTGAATCCAATTTCGTTTGCTTCACTAAGCACGATCAATTTATCTCAATTAGAATAGCTAAATTAGAGAAGTTTGTTTAGTAAGCAATAATTAATAGTGTGTCATTACATAATAATTAGATAGCTAATCGTAAATTCATCAAAATGATGTTTGAATTTCAATTATCAAACTTACTTATATACAAACACAACTATACAAATTTTAAAAAAAATTAAGCAATTAAAATATCATCAAACTCACTATTTAATTTTTAAAACACACTAATAAATCCATTTTTGTTTGTTTTCGTTCTCCTCAATAATATCGGATTGTCCAATATATTTTTTGTCAAATCAAATGAAATAAAATCAAAGTTATATATAACTGTTTTCGTATTATAACATTATTCAGTTCTTTGGAAAACCAAAATCTAAAATCAAAAATAGAAATTTCTGACGTGGCATTATGCAAATATTGAAAAAAAAAAAGGTAATTTTCAGCTATGAACCAATAAAGGTAAAAAGTATGTGGTTATTTTTTATTTTGAAAGATTCGCGTACATGAGCAAAAGTCAAAAGAAATAGAAAAATATTGCATGGCATCGTCATTCGGCACGTGCTGCAGCTTTGCGCTCTGAGATTTGCCGGATTCGCATCCCGAGGAGTCGTTAGCAAGTCGAGCTCATGTGATAAAAAAAACTTTTTAAAGTAAGGGCGGACATTAGATGTTACCGTTGCAGTAAAAAAGAGTTTTTAAGTAATACATTACATACATTATCGTTAACTCACGGAAAGCCACATCTCTTATAATTATTAACAAAAAATTACTTATATTACAATAACAATTATAAATAATTAACTGGTCTTTTTTTTTTCTTTAATTTTTAATAATTAATTATATATATAAAGCTATTATGTCTCTAATTATTTATATTAAAACATTATAACTTATTTTCCTCATTTTTTTTTCTCATAAGATATGAGAACACGAAAGAACAGGATGTTTTCTTCAATTTAATTGACCGATAACACACAAAATAGTATTCTATATTCTCATATCTTGTGAGAGAAAACGAGAAAAAACAGAGAAAATAGATTTTTTCACTTAAATTTAAAAAGTTGAAAACATAATAATCTTTTTACATTAGATTAAATATTAAAAATTAATTTTGATTAAAAAGTGATTATTTGTAAATTTTTTCTGTGAAAAAAGTAATTTTGTTCGTGCTGATTTCTCAAAAATTTATAATAATATATGTGATTTATTATTAAAATCTCAACAAAAAATTTGTTTAGATTTTGGGTTTAAGGGTCATTTGAAACGGTACGAACGAAGATATCATCGCGTTTTTTAACTCATTCTAAACTCTAATCCTAGCTAGCATTAAATGTTGTTAGTCACTCAACCAATTACTGCATCCAAACAATACTAAATATAAAAATGACTTAATTGCTCTTTTACCGTGACTTCGTGTCAAATAAAGGCAAAAGTATTTTTGGAAAATTCTCTACCCAAATATATTGTTTATAAATATAATAATATATATTTTTTAGAATAAATATAATAAATTATTTTGGAATAAATATTTTGTTTTTATAAATATAATATTAATATATTTTCAAAAATAAAAATGGTCTAATTTTTTGCTTTGACTTTAGATACCTCTAAGCCAAGGTTTTAAGTTTTGGTTTTGCTATCCAGTGAAACCGATACATTTCGACTATTTCAGTCATTTCGATCGAAACCATTTTCGTTTCAATTTTAGTAAATTTTTTTAATTATTAATTACGTGTTAAGTAGAATTTGATTATATTTTAATTATACCTTGATTTCAAATAAAAAATATGATAAAAATTATTATTTTCAAAAAAAATTATAAAAAAATATTAATAATTTTATCATAATAGTAAATATAAATTTAATTAATTTTAGTTAATTTATATAATTAATCACTTAGTGAGTAGACCAACCTTTAAATTTAGAAATAATAATTATATTTAATTCACTAAAAGATTTTTTTGCTTATAAACCTATACGTGATTTTAGTTTGGTTTATATAAATTTTATGAAACATTTATATTTGTGTTTCATGATTTTGAGTGCATACCAACTTTAGTTGGTCAGTAGTATTAACCACTAGACTCGGCATAAATTTACTAGAAATAAATATTCAAAATGACTTGTATGTAAATAGTAAAGATTATAATGTATTAAATATAATCATATGTAAATTCTAATGCTAACATTTTGATATTCAGGTTTTATATATTAACCAAGATTTTAAGTTTCGATTTCAAAAATGGTTTCGACACTCAGAGAAATTAACGCGTTTCGGTTCAAACCATTTCCATTTCTGTTTAAACCAAAATAATTTTTGAATTTATTAATTATATTTTGATCAAAATCTAACTTTATTTTAATTATTTTGTAACTTTAAATTAAAAATATTATAATATGTTTTAAAAAATTTGAAACATTGCACAATCACATGCACTAAAAACCCATACACATGAACAATTTCATGTACGTGAACAATCTTTGGCAGAGACCAGCGAGTGCGCTAGCATGGAGGCCAGGCTAGCGAGGGCACGAGCGTAGGCGCCAGAGGCTGACAAGGGCGCAAGCGCTAGGCTGGCAAGTGCACTCACAGCAACGAGCGAGTGCAGACGCCAGCGAGGGCATGAGACCGGCGTAAAACCGAAACTAAATCAACCAAAACGTTTTGCCTATGACCAAAACTGAAACTTAAAACCCTGCTCTAAGCTCCCTACCGAGAAGATATTTTAAAATTTTGTGACATATATTTGTTGGTGGTGCTTAGGGGCTATTTAGATGAATTCTAAATTTGGAATCAAGGAATTGGTTAATTCTATCAATCTTAATTATGTCAATTATAAGGAATTGAGGGAATTATTGGAATTGTTTAATTTCGTTGTTTGGATGAGTATTATTTAGATGGAATTAGAAATTGATTAATTTTCTCAATTTTGATAAAATATTAAATTTCGTACAAAATAAAAAAATATAAATAAATTTTAAACACAAAATATATATTATTTTTTAAAAATTTAATACTTTATTTATAATAAATAAAATAAAATAAAATATATTAATATTAGAAAATACTAAGTTAATCAAAAAATTAATATAAATTTAAAAATGACCCAAAAATAAAGAATTATATAATTATAATACAATTAATTTAGGATTTATTTAATATATTTTTATTAAAAAGTTTAATAAACGTAAAATACATATATATTAAATTTAATATAAATTTAGTACAAAATACTAAAAAAATATAAATATAATTTACAAACATAACATATATATACTATTTTTTTAAAAAAAATAAATTTATTTAGAAGTGAAATAGAATATATAATATATTAATATTAGAAATGCTAAGTTAATTAAAAAATTAATATAAATTAAAAATGGCCTAAAAAGGAATTTATAATTATAATACAATTAATTTAGGATTTATTTAATTTTTTTAAAAATAATTTGATAAATGTAAAATACTTATTTTCTTAGATATATAATTTATTATTTCAAAATTTAATACAAGTATTAAAATGGACCGAGAATTATATAAATATAATATAATTAATTCAAGATTTATTTATTATATTTTAGTTAAAAAATTAAATAATTTGATAAACTTAAAATTATACTTTTTAAAGAATAATTTATTTTTAATTAAATAAATATTTTAAAACACGTAAATTAATTTTAAAATAACAAATTTTAAAAAATGGTCTAAATATTATATAAATCCATGATTTAATTTATGGATCCCACCATAATTCTCAGAAATTGGATAAATTGCTCTCAAAATAACTAAACACCCAAATTAGAAATCCCCGATTCCATAGCTTTCAAATCCATCCAAACCAACCCCTTAGTGCACTAATAAATGCATTTACGAAATGGGAATAGATTCTTTTGCCAATATTTTCCATGCGTTTCTCAAAAAATAAATAGAAGCTTTAAATGCAACGAATATAAAAAAAACAAATTATATGAGTTTTTTTTAAATTATTTTTCTACTGATTATTTTCTACATTTTTTCACTTATGATGTCACATGAAGGAAAAATCAATCCTCACGGACAGTGGAATTCGTCTTCACAACGCAATACATTATTCTCAACCAAAATTAATATATACATTTGAATAATTTGAATTTATCATTAAAATCTTATTTTAAATAAAATTCGAATTCATGATCTTTTAGCTATGAAAAGATGATACAACCACTGAGTTAACATTTGAAGTGTTCAAAATTAATATATTTCAATCGAAATATTTTGGTTTGGCCTAAAATTTAAAATCTTGATCTAAAGACTCGAAAACGAAACCAGTATATTTTGAACTTCACATGGATCTTTAAATATAGATCGACTTAATTCACAGTAACAGTGATAATTAAATTGAAGTCAAGTTGCACTTAAAAAAAAAAAAAAACACAAGATTGAGATCCTAATAAAATCCAATTCCCGTTGTGTGAGAAAAATCTTGAATTAGGAAACGAAAAGCGCGCCTGATTGGTAGCATACAGCTTCATCTCTTGGTCCAAAACGGCACGTCCAATATTCTCTAAAGAAGCAGCAGACTCGAGTTGTCGGTTTCCAATCCTCAATTTGGAGAATATATAAACCATACAACTCGAAAATGGAGAAACTCTATTTATATCAAAATTTATGGATTACAAGCACAATCTGTACAAAAACTAAACAATGACTCACAGGAACTCACCTTCAGCGCTTGCAAGACTTCAAGCCTCTCCTGCTCCGTCGCTGACCTCCCGGCCACCGGCGCTGGCACGGCATATCGGGCACGCCGGAGCCCTCATCAGCCAAGAATCCACGCAGTGCTTGTGAAAGCTGTGCCCGCAAGCAGGAATCCGCCGGCACTTCTCCCCCACCTCGAAGCCCTCCAAGCAAACCGCACAGTCACCGCCGCCGCAGCTGCCATCAGTGAACTCATAACACGGCAGCTCGTCCAGCTCCTGCAATGACAGGCCGACGCCGACACGTGCTTCGCGGTCGCGGGAGTCAGCTGCGGTAGGCGTGGCCGTCATTCCCCGAGTCAAGGTCCTCCCGAGGATGCAGGCGTGGACGAGGGCCAGGACTCCGACGCCGGCGAGGAGGAGCACGACGGAGACGACGATCGCCATGACCAAGATCTGCGTGGCGATGCCCAGAAGCTTGCTCTTCATTTCTCGATCAAATTTGGTCGGCCTTTTCCTTGTTTTCTCACTGAGGATCAAGAAACTGAGCTGAGCAAGAAGCTGTGCTGACGATCGTGGTGTTCTTCTTGGATCTGCATGGCGCAGATGCCAAGAAAGAAGTGACCTGTTGTGGGCTGTGGGATTCTACAAGAAAAGTTGTATGAAATACAAGAAGAGAATTGGGAGAGAGACAGAGTCTCAAGGGAAGGGTTCGTTGGGGGGTAATGACAAATGGCAAGAGGGGAGCAAGTTTAGGGTATGTGGAGTTGGCGCAAGTGACACTTGGTGGTGGAATGCGACTGAGTTTTTGAATTGGGATCATCTATGTTTTGCTTCAGAATCTTAGATCAACCATGTAGGGCCCATTTGTTGTCTGCCCAAGCCCAATATGTTTGGGCTTTATGATGATATTCCAAAGTACTGATCATGGGCGCTGTCGAAATGGAATGGATTGCCTACCAAGCACTTACAGCTAGTTTAATGGTGAGGTGATTTTTCACCGTTCTCATTCATTTAATTTGACCGAACTGACCAACAAAAGTGGAGCACCGGAGCTCTAATTCGAACACAATTTTCCCGAAAAGTAAAAATGAAAGAAATTGTCGTAAATTATATTTTTCAATTTTGGAAATAAGGACTTATCTTTTTCATGTGAATTTTGGGAAATAATGGAAAAGAAATTTCGGTTCGGTGGACCGGGTCGATTTTTTTATCAAGTAAGGAATTCAATTTTTATGTTATTTTCAAATCCTCGAAAATTAGGGTTTAGGTGAGATTTTTGTTGTTAAATTTTGAAATAATCCATCTGGATGATGAGATTTCAAATTTGGATTCGTATGGTGTTTTGACCCTGTTGAGATTTTGGATTTATCATATTTCAATGCTGGAAAATTTTCCACGATTCTGATTTCCATTAAAATTCCAAAATCAAATTTGCAAAACCATTGACAACTGATGAATCATGCTTAGTAACAAGATAGCTCCAACAAGACACACAAGGAACACATGACATGATACAACAAAAATACTGATTGCCAGAATTGACAATTAAGACCAAAAAAAAGGGCCAAAACCTAAGTCTAAACAAGTGTTTTCTTCTTTGGTTCAAGAACTGGAGGGTCAACGTCAATGCCCATGTTGGCTGCAGTACCTGCAATTATTCTCATTGCCGACTCAATATTGTCACAGTTCAAGTCTGGAAGCTTTTCAGAGGCGATGGCTCGCAGCTGCTCGATGGTTACCTTCCCTACCTTCTCTCTTTTTGGTTCTTTTGAACCTTTCTCTGCTCCTATAAGGACCAATAAATTGGCATCAACTACGCCCACAGTGATGAATCAATCCATATCCCAGAAAACAGTAGCTAAGAGAAGGCTAGTAATAGCAATTTGATGATTTCAATCAGCAAGCTTTCTTAACATATATAAATGAAATTATAGATTAAAAACATGTTAAACGCCTAACTAGTATATCAAAAGGAAATGGAATTTGTTAGGCTTCCCAAACACCAGTTCATTAGATAATCTAGATATAAGTCTGTAGAATGTAATTAGAGACTATTAGCATATGCAAGGCAAAAATGGAAACTAGAAGAAAAGAATAAAGAATGACAGAAATAAAGCCTCTGGAATACTTAAAATTACAGTCTGCTACTAATTCCGGCTCAGTAAGGATTTCCATGGTAGACAGGGATTTTTTTCGTACTGAGAAAACAATATTGTGTTGACAAACGAAGGGCGCTTGGCTGGAGCCACCAAATCAAAACAATGAGATTTGCTTAGATAAACAAAATATTTGTTGGCATACAAACTGGAAGAAACTAGCACCGAAACTCGCCATACAACATTATACTTGAGACATAAAGACTCAGTTTGAATTTTGCTTCTATCTCCAATTAGTATTGCCCTAAGCTCACCAATTAGAAATAAAACTATATCAAGTAAATGTACCCAGTTAGCCAAACTGTGCTAGTTGTATCCCATATTTGCAAGCCAGAAAAGAAAAAGAAAGAATATAGTTGTTTCACTTATACTTCCTACTTAAATACAAATATATGTGAAGGGGAATCATACAGAAAACAGTTTTCTTTTCCAACCAACGACATAGTTGATAGATCTTATGTGGGCAGCTAAATAGACTTCAATAGTTAGTGACAAAACAAATGAATAAAAAGATAAAGGCTGGGGCGGAGGAACTAAATGCACAATACTACATTTGAAATATTCCAAACTCATTCCATGAAGTTCTCATCAATAACTCCACATTGTATGAAAAAGGCCGGATGATTTCAAAGGAAAATCTGAAGTCCCTTGGTGAATGTCTCTCCCTGCTTCACTGTAAATGAAGTATGAGCCTACGTTACTTCTTAGAGACCACTCTTGCACTCCATTTTAAGTTGTGGTTCTTTCTATCCTCTTCCATTGACACAGGCATTTTGGTGTTCATCATTAGGCTCCTTAGTTTGCATTTCTCATCCTAACTATTGCAATAGAAATGAAAATAAAGAAATAGGATGGGCAGGATGCTCACGTTCTTTGTCCATGGTAAAATATGCATGGCACCATAATGAGTGGTGTACGCAACAAACAATAATCCTAAATAGAGAAGACCACAAACAAGATGTGCGCTAGCCAACATTAGTCTTGTGTAAATTGTAATGACCAGGGTTAGATGGTAAATAAGCACAAACACAACAGACTTAAGAAGATCTTAATTTGAAATTGTAGGGCTAAAGAAGAATACATAATCACCATGGAAAAAATTTATCAGATGCAGATCAAGACCTAGATGGCTGATACTATGATATAACATCTTCTGACACTTTGGGTCAAATTTAAGAATTTACAAAAAAAGACAAAGACCTATCCTTTATAACCAACATTGGCTCAACACAGTGGATACAACATTATTAGAAGTCGCTGTGGCCCAGGCATGTAGTGGAACTAAGTGAAAACTCCTGTAAGGTCAGACATAAAGACCTATCCTAGTATTCTGTTCAAGATATCATGGAAAAGCAGCAACAGGCAACAAGTTTGCTAGTCAAAAAAATAAAGACATCATTGAGAAAATCAAGGCCGTTGTGTAGAACAAAGAAAGTTAACGGAAATAAGGATGCCAATAAAAGTAGAATGCAATGTTCTAAAAAAACTAAAAATAGAAAAAAAAAAACATTCTTACAAAAAAAAGAAAATAGAAACAACAGATCCTACTAAGAGCAGATTATGATGGCAGAGCACAGTCAGCTGCGGTAATATAAGCCAATCCTCATTGGTAAATAATTAAAAGGAAGGGCAAAATTGGCCAAAAATAATATGCTTGGAAGTTGCTGAGGAAGAAACTGAAAATTTCACTGATAACTATAGCAGCACAGATTGCTTAAAGAAAAAAGTGCAGTACATTTTAGAAAAAAGTAGGTCTCAAATCTGACCAAAGATAGCTGGAATAGGCTCTGATAGTGACGGTTGACTACTTACCCAAAATCCAACCTTCTAAAATTCATGTTGTTTTGTGGTCAGACAATATTGGCCAAGAGAAGATCATGCAAGTCTAAGCACTGTTCTGTGAAAAGATGAAGACCTACCTTGTCCTCAAAACTGAAGCATATCCAACCAAGATTTTGTCCTGACTTTGGGTAAGCATTTCATGGATGAGAGCTTTTGGCCTGACTTTGGGTCTGAATTAAAATGCCTCCAACATTATTCAAGTTCAGCTATTACAACATCAAATGTCGTCTCCTCATTACAAACATCTGCTCGAGATGCAGAACAGTAAATCTCAGCCTATTGTGGTAAGAGTTTCTTCGACACAGACCTGTACAAAACTTTATCCTGCCTTAAGACTACATGAACAAAAGATCTCACATCCAAAACAAAATGCTGAATTAAGTGTTGACCAAATAACATTCACTTGCTACCTGGATGCACTTAATACATTATTGCTATCCCATGTCTTTGTTCACATTCGGGAAGTAAGTTCTTGTCTTCATTATGCATCAGTACATCTCTGCTATGTCTTCACCAACATCCATATTTCACTTTGAGACAAAAAATCTTTGCCAAAAACAACTTCATGTGCAAGGAAGCTTCACCAACTTCTTGAAACACCATGTGCCATCTAGTGTGGAGCTATCTTCAATATACGAGGTTTGTGTATTATAAAAATCACCAGTCATAAACTGTGGATGTAAGTGTTAGTCAGTTCTACTGTTTCAACATGATTAAATACTTAGCAGTTAACTGTTTATGTACTAGAGACCCACTGACAACTAGGTTATAACATCTGCAATCATCATAAATAGAATTGTCTCAATCCACCAAATATAATCTACCTTCCTAACTAGGAAATACTAGTAAATTATGTAAGGAAATGAACTGAAAATAAGGCAACTAAATTTCAAAACTTTGAAATCCCTAAGAGAGCAAACCTGCAGCCTTAAGTAACAGCACCGAGGCAGGTGGAGTCTTCAAAATGAAGGTAAAGCTTTTGTCCTGAAAAAGAAAAGGTAATGAAAAACATCTGAATTAAATATTTAATATTCCACTATACAGATTTTGTAGGCATATATTACCATATTTCACATATGGAAGAAGCTGGTGATAACCTTCATATGTTAAACACTAAAAACATGGTGAGATATGAATATTCAAAATAAGACTAAAAGGTGACTTGGATTGAAAAAATCCAAGCATCCTTCATCACTATAATTTTTCCTACTAAATTTATAATACACTACTAAGCATCATATTTGCAGGTAGTTGATGTCAATTTCTCTATGCTCCTCGCCACAATAAACAAAATTCAAGATGACACTGCAAAGAGCGTACGATAAAACAGGAAAAGCCCCTCAACAAAACAAAATAAAATTCAAAGATCCACCAGGACCACCACCACTCACATCAAAAATCGTTATTTCCACCGGAATCACATAACCAGCTTTATCCGCGGTCCTGGCGTTGTACTCCTTGCAGAAGGCCATAATGTTGGCTCCCTTGGACCCGAGCGCCGGCCCCACCGGCGGCGCGGGGGTGGCCTTCCCGGCCTCAAGCGCCAGCTTCACAATACCAACCACTGCGGCAAAACATCAAACACCTTCAGCGCGACCAGCCGGGCAAAGGAATAAAGACATAGGCATGATAGAGTTACCCTTCTTGACTTTCCCTGACGGCTTCGGAGGCGCCATTGCGCGCACGGTGAGAGCCCTTCGGGGGGAGAGAGTGAGAGAAGAAAAAGAAGTTGGAGAGGAGGAGAAGGGAGGAAGGAAGGTGGATGAAAGGTGGGGTTTGTAAGAGGGCAATGAGGGGAAGCGAGAGATGGTGAGGGATGGAGATGTGGCGGTCGCCATCGGAGGAGGGAGGAAGGAAGAGGAGAGAGTGAGGAGAAAGACGATGAGTTTATCCGGCAGCTGCCTCCCGCGAGCTATATTAGAAAAACAATAAAAATAAATGTTATTTGCATATAACTCCTTGTAAAGTTGGCTAATTTCCAATTGATCAACGGATCGGGGAACTTTTTGTGGATTTGGTTCTCGCCGTCTACGCACTAAACAAGATTGGGATTTTAAGTCTACTTGTAATTTTTTTACCCAAAAAATTTATTTATTTTTTTTGGATAACTCCTGACTCCTTCCGTGTTAATAATTAATTCAACATATAAAAATGATATTTATTTTTATTTTATATCTATTACATACCTCAAAACTTTGGTAATACTAAATAAAAAGCAATTTCATCACTTGTTTAGCTGGAAAAAATCATTTCATCCCTCTATTAATATGATTAAATAAAATATTATGTTACATTTTATTTATTTGAATTCGTTTGATTTGTGATTTCCGATCAATAAATGTGAGAATAGTCATCTATTTTAATTTTAATTTAAAAACTCAACTAGTTATTTACAGTTTTTCGTGATAATTCCAAACCAAATGAGACTTTTGAATTTGTTTGTATCGAAGAAACTGTATAATTCAATTTTTGATAATTAATTTAATTACTTATATTATTACTATTAGTAAAAATTGCTCATTTCATATTATAAATTTACAAAAAATTATCTCAATTAACAAAATTTTTAAAAATCCTATTTTAATTCAATTTTATTAATTAAAATTAATTTTTAAAAATCAAATTATTCTTATTTAATTTTATTTCGGATAATTATTAAATCAATATAAAATAACTTACTTATTTTAATTTTTTTTTATAAAAAACTGATTATCCTATATTATAAAATTACGAATTTAAAATCTAATATTATTAGGTTGGTTTTTCAGTAATTATAAATCCACCATCCGACTCATCAATCATCCTATTTGGAAGTCACAATTTTTAGTTCCTGTAGTATATTGGAAAAAAGGATTCTTTTTCACAGTAAACAGGCTTCTTATTCTTGTTCTTGTTGTTGTTGATATTTTTCGCTTTAGTGGTGTTTGATCCTTTGCTCGTCATGTTTCGCTTGAACACAAAGATGAGAACTAGCCATGGAAGAAGGGTGTTTAATTATATTTTGTCTGAAACAGTTTGGATGACCCACTAATGTGGGATTCAAAGATTTTCCGACAATGGATGCAAAGCTAGCTCGTTGGGTACTTGCAGCAGAGGACATTTGCTTCAAGAACAAGATTTTGTCCTATTTATTACAGCTCGGTAACCCATGTGATACTTGAACTGAATGATATTTTAGCTTGAAAGATGGAGCTTTCGTGGCTTTATTTGGCTATGTGATGGGTATTGTTAGTCCGCTTAGTTTTGGTTGCGGTTGCAGTTACTCTCAACTATCTCTATAATGGTGAAATGCCTAGTTGACTGTATTGAGTGTTTGAAATTATCCATCCCAATTATAGGTCGAGGAAAAGCTTGCTTACCATGATTGGACAAAAAGAACTACTGAGATAGTTCTTAGTCAATAACAAAATGATTTTTGATAATAAAAAGCAATAGAGGCTGCATGACAAAGTTTGTTCTGTTGAAAGTCTTTTTAGACTCATGACATGCATTGCATACAATGTGTAACCACCTGTCAAACAATAATCCACTCTCTTTTTGTTTGTTTTTCCCTGAAACTCTTGTGCAGAAGTGTTTCTGTCTCCTCTTGACTGATTAGTATAGATATGTCGAGTGTTTGACATCCCTCAAACTCAAGTCTAGCTTGAACAAAGGTTCTCTGCTTTGTGAATCTGCTGAAAAACACGTTATTTCTATTGCTATTTTCTACCAGTGAATATTGTTTTCCTTATGAGAAGAAAGGCATCTGCCATCTCGAGATAACTGAATAATCTGAACGAATCTACAGCAATATGTATTTTTGCCTACTTCCTTTGAGGAATAATTGCTGGAGCTACTCAGCCAATGAATGTGAAATGATTATTTCTAATTTTGCTTCAATAGCTAATGTTATGATCACATTCCTTTTGATAAATTGATGTTTGCAGGAAAATGCATACCAATAACAAGGGGTTCCGGAATTTATCAGGAGCATATGAATGAAGCTCTCGATGCTTTCATCTAAGCTTCAACTGTGATGCTTTTTTACTTGGAAAAGTGCCCCAACAAATGTTCTATTTGGGCAATAAGCTGTACATATTTCTGGAATTATTTTTTACTTTCAAAGAAGTGCAGTTGCATGCATCTCCAGGAGGAAAAATAAACCTGGAAGATGCTCCTACAATACGTTTGAAAATTGACTTATCTTAGGATAAAGCTAGGGATAATAAGCTATTTATTTGGCTTGCATTCAGTATTAATTGGGCTACGTATTTACACGCCAAATATTGGCTTTGTCGTCGTATCAGTGAGATAATATGTATCACTACTTGTTATTGGGCCAGGCATTTTCGGGATCGGGCCATCATCGATAGCCTTGGCACACAAATAAACTGGGGCGACTGAGTGCGAAGTAATTTGTTGTCTCCGATTAAATTGATTTATTAATGTATGTATTTCACTAGCAAGTCATCCGTTGTAGTCTAGTTGGTTAGGATACTCGGCTCTCACCCGAGAGACCCGGGTTCGATTCCCGGCAACGGAATTTTATTATGAAATTTTAAATTTTTGCACAAAATATAATAAATTTTTAGCGAGAGATCATTCAAATTATCGTGAATATATGGAAATTACGTGCTTTCTCATTATTCGAAGGAAACACTCGTTTTATAATAAAATGCCATTTAAGTATGATTTTCAAAAAATATTTTTTTATCCATTTTTACCAATTAAAATAATGTAAAAAGTTTTTTAATACAAAAATGTTCTGTTTTTTATGGATTCCTTGACGTACAAATGGACACCTAAATGAATATATTAGATCATTAGTAAAATATATCAGATAAACAAAACAAATTAGAAAAATATTTTGATTTTCGTTGAACAATATCTGATTACAGTTTTAGACATTAGTTTGAAAGAAAATTAGCAATTAGAAGCTCTAACAAATGCATGAAAAATAACTAAATCGGAATTTGAATAGCATTTCTTTTTGCAATTAACACCTTGATAATTAAATTTGCATTAACCTCCTTGTGTTGTAGATATTCGCAAGAAACCTTCTTTGCTATGTGTTTTCGCTGCAAAAACCACTCAGTTGGCTTGCCATTAATTAGAACCAACCAACCTAACTTATGCGTGCACGAAGGCAAAGCGAGATTAAAGAAGTTAATTATATGTAAGAGGTGCTTTAATCAAGTTATTTTGACAGTAAAGTAGAAGTAAAAATCAGGCTTAAGCTAATGAGAACTTGGCTGAAGTTTTTGCATGAAATAAAAATGAAAAAAAATGGATGAGTGCTGACAAATTCAGGGTGATTTTGCAAAAATACCAAGAAGATGCCGATGTGACTTGAGACGTCGGAGAAGCATTATTTTCTTGGACTCTTGTGTAAGTTCATTTCGAGTCCAGGGTGTCTTTTGTAAGATTGTGACCCGAGAACCAGTTTTAAGACGCCCAACACCACCACCACGTTGTCACAATTGCACTGAGCCTCTACATCACTCCCATCTCCTTCCCAATGAAAACCACAGCTCCTCGCCATCCCTCGAGGAAGGCAACATATCCAGAAAACACCCCCATAAAAGTTTTTGTTCTAACTCTAACCCTAGTCCTCCTCACCATCATCCCTCTCTACTTCCCCTTGCTAAGCTCATTTCTTCAATGGAGCACTTCTTCTCCTCCTTCTACTCCATCTCCGGCACGCCGAGAAGACAATGCCGGGATGATAATGAGCTTGAGGACGCCGAAGAAGTGCGATATTTTCCGGGGAGAGTGGGTGCCCAACCCTAGGGCTCCTTACTACAACAACAATACTTGTTGGGCTATCCATGACCACCAGAACTGCATGAAGTATGGGAGGCCCGACAGTGACTTCATGAAGTGGAAGTGGAAACCCGACGGCTGCGACCTCCCGATCTTCAACCCGGCGCAGTTCCTCGAGCTCGTTCGGGATAAATCCCTGGCCTTTGTAGGGGACTCTGTGGGCAGAAATCAGATGCAGTCCTTGATCTGCCTCTTGAATCGGGTAAGCTCTGACAATACCCTAAATTGCATATTTTTCGATATTATTACTGGTTTTTTAAAACCTAATATTAGTAATACAACGCTAAGTTTCTAGTCGAAAAAACAAAGGAAGAGTTGAAATTTTGGATTTTTTTTAAAATTGCCACATTGGCTTCAATATGACACTCTCTAAGCTTCGTGCATAATGGCTATGTTCTACAGCGAGTTATTTATGTTTCCTTTTTCTCTAATTTGGATTAATATTTAATTGCCAATAGTTTGATCTTTTTTCCCTTATAATAATATAATTAGAGTTTTATAATGAACGCTTTTTGTCTGCGAAGACCCAAATGCTTACATTCCAATTAATAATCCAAATTAGGGTTTTGTTGTCTTATGATATACTATACAATATACATTTTATTTACTTGGATCTATTCGATGGATCTATTAGATCATGAGCCAAATTTTGAGAAAAAAGAAACGAAACACCTAGCAACCTCCAAACAATGTATTTGTCCTGTTTTCTATCTGATGCAGTCTCACAAGTCAAGGTGATGTTTCAATGCAATCTATCAATACCATAAGCTATGTAACATCTCTAACACTAAACCATCAATGCATTTGTATTTAGGTCAGGTAGGCACTCCGTATTCGCTTGTACACATGCAATATGGCTATTTTTAGTATTTGCTTGAATACGAAAAATGGAAAATTGAATTTCTGATCGGGGTCATTGCTTGCAAAAACCAGTCTACCAAGTCGATCGAGGTGACACTGAAATGCAATGCATCACTGCCACAAGCTACTAGTGACAAAGTTAGGTCGAGTGGGTTTTTCTATACATATAGTAGTAGGTTAGATTTACAAATCAGAATGGCAATTTCCCAATTGGATTGCCACCCTAGGCAAGATTGTCTTGTGGTGCGGTAGAGACATTCCACCTGCCTTATTATAATCAATGTCACGTCTTGCATGGCATGCAGAGAAAGTTGCTGCGCTTTCCTTTTCTCGTCCTCACTCGGCACCTAACGTGAGCGCATAAGAGAAACAACTAATCACAATTGGAATCATTGAGTTTTATAATATTTGGATGCGTTTTATATTACATATTTTATGATATAGTTTGTATGCTTTGCTCCCTCGCTAATGATATTGATTTTAATTAACAGCTCATTAACCATGCGGACTTGTTGCGGACTAGCTCCTAATGGCTAGTCAAGTTTAAGGGATGAATGGTAAACCCTAGTTGCCTAAGGAAAATGTGATATCCCGATAGTACGATTAACATACAAAATAGTAATTGTATTTCTATACCTTAATGTAGACAAACTAGTCAGAATGGTTTGCCTCGTCAACGAAGATCATTTTCTTGTATTTTTTTTTATTTAAAACTTTGATTGGTAAAAAGTTAAATGTGTACTTAATTAGTTAGTTAATATTAATTAAACTATATTTATTTAGTCAAATGCTTGCTAATTGAGTTGAGCTCTCCAGTCTTCTTTTATATTTATACTTATTTCGAAAATAATAGTTATTTTATATACACTTAGGTAAATATATTTAGTACTTTACTTTCCTTTGAATAAATGCTTGCATATATTTTCTCTAAAATGCTATTTCTTCATGGAAAATTAACAGGTAACGTATGGAGTAGACGTCTCACCTACACCGCCAGACGAGAAAACCACATGGTGGTCATACCCAACCTACAACTTCACAATGGCCAATTTCTGGTCCCCCTTCCTAGTCAAGGCCGAGGAAGCCGACCCGGCCGGCCCGACCCTCACCGGCCTCTTCAACCTCCACCTCGACACCCCCGACGCCAATTGGACCGCCCACATCTCCAATTTTGACTACGTTATCGTCTCCGCGGGCCACTGGTTCTTCCGCCCGACCATCTTCCACTCCGCCGGGGAAATAGTCGGCTGCCACTACTGCCTCAACCCCAACATCACTGACCTAACCTTGTACTACGGTTACAGAATGGCCTTTAGGGCAACATTTCAAGCCCTACTTAACATGGAGGACTACAAGGGAGTCACATTTCTTCGTACATTTGCACCCGCACACTTCGAGAATGGGGAGTGGAACAGGGGAGGGGATTGCATCAGGCGAAGGCCATTTAGGAGCAATGAGACCAGGCTTGATGGGTTGAACTTGGAGGTCTATATGACACAGTTGGAGGAGTTTAGGGCAGCGGAGAGGAAAGCAAGCAAGAAGGGTCTCAAGTTTAGGTTGATGGATGTGACTGAGGCCATGCTGATGAGGCCAGATGGGCATCCTAGCAGATACGGGCACCCTAAGAACTTCACTAGCGAGATGTACAATGACTGTGTGCATTGGTGCCTGCCAGGGCCTGTTGATGCCTGGAATGACTTCCTGCTGCATATGTTGAAGGTGGAGAGTGGGAGGGGAGGATTGGGGCGGCTTTACTTGAGTGAGAAGAAGATTAGGGTTTTGTAAGGTTTCTTGATTGGATGTGCAGCGAGTGTTTCAAGTTTGGCAATTGTGTGTGGAAATGATGGATTATTTATGAATTTGTGAGTTAAATTGAAAAGCTGATTTAGCGGAGAAATAGATTCGATAGTCTTCATCACCATCACCACCATTCTCGTCGCGGTCGTCGATTAGCGGCTTTCATTGTTTATTAGTTATTTCGATGTTTTCCAGAAAAAGATCGTGATGTTTACTATTTGAGTTGTATGATGAATTTTTATTGTGAAAAAACTACGACCAGAAAAGTTGAATAAATTTTTTAGCAATTTAAAAGACCAATAAGAGGCCAATGAATTATCTGATGCGATGATGTTGCTTTTATACAAGAACAGTAGGCGATTTGGCAAGGCGAGGAGTGATTAGTAAATTTAAGATAATTCTTAAATATTTTTAGCAACTTCAAATGCGAATATACCACCAAATGATGCCAGATGCTCAAAATGGTCATTTGAACGGAACAGAGCTAATTGCTCAGTTATAGGACATCCCGGCCAAATTTGATGGCAACACAATATTACGCATAAAAATTAACAGCTGCATTTAATTCGAAATTAAAATTAGGATTATTATATGTTAATCAGTCTATCATTTAAATATTAAAAAGATGATTAAATTATCTTTACGTTATTTTAAAAAATAAATTATCATATTATTCTTATATTTATTCATTTAAATTTCAATAAATAATATATTCAAAGACATAAAGGTTAAAAAAAATAAATTTAAAACCATTCACCGGCTAGAGTAACATCCAATCACTAAAAATTTAATCAAACAATTTTTTTATATTTTAATTTTAATTTTAAATTTAAATTTGATCTTAATTTCGAATTAAATCGTGTCCCAGTTGCTTTTGTAGCCTTAGAAAGCATCGCATCCATCAAAATCGTTGTTTCCAATTAAAAAAACAAAAAAATAAGAAATAATGACCTGTCAAAGCTACGGGGCATGTCATCATGCTCATTTGCATGGGCATTATTTTGGATCATAAGACAGAGCCTCTCACTCGATAAAAGATTCCCCTAATAGAAAAATAATAATAATAAATTAATACCAATTAAGGCTAAACATGTTAAAACTATGTACATATTGTAAAGCTCACCCGTATGAACATGAATAAGAGAATCTCAAATTAAGAAACACAAGGAAGAAGTGTATGCAAGACGTCTTCTTTGGTATGCCTGTGAGACAAACTTACATCAAGAATATTAATAATTGAGTAACATGAATGTATATGAAAGCACTAAAGCCTTGAAAATTTTTATAATTAAGTATATTTTTTTAAAAAAATTTAGAAAATTTTCAGACTTTTGGATTAGAAAAACTATACCTGATATATTCCCCGATAATTATTACTAAATGATCAAAATATGTTTTTATGAAAATTTTGACTATAAATATAGTAATTTCAAGAGTTTAAAAAATTTGGTTACAAAATAAAATACTCTTATTTATTACTCTATTAAATATAATTTTACGTATGAGAAATGAATGAAAAGTATAAAAGGAAAAAAACTACTTCGCTTGGTCTGAAACTCCAACTATAAAAAAAAATTGAAAAGAAAACTATACGCGGGTGGATTAAAAATTATAATCCTGATTCTATTTTCTACTTTGCATTCTGTTATTTTTTTTTTTTTTATTCATGTGTGGTATATTTTATGTGAAATATTATTTCCTAGAGTGCAAGCGTAAGATGAGTTAATAAATAAAATAGATAGTTTACCTATTTACTCAACTATAGTTTAACTTGTTTTGTGTTAGTTGACCTTGAAGAATTTAAAATCACTCTAAAAATTAAAATAAAGAATTATATGCAAAGTTTTAAGTTTCAGTTTCAGAGTCGATTTTGACATTCATTAAAATCGATTTGTTTCAATCATTTCAGTCCCGTTTCAATTATTTTGATTTCGGTCAAACCATTTTTTAAGTTTTTTTTTACTAAGATTTAACTTTTAATTCAAAAATATTTAAAAAATGTAAAAAGGAGAAATTTTTTATATTTTTAAAAGTATTAAATAAATTTTTTTGATAAAAAAATATAAAATATGTAAGAAAAAAAAAACTATTTGTAGGATTCAAACCAAAATCACTTATAACCTAAATTAAAGATTTAACCACTAAAGTAATAATAATTATATATAAATATAAATAATATATTTTTTAAAATCTGAAACCCAAATATTTAGTTCGAAATTAAGAGCCATAGTTAAATGTAATTATAAAAAAATTTAAAAGTTATATATAATTTATATATTTTTTGGAAATTATTCGTAAAAAATTCTTTTAAAATCCAACAATTAAAGGCACACCAGAAAAATATAATTTTTTAGAAATTTTATTTAATGTAAAAATTAGATTTTTTAAAAAAATATTTCGTGCTTTAATAAAAAGATTTACCAAGATTTCAAATTTTACTAGTGTATTAATTGACCCGACCATGACTATAATGGCCCGGGACAAAATTTGTGATTCAACAACTTACCAAAAGCGAATCCTATATCTCGTTACAAAAAAGCAGGGGTCCATTTGCAAAAATCCACTGTACAAAATCAACTCTTCTTCTTCCAGTGCAACAGAGCCGTCCTCATCCTTCATCAATGGCAAGCTTTGGAGCAGCCATGGCAGCCACCTTGCTGCTAATTCTTTTCACGCAGGGATCAGACTCAGCCCTCACATGCCGGGAAATCTATGGCGCCTTGTTCCCCTGCACCGAGTACTTCGTCCTCGGCGGCGGGGAAGTCGGGGGAGCTTGCTGCGAGGAGCTGCACTGGTTGGCTACGGCGGGGATGGCGGCTGCGGAGGAGCTGGTGCAGTTGTGCTCGTGTATCGCGAAGTCCCCATCGCCGGGGTGGCCAGCCTCGCGGCCGATAAGTGCGGCGCCGCCTTTGCCGGCGCCGGACAGAAGGGTGGCCTTGAAGAGCGGTGTTTTAGATTGAGACATCAGGATGTGAGTAGTTCTTTGAAGCTGTGATTTTGATGTGTTATATATCTGGAATTCATGTGTCTCAAAAGTATTTTGTGCCCTCTCTTGTGAATCAAATTGTAATCTTTTTATTTGTGGAGATTAATTCAGAGAAACATAGATTGCTATGGTTCGATCCAATTGTTCGTTGGAAGAAGAACAACAACAAAAAGAAGATATTTATTTATTTATTTTGTAATAAAATGTTATATGATTTTGTTGTATTTTTCAATGGAAAATAGGCTTGTTACAAGTTATGAAACTGATAAATTATTATCCAAAAAAACTAACTGAGATGATTATGACCAGCTCAATTTCATGATTCCTTTGAATAAGGTGTCATTTACGAAAAAAACCTAATTAAAAAACTTAAAGGGGAGAATATGTTTGGAAAAAACCTTTATAATTTTGTTTGAAACATCACTGGTTGGGTATGAAATCATGGATTGATCACTTGGGAATCAAATGTCCAAGATGGATCTCAAGTGGCTTTTTTTTTTTTCCTTTTTCTGGTTAATAGTGCATACATTTTCTCTAATAATCAAAGCATCAATCCGGAGGAGAAACAAATACTATTGATGCAGAAATCGTGTATCATGCATTACATGGGAATCCCATGCTTCTCATTATTTTTTTTGTGGAAGCATGGCCTTGTTCAAAAACAATGTCATACTGTTAGTTTTCTATGGTATATCCGATCGATACAATCTGGATAATTCAAAAAAATCCCAAAAAAAAATGTATATATATCTCCGGAATTTTACCTATACTCAAAAGACTGCAATATCATCCAATTTTTCCTCCATTTTACCATCGATTCCGAATTTCGTATAGTTACGTACATCTTTGCAAGGGCCCTATGGAAGTCTTCCTTGATAAAATGAAATTAAATTCAAAACATTTATCCAAATAATAAAATTCCCGAGAGAATTAGGTCAACATATCAATGTACATTACTTTTATAATAATAATAATAATAATAATAATAATAATAATAATAATAAATATGCTCATGCACATTTAAGGAACATCAATCTTTATCTCCTCCCTTCCATCTTCAGCAAATAAAGCAAGAAGTCATTCCAAGCATCGATAGGCCCGGGCAAACACCAATGCACACAATCATTGTACATTACGAGACTTAACATTCTCCGAGTGCCCATCTGATCTCATCGGCATCGCCCTCGTAATATCCCACAGCCTGAACTCGAGCCCTAAATAACTCCTCCGTTTGTGCCTTATAAAACTTCAAACTCATCGCTTCAAGTTCAATCTCATTTCTTTTAAATGGTCTCTTCCTGACACAATCTCCTCCCTTGTTCCATAAACCATTCTCAAAGTGTGATCGGGCAAAATGTCCGAAGGAATGCGACTCCAGTGAACCCTTCCAAGTTGGTCATGGTTTGGAACGTGGTCTTGAAGGCCAGCTTGTAGCCATGGGACTTGGTTAAGTTAGTGCACATTAGGGTAGAGGCAGTAATTGCACCCGACTAACCGGCCGATGTAGTGGCAAACGGTCGAGCGGGTGACCAGTGCCCGGTGGAGACGATGATGAAGTCGAATTTTGCGATTTGGGGCAGTCCAGTTCACGTCAGGCTCGTCGAGGTAGAGGTTGAACTGGCCGGTTCCGGTCGGCCACGATAGATTCGACTAGGAAGGGCGACCAGATGTTGGCTAGGGTGAAGTTGCGGGTTGGGTATGACCACCATTTGGAGTTCTCATCCGGTGTGGGTGAGACATCTACTGCATATGTTAACCTGAAAAATGGGCAAGAAGTGTAGCACATAACGTAGAAGAAGTGGCATTTCTTTTGAATCCGCATTGTGAACCAGCATGCAAACTAAGGAAACAAGGGCATACCCTGCTCGAGAGACATCAAGGATAGCATCTGGTTCCACCCCACAGACCCCCTACAAAAGCCAGGGACTTCCCCCGGGTGAGCTCGAGGAACTGGCCCGGTCGAAGACCAGGACTTCACAGCCTTCGGGCTTCCGCCTTCCACTTCATGAACTCAGTGTCCGGCCTCCCATACTTCGTGCAGTCCAGCTGGTCCCGAATGAACATGCAACTGCTGTTCGTATAGTAGGCTGCACTAGGGTTTGTCACCCACTCTCCCCGGAAAGCATCAGACTCCTCGCGGAGACTTCCGAGTGGAGAGGAAGAAGAGGTAGTCCTCAATGTCGAGTCAAATAAGATGCTCCTAATTGTTTATGGGAGTTTATTTGCATATATCCCCCCGGAATATTCTGGATATTGAATTGATACCTCAAAACTAATACTCCTCCCTGCATTTGCTTTAGGTTTTCAGCCATATTTTTCAAAAGAAAATTTTGTTTTTCATCCAATTAGACGTGCTCATTCTTTTCATTCCCCCAGAACAAAGTGAATTTTGTTAAGTCCTAATTACATAGATTTTAAGCAAGGGATGCATTTGCAATAAAAAGGAAAATTGCAAGGAGGAATATGCAAAAAAAATCCCATGATGCCGTCCTGTTATGGTCCTCACTCATGGAGAGCATCTCTGCCCGGTGCAATGTCATTTGTATTTTTGGTATTTTAAGAAAAATGCTAATTTAAGCTGGACAGGTTCAATTTCCATCTGATGCACAACAAACCAGCATTCTTCTAAAACAAATGAAGTCAACTAAAAATCATATGCTGCACAATTAAGATGTCTGAACCACTGCAATTTGTTGAACAATACACCTGCAGGTTCATATTGGCTTGATATTATGCACTTAGCTCAGTTGCAACAATGGAATCGTTACAACCTCAACATATCCAGCTATTTCTTTCTTCAATGATGAGTCAAAATTTTGCACATTATTAATAACAATATAATGCATTACCGGAAGCGCCGGTAGAGCGTTCGCAGATCCCTACAGTGAATGCAAGTCCATGGAACTAATGGAGGGTCTAGACAGCAAGAATGCACCCATCTATCTTGGCACAGATGACAGCTTACCAGAAGATCCTCTGGTTCACGATTGTGGCACTCGTAGCATACAGGATCTGAGAACTTTAGATCATCACCATTCAAAAAACAAAAATTAGACTTTCCTGACGGTGACAGTTATCATAACTTGAATGGGTTTGTAGAAATATTGAAATGATCGAAACAATTGACAGTAGAAACTTGGGGTTACCTGGGCTGCATGGTGGCTGTTCCCTCTATCAAGAAGAACGAGAACATCCTTATCTAGTGATGCACAAGGGATTGTCTGTGAATATATCTTCTGATCAAGAGAGGTGTCCCCTTCCACCACTGTGATATGGGTGAAACTGCCCTTGCAAAGAGGACAGGTTGAAACCTTTCCTTTCGATATCTGGAAAACAATTATCATGTATGAGAGAGGGACTAGTCTCAATACACAAGAAAATGAGTGTAAGGAGCTTTATTTAGTATTCATTGAAAACAAAATCCAAATATCCCATGACAACTATCAGATGACAGTTTACAGAAGAACTTCTTAAATGGGATATAAATCTACATTCAAGGTAGTTAAGATGCTTGATAGACATCCTAGGAAGTTCTTACTGTTGGAATTCGTCTACAACTGAAAATCCTAATGAAGAGAAAATTTGAAAGGATTATTGAGCATGAGTCTCTTAAGTCACTCATGGACAAATCAGATCTTATTTTGGTGTTACAAGTTTAGGATATAACTGGTCAAAATGGTTAGACTGTTTACTGTAAAAAGGAAAAGGTTAGTCCAAAGAAAAATTCTTTAGTCCATATATTTGCATGAAACCATGACCCTAACTAAAAAGCTTTCAGTCCCTGCCACAGTATATCAAGCTGATGCATAACTTTCCCTTTCATTAAGAAGGAAGAAAGAAGTTTTATTATGTTAAGAATTTGTGGGTTGGATTCATCATTAGGCGAGTGCGAACATTTCTGATGGTCGTAACTCCACTCAAAATTTACCAGTACTTCTAATACGTATATCTAGATTTGTATTAATCTCCTTGCAATATTCAAATATGCAAGCATGTACAATGAATATAGGTATTTAAGAATGTAAGTAAAATTTCTCTATTGGAATGTGACATACACAGGAGCTAAATTTCAAAATCTTTTGAATCCATTGATAAATAAATGAATAAATAGAATGTTTTCAAAACCCTCAAAAATGAAATAGCAAAAGATAGAAGTGTTGGCTTCTAGTAAAATCAACACTGTCCTCTTCAGTAACAAAATTAACGACTGGAATGGAAACAAGAAAAAGGGAAGTGGCCAATTGCAAAACCCTGATCCTTTATCTCCATATGGTGAAATCATAAATGGCATATCTTTGGGAGCAGTGTAATCAGGACAAGAATACAAGTATCAGTTTGGACACATATATTTAAGAATATATTAAGAACATTATAGCCAAAATGAAATGGCAATGGCTAAGGGTTTTAGATGTAACTAGAAAGGAACAAGTGCTTTTTTCAAACAAATAGTGTATAAGATGAAATATAGTTTTGAACATGTTATGTGCAATTACAGCATATCCAAGGTATTTGATGTATCCACCTATCGTGGATAATTTTGAAAACAACAATGGGTGGATACTCGTGAAAACAGCAAAAAGTAAGTTCTAGATATGCATATCTGGGTAAAACAGCTTTGGGCAAACCATTGAACAGAACAGAAAAACACATGATAATCTAGTAGAACACCCGAACCAAAAAGAAGAAAATTGAGCTAAAAAATCTTAAGTATTTCTTATGAACTATCGGAAAACAAGGAAATGCCAAGAGGTGAATATGAGGCTTGGAAAGAAAAAAAGAAGAAAGTCTAAATGTACATCTCAGGTTTTCATGACTCCATACCAAAAGTATAGTAAAAACGCTTTTTTCCCTATTAATTAAATTAGTTTTTCTAGTTAATTTGGTTCAACTAATTTACTGATTTGAAGTTGCCTGTGATGAGAAAGAGTAAAGCTGGTTTCTCAAAAAAAAAAAAAAACATTGATTGAAGCAATAGCGTGAAGGAAAAGAAATTAGGTACCTAGGCCGCCCAGCTGTACGCCCAAAGAAGCTGGATCTACTAGGCACCTCTGATTAGTAGTCTTCTAGGTCTGGTGACTGCCTAGATGCTTAGATAGGATTTAGAAATTAACCTGGATAACTATCTGGATATGGAATTACAACCAGCCCATTTTTGGAATTTTTACAGTATTCATTTTTTGTCTTATTAAACAGTTCAAATAATGCTAATAATATTTTAATTATTTTTTTTAAAAAAAGAGAAAACTCATTATTTTTATGTCAAATTGTTGTATCAAGAAATGTAAAGGATGACTTAAGTTAGATTAAACTGTGTTTTTGTGTGTATGCATGTGTGCATGTGTGCATGTGTGCATGTGTAGTGGGTGGGTGTTTTTGTCTGGCCTCTGGTAAAAAAATTTAAATTATAAAATGATAGATATCAAAGCACCTCCTACAAGGCCTCAAATGAAATAGAAGTGAATAATTTGCTAGATGAGCAGTAATCAGAGAGCAGCTTGAATGAAAGTCAAAAAAAGAACTTTTGCATCAATCCAAAGAATGGTACTAGCAAATTTATGCTGCATGAATAAAATGAAAGATAAGCAAATAAGTAGTATCGAATTATATAAAACTCATCCATATAATCCATAATGCCTGTCTCAAGTCAATAAGCAGATAACTAGATCAGCTTATAGTGGAATGAGAGACATTTGACATACCATACAATCAGCCCATCCTTGGATGCATGTATAGCAGAAACGATGCCCACATGGTAAAACACCTCTTGTTGAGCAAAACTCCGTCCAGCATATGACGCATGACAATTCCATTGAATTCCGTGAGCCACCTAATTCACCTAAGCCATCATCTTCATTCACCTGGTCATTTTCACATTCCTTAAGATCACAATAACCATTTTCATTTTTGACATGCTTGTGAGAGTTATCTTCTGGAGATGTTTCACAAACAGCCAAATCAACACTTAACATGTCTGAATTTAGATTGTTCATGTATCCTATCCCTGCAGCTGCTCCTACCCCTCGTGTCCTGTTTTCCCCAGGATCAATAGATCTATTCTCAGCATCAGTTGTGCGATGTGGTAAAGGGCCTCTATTTATCAATGAATCCAAATTGAAAGCCTCCATTGGATCAGAACTGTTTGTGAGAAAGGATTCTTGGTCAGAGTCCAGCCTGATATGATTTGAAAATTCAGAGGACCAATTCTTCTTCACAAGGCGGTGACTTCTGGAAGCAGGTTCACTGTTCTTCCCATGATCAATAGATCTATTCTCAGCATCAATTGTGGGATGTAGTGAAGGGCCTCTATTTATCAATGAATCCAGATCGATAGTTTCCAAATTAAAAGCCTCTATTGGATCAGAACTTCTTACTAGAAAGGATTCTCGCTCGGAGTCCAGCATGATACGATCTGAAATTTCAGATGACCAATTGTTCTTCACAAGGCGGCGACTTTTAGAAGCAGGTTCACGGCAAAAATTGCTGCTGGGACCAGTACTGGATTTCCTTTTGTTCCTCCGAGGACGTTCAGATGAGTAGGAACTGCAGCCAGGCTGCTCAGATGATGAAATTTAACATGCTAGTTAGGAAGTAATCTTTGATTCCAGTATATGGCAGGAAGTTATTCTGGCTAAAACTTTCAGATCAGAAAGAATAGAGCGGGAGCATTAATATAAGAGCACATCAGAAAACAAAAAGGATCAAGAAGCCATCTCATAAGGAAAAAGGCACATCACATTGATCAGCTAATCTGAGAAAATGTCACGCAGTTAAAACCGGGAGGTTTCAAACAAATACATATGTAGAAAAATAACATAGACAATTATAGATTCTTCGAGCATCTTAGACACAGTCAACTACAAGATACAGTAGACATAAAAAACAACTCCATGGAATCTGTAAAATAAACATGCATTGCTACTTCATTTCAGTAGAACATAGTTATTTGACAGAAGCTTATTCAGAAAGTCCACATCCACCACACTAATTTTGAGTCGAACAGGGAAATTCTGACTACACATACCCATGGTTATGCAGGGTTTTATGCAATATGGCAAAGGTATAGCCATAGGATTGTTAAAACTTGTTGACTCAGATGAAGGCTTTGATTGAATTCAGTAACCTGGCAAACTCTATCTGTAATGCATGGACCTACATTACATACAAATTTAAAATATCCAGCGTAATGTCATTAACTTTGAAACATATGCCATTGTAAATTAATCTGACTACAATTATGCGTTTATAAAATCACTATGCTTTAGTAGTTGATTTACAAAAGTTCTTTGCTGTGGACTTCTTTGACAGATAACGGCAGTTTCCTTGCATCCCTATCTCAAAAATGCTGTTATTACATAACTCTACCCAGGCTATTCTGCATGTAGGAAGGCTGTAAACAGGACAGCCAGTGTCTCACATGCCTGTTCCGAGCCACAAATGGAGTCTTTATGACTTGCCCTAAACCCAAAGGAGCTTTAGTATGTAGATATTTACAGGTTGGCTGAGCTTATTCTATTTCTCAAAGAAATACACCTGGCCTGTCCCACAGCCCTAAAAAGTAAGCCCAAAACAAATGTTTTCCCTGACCTTAGCAGCCAGATATTCTACAGTACGGTTAGCATATTCAGAAAATAAAGTGATAATCACATTCTGCAATAGAGAAGAATTAAATGCATAGGGCCCACCTGGATTGTGATTAGCAAGATGGTTAAAATTCTACTACTAAACTTACATCCAAACACAACCATATCATTTTGGGAAATACATCTACTCAAAATCCCATCATAACTCACTACTCACCTTAATCACTCGATGTGATCATCATAACCCTAAAGGCCCTTAATGAACATAAACTCTGTTGTCGTCAGAGAGATGAACATGTTCTGACCTTTAAAAGTCATAAATTTTAATTATTTCAGAGCATAGAAAATGAACTCTAACATGAAACCTGAGGCACAATCTAAAATTAGAAATTTAATAATAGTATGCTTTTTAAACAATGAAGTTTGGATAAGGGCCATGCCTGCAATCAATGACTCTGCTTCTAGATGTCAAGCTGAAACCTGAAGTGCAAAGCTATACTAAACACGATATCAAACATGCAATACCTCATTGTTTAACAGAACTACAGATGTACAAAAATACAGTCACTTCACCTCAACCAATGCATGAGAATCAGATGAACTTAAGAATCTGATAGAACATCGAGCATCATCCTCTACTTGATAATCTACTGTGTTGTATTTATCAGATAACATGCTACTTTCCGAGGTTGAGAGTGTTCTTTCTTTGGTCATATCCCCAACTGGCGCTTCCCCTGATATAGGTCCTGCTTCCTGCCCACTGCAAATAACCAAAAGCCAATGAGGATGGAGCATTTTACAGATCCACAAGTTATCTAAATACCAAAAAAAAAATGTTGCAACTGGTATTCTCTCTGCATTAATTTTCTGTGATGGTCAGAGGATCTGGAGGTAAATTGTCAAACACACAAACAAAATATCAAGTTCATGATGTTAAACAAGGTAAAAAATGGAAGTGATTAAGTTCAAAAGAATTTGTTTCATTTTGCATCCCATACAATCAAAAAGTGAAACAACGGCTTTTTTAAGCTGTACAAACAAGCTTAATTTACTCCAAATCAACATTTACATTATGGACCCTCGTTTTCTCTCAATATGTAGCTTTTCAGATAAATTTGTCTAATCCTAATGGAGATAATGGACAAACAATCAAAGGATCCTTTTTTACAAGACTATAAGTATTTGATATGTTGAAAGCTTGATTTCATAAAAGTGGATATGGGGAGCCCAGTGCTCAAGGTTTCCCCAAGCAAGTGGTCAAATTATTGTAGGCCTACATCTAAGCAGAGAATTGTTTCCATGATTCAACCCACTACAACTAGGCTCCAATTGAGAAAACTCATCTCCAAGGCCAATATTTTCCATGAAGATAGACTGGCCATTACTATTCAGTTTTATATTTGTTTCTAAACTTGACACTCATAATGCCCTGAATGATAAGACCATAGATGTCTATCATTGGAAGGGATCATTTTCACAGTTCATTGTATGGATGAGCAGCATTAGACCCACAAAGAAATCACTGCATGATTCACTACCATGAGGCCTAAAATCATCTTGAACCCACTTCAACCTGTTAATGATCTCTGAATCACACAAACAAGGTTTTCTATCAAAAATCGAAAAGCAGATATTCATTGTCCAATCTGTAAATTTAAATTTAAAGCTGTTACTGGATAATTTGGCATTTTACTTATACACGTTCTTATCTATGCCCATTAGTCATTACTGTTCAAACAAACAGGTTTGGACTTGTCATTCTCAATTAGCTGGACAGACATACACATTAACCTATTCAACATTGATCTTTCAAAAGCTTAAGGCACTGTTTGATTTGGAACCAGGATCAAGATCAAGACTAGTGAACCACCTTCGTAAACTAATATCTTTTTATCAAAATTAACCCTACAATAATTTAAAGTTCGAAAAATTATTTAATTTAATAGTGATGTAAAATAGCAATATTAATTTTGTAAGAAAAAAATTTTGAAACAAGCTGATACTGATCCTAATCTTAAACCAAACGGGGCCAAGTAATTCTAAAACTAGTGCACAGTCCTCATCTCAACTTTTGATGGGAATAACACATGGTAGTGGACTTTTCTCCCAGATTTCCAAATGAATTGGCTACAACTAAGTAATCAGTTTGAAAACAAATTGAGTAACTTGTATAAAAAAAATTTCCATTGAAGTTCTGTGGGATATGAACCCAGCATAGCCAAAAGCAGGCTACATTCCTATAATAAACAACATTAACTAAAATGAGCGGAAATAATGCAAATATCCTCCTAACACAAAACAAAACTTGTCTTTGTACCTATGCATTGCATAAAGATCCTCATGTATGCGCTTCCCTTCTTTCAAGCAATCCTCAAACCAAAGGTGGCTAACTATATGTGTTCCCAAACTTTTTGCCATTTCATACTTCTTTCCTTCTAACTTCCAACATACCTGCAGAAAAACTAACCACAATTTGCAAGAACCGTAACTCCCATTTCATTCTCCAGACCGACTGAATTTAAAAGCTCACCAGATGTGTTGTTGATTTCGACATTGCCCCAACATAACTAGCACCAGTACGCGCAATAAGCTTGATAAGCTTGAACCTCTCGATGCCATGGTAACCACTAACTGTAGCAACAACGGATTCCATTCCTCGAACAGAATTCAAAGAAGCACCTGAATAGCACAAATGACCATCAGAACACAAGTTTTAATCTTAAAAAGCAACTTCATTCTTCTGAATAATCAGTAAAAAAAATTGCATAGGAATTAGAGCGAGAGAAAGGAATTATCGCACAATCGATCACACGAACCAAACATTAAACTGAAGGAATCAAGCTTGGGAATCGCGATAGAAAAATAAAAAATAGTGAACATAGGGTTAATCAGGAGGCAAAATGGATCTCGATTTGCCGCAGCTGACCACTGAAGATAAAAATTAACGAAATCAGAGAGAAAAAGGAACTATCGAGCAATTGATTCAGGTAAGAAAACTGTAAAATGAGTAAGATTACGATCAAAGATCGCGAATAAAATGAAAGCTGAAAGAAATCGAGTCGGCGAAACCGATGGGAGAGCTTTAAAAACTGCAATTGCAGACTCTTCGGAGGAAATACCTGGGATTCGCCGAGAGGCATGGAGATCCAAGGAGCCGGAATCCATGAGATTTTGGTCGGGAGTGGATTTAGGGTTTGGGAATTGCCGGGAAATTGAATTGTTATTGTTTGAAGTTCAGTGCGGGCTGGAATTTCAAAATTTTCTGGTTCAGACAGGGTTGGTTTTGGCTCAAACGATATCTGAAAACAACATGAACCCAAACCTAAACCTAAATCAACCCTACTAATATAAGAATCGGTTTGGATGGCGAGCAGGCCGGAGTGGTCATGCAATTATCATCTTAAATCTGTCTTACTCATCCAAACATTGACCAAAATTCTACTACCGAACTTTATTCCATCCAAATACGACGGCATCGAATCCAAAGTGCATGTTAAATTCTCGTCGTAACTTCATAAGTACTTTAATCACAAATTACAATAATTACAATTCAAATATATTTATTTAGATTGATGTCTGCAATTAATGAGAGCAACATAATAAATATTAGTTGAACTAATCATAATGATCATGTTTGTTACTTAGCTTCTTGAATTCAAAAAATCATAATCTATTTTTTGGTAAACAATAAATCAAATTATTCAAAAGTGAGGTTAACATCCAAAATATTAAATCATTCAAGCTCATTTTAATTTTTTATGCCGAATATTTCTTTTAGTTGTACTCACTATTATTGTATGTGAGAAATCAAGATTTCAAAAAATTATAGTGTAGATTTATAGTACGCAAACTCATATTTAAAATTAATTAAGGGCATATTTAGTTAGCAAAGTATTTTTGTTCATTTTTATTATATAATTACACATAATTAATTTATTATAAGTTTATTTACTTTCAATCATTTTTTAATATAAAAAATTTAATTTTTTCATATTTTTTATGAAAATGAATTTATTTTTTTATATTTTATTTTTGTGTTATAATAATATTAATAATATTTATTCTTTATTTTTTAAGAATTTTAAATTACTAATATTTCACATATCAGTAATTATATTTTTAAAATATGTTTTTATCAAATCAAAGGTTGATAATATTTTTTTTCCACTTCTAAGATTAGAAGCGAAAAAAAATAAAATGTTCACGCTTTGTTCACTTTGAAGGATAATTATTCTTTTAAAATGGATTATCGGGGGACATAATAATTCTGGTTGCAATTTCCACAAAATGTTGGACTTTTATTTAAACATTGCGTTTATTATAAATCCCTGGAATGGGCCCGGACGAAGCCCGAGTCGGTTTCTCGTGTCGCTCGTTTGTTCTCCTCGTTCTTGATCGGAAGATGAACTCCTCGTCGGGCGGCGATGGGAAGCACGACGATGACGCCGCGCTCGCCGAGTTCCTCTCCTCGCTCATGGACTACACCCCCACCGTAATCTTTTCTCTTTCTCGTTTTCTAATTTTCTTTATGCAAATCCAGGAACTGAATCGACTTCTTGCCGTTTTTGTTCGGGTTTCAGATTCCGGACGAGTTAGTTGAGCACTACTTGGCTCGCAGCGGCTTCCAGTGCCCCGATCTCCGCCTGTAGGTACTCGCTTTCTTTGATTTGCTGGTTCTAGGGCTCGATTCCTCCTTCCGTCAAATAAAATTTCTTTTTTCGGAGTTGTTTTGTGATTTAATTGATGAAAAGATCGGGAGTTTAGGGCTGATATTTTTCAGATATATTGTTTGGTGGGACTGGCCATTGGTATTGATAGTAGAAAGCGATCTGCTCGGAAGAAACGAGCCTAACTGATTGACACTAGGGCTGTTGTGATGATGGGTTATTTGTATGAATTGGCTAGAATAAGAAGCTTTTTTAACCACAATTTGAATGGCCGTCAAATGCCATGCTATGTGAGGATTATGATTTTGACACGCGTTGTTTTGTGGGTATTGGCCCATTGGGCATATGGGATTTGGACTTTGAGAGACATCGATTTGGGGAAATTTGTTTGGACAAACAATGTTTTAGAAGTTGATAGATGGCCAATTAGCAAATATGTCGGATACTCACTCAGTAGGAGGAAATTGTTTAAATGCTTGAAATGGGATATTGGTGTAGGTGTCCAAAGCTAAGTTTTAAAAGATATCTGATTGGTTTGGGATGTATGGGCAATTGAGGAATTTGCATTGATGGTAACTAAGGTTAGAAATGAATTTGTGATTTTTCGTAGTGGGTATGCAGATGATGCACAAGGTTTATCATTTAATGTGATCGTTTTATCAGGTAAGCAGCACTATCAATGTGTGTTGCTACGCTGTCAAAACTGGTCTGGACATTGAAGTAAAAAATTCATAGGGCCGTGTCTGGTAGGATTGCTGGTCCAATTGTGAATGTTTTACATATATTGTCTCTTACATAGCCTAAGTCTTCATTGCCCAGTCTAGGTTATATAGAAATAGTTCTTAGTGCTAATAACAACTCTTTTTTTGAATGATGCATTGAAGGGTATTGCAACTATGTCGTGACATGTAAGGCTAGGAATTGAATCTCACTTACTTCAATGTTTCTGGATTGAGTTTCTAACTTGGTCTGTTTCATGTTAAGTGAGTTTTCATGGTTCACACATAGGATAAGACTGCCCTGCTTGAGTGGGTTTAAGGTCTCTATCTGCTCAACTGACTTCTGGAGTGGAGACAGCTCATTCTGGTCCAATACATTCTTGTCTGACCAAATTGTTTTGTGAAATACGATGTCATGGACAATAGAACTAAGTGTAGAATGGGTAGAAGAAACTGGGGAAGTTATTTGTCAAGACTCTGGAGTTGAGTGTTGCTTGTCTAAATGACTGCGATTCTTCTTTTACAATAAAAACCTTTACTATGATTGCATAAGCACAGGAAAAGTGAGAGTTCACAATCAGGGCCTATTTGGCTACATTGGAAAACAATCTTAAGAATCTTTTTCCATAGGATTTGGGCTTGCACGCAAACCAATTCCTATTAACTTTCCTATGTATTGTCATGGTAGTGGTAGGTAGTTCTTCTTACTGGTGGGAGGGAGGTTCATGTGTGCTACATCCATAGGAAAACTAAAAAGAGGTGAGACCTCTTTCTATTTTTCTTATGGAATCCATGATTCCAAAAGAATTCCAAAAGAAAATGGTGGTCTCAAATGTGGTGCCAGACACCACTGGAAAAATTTGTTTATAGGAAATTAATCCAATGGAACCCCCAATTCATATGGAATTTGGGGGTATCCAAACTGGCCCTCAATGGAGAATTGCAGCCTATTAGTTGGCTTGGATATTTTCAGTCTCAATCCACCAATAAAACAATTTTCTGCAAACTTTTGTTACATGGTGGTATTCAAATGCACATGCTACTTCTGGGTTTTGTTTCATGATAAAATAATTGTGCACTTAGTGTTCCAAATGAGGTTCGTCCAGCTGCCCTGGCAGCCTCCTATCCGTAGGCATTCACCTGACTCCATGAAGTAATTGTACCCAGCAAATTCGGTTAAGCACCTGTAAATATCAGCCAATTTATGCTATTTATTTATTATTTTATTATCTATATTCTATACTATTAGATGTGGACTACTTTGTAATTGAATAAGTTATATGCATGGACTAAGTGATGTACTAATTGTTATAACAGCCTGTAAAGATACAAACCTTCAATTTTTAATTAGTTTTTACCATCCAATTCTCTCTATTTTTTTCTATTTTATCATTACATAAATTTATATACTCATACACAATTTTTGGTGATGTATTAATTCAAAATCATGTACACGATTGCTATGTGCCTGTTCCATTAACTACATCATAGGTTTACTGTAAGGTTTATAGGCATTCATTTATTTTCAATCCAAACTGTTTCTTCTTCTTTGGAGCTGTTTAAGTTATATATTCGGACTTAACCTCTATTTCCATTGTTCACAGAACAAGGCTGGTAGCTGTTGCTGCTCAGAAGTTTATTACTGATGTTGCAAGTGATGCTCTTCAGTATGTTCAAACTGCTTATATTTTTCTCTGTTTTCCTATATTTCTTATGGTTATCATGTTGTTGATCATCTACTGGTACTCGATGAGTAGAAACTGTAGAATCCAAACTAACAACCTCCTAAAAGGGATGGTACTGACCATCAGTTTATTTTCCTAAAGAGAAATGTGCCAGTGCATTGATATGCTCTATCTTCTTCTATTTCTAAAATTCCTTTCTGTTAAGACAAATTGTTAAATTAGCTTGTTTGGATTGTCTGCATTTGCAAATTGCTGATGTTTTGGCATCCGGTGGCTTGATATTATGGTGTTTTAAAGGTATAATGACTAAATTGTTATTTTAAAATTTTCTCTGACCTGCAATCCAGTATGTAGGATTAATCCATACATGGAATATGGTCTTATCATTTGGATAATCACTGTCATCACTAACAGTATAATGCACAAATCTGAAGTTCTGAACTTAAAATACCAACTCCATAGTATCCCGCTGTTTTTTCATTCTATCATGAAGGAAGAATATATTTGTGCAGATCGGAGATGTATGAGTTGTGATTTTTTGTCTGTTGTTCCATCACAGGAACTAGTTTGTCATCCTAACCTGTTCTAGATTATGAAATGAGTTTGTGAAATTTATATCTTGCTAATAGCTAATAACTGTATATATGCATAATCTGGTCATGAAGATTTTCTCTCTTAAGGGAACTATTCTTGCAATTCAGCACTTAGCTTCAACCATATGTTGTTCTTGCTAATCGCATCATACATTCTCACTCTAGACCGAACTACGCCTGTTTCCAGTTGACCTGTAACATACACTTTCTGCCAAGGATCACCAAACATTCACTGAAGAGACCGAGTGGCTGGTTTTTTCCATATAGCTGAATGTCGCTTTATTTTTGTATTTAGAGAATAGAAACTATCTTTAACATTGAAATCTGTACAAAATAATGAAGAGCTCAACACTGGCATTTTCTTTTACCTGTTTCTATGGGCATTGGATACAAAGCACAACTACATGGTTTTAATTTTTTGCACTCTACTTTCCCCAAATAACTTTTGTGCTTTGTGTACCTGAGTTGTCTTTTATGTCAGTATGCACCTTATATGGATTACTATTTCTTGAAAGTTGCATCTGACTAATATTAAACAGCCAAGTTGGCTCTTGATCTTATATTGGTTGCACATGTTAGTATAGTTTTGGGCTTGGAAAATGATTAAAATGAGTTCTGAGATCTCTTTGTATCAATGGTCTTTCCTTCTGTATTTCCTCAGTCTGTTCCTTTTCCTGATTTAGGCATTGCAAGGCTAGGCTTTCAGCGCCTGTCAAGGACAAAAGCAAGCAGCCAAAGGTACTGCTTTAAATACGTACATTTAGTTGTTTTTGTTTGTTTGTTGTGTCTTAATGGTAACAGTGTTCATGATTATTTTTTCTTTGTGACAGGAGAAGCGGTTAGTCCTGACAATGGATGATCTTTCCAAAGCCTTGCGTGAGGTAATAAATATCTGACGCAGTTTTTGTTCTCTTATCTTCTCACTGGCAGTCATTTTGTTGTTTATTTGGTATTTGTTGTGCATTTCTCATGTGAAATGCGCAAACAATCAGAAGAAACTTAGTTCTTGCTAATTTGCTATCTTGAGCAGGAAATAGATTTTTTTTTGTATTGCTTATCTGGGGAATTTCTAAGTATATTGTGAAACTAATTGTTAGTTAAGAAAAAAGGTCATTTATGTTATATATGAGTCTGAACGAAATACCTTAAACATCTGTTGAAGAATGTTATCCTTAACTTTCGTTACCACATGTTATGTTTCGAGTTTAGCTGCTTCTTTCCTTGTCCAAATTCTACAGTCTTTCTACACATGAAAAAACTGGTGCTTGTTCTCTCATTTCTTGGACAGCATGGTGTGAATATGAAGCATCAGGAGTATTTTGCTGATAACCCTACATCTGGAATGGATCCTGCTTCCAGAGAAGAGAATTAGTTTCCATGAATTTGTGTCAGTGGTCCAGGATATGTACCAATCTGGTACCCTTTTTGTAATTTTTAAAACATAGACTCATGTCTGTTTCACAGTATTCCTGGAACATGTAATCAATGTTTAAGCTATTTTGCTTCCCCATATGTGTAGTTTTACCATCCTTAGCTTTGAGCAGATATGGTATTTTCAATTTAAATTTGGCTAATTGTGCATACAGCCTTGCAAAAGTTGAATTTTCTTGGATAACAAAGTGAAATTATGTATACATCCTTAATTTTCTTTTTCACTGATGGTGCTAAATGTGAACTTCTGAGGGATGTTTGGCATAAACCCAAAATTTTCATGGACACTTTTCTGTACATACCTGCTGTCCAAATTCAATTTTACTGGTTCTCGCACACGCACACAATTAGCCAAATTTTTACAGGGATACATGCCAAAACCCCCTGTATTGCTGCTTGGTTCTCCATTTCAATTTGTTGATTCATGTTGATGCTAATTCATGCTGTGAGTGTATTCTACATGTAACTTGTGTGTCTATCAATAGTTGCATGAGCTGTGTATTATAACTTGTGTTGTTCGTTATAATCACTTCCTGATACAATCCGATTAAGCTCATTACATGTGTTGTGTATGCAAGTCCATATACATCTTGGTTTCTGAATCATGTTTTTTATGTATTGCTAATTAGCCTACATGTAGACATGTTAAAATAATGAATTCAGTCATATTTTAGATTTTGAGTTCTGTTCTGCTTTGTTGTGAATCCAAATGGAGCCAAGTTTTGTGCATTTGCTCGCCCTAACATGGCTTTCATTGCCATTGCGGTATCTGAATTTCTTATGCTTGATTAGGCTCCGCTATCTCATAGGGCAAAACCGTAGTTTGAAACATGGATAAGGCCACAGAAAAAGAGCAAGACCACCTGACCTCCAGAGAAGCATCTCAATAGCACTTGGTTATTATTATGTTGTTGGAAGCATTTGTTGCTAATAATTATGATAACTGAATCTATTGTATGGCTGTTAATGATCCCACATGCTCTAGCTGCTTGTCAGGAATGAATATGGAAGTTATGGAGGTCATGTGTATGATCCTGATCTCAGAGCACTATTGGTGTACCAGCAGGCTCAAGGTCATGACATGGACAACCGATGAGATCTCTAGCATATGATACTGGACATGATTGACAGATGCATCTCAATTGGCACACCTTTCTTGTACGTTACACAAGGTTGGTTCCCTCCAAAATGGTAACAACTCAAAGAAAAGGTATAATTCCCATTGATTTGATCCTCTGTCATCAAAAATTTGGGCCTTGGATTAGATTGGTATTGTGCCCTTAAATCACTATTTACTGAGGAAGCATTTATTTGTAAAAGGTCATCAAATATAGAGTTAAATTTGATTTGTCATTGTTTGCTTGATTCTACTCAAAACCCACTCATAAACTATCTGCATCACATCTTGTTTTTAGGCCACATCTATATTTGAGAACATAGACTTTTTTGGCTAAGCTGGTTTGTGATTTCAGGTTAATTGGTCCAGTGACAACATTAATAATAAATTTGCTAGTGTATTGACATGTTAACCTGAGTTCAGGTGGATTTATCAATCTAATTGGTGGATTTAACTGGACCCATTCTATTTTCTTTATCATTTATTTTCTACATAAAATGAGGGTTTTTCTCATTTTTGTGGTTCAAGACTAAGTTCCGATGGAATCAGATTTCTTAGACCATTCCTAGTAAATGTCCTTTCAAACCAAGAAGATACAGAAGGTAATTAGAATTAGCACAAAGTGCATTAACCTTCTTGGATACTTTTCAAATGAAAATTCTGGCAACCAAGCCATATTCTCCTTTCTTCATCCCTCCATTGTAGGATACCAATTCTTCCCTTTTGAATGATTCCATCAAGGGCTCTCTCTTCCATTGGTGACCTAGCTCCTATTCACATCCATGCCTGTTAAGAGAATCTTAGAGCCCGCAAAACAAAGGCCTCACTACCTAACCACACAAGGCTTTTCAGCATTAGGATTCTATTTAATTGGCTCGATTAAACTAATGCAATGTGATTACAGCAAGCAAGAATCAGTGTTAAACAAATGTACAAACAAAGGGAAGAAGGGAGAGAAAAAGGAGATTTTTGCATATCTACCTTTGTAGATCTGGACTCTTGCATGCATTCCTCTCGGTTAGTCCTGTTACTAGCATTAGTTGAACAGAGAAGTGTAGATTTATGAAATGACCATTGTTCTCATTCGCAAATATGCATTCATTCTGGAACATAGATTACACCGACATGTCAGATGTATGTGTGCAAGAATCCAAGGTTTCCAGGGACATGTGTGCAGATGTCAGCTTGATTGCAATTCTTAGGTTTTGAAAGGGTGTAAATGCACAAAAAAAAAGTCCCAAGAGAGCAAATAGTCTCAGGAGATTTCATCATTGGCTACTACCCAAACTAGGACCTCGATCATTTTTATTTTTTGAGTTTTTAGTGGAAAACCACATGTTTTATTACGAATTTACAAAAAATTACTTATGTTATCATTATTAGTAAAATATTATTTGTTTTATACTATAAATTTACAAAAAATCACCTTGATTAAAATATTAGAAAAATATTTTTTTTATTTTTATTTTATCAATCAAAGTAATATAATCGATTAAATTATTTTTATTTGATTCTACTTCAAACAACCAGTTTTTATTTATCGAAGACAAAACTAAATTTTTAATTTTTAATTTCATAAAATTAGGTAGCTGGTCTTTTATAAAAACTAAAATAAAATAAATTATTTTTATATTGATTTAATAGTTATTTCAGCTAAAATTTTAAAAAAATAATTTTGATTTTTCTATTAATTTTAATTGGTAAAATCGAATTAAAATAGAATATTTTTTAATATTATAATTGAGGTTTTTTTTTCATAATTAAGTATAAAATAATAAAATTTTGTCAATAAAGATAAGGTAAGTATTTTTTTTCAAAAATTTGTAATAAGACGTGTGGTTGATTGTTAAAAATTCTCATTATTTTATTTTATTTTTTAGTTAGCTGGTGCCAAACATACCAGAAAGTCAAATCTCCAAGGAAACCCTAATATTGACTAGCTTAGTGGTCAAGAGCACCCATTTAAAGAGAACCAGAAAGCTGTCTTTTGACCAAACCCCCCTTCCCCTAAAGTTCTACTAGTTGTCTTATATATTTTTTCCATTTTAACATAAAAATTTTCCTTTAATGGTACAAAAATATTCACGGTGTGATTTTCCTTAAGTTGCAATTTTACGCAATTCTTTTATGGCAAAAAAAATAGAGAAAAAAGGTTATGTATATGTGTAAGAATTTATGAAGCACAAAGTAATCACTGTTGGATATATATAAATCTCATAAAAATAATTTAACTTGTGAATTTATTGTTTTTGGAATGTGATGCATTAGTCAAAACCTAAAGCAGAGGAAAGTAGAGGAATCGAGGAGAAAAGTTTGCATGTCATAGTGAGGTGTAAAAAATATGCATAGTTCTCCTTTGGGGTTGCTCTAAGTGGGAGCTTCTCCAAAATAATTAAACAAAAAAGTAGATTTGTGTTAACTAATCAATGATAGCTATCAAGCCTCATCCGAACCAGCTAATAGTGTTTTCGTGATTCCTTCTAATCTGGTTTATACATGTCGGTATGCTTTATATCACTGACTTTATTACCATGGCTGAGGTTATGTGGAGATGATATTTAAATTGTGAGATCTCTTTAAAATCCAAAAAAAGATTTTGGTTTGAAGGTTTTGGGGCCGCAGGAGATAAAACAAATATTATTAGAAGAAGAATAGGAAGATAAAAGATGAAAAATATCTAAGTCTGCTGAATGGAAAGTAGCCACTAGGTCTATCCACCCAATTCATATGTTTGGTTATTTCTAGGATTACGAACTCTTTTATGAAAGCTTGTAAATCCTTGAAAATTAGACTTGCAATTTTAATTTTCTAGTATATCCACAAAAATTTGTTGAAATTGCATGTATGTCTATTTTTGTGACAAATGCTTGGATGACTAGTTTTTTTTTTTTTTTTTTTGCATGTACACTCTCCAAATATCACATTAATGATGTTAATAATAGCTCCTTACTCACCTTAATACTTTTTTCCCTCTAACAGAGGTTCTGGGGCTTAATTTTCATCTGAGACAGATGAAGTGTTATTAGATGTATTTTCAATCATTAGTAATACTTTGCTTGTTTTCATACGATTAGCATAACAAGATAGATAATATTAAACATGACAAGAAAACTTGGATCTTTAGAATTGCTAGAAAACATAGGTGCTCCCTATGATACTTAGCTGACACTAAAGCCATAACTCAAAGATCTAGCTTTATTTTGAGATATGGCCCCAAGTAGAGGACCTCACAATCCATTACCATAATCACAAAGACACTCCTCCTTCCGCTAAACTGGATTGGAAGCCAAGGGGTCCCAGGGGTAAAAGTAGGGCAACAATGTTCGCAAAAGCAACAATCGTTGGGGTCAAATTGAAAAGCAAAGGACTACAACATCCTTGGTTTTTCTGAGTGGTTTACCACTCTATGCATCCTCCACAACTCAGCCAATCTACACGATCCTAAATAGTCCCACATGGTTTACCATTCTACAAGGCTTTACGCTTCCTTCTGCTCTATAAATAGAGACCCAAGTGAAGCCTTGCAACCTTAAGCCCTCCTCTTCAAACTACTCAACAAAACAAAGAAAAAGAGAGAGAGAGAGAGAAAGAAGAAGAGAGTGATATATAGATCAAATGGGAGGAAGTCAGTCTTCATCCAAGTCCTCATTCTGTGGCTGCTTCGGCTCGCACTCCTGCGAAGATGACAGTGAGTGGGAGCCTAGGTGCATGAGCAAAGTCCGCCCGAGCGATGAGGATCGGGGGTACTGGGTCGGTGATCCCTACGTCGATACCAAGGCCTCCGACTTCATTGCCAAGTTCCATCAGTCCCACTTTGCTGACCCTGAGACCGTCACCGTCTAGCCGGCCGCCAGCCAAGGGGTGTCAACCCTTAGTAGCCCTAACATTTGTAGTGTTTATGATCCTGCTTTGAACTCCTAGTAACTTGTTAATAAGAATTATTATTGAAGGAATAACATGCGAGATCTTTTGTGTTGTTTATCTTGGTGCAGTTTAGAACTCATCTTTTAGACTACTTTCACCTACATTTCTCTCTCTCTTCTTCGTGAAACTCTAGTGTCAGTTAATTTGCAGGATTTTAAAATGTCATGGTATCATAATTATGTTTTGTTGTGCCCACCAGTGGAATGAGATCCAACCAAGATTTGATTGGAGATCTAACAGATGCTCTAATTTCCTTTCTGGATATTACAGTCTATGCTACCACAAAGAACTTGGCCTAGCATGTCTTTTCTCTAGATATTTTTAATGCATCAAGTCAGAAAACAAATATTTATTGTTTAGAGAAATCACCATATATTTAAGACTGTTTATGGCTTATTTTCTTTTAAAATATAGTTTAAGAATCTTCTTTTTGTGCAAAAGACAGAAAGGGTAATGTCATTATCAAATTAAATTAAATCTACTCTATAATTACAATCCAAAAAATATTCATTATTATTGTAAACAAAATTAAAAATTACTATAATATCTCTATCTACTGCATTTATAGGTGAATAACCAGATATGCCATATTGCAGTACTAAAAGCTTAGTCCGAACTTTTTTGTTTTTTCAAATTGCCATCGTACCCGAAGATATTTATTTTATTATCAGTAGGTAATCTGATTCTATTTTTCCTTTACTATGCATCAACCTATGTCATAACTGCATCCAGTTGTATGAGAAATTGATTTGTTTGCTATGGTCAAATGACTTCATTTTAAGTGTGATTCTTCTTCAAGCTCTGTCAGTATCAAAAGCACAAAGAAGCTTCATGCAATTTTGCTATTTCATTATAAATTAGGCTTCGATCCACCATGTTAAGGCCATTTCTGGCCAAAGAAAGGCCCTTCTTTATCTCATTCTAATGTTCTTTGTGAGTCACTTTTGTCCTCTCATCCTTCCCTCTCTTTGATGAGCTCCCCTTTTGTTGCTTAAAAGAAATTCATTTGATTATTCCAAAACGAACTTGTGTTTTGATTCTTCTCGTGATCACCTTCGTCGCTCGATCATGTTGGAGATTCTAATTCTCTGCATGCATATTGATTTTCTTCGTGTTGGGGGGGGCTTAACTGGATCAAACATAGCTTTGGAGCCATAGATTCCTTTTGGAAAAATAATGGCTGGTGTACAAGATTCAATTTTTCTTCATACCAAAAACAAACAATTGCATTATTATTATGTTGAAGAATTAATATATAAATTATTAGTGGTGAGACTTTGTGTAGGGTTTGGAATGTTAGCTCATTGGACGGAGAATTGAGGGTGCCTTCGTTAGATTTCCTGATATTAAAATCAGGAATTTTTGCGTGCATACCCTTGAAAAACATTTATACTTCTCTAAATTATTATTATTATTATTATTTTTACGCATGTCCATCAAACTAAAATAACATTCATTTTTTGATAAAAAATTATAAAATGAACATTATTAATAAAATATCACTTGCCTTGTTGTATACAAACCACTTGACGGTCAATATTTTTTATATTAAATTAAATATTAAAAATTAGATAAAAATGCTGATCAAAAGTCATTATTTGAATATTTTTATTATAATATAGGTGATTTTTTTTTTTTTTACCAACGGAGATAAAAATGGCGATTTTTTTTTATAAATTTATTATAATTCAAGTGATTTTTTGCTTAAATATTTTCAGTTCTAATACGATTATAGATATATTTGATTGATAGGTGACCGTTTATTATAACTTTACTAATATCGAAATGGTCAACAAAATATGATCCAATAATAAGCAGATATATCTCAAAAGAATAATTTATCCCTATCCATCCCTGCTTTCTTACCTTTTCCATCTGATGGAGAAGGCAAGCTGTTCTTCACTAAACCCGTCACTCGAGCTATAAACAGTAAAGGGCCGGATATAGGCCCCCAATGTTCAATCCTGGCCCGAAATGTAAACGGAAGGTCCGAGATTATAGCAGTCCTTACTCTTTTTTTTTTTTTTTAATCTTGAAACTCGGAATCTGAAGCTTAAACGCGATACTTACCTTTCGGGCTTTGGGCCGTCGCAGGCCCTTTGACAATCGTAGTAAGCGCTCACTATTTTGAGTCCGATGATCGACATTTAATTCTCGTCTAATGTGGTTTAGTGCTTCTAATCTGGGTCCAATTCATGCACTAAAAAAGTTGAGTCATAGAAAGGGACTTGCACTTTTGTTTGAGTAAAAAGTCTGGTGCTCCTATTTGATGTCCAACCCCTTATATTTTAAAATATTATATGCAAATCCTCTGAGAATTTAAATTTGTTTATAAACTTCCCTTGTTAAATTATACCCATCATCTACGTAGATTTTAGCTTTTTAGCCATGCATTCACGAGGATGCCCTCAACGTAAATAATGGTGAATGCCGAGGATATTTGCTTCGTATACAATCAGTATTCAGGAAATTATATTGATCATAGAAAATTTTAGAATTTCATCTGAAAAAAAATAATAAGATCCATATTTTCTTATATTGAAAGGTAAATCGATTATATATATATATTGAAATACTCAATTTCATAAATGATCTTGGCCTTAAATTAATAACAAAGAACATACTAGGGTTCTATTGAAAAGAAACCGAGTCGCAAGGAGTCAAGTGTAATTCTTACAATATATAGGGGTCTCCGCGTGAAAATCCGAACAAAATGGGGGTGTCGGGGATGCATGGACGGAGAGCTTTCAAGCGATCACATCTCACGTGAGTCGTGATCCGTCCTTGCAAGCTCCACCAAATATTGTTCTTATCTTTTATTTATTTATTTATTTATTTATTTATTTATATCTTTGAGGCAACACTATTTAGCTTTCAATCTTACTGTTTGATTAAATCCAATCGGTTTTGATCACTAGTTCATCCTGATTCTCGCTTTTGACTAAGAGGCTCTGCATGCATGGGTTGTAATCCATGCAAACATGACCTATCTTTATATATTTATTAGATTATTTGACTCTTTATTTTTGTGCTTGTGACAGTCATTGAGATTCTCTATCGACAAGAAGATAAATTATACTTAGAACACAAACATATTCGCCGTCGTTCTAATTTTGACATCCACTCTTAACAAAAATCAATCTCTGTACTATGGATTAAAATGATACTTATTTTTACGGTCATACAAAAAAAAAAATTAATTACGCTTTTGCATACATAACCTTCTAATAGGGGTCAGCAAAAAAAACCAAAAACCGATATGTCGAACCGGTTGAGAATCGTACCGAAAAACCAGATTTCAGATCAAACCGGTACAGTTCCGATTCTGAAATTTAACAAAATCGGAAAACCGGTTCCGGTTTCGGTTCTACGTTATCTGAAAAATCGGTGAACTAAAACCGTACCGGTTTAATTATATATATATATATATATATATAATCAAAACCCTAACCCTAACTCTAATTGTTGCGCCGCCTCGCCCTTGCCTTGCCCCTGCGCTCATAGCAACGCGCCGATGCCGCTGTCGTCGTCGCCGCCTCGGCCTCGCCTCGACCCTGCGCTTGCAGCAACGCGCTGACGCCGCCGCCTCACCCTCACCCTCGTCTTGCCCTTGAGCTCGTAGCAACACGTCGACGCCGCTTCGGCCTCGGCCTCGCCCTCGCTCTTGCCCCCGAGCTCGCAGCGATGCCGCCTCGCCTTCACGCTTGCCCCCACGCTCACAACGACGCCGCCTCGCCCTCGCCTTCGCCCTCGTCGCGATGCCGGAGCTTCGGTATACCGGTTTTAGAACCGGTTTAGAACCGGAACCGAAAAATCGGTTCTTTATCCAAACCGGTACGGTTCCGGTTCTTAATTTTTTGAGAACCGGAATTCGGTTCCGGTTCTAAAATATTAACCGGTTTTGCTCACCCCTACCTTCTAAAATGGCAAAATTTTAACCTAAGCTCAAAAAAAGGATTTTTGCAGATATATCCCTAAAAAAAAATTTACGTTTTTGTTTTTCGAAAAACCGGAATACGGAGAACCTTCTAAGTATAGGGTTTATATTAGGAAGTTTTTCTTACATAACCCTATAAATATCTGAAATTGCATATATGCTCTTATACAAATTAAAATTGTATTTATATCCTTCAAAGTTTTGTAACTTACAAAAATACCCCTGTGATTTGCCTCCATCAAACTTTGTCAGTATAAAGTAAATATTATTTGGATTAAAATATTACCGTAAATGTGGCCATGGGCCATGGCGGGTGGAGCTAGCAGGCCGATTAGATACGACAGTTTTCAAATCGCCCTTCTGGGTTGCGAAGCGGATTGGGCGGGGTTAGGCCCGGCCCATGACGTACGGCCCACTAGCCCGGCGGTCCCGGGCCCGGCGACAGTCGTACGCGACATTGTCGTTTTTGGATCTGTTTTTAGCGAAATATTGCTGTCAATTTGTGGCATTTGATTGGGTCCAACCCTGTGGCGCGCAACAATGGAACAAAACGATGAAGCTTACGAGGCTCACATGATAGCCTCCATTCAATTTCGCTCTCCGTGAAAAAACTGCAACCCAAATTGACATCGCCTTCTTAATTTATATCTCAAATTTATAATTTTTTATATACGACGTGTCGACGAGGTAAAACAACATTTGTACGAGAACCTGCATTGAGCCTCTCTGCTTATCGAAAACTACCGCCTCAACATTTGTACTATTAACAGTAAATTTATTTTCGTCAATTTTTATTATTTGATTGTTTGAAAGTGCAGAATAAATTAAATTTTATTATCATATTTTTTATTCAAAATAATTGGTAAAAGTATATCTAATGGTATTTTAAATTAGAAAGTCCGGCTTCGCCAACCCCGAGACCGTCCCCGTCTAGCCGGCCGGCCGCCACTGGGGATCACCGCCCTCGCAGCATTGCCTCAAAACGTTAATAGTCTTACTATTTGTTGTGTTATGGCCTCCTATGAACTCCTGGTAGCTTGTTGTCAATGTAGAATTGTTATTGAAGGAATAACGCGAGACTTATTCGATATGTTGCGTCTTCTGTGGCGATTCTCTCGGTGCAGTTTGGAGCTCCTCTTCTGTAGTTCTCTTCTTGAACTTTACAAACACCCAAATAATATAATTGGACAAAATTAAGTCGCTAATTTTATTCATTGTATCATGTTGATGTGTCAAAAACTATCTAATTAAGACATAAAATTAGTTAATTTTGGTCACTCATCATACTCGGCCATGGTCTATTGGCCACTTGAACCTGGCTCAATAAAGATTTGATTGGAATTAAAGCAACTATTAGGAAGAGTTTCCTTCAAAATCTGATTTTGATTTTGAAGGGATTCTTTTTAATTTTGATTTATGTGATAATTTAGTTTTACATGTAATAATTGATCAAATAGAGATGAACGTAAGTAGCAAATTCAACCATTTATACTCTACATTTGTAGAAAAGTGAAAACATGTGATTTGGATTATTTGCTCTTTTCCTCCGCGGCATTTGAACCAGTTGATTTGATGAACTCGACTAATCTTTGGAAGTCGACAAAGGAGGATCCCCCTTCCTTCACACTCTCCTTCGCCGTCTTCGCCATTGCAGTTGCCGACTTCTTCAACTCCTCAGCTCTGTTCCCCTCCATTGCTTCCCTCACCATTCTCTCCACAGTGCTCCTACTCGACACATCCTTCATGTCCAGTCCAATTCTCCACACTTCACCAACAAACCTACTATTGATCTGCTGGTCCGCGAAGAAGGGCCAGCAAATCATGGGCACGCCGGCCACCACACTCTCCAGCGTCGAGTTCCACCCGCTGTGCGTCAAGAAACACCCAATTGCAGGGTGAGTCAGCACTTCCTCCTGCGGCGCCCATTCAACCAGACATCCCCTCTCTCTCGTCGCGACAGCCAACTCTGCTGGCACGTATCCATCTCTTTCTCTGTCATTGTCGTTCTCGTTAACCAGATCCGAGCGTATGACCCAGAGAAACCGATGACCCGAGTTAACTAACCCATGCCAGAACTCCACCAAATCCTCTCGGGTTACCACAGTATAGCTTCCAAAACTGACATACACCACGGAACCTGCTGGCTGGCTGTCAAGCCAATTCAAGCAAGTCCTGTCTTCCGACCATAAGCTAGCAGAATCAATTGCATGGGGATCAATGGAAGATCTGAAACTTTCGAGCAGAGCATGAAGAGGACCGACTGCGTAGATTGTAGGATACGCAGCGCGAACGTGAGACAGCACAGGGAGCTCCATACACTCGCATGTGTTGAGAATGAGGGCCCTTGCTCGACTTGTGCTCGCAGTTACTTCGTAAACAAATTGAAGAGTCGGATCCTTGGTGTCCCTCGCCTGCCTTATGAAGCTCGGGAGATCCCTCCGTCTCAGGAGATTCTCCATGCCCGGCACAGCAAGTATGCTTTCATCCATGTCGGCAACTTCTACGGCTTATTTAGGAAAAGATTTTAGAGTTCGATTTGGATGGCGAATGTCATCAAACTAAAAAAAAATTAGAGTTTTTGGCAAATTAACTACTTTTTATTATTAATTTATAAAAAATAATTTATTTTATCATTATTATAAAAAAATTACTCACCCTATATTATAAATTTATAAAAAATTACTTTAATTAAAATATTTAAAAATATTATATTTTAGTTTGATTTTATTAATTGAATATTTAAAATTCACTTTTATCATAATTATGAATTGGTTGTTCGAAATAAAACAGAATAAAAATAATTTGACATTTTATATTAATTCAATTTATAAATTTAAATTAGAATAAAATATTTTTAAATATTTTAATTAAAATATATAACTTTATAGTATAATTTTTAGTAAAAAATCACCTGTCTTATTACAAATTTACGAACAATTACTTATATTATCATTATTAATAAAAAAGTATTCATTTTATATTATAAATTCACAAAAATTACCTTAATTAAACTATTAAAACCATTTTATTTTATTTTATTTTTATCAATTAAATTAGTATAAAAATTAAATTATTTTTATTCGATTTTTAGTTTAAAGACAATTTTATTGTTTTTTAGACAATTTTATAATTGAGTTTGACAATTTTTTTAATTTTAATTGACAAAATTTTATTGTAATTTTTAGTTTCATAAAGTTTGATAACCAATCTTTTATAAAAATTGAAATAAGATAACTTATTTTTATATTAATTTAATAATTACTTATATTAAAATAAAATGAGAATAATTTTAATCTTTTTAATTTTAATTGATAAAATAGAATTAAAATAGAATTTTTTTAAAATACTTTAATCGAGGCAATTTTCGTAAATTTATATCATAAAACAAGTGATTTTTTTATTAATAGTGATAAAATAGATTATTTTTGTAAATTTATAATAAATAAGTAAATTTTTATTAAAAACTCTTTATAATATAAAATAAATAACTTTTTATTAATAATAATAAAATAAATAGTTATTTGTTAAAAACTGAAAGAATTCACAAACCTGGGAACGGAAGCTCCCCGGCTTGTATGAGATTGGGGATGCAGGAGTAAGCCCAGAAGCTGCAGGCGCTGGCGGTGCGGAAGTAGATCGTCGGAATCCCCCACTCCTCCGCAGCATCCATGGCGAAGGGCAGAACGCCGTCCACCACCACGCAGGTGACCGGCGGCCATCCGTCAGGGTCGCGTTGCTGACAAGCTTTCAATAGGTCTTTGAACAAAGAGCTTGAATTATACGTCAGTGACTCGAAGAGTTCCCAGAAGCGAGAGGCCGACCGGAGGTCATCATCGGGGAGGCCGTCAGGTATTGAGAGGAAGCGGAAGCCGGGGCGCTGTGAGAGGCGAGAGTGAGCAGGGGAGTGGCGGCGAAAGCGACCGTGATTGTAGTCGGTGAGGAGGAAGGAGACGTGTAGGCCGGCGAGGGACAGGAGCTCGGCGAACTTGAGCATGCAGTTGAGGTGACCCTGGGCCGGGAAGGGGAATACCAGCACATGCGCTACCATCGTGAACCAGTTGAAGCCGCAGCTGCCCCAGCTCAGCAGAAGATGAGATATATCAGGAAGAAGCCTTGGAAGAGGATAATGACGAATGGTCCGAGACAAAGAACAAGTGGCTCATTTTTGTTTTCTTGACGTGCGAACGATGACGTTAGAGTTTGACAAATTCTTTTTAGATTTTTTATTTTGTTTCTATTATGATTAATCATGTCCTAGTCATTAGGAAGTAATTGAGATTTTCTTATTCTATAGTCATTTTCTCTTATTTTTTAGATTTCATGATTTATACTTTGTACTGTATATAAAAAGGCCACGTTAGTATTGAATAAAGTAAATTTAGTTGTCTCAACTTCTCTTCCGTAATTAACAGTGATATCAAAGCTGTTGGTTGACAGAGACATAAGAGAGCAGCAGCAAACAAACAAATGACTTCTTCTGACAGTTTTGTATAACCCGCGATTCCGCGCTTTGATGGTCATTATGATCATTGGAGCATACTTATGGAGAACTTCTTGAGGTCCAAGGAGTATTGGCATGTTGTTGAATCTGGAATAGCAGAACCAGCAGCAGGAGCTACAGAAACGCAAAAGACAAATTTTGAAGCTTTGAAGTTGAAAGATCTTAAGACCAAGAACTATCTTTTCCAAGCAATTGATCGAGCAACTTTGGAGACAATTCTTTGCAAAGATACCTCCAAACAAATTTGGGATTCTATGAAGAAAAAGTACCGAGGGAATGCCAAAGAAAAGCGAGTGCAGCTCCAAGGACTTCGCACTGAATTTGAGACTTTACGTATGAAGTCAGGTGAATCGGTTGCAGAATTTTTTGCTAGAACGATGACTATTGCCAACAAGATGAGGATCCATGGAGAGAAAATGGAGGACGTCACCATCATAGAGAAGATTCTTCGATCAATGACACCAAAAATTAATTTTGTTGTATGCTCTATTGAAGAATCCAAAGATATTGATGCACTAACAATTGATGAGTTGCAGAGCTTTTTGCTAGTTCATGAGCAAAAAATTTTCCGGCAGGAAAAAAAGGAACAAGCACTGAAAGCCTCAATAGAAAAACATTCGACAACAAGAGGAGGCCGCGGAAGAGGACGAGGCCGAGGTAGAGGAAGAGGAAGCAGTGATCACAGCAACCAACAACAACATCAACATCAAGCAAATCAATTTCAATGAAGAGGAAGAGGATGTGGAGGCTTTCACTCAACAAATTATAGGCCAAAGTCAGCAGACAAGTCAAATGTTGAGTGCTACCGTTGTCATAGGTATGGTCACTATCAATCAGAATGTCGAACAAATTTAGATAAGCAAAATGGAGAAATATCTAACTTTGCAGAAAAGGAAGAAGAGGTGTCCCTTTTGATGGTATGTCATGTGGATGAAGAAACTCAACAAAACTTGTGGTATTTAGACACTAGTTGCAGCAATCACATGTGTAGAGATAAGAAGGCATTTGCTGACCTAGACGAATCCTTTCGCACTACTGTTAAGTTTGGTGACAACACCACCGGATCAGTTATGGGAAAAGGAAAGGTCACTCTTCAAACAAGAAATAACTCTGTTCATACTATTTCAAATGTTCTTTTTGTCCCAGATTTAAAGACCAACTTGCTTAGTGTGGATCAGCTTCAAGAGAAGGGGTATGAGATCTCCATTAAAGATGGGACATGCCGAATTCAAGATCCAAAGTTAGGCTTGATTACTCAAGTTAAAATGACAGCTAATCGAATGTTTCCACTTTATATCCATAGTACCACTAATTCATGTTTCTTAGTAAAGTTGAAAAATACAGCATGGTTGTGGCATTTTCGCTATGGTCACTTAAATTTTGGTGGCTTGAAGACACTCCAACAAAAGAAGATGGTGAATGGTCTGCCATTGTTCTTTGCTCCTATGCAAGTGTGTAAAGAATGTGCTATTAGAAAATAACATAGATATCCATTCCCCAAAGGAAAAATACAAAGAGCAAGGAAGTTATTGGAAGTTGTGCACTCAGATCTTTGTGCGCCAATTAATCCTGCTTCGAATGGAGGTAAAAGTTATCTCATCACCTTTATTGACGATTTCAGTCGAAAGACTTGGGTATATTTCTTACAAGAAAAATCTAAGGCTTTTATCGCTTTTAAAAACTTTAAAGCCCTTGTGGAAAATTAAGCAGGATGTTCAATACAGGTGTTGCGTACTGATCGTGGAGGGGAGTATATCTCAAATGAGTTTGCAGATTTTTGTGAGGCTCATAGCATTCAGCGACAACTGACAGCAACCTACACGCCACAAAAAAATGGGGTCTGTAAGCGCAAAAATCATACTATTCTAAATATGGTGAGGAGCATCCTGACAAAAAGCGGCGTTCCAAAAACTTTCTGGCTTGAAGCAGTCAATTGGAGCATTCATATTCTGAATAGAAGTCCTACACTTGTTGTTCAAAATATGACACCAGAGGAAGCGTGGAGTGGTCGAAGGCCTTGTGTGGATCATTTCAGAATTTTTGGGTGTATTTGTTATGCCCATATTCCAAACCAGAAAAGGACCAAGCTAGAAGACAAAAGTGAGAAATGTATTTTTCTTGGTGTTAGTGATTGTTCCAAAGCTTACAAACTATATAATCCTATCACCAAGAAAATTGTCATTAGCTGAGACGTCATCTTTGATGAAGAAACTTTCTGGAAATGGAGTGTGGTTGGTTCTCCACAGTGAATTCCTACAGATTTTGATGGATCCACTTCAAGATCAACAAGTAGTGGTGCAAGATTTACATGCAGCTGCTAGATAACCACGAAATAGAAAAAGACCAGCATGGATGAGTGATTATGAGGTAACAGGAATATCGATCTGAGGATCCACTTGTGCAGTTTGCTCTTTTTGCATATTGTGATCCTGTAACCTTTGAAAAAGCTGTCAAACAATTAAAATGGAGGAGAGCAATGGATGAAGAACTTGCAGCAATAGAAAGAAATAATACCTGGGAGTTAACAGAACTTCCTAAAGGACAGAAAACCATTGATGTGAAATGGGTTTACAAGACCAAATTGAAAGAAAATGGTGAGGTTGACAAATACAAAGCTCGGCTCGTTGCAAAGGGATACAAACAAGAACAAGGTGTTGATTACAACGAAGTATTTGCTCCTGTCGCAAGGCTTGACACTATTCGACTGGTGATATCCATTGCTGCTCACAATGCATGGCCTATCTATCAGTTAGATATAAAATCAGCATTTTTGCATGGTGACTTGGAGGAAGAGGTGTACATTAATCAACCACCTGGATACATAAAACAAGGCCAAGAAAATCAGGTATACAAGTTAAAGAAAGCACTATACAGACTAAAACAAGCACCATGAGCTTAGTACAGTCGTATAGATGCTTACTTTGCCAAGGTTGGATTTCTGAAATGTCCTTATGAACGCACACTATATATTCAATATGGAGACGATCGGAAAATATTAGTTGTGTGTTTGTATGTTGATGATCTCATTTATTTCAGTAATGATAAATTGATGTTAGCTGAATTTAAGAAATCTATGATGAAGGAATTTGATATGTCAGATCTGGGAATGATGCATTATTTTCTTGGTCTTGAAGTGGTGCAGTCAGTTGCTGGTGTATTTATTTCTCAGAAAAAATATGCCCGGGAGATTCTTGACAAGTTTAAGATGAAGGATTGCAATTCAGTGACAACTCCAGTTGAAGTTGACTTGAAATTCTCGAAGTATGAGACAGAGAGAAAAGTAGATGCTACACTTTACAAGCAAATTGTTGAGAGCTTGATGTATCTAACGTCAACAAGGCCAAATATTATGCATTCTGTTAGTTTGATAAGCAAATATATGGAGAATCCAACTGAAGTTCATCTTTCGGCTGTAAAGAGAATTCTTCGCTATGTAAAGGGGACTGCATATTTGGAATTCTCTACAAAAATGGTGGTGAATTGAAATTGGAGTTTTATGGATTCTCAGATAGTGATTATACAGGTGATGTTGATGATAGAAGGAGTACACCTGGGTCAGTGTTCATGGTGAATTCTGGAGCTGTCACATGGTCCTCTAAAAAGCAATAGATAGTAACATTATCAACAACTGAAGCCGAATTTGTTACTGCAGCATCCAGTACATGTCAAGAAATTTGGTTACGAAGGCTACTTGAAGCTTTGTACAATGCACAACAAGGCCCAACTGTGATTTATTGTGATAATAGCTCTGCCATTAAGCTGTCAAAAAATCCAATTCTACATAGGAGAAGCAAACATATTGATGTTCGGTTCCATTTTCTGCGTGATTTATGCAAAGAAGGTGTTATTGATTTAGCCTTCTGCAGAAGTGAAGATCAAGTTGCAGATATTATGACTAAGCCACTCAAAGATGATGCATTTGTGAAGCTTCGCAGTATACTTGGAGTGTGTTCTTCAAAGGATTTTGAAGTTATTTCCTAAACTGATTCTTCAGATATCAGTTTACGGGAGGGTGTTAGAGTTTGATCAATTCTTTCCAGATTTTTTGCTTTGTTTCTGTTATGGTTTATCATGTCCTAGTCATTAGGAAGTAGTTGAGATTTTCTTATTCTAGTGGTCATTTTCTCCTGTTTTTAGATTTCATGATTTATATTTTGTACTGCCTATAAAAAGGTCACGTTAGTATTGAATAAAATGAATTTAGTTGTCTCCACTTCTCTTCTGTAATTAACAATGACAAACTGGAGTTGTTAAGTTTATTTTTTATGTTTAAACTCTTGTAACTGTTGAAAAATACTATAAAATAATAAATATTTGAGTATGTTAAATTATTAGGAGTAATCGAAATTCACCCAATGAAAGCGTATCCCAAGCCCATCACCTTCTCGCATGGTTCAACCATTTTTTATTTTATTTTTTTTGCAATAATTTGTCTTTTTTAATGAACATAAGAATTTTCTATCGGTTGATTTAGCGGTCTACGTAGCTATATTTTTTTTACTGAAAAATGATTTATTAAATGGATTTATCAATATCCTTGAGTGAATTAACAATAAATATATTTTAAATAATAAAATACTTGAGCAAAATAAAATCTGAGCAAGTAATTCTTTTTATTGAACTGAACAATGTATTACCAGACTTTACCTAAAACTTTTGCCTTAGAAGGGAAGACACTTGGAATTTGGGCTCGGATTGTATTGCTTTGAATAATTTTTACCAAAAATCAATAACAATTTTTCAAATAAAAGATCTTCAATTCCACGGGTTGTATTACTTTGAATTATTTCTAGTGCAAGATAGGGTTGTCAGAACCGGGCCGGATTGGTCCCGCCCGGTTCTGACAACCCTACAGGTCCGACCGTATTGGTCCCGCCGCTCGATCTGGTTCAACTTATAACAAAATATTATCAAAAATTGGTTTTACATGGATTCGAATCAATGTTTTAAAACCGGTCCGAAACTGGTGGTCCAGCCAGTTCGGTCGGAATTGTTCGTTTATTGTGAACCATACCCGATTTTTAATTGATAAAGAATAACGATTTTTTTTTTCTATTTTCTCTTTGAACCCGAGATCAGTTAACCACTTCGAAAAACTTAATTCTTGTTTATATATCATTTTTGTTTTATAAAATATATTTTAATTTGTAAATACTGTTAGTTGAACCTGACATCCAGTCCAATACTGACAACGTTGATTCGAACCCATAATCACAAATTTTATAACTAATTATATTACTAATGAATTATGTTTTGATTTGAGAATTAAACTATATATTTATAATTAATAAATTATTATTCATTAAATTAACTAACTCAGTCCAATCGGTTCAATTCGATTCAACTGACGGTTCGAACCGAATTAAGCCGGATCAGGAACAGAGCGCGAGTGCATGCACATCCAGCCCGTCATTTTAATGGAAAGCATCTCCATGCATGATTTTTATAGATTTACGGGATATACAAGTAAAAAAGTTGAAGTCCTGTGTTTTCAGAAGATTCTAATGTGAGAACGTGAATTCGTTTACTCTATCTAAAACAGAGCGCGAGTGCATGCACATCCAGTCCATCATTTTAATGGAAAGCATCCCCATGCATGATTCACTGAACTTGCACAACATGACGCATAAAAGCTCGTCTATAAGAGGGAGGGACACCAAGAGGCATTTGTAGAATAGCAATGAGGCTCCGAGCTATAGATGATTGTAGTGTATACGTAGAATTCTTTGTTACTGAGATTCAGAGTCCAATCCCGCATGGCCTCACCTCTGCGAGACGATTATGTAAGATCGGAATGCAAGTCTGGGTCGTTTGGATTTCGTGGTTGGATTAAGGAGAAAATCATGTGTGGAGTATGATTTGCTTTTGGTATGATAGGTTTGATCATTTCTAGGGTTCTTTTCAAAGAGATACGCATGCAGAGGTTCATGCCCTTCATTTCCAGGGTTTCAAATGAAGGCTTGATCATCCAAATAAGCAAGGGGAGGCAGCGCAAAGAGGTAATCAATCATATTTTTAAGGATAAATTTTTTTAAAAAAATAGAGAAATGGATTTTCCATTAATTATGTATTTCTTTATCTATATTGCGCAGTTGATGAGGCAAGGGAAACTGCAAATCGGAGGATAAAATGGCTGCAATATAAGACTTGAAGTGGATCACAACCGCTGGATCCACACGGAGATCTTCAAAAGAGATTGATGTTTAATATTTGTTGTGTACATGTCAGAGAAAATGTTGGTAGATATCATCTACGTAAATTCAAATGAAATTGTTTTATTTATTTTTTTGAGAAAGGGAAGCAACTTTTTGTATGTGCATAATTTGTGTCCAAGTTTAAAGCTTATTTATGTGAAAATTATGACTTAGTATCATACTCAAAAAAAATTTTGGGTTTAATTTAGAATAAAGTACAGCACTGGAGATAATATGTTAAATTTAAACAATTATTACTAGTAATCTACAGAAATTAATTGAGTAAGAAGCTAAAAAAAAAAAAGTTTTTTTTACATAACCCGCTGAAAAAGTTAAAAAAAAAAGGTCATTTTATATTTTAGAACTAGAAATTTCGAAAATTAGACAAGATCCCCGAGACTACCCATTAACAAAAGTAATTTTACTTTTTAGAGGTTATGTTGTGCGTAATTTTCAAAATGTCAGGATCATCTTCACTAGGAGAAAAATGTCAGGCATTACAACATAAATAATACATAGTACAGGGGGGTATTGATAAAAATCCCACAACAACACCCACAAACTCTCGCGCATCTAGACCCAATCTGTTTTCCTCGGATGTCTGCCGCACTTTTATCCCTCCAACTTCTCCGTCCCTCTTGTCCTCCCCAACTCCGCATCCCTCTAATCCGCCACCGTCCCAACCCCCTTCCTTCAATCTCAGCTTCTCATCTCCCTAGATTCAGATCTCTGAGCGCCACTGGCGTCTCCACCAGCAGAGCTGATGGCCATGCCCGCCAAGGGAAGGAGGACGCGGAGGAAGACGAGGACTTGGGAGAAGATGGCGAGGTCTACAAGAACACGCTGCGGCTCGTAGAGTGCGCCATGTTCGCCTCCGTCGCGGGCCTTGCCTACGTCTTGAGCAACTCGCTGGCGATCGAGGTCGGATGCCTGAATTTATCTTTTTCCTTCGTGTTCTGGCTTCATGTTTGCTTGGGGATTGATGCGAGTTTTGATCTTGAACGCAATTTTTGTGCGAAAGTTTTTACCTTTAGTACCATATCATTGACTGCTTGTCCAAATGCATCTTTTGTGTGAAAGCCGGTGGCGCTGGGTCCATGTCAGTTGTGAATCTGTTGTAGTAGTATGCGTTCCTGATGGTTTCTGAATTTTAGCTCAAAGTCCAAGAATTTAATATCGAGGTTGTTTATGAATCGGGTTGTTCTTGTTTAAGGAACGAGAGCTCCTCCTGAGTTTGTCATATTAGTTCTGATGTTGGTTTCTTTATTGTCTTTAATTTAGCTTGGTGTAATACCTATTAAGATTTAATGATGCATACAAATTGGTTAGTGAGCCCTATCTGAATTGGATTCATTGTGAAGTACCACAAGTTTTATGAGGCTCCAGAGTTGATGTTTTCTGCTTTCCACGGCGCAACTAACATGGTAGAAAATATACTGAATATGGCCTAAATGCCTTTTAGCATAACATAGGAAGAGAATATACACCTCTTCATTAATTGGAGTTCCTCTATGTTGTTTGCTATGGTAATGTCCCTTCATTTAGATTCTTAAAGCTGCTTTCCCATTATTCATATCAGTCAAATTGTAGTTTTGAAGTGCATCATCTATTCGTCTGTCATTCTTACGTTTTTACTACATTTTCTCTTATCTTAAGCCATAAATATACCACTTTCTGAGTGTCTTTTAGCCCCTATTATCATATTCTTGATTAGCTTGACAAGGCTCTTGGATCTTTCTTGTGGCCATTTCTGAAAAGGCTTCCTTGATTCTTCTTGAAAAATCTTATCTGAAACTCTTTTTTCCCACAACACATGGAATGGGTCTTTTCTTCCGAATATATACTCTTAACTCGCATTTAGTATTCCATAATGAAGCTGACCAGTATATGGAACTCCTGCAGAATTACTTTGGATGTTTCTTCTCATTGCCAATAGTAATCTCTTCTATGAGATGGGGAGTAGCAGCTGGTAGGAAAACTATGGTTAGTGTCTCTACGTGTGATATGCTGCTTTGTATTATTTTCTGATGATAAAATGTATATAACATTTCTTACCTGTTTTAGGTGGCAACTGCAATGTTATTGCTAACCTTGTCTGGTCCAGTAAAAGCATCTACATATCTGGTGAGAAATTAAAAATTCGTATTAGTAAAATCCATCAGTTTTTATTTATTTCAAGCAAAACATTATCATAATTATATGACAGTTTGACTTAGTACTTCTGCCTATGATTATCGAACATTTAGAGAAATACATCAAATTTCATAGCAAAAACCATATCCAACAGGCAACAGCACGGGCACCCTTTTGTGTTGGTTTTATTGTATCCTTTCCTTGTGAAATTCACGCATTATAAAATGCACATAAAGAGACTTGAAGAAAAATTTAACCATGTCTTTCCCTTGCTCTGTATTATCTGCAGCTTATGCACGGATTAGTTGGACTTACTATGGGTTCTCTTTGGAGGTGCTTAACTGATGCTTGCAACTATTTGGTTTTGTTATCCGTATTTCCTTCTAGTTCTCTCCTCTTGCTATCATTAGTAGCTTCCTTCACTTCAATTTGGTTTATTGATTTCAGGCCAGCATACCCTTCCTTTTAGTAGCAATGTATCACCTTTAGTCGTGATTGAAATTTTGTTAGCATCTTGCAGGTTGGGGGTGAACTGGGGTCTTTCAGTCTTTCTGTGCACATTTGTAATGCTTGGCTCCCTTGTCATATAGCTTCTTGATGTGTTTAGGCTTTTATCTGTGATGGAGTCTGTAACTGTACAGGTCCGGGCAATGGGGGCTGTTGGCTATGTCTTGATATCTTCATTCTTGATAAGAGAAAACATACTCAACTTGGTATCTTTCCAAGAAACATGATTTTTATCTGAACAATTTAGAAGTCATTTGTTTTCTAACTGTGGGTTCTTGGGTTATTTTCAGATCACCATTAACATTCATGCTTCACTTACATATGTCCTCATGACCATTGGAGTCAACGCAATCCCATCAATGGATGCAATATATGCCATATTTGGAACTCTGGTAATCATCCTGGTCCTGATTTGCTAGCCGTGAACATTCCAAAACTCTTTGTAATGATTTGACCAACACTGCTTAATCCTTGCAACAGCTACTGCTCAACTGTGGATTCTTCATATTCTTGCTGCACATTCTTTACGCTGTGCTCCTCTCTAAACTCGGAATGAAGGCTTCGTTGACACTTCCACAATGGCTAGAGAAGGCAATCTGAGTAGAGATAGCAGCTTGATGTGTTCTGTGTCTATCAGAAGACCACAGCAAACATTTAATCAGCTTTCTACAATGTCATAATGCTGTGCATCATCATTAGTTTCGGTTCCTAGCTGAGGGGATGTTGAAGGCTGTAAATATCCTCGATTCATTAGTCTATATTTGCCAAAATTCCCATTTTGTCTGTTTTGCTTGTTTTTCAGAAATTTGATGTAGCTTTAAGGGAATGGGCTGATTGGACACATAAAAGTTAAGAAATTGCATATTTCTTCTTTAAAACTTCTTGGAACACATTTCAGTTTCATTACCTAAGACATAGAAAAATTTGTCTTCTTTCTGTACTGTAATGCAAGAGATTTTTTTTTCCTTTTAGTATGAATGCAGATTCAAAGTACATAGACACTCAAGATTAATATGAATGCAAAACTTGGAGTACACATACATATTCAAGATTGATATGAATGTTGTTGTGGCCTTCGTTTCTTGTTCTCTTTGTTCTGATGGATGCAGAAGGAGAACCATCAGAGGAGGCTGAGGCCAAATCCCATCTTGAGGTCTGGAAACAACATAAGGATTCTGATGCATCTGCTTGAAAAGCTGAAGCAGCTAGGAAACCTACTGAAGCTAGAATATCAAGAAGGGTGACGATAAATGACTGTGAACCTTTTCTGCATGAGGCTTGGGGTTTTTCATACTTCTTGATACTAAGATTGAGGAACAACAATGCTGCATACCATTCATTTTTATTGAGAAAATAATGAAAGGTGTTATGTTATGTATCACCTGACTTGCCTGAAACATTAGAAAATTAATCATAAGAATAATATGAATGTAGATTCAACAAATACTCACATAGAGTAGGAATATAATCCACCAACTGTAATCACTAAAAAAAAAACAAAGAATAAAGTAATAACAATGAAAAGCACAACTTGTGTACATACCTTCTCAAGTACTTGGAATAGGATTCTGAATCCCATGAGAAAGATGACACTCTTACTCCACCACCACTAAAATTATCGTAAGCTGTGACAATTGTTGCTGTTGTATCCTGTAATCTCCTTGCAATTTAAGAGAAAAGAAAAAACTTGCAAATTTTTATAAATTTATTGGTTTATGTTTCTTTTGTTTCTTCCATTTTATACCCAATCCATCCGTTGTCTTTTTTTGTTGAATACATTGAATCCTCAATAACAAAATGTATGTGCATGAACTTGCACGGTTAGCAAGAATCTAATTTCATGTATATGGAAATATATGCAAAATTTAGTGCATGAATGTGACCGATGTAATCTAATTATTTTTGAAATTACAGATAAAATAATTGTAGATTTTATCTCTTATATATTTTCCCATGAAAAATGATTTCCTAGAAATTTTTCCTAAGCAAAATAAATATATTTGATATCTTGCTTTGAGATTCGGAACTTCAGTAATGTTTTATTTGTTACCCATATGTCGGTAGTCTATATCATGGAAAACGTTTTGGACGAAGTTGGGCCGGTCATGGCCTATTCAATTTTGTGAAACCATTAACTTCGAGCGTGATTAGAACCAGAACATACAAAGCCCGAACCGTAATATTTGGACCGGGATTAATATGGTAACAAACCTACTCCGAGATTTGGTCTCATCTCAATCACATGACACGTCTCTCTCTGAAAAATAATTAAATCATATCTTTTCTTGTAATTATACCTTTTCAAGGGTTATTATGTAAAACCTCTCAAAAAAGTAGTCTCCCCAGGCATCCTCGCTTTGCTACTTGTGCCGCTTTTGATGGGTCTCCACGGGCATTCAACGGGCTGGAAACCCGTTAAGATAGTCAACCAATGAGTCGCCCCTAGGTTCCGTTGGACTTTATTAACGGAAATCGGCCTGGCCCGTATCTGGCCCGACCCGCTAGTCTAACGGGTCCACTGGCCTTCGGCACCAACTCCTCTCCAGTGTGTCCAGTCTCTGTAACATATTGCATAAGCGAATCTCAGCCATGTAGTAGGTTCGGATTTCAACATGAACCCATCTGAATACTGTTAGATTTGGACAAAAAATATTATACGCGTTTCTGAGAACAGTCGGCCTACGAAGTCAATGCAGACACAATTTGCCATCGTTCATGTTTGTTTGAAAGGTCAAACGCCTCAGTCTTGAGAAACTACTGAGAAATTGCCGTTTACTTTTCCTGTATTCGGCAAGAGAAGAGAGCCTTCTTTCATTCTGATGGAAGAGAGGAGCAATCAGTCCACATTCTTCCGTCATCTGTGGACTGCCTTCCTTCTCCCAAGCAGCAGGTATCCCTCTTCCCTTCCTTTCCTTCGAACGGGCTTCTTCTTAATTAATCATCATATTTAAAAACTTTATAATCATATATAAGTTCCTGAAATCATCACACAGCTCTTCTTATCATCGTGTTTAAAATCTTCACAATCATATTTAATTTCCTGAAATTAGCACTTTGTTCTTCTTAATCATGTTTATTTTAAGTCATAATAGCACGACGCAAGCAATTCTTATTTATCCATTTGTATCAATTTCTTCTGACAAGTCGGGAAGTCCACGTTCATGACAGGTAGCACACCAATTCTCGACGATGGCGAAGAAGGCGTCCGAAGTTTGGAAGATCATCATGCCATTGGTCTTACTTTTGGTGCTTCTCACATTTCTGTTCATTTGTCTATATTTCGGCTCCTTAAGTCTGATCATAGCTGCTGACTGTGTATCTGCAACCATCTCGATCATTTTATTATGGATTTTAGTCAAGCACCGTCCCGACGGTAGAAGAATGAAAACCAGGATCATGGTCGCCGTATTGCCAGGGACCTTCCTCATCTCATCTGTCGGGTTCTCAGAATCCTTCATATTTGGGTTTATCTACATCGCTTCCGTAGATACGTTCCTGATTGTGCTGTATTTGACGTGGTTGTATCTCGGGCGGATAGCACATAGTTCGAATGCCTTGGGGAGTAAGAGACTGATTCAATGGCTACGTGGGAAGCTAGACGTCTTTGCGATTTTTGTCTTCCTCTTGGTTCCACTGGTCCTTGCGCTTGTGCTGATAGATCCTGACAATACGCTCGTGTACAGCATTACAATTGTTGCTGCCGTCGTCATCTTTGGCGTACTATCATGCGTGCTCGTCGATCAAATCTTCGGCAACATACGAACATTGATTCGTAACCAAAAATGGAAGATGTCAGCAGCCGCATTGGCTGTAGTTGTTATTGCCCTGATTACCTGGCGGATTTGGGGATTGGAATTGTTCTTCAAGTTGGTCGATTACACTGATATCGCCCAAATCGTTGTGTATTTGACGTGCCTAATTTTTCCACCAGCACGCGGAATAGATCAAGAGGAATCGGAGGAGGACGAGGAGGCGGACATTACAGGACTGCTGGTTAGGTACCGATACGAAGTTTTAAAGGCAGCAACTGACAATTTTCAGACTTCAATCGGCAAAGGTGGCTCCGGCTCAGTTTACAGAGGAACCCTTGGCACCAATGGTTCGCAATGTATTGCTGTGAAAAGAATCCACGAGGCTCAGGGAAGGAAAGAATTCAAGAATGAGGTGGAAGCTCTCGCGAGGATACAACACTTCAATCTCGTTCGTCTTCTTGGGTACTGTCTCGGCCCGACCGGCTTCCGTTGTATAGTCTATGAGTTTATTCCCAATGGCTCACTGGCCACTTGGATCTTCACAGAAAATAACACGATAGATAAGTGGCTAACATGGACAATCAGGTACCAAATTGCCATCGATGTGGCCTGCGGACTTGCTTACCTTCACCACGACTGTCATTTCAAGATTCTTCACCGCGACGTCAAGCCGGACAACATACTTCTGGACAAGGAATTTCGAGCCCGTGTATCCGATTTTGGCTTATCAAGACTGCTGGGGAGAGATGAGGAGGATGTTCGTACCACTGTAAAAGGCACGGTAGGCTACCTTGCACCCGAATGGAATCTGCCCAACGGCGTATCGGAAAAGTCTGATGTCTATAGCTACGGTGTGGTGCTCTTGGAGCTCGTGGCCGGGCAGAGGAATATGCGAGTGATCGACGATGACAGTGACGTCCCAAAGTGGGATTTTCGTTTCCCGAAAGAGGCCTTTGAGAAAATGAGAGACGGCAAGGTGATGGATATGGTGGCGAGGAGGTTGGCAGAGGATGAGGATTTTAAAGAAGAGGAGTTGAAGGTGTTGGTGGGAGCGGGTCTTCTGTGCATGCAAACCAAGCCGGAGCACAGGCCGAGCATGGCCGATGTAGTTGACATGCTTGAGAAACGTGTGCCCGTGGACGTACCGCCAGAGAATCGCGTGAACATCACAAATTTCTCGGAAAACGTCTCTGAATCTACTTCGTCTACTGAGGAAGCCTCTGTGTTATAGCGGGAAGCTGACCATCGATTTGTAACTTTTGACAAAGACATCTGTATCAGAAGAACCACTTGAAATATTTATTATTCCTTGATTCTCATATTGATATAGGAGTAAATCCCTCCTCAAATATGAACATAATAGATGAGCATTTGCATCCAACTAGTTGAATTCTATAATCACTTCTCGAAACAAAAGCTGCTTGTGGTTCTATTTGTATACAAGAATGCATTCGTCGATGAATTCTCTCATTCGTTTTTCTTGGAAAACATGGCTCAAGATTTCTGATGACAGATGCCAGCTGCAGTTAGCGGAAGGAAATCTTCACCTGGTCAACAGATACCAGTCTTCATTCTGACTCCTCGAGTGTCAGCGCGTCAACTTTTGAAAAGCATTTGACGAGAAGAAGCTGCAGCAGATATATTAGTCAATCGAACGAGTGTTTTCCTCCCTTCGATTGCATCTTCCCGTCGGAAATCAACATCTTTCTCAACAGGGAGAACAACATTGAGAAATTTGATGCTTTTATTCTTCACCTATTTCGGTAAAAGAAGACTGTAAATGAGATGCTCTTTCAGCGAAACTATTTTTCAACTCGCAACAATGATCACTTTAAATGCAAATGATTTGATCGAGATAGATTATGATTCATTGAGGGAAAAGCGCATTTTATATATGCCTTGGGAAGATGCTGCTCTTATTGCACTGCCGGCGCTACCAGGATCATCATCATCGGCTCTCTCGTCATTGTTGCTGTTGGAATCTCCTTGCAATCAGAAGCAGATGCTAAGAGGGAAGAACTCGATTGTTTTTTCGTCAACTCATTGTGTCGTGCTCTTCTCTTCCCCCTTCATATACCCAATCATATTTTAGGACTAATAGTTTGCCTTAATCTTATTATTTAATCCGTTCGTTGTTCTATCAATCAAATACATGGGATCCTGGTAACCGTCGAATGAATATATGCATTAGCATGAAATCATATCCAATCAATAATCCATTCATTACGGTTTTCACATATAACCTCCTATAAATTATCATAAGCCTGCGTTATTCCACGAAACATAAAGATTTTTTCCACGACAAAAATAGCATAATTAGACATCAAAAAATAATTAATTGGTTTGTAGTTTAAAGTCATTGAATTGGATAAGGAGGATAAATTAGGCCTTGTTTGTTTTGGGATCAGGATCAGTTCATTTCAAAAAAAATTTCTTATAAATTTAATATTTATTATTTTATATTATTATTAAATTAAATTAGTATAAAAAAATAAATAGTTTTGTGAACTTTAAATTATTAAAGTCTTAATTTTAATAAAAAAAATATTATTTTACAAAAATAATTTATTAGTTTTAACCTTAACTTCGATCTTGATCTTGACCTTCAATCAAACGACTCCTCGGAGAAACGACCACAAATGTCTTTCTTTTTGCCCTTTAACATTATTTTAATTCATATTCGACTTCAATATATTCGTTTAGCTGATAATGGAAAACTTTTTTGATTATTGAATCTATTTTACGATTTTAATGGTGATAATTATTTTTTTTTTTTGTTTTTTTTTGTCTTATGAAGCCAATTGATCCATCGAGGTTACGTGTTGCTACAAATAAATGGGCTGGTCCCATGTGTTCCACGTGGCAACAATTCGCTGAGGCAACGACTAAGATAATGGAGTAAACCTATTAATTGAAGACTTAAAAGAGATACGCGTTGAGGATGTTGCAGGGCAAGTAGAGTAGATTGTGACCTATCAGTGTTTTTCTTTGTGAACGAGATTTTTTTTTTTTTAAGGTTAAATCTCTTTGATCAGAGTTTGTTTTCGTATTTGACACCTGAGAGAGCTGAAGAGCGACTCAATTCACTCATGACTTTTCCTTAACCATTCGGATGCGAAACGAGTTCCATTATATGTTTTAAAAAATTATATGCCTTTTAACGAATTTACAAAAAATTATATATCTTATCACCTCACTAACTTTTAATTATAATTTTATAAAAAAAAAAATTCCAATTAAATTATTTTAAAAAAAATTTTATTCAATACATTAATATAAAAAATTAATTATTTTTACTTTGTTTTTATTTGGACAGGCAATTCATAATTACATACATCGATTTGATAAAATCAAATATTAAATTTTCAGTTTCATAAAAAAATTTAAAAAAATTTAATTAATAATTATTTGAATATAAAAAAAATAAAATGATTTGAGTTTTTGATAATAAGATAATAAGATAAATATTTTTTTATAGGTGGTTTTTTGCAAGTTTTTTTTTTCTAATTTGATGTGACAATCTATCGCTTCAAGTCTTTGCAAAGGACGTGGAAAAAAAATTATAGAAACTCAATTAGGACCCATTTCCGAGCAATTACACCATATTCGTTTCTTTCTTTAATTTTATTATATTCTCTTCTCAAATCTAGTAGCATAACATCCATCACAGTTTCATCGCCGTCCTCCGCCGCAGCAGGTACTCCAATTCCTCTCCTCCTGTTTTGCTGCGGATTATTTGGCTGAGCGACTGTAGAACAATGACACCAGGAAAGAAACGGAAGTTGTTAGTAGCCATAGTAGTTGCAGCTCCGTTTATTGCTGTAGCTATCGGTTTGTCTGTTGTCATACCATCGGTCCTCATCATCGCACCATTTTTCTCTTGTTTCATCTTAATTCTTCTGTTTTCATGCATCCGACGCCTCTGCGCACGAAGGAAGAAAGAAGAGGAGTCGGAGGAGGAGGCACAGGAGGCTAATATCGTAAGCCTTCCGATTGAATATCAATACAGTGATGAAGAGGAATCGGAGGAGGACGAGGAGGCGGACATCACAGGACTGCTGATTAGGTACCCATACCAAGTTTTAAAGGCAGCCACCGACAATTTTAAGGCTTCAATCGGCAAAGGTGGCTCCGGTTCAGTTTACAGAGGAATCCTTGGGACCAATGGTTCGCAATGTATTGCTGTGAAAAGAATCCACGAGGCCCAGAGAAGGAAAGAATTCAAGAATGAGGTGGAAGCTCTCGCGAGGATACAACACTTCAATCTCGTTCGTCTTCTTGGGTACTGTCTCGGCCCGACCGGCTTCCGTTGTATAGTCTATGAGTTTATTCCCAATGGATCATTGGCAACTTGGATCTTCACAGGAAACAACACGATAGATAAGTGGCTAACATGGCCAATCAGGTACCAAATCGCCATCGATGTGGGCAGAGGACTCGCTTATCTTCACCACGACTGTCATTTCAAGATCCTTCACCGCGACGTCAAGCCCGACAACATACTTCTGGACAAGGAATTTCGAGCCCGTGTAGCCGATTTTGGTTTATCAAGACTGCTGGGGAGAGATGAGGATGATGTTCGTACCACTGTAAAAGGAACGGCAGGCTATCTTGCACCCGAATGGAATCTGCCCAACGGCATATCGGAGAAGTCCGATGTCTACAGTTACGGTGTGGTGCTCTTGGAGCTCGTGGCCGGGCAGAGGAATATGCGAGTGATCGACGATGGCAGTGACGTCCCAAAGTGGGATTTTCGTTTCCCGAAAGAGGCCTTTAAGAAAATGAGAGTAGGCAAGGTGATGGATATGGTGGTGAGGAGGTTGGCAGAGGAAGAGGACTTCAAAAAAGAGGAGTTGAAGGTGTTGGCGGGAGTGGGTCTTCTGTGCATGCAAACCAAGCCGGAGCACAGGCCGAGCATGGCCGATGTAGTTGACATGCTTGAGAAACGTGTGCCCGTGGACATGCCACCGGAGAATCGCATGTGCATCACATAAACTTCTCCGACGGTCTCAATGAGTCAATGAACGTTGCAAGGCACGTAAACTCTCCACAAGGCATTTGTATCAAAAGCAACGCTGCAAGTATTTATTATTAAACTTTGCTCAATGTCATTATATTTTTTATTTAATTGTTACTTATCATTTCTCTCTGGTGGTTGTTTCAGTGCAGGGGTCGACCAAACTTGCATCCATTAAATATCAGTTATTGTATTTTTATTTTTTTTTTTATGAGAATGTGCTGGGTGTATTTTTAAATTTTCCGGCGAACTTCGTCCGGAAAGTTGAGTGTCCTGACTAGTGCAGGTCGGACTGTCAGACTTCTCACATCTTTGATGTACCTTGTCTTTTGATCTTTTAGCAATGTCCATTATATAGTCTATCAAAAACTCTATCCAATATCATAATGCCATACATTGTCATGTGTGCCAATAGTTTTATCAAATAATCTATGATTATCTTAAGATTTTAAGTACGGTCAAAACGTATTGATTTTGAGGGGAGTATAATGAAACAATTTTAAAGATTACTTCAAAAAATTAAAACATTTAGAATCATAGAATTTTTGAAATCATTAAAATGATTAACATTTTCAAATTAAAATCACTTTGATTTTAATGAAAGGAGAACTTAATGTCAAATTTAAAACTCGAAATCTTTGATTATACTAAAAAGCTGGAAGGAAGAGACAAGTGGATGATTGATACAACAAACAAGCAAACCAGCAAATTTACTAAACATATGTATTACTTGTTCATAGCATTTTCAAGATGCTTGAAATGCCCTAATTGCTTGCTATTACAACAACTAAACGAATGTTATTATGCTACGCTAGTAAACAAGTGGAGTTTGGTTCATGCAAGGATAGAACCCATCAGGTCAAGCGCCACGTGGCAAAATTTGAATCTCGAGATGTCCCCTGATTTATTTTTTGAATATGATATAAAATTTTGTAAAATTGTTAATTGATTCGTATTTTTGTAACACGGTCTAGTTTATACTATGTGATCCCTTTTTTGTGGGTCTGGCTACGGTACCCTTGTATCTATTACACAATAAAATTTACCGAGTAACATTACCCGTACTAAGATGGTCATTTTATTTTTTTCTAATTTTATGCTGATCTTGAGGCAGTAATCCCAAGGTAGTCCGATCTCAAGGCCGTGCACAATGTCATCTCTAGAGTCTAGAGAGACCTCGCCGGACGCGGAGAGGAGAATGCCGCCCTTCGATGAGGAGGACGGTGTCCAGATGGACACCGGTAGGCGAGGTGGAGCTGGAACGGCGATGAAAGACAACATCAAAGATGCAGACGGGAGCGAAGAAGAAGAAGACAAATGCAGAGCGGAGAAGGTTGGCCGATGATGAGGAGAGCAGAGCTTAGATGGAAGCTTTCCAGCGAGGTGGCCGGAGTGTCCATGGAAGATGGCATCAAGGATATGAATGAAATCAGAAAGGAAGAAGACACACGAAGAGAGGAGAAGACCAGCCCGTTCATGGATGTGCCGGGATTTGCCAGAGAATATTTAAGGATTACCTTATTCTTAAATAATATAAAATATAAAAAATAAAAAATAATATAAAATAATAATAATAATAATAATAAAAGACAGTGAAAAATGTATTATTAAAAAATTTTATAATAATTTATAAGAAATACTGTATTTTTTTATTTAACTAATTTTTTTTATCAAGTCTCGATAATACTTTTACTTTTACAGAGAATTTCCAAAAAATTCTCATGAGAAACCATAGTAAGAGACAACTGAAAAATATTATAAAGATCTACATACAATAGCCGATATATTCTCTTTATTTTTTCTAATCCAACCTCAATATTATATTATACTTAAACTCTATGTATTATAATATATTTATAGATTTTTATTGAATTTAAACTGTATTATAATTATAATTCATAATATCATAAATTTAATATAAATCTGAATTTAATTTTAAATTTTTATTTTAATTTAAACTCTAATTCAAATGTGATACAATCAAAACTCAACAACAATGAAGTTGGGATGGACATCAGCTGACGAGGCGGACGACGGAGCGGGGATGAAAGACAGACGTCAAGGATGCGGATCGGAGTGGAGAGGTCGACGCCGGTGAGGAAGGAGACAGACGAAAAAGGACGAAAGTGGTCAACTTTTTGCCTCGAGATCGTCACCAACAGATCCGACGGATATTAATTTGCACTTATTATACAACAGTTAAGACCGTTGAGTAACCATTTTCCCCAAATCTTTTTGGTTGAAGCATAAATTTACTAAACTACCCAAATCAATAGCTTGCAAGAGTTTTCATGGCTAGTGACAGATTTGAGGGCAGGGTTGAGAAAAAAAAAACAAAAAATTGGTACATCAAATTATATTAAAAAATTAATTTTTAAACTAAATTGATATAATTCTAATTTTTAATTTTGATAAAATCTTTTCAATTTTGTATTATACAAAAAACTAATAAATTGAAATAATACCGGTTATATATATACTTATGTTAAAAGTTTAAAATTAATTTCATATTCGACCCTTAACTCTCGTTTGGTAATGGGTTAAAAAAATAGTCCAGTTAAGTTTTTTTACTAAAAAATTAATATTAATTATTTTACAACACTATTAAATTAAATTATTATAGCAAATTAATTAATTTTTAGGACTTTAAATTATTATAGGACTAATTTTGATAAAATAAATACTAATTTATAAAACTGGTTTGGTAATCTTAATCTTATCCTTAATTTTAGTAAATTATCAAATGCACATTTCTACTTTCTTTTTATAATCCAATCGATGATGTCAATGCATTTAAAATTTAAATTTTATAGGTGTTGATGGTGTCTGGTTCAAGATCGAGTTAGGCCCGTATAGCTTCTCCTGAATTTGATTCATTAGGTCACCTTTTCATCGTTTTCCATGAAAAAAAACGTGAAGAGGATCACCATGAGTTTTCCAATGATGGTTACTCTAACGCTCGAATTATGATTAAAAAAAAAAACCCTCATAAACTGAGCAATTGGGTCTTCTCTTACCTCTTCGGAGAATGAGCAATTCATAGGATAATGATTGTATCCATATTATGCGATTCTCAGTGAAATAATCTCATCAGACTTCTCGTAAAAGATAACCTTGGATCTTTAATTTTATGATATTTTTTTCATAAAAAGTGAATTTTATAGCTTATAGAATCTTCCCCCTATATGTTCGACCATCCGGCTTAAACGAGATCTTGAGTCCTCGTTACGATTTTTCTTAATAATGTTGATGATCTCAAAGGGGGCTTTCCGTTTTTCAAGGACACCGAATCTCCAATAGCTCAATATCAAAGGCTTTTTACATGTCGATAAATTTTTATTTCAAATATATCGGTTCATAGTTCGGTCTAGACCTTTAACCTTCTCATGATTCTTCAACCTAATAAATCGCACTCAATGTATTATTAATAAAATTGTAATGTAAAATATAGAACTTCAGAAATAATAATTTTAAAAATCAATATATTGATTTTAAAATCGATTTAAAATCAGAATTAAAATTTTAATTTTTAGTCCAAATCAGCACAATTCAAAATTTAAATTATTACATAACTAAAAAATAATTTTAGTTTTAAAATATGAAGAATTGATATGATAAATTAATTTGCTCGCTGATAAGACCATAGTCGGATTTTTTTTATTATATAATTTTTCAAAATTTACTATTTATATTTTTCTTACCGAAATTTAGGGCTTGGGATACGGATTTGCCAATTGACGACTACAATGCAACAATGCGTGACGAGATGGTTCTCTCCCTGCATGACCCAAGCCGAACTCATGTCTGAGGACAAAAGAACCGGTTTTGGTTTGGTTCAAAATTGAAGCCCGAATAAATTGGGTTTGGTTTAACTTAGTCCGAAACATTCGCAAATAAGCCGTAACCCGACCCGCGCTCTCACCTTCGCTCGGCACTTCTCTTCCCGGACACACTTCTCGCCTCCGGCTTCGCCCGGAACCCTAACCCTTGCACCTCTTATCCGCCGGCGGCGTAATCAACGAGAAATTCGGCCCTTCGTATGGCTGCGCACCGCCAATTCCATCCATACGCAAAACCCTAAATTTTGAACCGTCTAGCGCCGCTCTACTCTCTCAGGTGGCTCGGATTTGGTGGCTAGAACGACATCGACGGCTACGAATTTTAGTGTAAGTTTTTGAAGGCTTTACTTTCATATTATTTTGTTTGGTTGCTTGTCCTGTTGACACAAGCGCATGAATTTGGATTCTTGGAATATTGCTCGCTGTTATTCATGTGTTAGGGTTATTAATATAGCATGGATTTAGACAATATTCTTTTGGTTTTTTTATGCATATATTATTAATCTTTAGAGTTCTATAGGCACTTGGATTTTAGTTTTGGTTTTGAATGGCACACATGAATTTGTGAATATATGCACAGGATGCACCGGACAGTGGACACCCCAATTACTTGAAATCCGGCGTTTCTTCTTATCTGAATTAGCTTCTCAATTCGGTTAAGATTCAGTCTTGGGTACATCATGAATGCATATTCCGAATCATTTTATTTTTTAGTTATATTCCAAAATGAATGCAAGCAAATGTCATTAAGTTCTTTATGGAATTTTTGCAGGTGTTCTGTTGTACTGTTGGGATTTGTGGTTGAATATATCAAGAACTTCTTATAAAGAAAAGTTTTGAGTTTGAGTGGGAAATCAGCAGATGGCATCTTCACTGAACTCTTGTGGTGCAAACTAAGCATATTCAAATGGGTTAGTGCTTTACTCTGGGATGGTATTTTTTGTAGTATTTTCTGTGATAATTAATCTGTCATAGAATTCATAGAATTCTGCACACTTCTCCGGTACTTCAATTTGATTATTAAACTTTAATTTTTGTTCGAACTTCCTCTTGTATTTGAAAGTAAATTCCTGATTGCTCACAGATGAAACTTAAATATTGGTTTGTCTAAGATTGCTACTTTTACCTAAAATTTTGCTATTGTAATGTACAGTAGCAAAAAGCGTGAAAAACGAAAAAAATACCATTTTTTCGTTAAGAATTCTTTAAATTCACAAGAAAAAGAGATTCACCAAAGTAAAACTTTATTGATAATAAAAGTAATTTCTCTCGTTCACAGGGTTGGAGCTTATTTATACAATTATCAGGAATTTTAATTGAGTAGATTTTTGTTTTTTCAAATCTTAAACTGAATATTACTTAGCTTGAACCCATTAATTGAATTATTAGAAGTCCCAAATAAGTTAATTTAGGAAAAGGAAAATCTAAATAATGATTCATTCTTTTCAAATCTTAAATTGAATAAGATTTAGTTTAAAGTCAATATTGGATTGGTGGAATACGAGAATAAGGTCTAAATGACTCAAATTAGGAGAAACTCACGACATTATAATAACGAAAATTTCAATATAGTGAAGTACTAAATAAGATAAATTCTAAGTTAAATAATATAATGAATCAAATTATTTGCCGTGACCCCTTAATTTCTAAATTAGCTTTTTTGATTCCGAGACTTCCGAATTTTTTCCTTTGAGCATTTTATATCAGTGTCCTTTTCTTGTAAGGAATTCGTCCTTGAGTTATTTTGCTGCAACTTGTAGTTCTCAGGTGCATAGAAGTTAAATAAATCTTGAACATTAAAAGTGTTTGAGATTTTCAAATCCTTTGGGAGGTTGATAATATAAACATTGTCGTTTATTTTTTTAATAGCTTCAATAGCCTGATTTTTTTTTACTTCAGTTTGTTATAAGTTCAAGCTGGAAGTCGCTTTTTCCTCAGGTGTACCATCATCAGATCTTCTTCTTAAAACTCTTTTGGACGCCTATGAATATTTACTTCAGTTTTATATGACATTGAATTTTTCTAATTTTTTTTTACCTCAAAACGTACTTTAATAATTCTTTCCAGCATGTTATCTGTAACTACACTTGTTCCTGACAATTTGGGCAACACTACCAGGTTCAATGAATGCTTTGGGGGTTTTTTCATTAATAATTTCAAATAACTATTTTTCCGTGGACCTGTTTTTTATATTATTGAAAACGAATTCAGTTTGTGTAAGTGCATAGTTTTACTATTTTGGTTTGTTTCTTGCAAAACACTTATGATATTTATTCGATTCGCTATTTCAGTTTATTCATCTATTTGAGGATAATAAGCACTGTTAAATTGTAAAGACGTATTAAACCGCCTTCAAAATGTCTTACAGAAATAACTTAGAAATTTTTTGTCACGATCAGAAGTAATAGTTTTTGTCATTTCATGTACCTTTACAACCTCTTAGAAGAATAAATTAGTTACTTTTGTCGCATCTGCTGTCTTCTTATATGGAATGAAGTGCACCATCTTGAAAAATCTGTTGACAACAATAAATACTAAATTTAAGTCTTGTTAAGTCGTAGGAAGGCCCAAAACGAAATCCTTTGATAGATTCTCCTGTGAGACATTTGGCATTTGGCATAAGCAATGAGATATAAGAGCCAGTATTTTGAGAGTTTCCTTTGACTTTTTGGCATACATAGCACCTTTATATGAAGTGATTGACATCTCTTTCAAGTTGTGGCTAATAGTAGCGTTGTTCAACAAGTATAATATTCTTGTCATGTCCAAGATGCTCTGCAAGGCCACTATTATGTAGCTTTTTTACCACCACCCTTTTTCTTAAGGAACACCTTAGAATGCAAGAACGAGAATCTTTAAAGAGAAAGTCTTCATGAAAATATAAATCGTTTTTTTGTTTTACTTGCCATTCTAAACTCCTCTTCAAAATTTTTATCTTCAGCATATAACTCCTTCAAATAATCAAATCCTTCAATTTCGTTGCTTATAGTCACCGTCAAGGTTACTATACGGCTAAAAGCATCAGTCACCTTACTTTTTTGTTCAAATTTGTGTTTTAAAATATAGATGTATTATTGTAAGAATAATGACTATTGACCATATATGCAATTTAAATTTTTCTAGCTATCAATAAATTTAAAAGTTTGGTGATCAGTATATAAAATGAATTCTTGCTGAATTAAATAGTGCTTTCAATGATGAACTGCTTATATACTCACATAAAACTCCAGCTCATATGTTAATCACTTCTTTTGAACTTCACTCAAGTTTTCAGTATAGAAAACTATTGGCCTCTTTTCTTGGGATAGAACAGCTCTAATGCGTATGTAAGAAGCATCACAATATACCTCGAGTAATTTCTCGAATTTAGGTAGTGTCAAAATGGGTGTGGTAGATAATTTCTCTTTGATTAACTCAAAAGTTTTTATTAGCTTTTTGAGTGCAGGAGAACTTGCCGTACTTCAAATATTTAGTTATTGGTGTCATAATGGAACTAAAGTTTTTCACGAACCTCTGATAGAATATCATCAACCCATGGAAGTTCTTAACTTTTGATACACTTCTTGGCATCAGCTACTCTTTAAGGGGCCGTTTGGTTGGAGGTCATGGTCAATGTCAAAGTCAAGGTCAAGATTAATGAACCACTTTTATAAACTAATATCTTTTTATCAAAATTAAGACTTCAATAATTTAAAGCTCAAAAAACTATTAAATTTTTTATAATAATTTAATTTAATAATAATATAAAATAATAAATATTAATTTTATAAAGAAAAAAATAATTTTGAAACGAGTTGATTCTGATCCTGATACCAAAACAAACGAGGCCTAATAGCTTTTACCTTTTTTTCATCAATATAGATGCCTTTAGCACTCACCACAAATTACAATAACACCAAGTAGTCAGTCATAAAATGATATTTCTTTGAGTTAATGTACAATTTCTCCTTCTTCAATACAATAAGTATTTCTGCTAGATATTTTTTATATTCTTTTTTATTATGACTGTATAGCAGAACATCATTAAAGAAAACAACAACAAAATGATTAATGAAATATTTGAGTACTTGATTCATTAATCACATGAAGGTCTTTGGTGTATTTGAGTCTAAAAGGCATAATACGCCATTCATAAAGTCCTTTTTTCGTTTTGAAAGCTGTTTTTCATTCATCACTTAGTTTAATTTTAATTTGATGATATCCACTCCTCAAATTTATCTTAGAGAACACATTTGATCTTTCCAACATATCTAACATGTTTTCTAAATGAGGAGTTGGGAATCTATAGTTCACCGTAATTCGGTTGATGGCTCAACTATCTACACGCATTCGTCAATTGTCATCTTTCTTAGATGTTAATAAGATTGGAACTACATATGGGCTTATGCCGATTTTTACTTTTTCTTTTATGATCAACTCTTCAACTTCGTCTTGCAAAATTTGTAACTCATTTGGGCTCATCGTGTAGTGGGACAAATTTAGTAAATTTACTCTAGAAATAAGGTCGATTTAGTGCCGAATGTTTCTCATTGAGGGTAGTTCGTCTGGACGATCGTTGGACATGATTTTTTTGAATTTATCTAGAAAAGATTGCAAGCTTTTTGGAGTTTCAGTGGATATTGTCTCCATTCTTTTCTTAATCACGATTAATATTTGAGTTGTATCTTTTGCCTCATTTATAAAATTTTGTACAATCAGAAAAGAGTGACCTTTCTTTTGTGATATTTTTTGTTGATGCTCTTCAGCAATAGAAATGAGTATAATTTTCTTTCCATTTTTGAAGAAGATGTAGCAATTGTCTCGTTCACGAAGTATAAAATCTCTATTAAATTGCCAAAATTTACCAAGAAGGATATGACATGCATCTATTTTTGTAGAATTTCCTAATAGAAAAACAAATTTGACACCATTCAGTTATTTTGATTTCACCAACCTTTTTTATCTAGCTAATTTTTTATGGAGAGGGATGTGATTTTATTTTCAATTGAAGCTTGTTAACCATGGTCTTGAAAATGATATTCTCACTGCTTTCACTATCAATAATTATGTTACAAATCTTGTTATCTACCGTGTACCAAGTGCGAAAAATATTATGATGTTGTAAATTTTCCTCTAGCTTTGGAATATACATCAGATTTCGAACTATCAAAGATGACCTTTCACTATCAGGTTTCTTAAATATTCTATTTTCATAGTTTTCTTAATCACAAGTTAAATCATCATCTTTTGAGTTATGTGATCAAATAGTCAGATTCCAAGACTATTGTGCTGGATAAATATTAGAATGATGTTCAAATTTTTTATAGCGATAGTATTTCAAATCAGGATTTAAACTTGTGTTCTTTATTGATGTGGTATTTCTTGATGAACTTGAAGGTCTAATTTCAAAAGTCACTTGTGTGGGAGGTCGAGGACATTGTGTAGTTACATCTCTATTAGGAATAAATTTTGCTCCTCTTGAATTCTCATCAATCGTTCTCTTCATTTGTTTTCTGATGATAGGTCGCTCTAATTGAGTCTTCACGCGAATTGCACTCCTCACAGTCTCATTAACTCACTCCAAATATGTAAAAAAAAAAAAAAAAAAAAAATTCCTATTTTGGATAGTTGTGCGTGACCCGCCGATAAATCTTGCCATTTGATGAGATTTAGTCACCGCTAGATTATTATGTATCAATAGGTGGTAAAATTCTTCAGAATAAGTTTTTACATTGTGATTACCTTATCAATAATTTTGATATCGGTGAAAGACTATCTGATCATAATTTATGGGAAAAAATTATTTTTTTAGAAGAGACTTCATCTGTTATCATGCTTGAATTAGAGTTTTATTTTAGCATGTTCTTCCCAATTGGATGTATTCCCATCAAGCTAATGCACCCCCTTTGAGTCGGTAAGCAATAAAGTTCACTTTTTTCAAATTTGAAATCTTCATGTAGTGGAAAAACCGTTCAACTTCAATAAGACAATCAAAAAAAGTTCTCAATCTGAAGTTGGTTATGGAAAGATGGGAGATCAATCTTCAAACAAAAATTATAATATCTATTATACTTAAAAATTGGCCAATGAAAGATGTTTTTAATTTTTACGTCGTTGGAGTCTTCAAGAACTTGTAAACCCTTTGGATTCATTTGCGGAGCTTTTTCTTGACTGACTGGATTGTAAGTCGTTTTATTGATTTATCTATCGACGTGGTTGATTCAGACTTTCAAGTCGATCTAGCCCAAGGTTTAAAGTTTTGGCCGAAACAAAGTCGTTTCGGTGGAAACGGCTCGGTTTCGGCCGGTACCGAAATGAAACCATAAATTTCATTTCAGTTTTAGAGTTTACTGTGTTCCTCTCAGTTGGCGAGCAGAGCGAGCACGTGGGGCGAGCTCAGTGCCGCCTTGCCGAGAACAACGACATCGTCTTCATGATGCTCGAAAACTCCAACGCAGCCCTCCTCGGCGGCTTCAGCTCCAATGTGTCGCTCCACTTCTACCGCGGCGCCGTGACTGAGGCCGTCCAGCAGCCAACCTAAGCGGCTCACCCGACGATAAAGGGGCTGTACAAGGAGTCGGCCGACCTCATCATCCTCATCTCCCTCGAGGACGGCTTCTTCGGCGGCAGCTTCTAGTTCAAGATCGAGAACGACACCCACATCGCCACCACCTCCATCACCATCCCGCCCAACGCCTACCGTGCCATGATCGAGCTCTTCGTTTCATATCCCGGTGACGACGAGCACTAGTATAGCAACCTACTTCGCTCGTCTTACCTTCATCAGCAGCCGCAGGGACTCTCGGTAGCGAGAGCCAACGGAGGATTCCGGCAGGTGCACGTGATGATCGACGGGAAGTTCGTCGGTGGGCACATACCATTCGTGGTGATCGGTCCAGGAGCAATCAACCCGTTCTTTTGGTCCCCGGTGGCGGCGATCAGAGCCTTCGACATGCCATCCTACGACCTCGATGTGACTCCATTTCTATCAATGCTGCTCGACGGGCAGCCACACGAGTTTGGGCTTGGGGTACACTACTGCCAATCATACTAGCTCTTCGGCGCCAACTTCCATATCTGGCTGGACATGTGGTCGGACGCGACGCAGGCGGGGCTGGTGGACTACACAGTGCCATCGTTGAAGATGAACCAGAACACCGAGTGGCGGAATGAGGACGAGCAATCGGAGATTGACGCCGAGGGGCTCTTGCGGTTCATTGGGTGGGTGAGCTAGTCGAAGGGGAACTTGACGACGGTGGTGCGGCAAAAGGTGAAGTACAAGAGCCAAGTGGAGGTACAGAACCGGGGGACTGTGCGGCGAGTTGAGGTGCTGAACAAGGAGAGGATGATGATCGGATTAACGAAAGGGCACCAGGCGTTAGCGAGAGTGCAACTCGTGGTGGAAGCGCCGCTGCAGGTGCAGACGGCTACTGTGGACGCCATGGGTGGGGCTGTGATGGAGAAGACGAGGTAATATCACCAGCTCCAGGAGATCGTCAACCTGGCGGAGGGCGAGGCAGTGATCATGAGCCAGCTCACCGACCAGCAAGACGCCGAGGGATCGGTGATGAAGCATGAAGGCCAGCCAATTTGGGGGAGCGGCGCTACCCGGTCGCAGTACAAGTATAGGGATGAGGATACCTGCTTTCTCTGGCAGGTGAAGGCCGCTGGTGGGACTGTGCAGGTGGACACCACCAACGCTTCTTGCTTGGGTGTTGCCAAAGAATAACTGGTTGCATCTAGCTACTATGACAGTTATCATAGCGAGATGTTTTCTTTCAATGCAGGATATCATCAGTCAATGCAGGACTATACGATTTCATACGATCCGCATGCTGAACAATACTATCGATCGCAACTTCATCGTACTGATGAGTATAGTGATAAAGAATACTAATCTCTTCAAGATCTACTGTGGTTATAAGACGTGGATTTATGCTATTTATGAAATGATGTTTTCATTATTGTCTTAAATTAATATCTTATTGTAATTTTATGACATTTAAATTCAAATTTTGTATTATCTTATAATTTATAAATTATGTATGTGTGAAGTAAATTTTAATGAAAAGTTAAAATTGTTTATGTTAATTTTTAACTTTTAATCATATTCATATTACTTTTTGTATGTTTTTTTAATACACTAATATATATTAAAAATAGACTATATCAAGGACTAACTATAAAAATTAATTTTAATTAACTAAAATAATATTTAATATTATGGTAAAATTAAATATAAATTTTTTTCTAATTTTTCTAATTTTTTTAAATTTTTTTTAATATTTTATCGTATTTTTAATTTGAAGTCAAAGTACAGTCAAAATATAGTCAAATTCTGGTCAACACACAATTAATAAGTAAAATAAAGGACAATAAGTAGAAATTATAGAACTTGAGCTAAACATTTTATGCAACTGTTACTGAACTATTGAAGAAAATGCAGCTCAAATAATTTGAAATGATCCCAAGGATTGAAATTAATTTTCTGGGAGGTAATTTCACTTGCCTGCTTGCATGATAAGATATGCTCTAAAGTTCTGTCTGCTCTACATGTTTGACATCATTTCAACATCAACATCACCATTTGGTAAAAAGTTCATGTCAGAGTTCTTATCTGTGGTGTTCTAGTTGAGACTGTCCACCTGCAAAATGCAGGACTGAGTGCTTGTTTGCAGACCAAGTTTGCATTTTTATCAGTGTTTCTGTGTAACCATTGATGAATTATACTGTATTTGAACACAATTACCGCTGTAATTTTTAATCCTACAGTCTATCCTCCCAGATGGCAAGCCAACCAAGGTGGAGCATGAAAAGCAAAAAGGCAAGTTAGCATCAAAGAAGAAAAGAAAAGGTGGGAAGGGAAACAAAGTTAATCTCAATGATGCTGATGGGCCTTAGAATGATGCAGATGGTTCGAGCAAGACAATATGTAAGCTGTTGGAGTGCATATTGAGTGCATATTCCTTTCTTCTCCCAAGCCTGGTATCTCTGTGAAGTTAAATATAGTTGTATATCTGAATTCAAATTGGACCATAAATGACTGGTGTTTCCTTTTATGGGGAAAAGTATGACGTTTCCAGCTTTGTTGCTTTGGCAATGGCTTTTTCATTTTGTGGTTTTCCTAATTTTTCAGTGGGGATTAAACTCATGGAGTGGGCTGATGTAAAAATATGCCACCGAGTATTTTTGTTCCAGGTTTCAAACTGCACAAATTCAGTTCAATAGAGCAATAATATGTATATCTTTTTTCTCCATATTCATATGTGGTGGGTGGACGTCCTGTATTTTTCTAGTAGCTCACGGGCCACATGTCCATGCATGACTAGCTGCTTGATATTTGTAAAACAAATAGAAACCAAACCTTACACATGCTACCTCAGTATGCTATGCATGCTTGTCTTTTTCCCATGCTCATATTCAGGCTTGTTTCTGGGTGGAAACCACATACAAGTGGCATGCATTGCAGGCAACACTAAGATTACATATTCCACACATGACCAGCATTTCAATCTTATTTAAAAAGCGGAAGCAAGCATTTGCCCAGGTCGCATCTGTGTTTGTGAATGATTTGCATGATCTAGGCTAGCGGATAGTTGCATATGTGCTTTATCTGAATGCAATAGTTTCAATTCGTTCCTTCCCTCATTGTTCTTATTCTCCCATTCAGCTGCAGATACAACAGACATAATTGTTCTAAAAGAATAGAGCAGTTTCATAGCAGAGAGAGGGTTGCAGTTCTGCAAAACTCAAGAAAGCAAAATCTGAGAAGAAGCCCAAACACAGTTATCTTATTTTCTTCTCATAAGAATTTGGATCAAATGATTTAGTTGTTAGGTCAAGTTTCTTTGTTTGTTGGTAGAGTGGCAAAGAAACTTGCAAACAGAAGAAAAAGAGTCTCAATTCATCTGCCAGAGAAGGGATAGAAGAGAACTAAAGTAAAATTGATGCTGAACTTCTGGCAGTGGATGAAGATTGTACAAGGGGGATGAAAAGTGATTGACTATTTTTGGATATGTATGTCTGACTGATGTTATCTATATGCAGTTCATTGTCTTTGAAATCCTCTTGTCATGTTTTTTGTATATTCCGTATGGAATAAATTATACTGGCCAATATTGCTTTGTCTTAAAATTGTACCATTATTATATCACAAGTTTAACTTGGGCAGACTGCTAAGTCAACCTTGGGGTGAGACATTCTAAGGAGGTATCCTATTGTTCTATCGTATAGAGAAAATGCTAATCCATAGTCAAAAAACAGTAGAGTGAGAGATGGCTTGCCTCAGAGCTGAATGACTCAGATTCCATAACTAGTGCAACTTTACACTTTCCCTTTTCTAAAGAAGTATGTGGATAACAGGAATATCTTGGTTTATGGATGCTACACCTTCAGGGTCATGAATTGTTTGAGTAACTAGAATGCAGTCTTAGGATTTCTAGTTACTGATCTGCATGCAGATTGGTTTTAGTAAGCTAATATGACATATAACGCTAATTTTTTTATATTATTACTGGTAAGTTGTAGTAACTCCAGAACAATTGTCAGATATAGCAAATTTAGTTTAATATAGTAGATGCCATATATTAATGTTATAACATGAGCTGCATTCTGTTCCATCAAATGTTAGGAAAACATTATTTACAAAGGCCTTCCAAACCCCCATTTCATCATACTGGAGGTTATTTCCAATCTATATTTAGTACTATAAATTGTAATGAGACTTGGATTTCTAGTCTATTGTTCTACACAGCATATTTCGTTAGTTTGGGTGTAAAGTTTTCACTTAAATGACCATTGTGCATTCCGGAATTCACTTACTACAGAATTGCTTATTGAACACAAACAAAGTCGGCCTGGCTCAAAGATACTTCAGCAAAGAATTGATGAGTTCATAGTTGCTTATGAAGAACAACAGGAGCAGGTGATGCCCTTTTTTTTTTTTCGCCTCAACAGGTGATATTATTTATTTATGTTGTGAGTGATCAAAGCCTTAACTGATTGAACTTCTACCTTCTTGGCCAAAACAACAATTTTAGATACTATTGGATTGTAGACTCTGTAGTCCCAACACTTGCAGTTGTATCATGTAATCTTGTGACCAAATTGACTAAAGTTTCAGATCCATAGGGCTATCAATGGGTTTAGGTCTAGGGTTTTTGGGCTTCAGATCGGTCTCGGGCCCAAAAGTTTGACAAAAGTGAATAGGCACCCAAAGCCTCTGAGTTCGGCCCGACAAATTTAGTATATAAATTTGGGTTCAAGTTTAAAGATTGAACTTGGGGCTCGGGCTTAGGCTTGGCCTTGGCCTTCGCAGGGCCTCAGCTCGGCCCATCCCAGCCCGATTACACCCCTACAGATCCATTTCTCTATTTATTGCATGGGTTTTCTTAAAAATCCTGTCTGCTTCTTGTCATGAAAGTGCAGTACCATAATTCTGGTTTTAACTGCAGGCCAGAAAAGAAAGAGAAGCACATGCTGCAGAAGGGGGATGGACTGTAGTAAAACACCATAAAGGTAGGAAGAAAACCACAGATGCTGAAAGTGGAGTCTCTGTGGGTTCTGTTGCTGAAGCTGCTATCATGGAGAAAATGGCGAACAAGAAAACCCGAGAACCGCCGGCCAACTTTTACAGATTTCAAAGGGGGGAAGCCAAGAGGAATGGTGAGTGTCTATTGTAGGATGAACTTGTATTCAAATTCTACTTAATTTGTGTTTTGATGGAATTGGTGGAACCAATGGTAGTGCAAAACTGATATTTCCTGGAGCCAAATCACCCTGAGAAAATAAATAAGGCCCAACATAAAAAAAAACAGATATAAATAAATTAAGCTTGTGCTTGGCATAAGAATTAGATCTGAGAAACCCTCTGAATTTAACTCTATACAATGTGTTTTGTTCCTTGCTGTTCTAGAATTTGTTTAAATAAGCTTTCATTGGTCTTCCCCTATTCCTGCATGGTTGAGCATATTGTTTTTCTTGATATTCTATTTCAGTGCTTCAACTCTTCTAAATCTGATTTGTTAGTAAGTGCAAATTTCAACAGAATGTTGGTGCCTTTTAGCTTGTAGTCTGAAGAATGACTAGGCGAGAAATCAGTCAATTACTTTGTTTCGAAGTTGCATTTCTGGTCATGCTTTAGACTTTCTCATAGCATGGGAAGGCGTTCAGTTTAGTTTGGGAAAGGTTTATTTTTCGTGTTTGTGAGATAAAGCAATCAGGATTTAGCTCAAGCGGTGAGGTTTTATTGTTACAGATAACAAAGGCGACGTGTTGCTTTGTTGGAAACTGTAGTCCTAGATTGAAGTCTTGCGTATGATGATACCTCTATACAAAACTGAAAAAACATGATAGCTGCTCTATCTGGACCAAAATCAAGTTCACTTGCTACAGATTTGTATATGAGCTACAAAATCGTCCATGCTGTAAAAAGAGCTTTTTCCTTCTAGACTTCATGTCCTTGGGATAAATATCAATATGTTTGAGTTTTGGTTTCCCATTTATGGTTTTAATGCTAGAAATATCTTGTTTGAATGCCAACTTTTTTGGACAAAAAAGGAAAATAATATGCCATAGGTTTGCCCCTTGTATCTATTACCGGGCAAGGGTCATGAGCATTAGTGTTGTCGAATTAGTGATTTGAGCAATTGCCTGACTTCTGTGTTTGAAATCTCTTTTCAGAGTTGATGATGTTGCAGAACAAATTTGAGCAAGACCGGGAGCGGATCCAGCAGTTGAGAGCTGCAAGAAAGTTCCGGACGTATTAATGATCGTTCCGTGTTTCCGGAGATTTTATTTTCAACCTTAAAGCGAACTTTGGAATCATTCTGCAATTCCTACTGGTTGAGATTGCCCCCACCAAGCTGCTGCTCCTGTATTAACACAATTTATCATGTTCTGAATTTTGTGACTCCATAATTATGGCACTGCCTGCTGCTTGACTTTTTCTTTGAGTTAATTTGTATTAGGTCATCTTCTGAAATCTGTAACTCCATGACTACCATACTGCATTTCAGTTTGAGAATTAAATTCATGTAATTTTTTGGAGAACATCCGGGAGATTGTACATTTTTTTACAAGCAGTTGGACTTTCTTGTGATCATTCATCTTGGAGGTTGTAAGCAGTCTTCTGGTTATCAAGATATTCCTTGTTCCTTGCATCACTGATGAGATTTAAAGAGTGAGCATACATGTTATGATGTTAATGCATCGTAAGGTTTTCAGGTCGCACGAATTTAAATAAGGGTTTTTTGGCATGAATATTACTGTGAAAACACTTAATTGCATGTATACGCTTACCAATTTGATATTTGCATAGGTGCCCTCATAAAGATCAGTAAATTGCATGAATAACCCCCCCATACATCATGCTATTTGCATATGTACCCTTAGATTAAGGTTTAAATACAACAAAGAGAATTGGCTATTGAATTGGATTAAGAAAACGAACCAGTAAAATTGGAAATCAGACTTGGAAATCAGACATGTAAAAACGCAAACAAAATATTGAATTGACCCAAACTGAAAAATCGAAGAACATGTCCAATTTTTGTTGTGTCTAGTGGTGATTTACATTATTGCATACAATGTGACTAAATCTCGTTCCAAAAAACTAACAAAAAAAGGTTGAGTGATCCAACAGTTATGTGTCACAAGTTGCTTGTTACTTGAATAATCTGAATCAGTGGAGCCATTTGCATCATTATAATAGTGAATTCAAATAAAGTTCATCCCTTGACCAAATGAAAAATTAAATGCCACATTTGAGCGCTATCTGACAGTTCAGTTCCTACTTGTTCATCATGGTCTGATGAGTTCATTTCATATACATAAAACTAAAATCATATTGATTTACTTGAGTCCATTATTCCACTGCATATGATCTACAGTCCATTATGAATCATCATTTTGCATCTGGTTCTTTCTTCTGCAGGTATCTGTAGGAAGACAGAAAAGAGATCATTGCATATGCTCACCAACCACATAACAGCATCTAGCATATTCGTGATATCATAATTACGGATAAACTGTAGTTTATTAAAGCCATAAAAAACTGTATTGGACATAAGGGCCCAATTTATGAGAATACCACATGATTTTGACATTTTAGTGTGTTCCGCTGTTAAGCCAAATGAACATCTTGTGTTAATAGATAGTCCTCTCCACTGTCACAGTTGTTCTTTTGTACATAAAAAGAGCCAAACAGAAACAGAAAATGCATGAGAAAACACTGATAATACAGACAGAAATGCACTCCAGAACTGAAATTTGGGTTTCTGGTTGATGTCCTCGCCTTAACCCTCCCCCCAGTGCACACTTCTCAAAATGTCATGCATGAGAAACAAAACCTTCTACTTGCATTATACCAAGAAATCACAGCAAATCAATAGGATACACATTGATAGCCAATAAAGTAATAAGAGATTTTCCAATAAAGATCTGTTTCAATCACTGATTGCATTATTTCCACTCTTCATGTGTTTACCGGTCAGCAGTTCACATCTGCATGTTTGTCAGATAAATTTCACCAACATAATCAACAATCATATAAAGATTTTGGCTATTGTATGCAATCAAATGGACTCAAAATTTCAATTTTGTTTTGTTAAACAAACCAAGAAGAGAGCTTGAATGAGTTTTTTGGTCTAGATCACTCACCCTTGGGCTTTGGCCCAGCGAGACAACTGATATAGCTGAACAGACTCATTCGAGGCATGGCATGCTAAGAGAAGATAGTTGCGTGGCTGAACCACCCACGCAAACCTCATGAAAAGGCCCGAATAAACACACATTACTGCAAGAACCAAAATTCAACATAATCTTTTGGTCAATTTGACATAAAATACCTTCCAAATAAAAGTACTTTCTAACCTCCTGTCATGTTGCCGGATATCATTTCTGGTGGTTTCTGGGTATCTGCCAAACCCTAAGAAGGAATCAATAAATAGATTAACAATCCCTTCCGCTCAAAAAAAAAAAAATTTTATAAAAGTACTATGGCAAATTCAATCAGTTAGCATAACAACTACAGCTTAACAAAAGGAAATCAACAGAACACAATTAAGCCAGCAAAAAAGTGCCGAAAAAGATATCAAACTACTAATGGAATGCCATCCAACACTGTTAGTTACACTTAAATTTCAAAGGTAGTCTCTTATACAGCATTATTCAACATACAGAAGTTGCATGCTTGAGCTGGTCACTTCTTTCATTGTGCCTCTCATGAGTCAAATCCATTGAGTCACAAACCTGCAAGAGTTACTAAAAGATGCAAAAGAAATGCAACTGACAGAAGGGACTATCTATCTAGGTTTCAATACTATTCATGCTTATTATGCGTGGTGGTAATAAGCATAACTGCATAACAAAAGGACATGGATTAAAATTTTTATTTTGAAGGCATAATCCATAAATAAACATTTTATCTATAAAAGATAAATAATTAAATAAACATTTTATTCAGTTCCCTGTTAAACTCCTCAGGTAGCATAGCAGGATGGTTATTTAACAGCATCCATTTTATCTGTCCATTGAGATCAATTTTAGTCTCCTACTAATCCTTAATGGAGAATTCCTTTGCATATGATATCTATTTAGCACTGCTTCATAACTTATAAGCAACTAAAACAAATGCGCTCCAAGCAACCTGCAAACCACTAGCATTATTAGCTTGTGTTTTGAATCTGAGATGCAGCAAAAACTTGGAGGCTACCTCATTGCTCTGATCTTGAACATTTCATATGAAAAATTTGTCATCTATCTTGTCTTCCACTTATGCAAAAAAGACATTAATTGACAAAATATGTTTGTGATGCTCTTGCACTTGTCTATCAGTGCAAGAGGCAGGAAATTGACCAGCACAAGAAAGTCGCAAGTTGTTACAGCATATGTTTTTTGGCATAGCATATCATGGAATATAAACTGGAAAATAACAAAATGATGTAATCATCAATATGATAGAAAATTTACTGCAATAACGAAAGCTGAGTTGGCAACAGGTCCCCAAAAATGAGTGGTTTTTGGTCCCATTGAACTGTTCCAGAAAGCTCGGAGGGCTGCTGATGCCATTGTTTTTTCTTTTTCACCTGATTATGAAGATTCTTGTGGTGTTAAGTTAGTCAACTAAAAAAATGGATAGAGCAGAAAGAGTATCAGACAGCTGTATCAGAAGAACAGATTGCACAAAAAAGCAGGAAGCTTCATAGAAGAGTATGTAAAATGTTGGACAATTCAAAAGGTATTAGATTTGGTTCAAAGACACTAATTAGAGTCCTCTAGGATTTTCATGAAACAGCTTCACTCCATAGAATAGTATCAGATTTAATCTATAAAACTATAACTACTTCTCACACGAAAATACTGATATGTAACATGAGAGAAAGAATATCTCATATAAAATAAAAATTAAACAAAAGATAGATTCGTAAAAATTGTAATCTGTTCATTTATATGACAGCTTGTTATTTGCTTTGACTTACAAGATTTGACCTGTCTATCATATGATTCGATATCACCATCTTATTGTTCTCAATTCCAGTTTAGAAAATAACAAAAAAGTGGGAATATAATATCGAAAAAGAGAAAAGCAGGAACTGAACTGAGTTTGAACCACTAATAAAAAAATTACATACCTAGATTTTCTAACTTTAAACTCAATTCTAGAACCTTTCTGACATGAACTGCACCAAAAGTGAAAAACTATTATGATCTTATAACAAAACCAGGCTTCTAAATCTGTGGTTTTGATTGCCTTGTCCCCTACATTTCATTTGATTAGAGAGTATCATGACAGAAGAATGGGAAGAGCAGGAAAGCAGATGAAGCAAGTCCTACTAAAATGCACACAAAACTCGTGTATTTTTCGTTGAATGGGAACTCTAAGATAAGTACATGGTGCTCATTTGCAGAAGACAGGAAGAAATGTACAATGACAACAAACAATACCACTGTCCTAGGCCCTTAACAAGAGTGATACTGCCACTCACACACCTAGTAAACAAGCACACAACAGAATTGCAGTTTCTCAGTTGCAACAGGGAAGACATGATAGCATCTAAAGTGTTGTGAACAGTTAATTGAACCTGTTGCCAGTGAAAGCAACTATCGAACCCAATAAAATCAAGCCTTTTGGAGCTTCTTTCAAAACCACATTTAGCATGAAAAAATACAGAAGCAGATCTCTCTTTCTCTACTGACTTTCTTATCCACACTCTCAAAAATTTCTAACTAATACTCTTCCAATTGTTTCCCATTTATGAGGGCAACTAAATGCAGCTATAATCTAAAGATTGTTTACACACAAGCTCCGTATGGTGGTAGATGGCTATAGTTGTATCTTGGAAGTAAAAGAGCATAAATGCTCTTATGAACCAAAGAGAGGCTCTGATCTGCTTCAAGCATTGTGCCTCATCATGCCTCAACATCCCAAGCCACTTTTAAACTCTTCTTTCATTTTTTTTAATTACAAACCTACAATATGGATCTCGTTAGATTTTTGTCCAAACAATGAACCGATCAGAACACAGCTAACATTCTCATTTCAAGAAACAAATGCAACAAGTCCTGCTCAGCAAGTGAATTGCATAATTCTGGCTTCACCTTCTGATTTTGACAACCAAACAAATATTGCAAACATCCAAATAGCAAATTTGTAACATAACTTCTCTAATTTACAAAACAGAAGAAAAAAAATTTAAATACTTCCATAGCTCAACCCCACACAAACAATTCAAACCCCACACAAAACAAAAAAGGAGGAAAAATCCCCCATTTCATTCTCTTCCAATATTAAATTCATGATCTTTACCTTCAAAAAACCCTAAATTTACAATAAAAAAGAGCACAAAAAACACAAAAAGCAGATGACTAAGACTAAAAAACATCCAAAGCATTCTCCATACTCTCAAGAACAGGTCAAACTCATGAAAGATTCAAAATGTTTAGATTTAAAATCAGGAAAAAGAGGGAAAATAAACCTGCGAAGCGGATATGGTTGAAGCGTAAGGTACGCAGAAAGTACGGCAGGAGGTTGAAATTTGGTAATGGAACAGCAAAAATTCAAGAATTTGGCCCAATCGCCGCAGGAGGTCCAATTCCTTCCTTCGGCCACGCCAGCCGCGGGGGGCAGAGTCAGAAGCTCGGAATATTCTTTCAGCTGGAGGTTTGGAGACGCAATTGATTCTGAATCTTGCTTGTAAACTAATCTTTGATTTAAGGGCGGCGCTGAAGTAGGACAAAGCCCAGTAACGATATTCAGTTTTTGATGACGTGGATGATAATGATGTTGATTAGGATGTGCCTAATACAGGACTAATCACGAATTTATTCAAATGTTACTATGACTCGTTCGTTAATCACATTAATTATGACTCATATTTATTTTTCGATTAATTCACTCCAAATTGGGCCAAAAGGATGAGAATAGATATGAAAAGTTCTGTGGAGATCAAAATCCTTTGAGCAAATGCCATTAAAATGTTTTTTTCAGATCATTAAAATGTTAACCAACAAGATGCAGCTCGCGATAAGTTTTATATCGCAATTAGAATTTCTTTTTATTATATTCCAATGGCAGAAAAGACAGAATGACATTTTTACAAATACCCCCTGATTTTTTTGAGTTAATATGTTTTCGCTACTTCTTCATATTTACATATTGCTCCCAAAACTAATTTTTTTTGCCTTTTTGGAATTCTAGGACCGACACGTAATTATCAAGGACTTAGGGGTGAATGCGTAATTTCTCAAGATTTTCATTGGCGTATTTGTGGAAGTATTTGTGAAAAGTGTATATGCCAGCATAAAAAAGTAAATAATGGGCTCCATGTAATATCAAATACTCTGCGAGGTCATATGTAAAATATCCAACGATATTAATTCCAAAACCTTCCTCTCTTCTGCTTTCGCTTTGCCTCTCAAAACCCAAAACCCTAGCCCGCCACCGCTGCGGCGGTGCCCGAAATCCTTCCTTGCAAATCCAAGAGAGAAGAAAAAGGAAGAGAGATGGGAAGTGACAGCGAGACGGAGAAGTCGGTGAAGGAGAGGAAGAAGCTGATGGCGCTGGCGCCCATCGCCAAGCCCCTCGCCGGCAAGAAGCTCTGCAAGAAAACCCTCAAGCTCGTTCGCAGAGGTATGATACTATTGCACCCATCTTTTTTGGCCCTTTTCTTTTAGTCGTTCTTTTTCTTGTTTATTTTTGGATTCTTTTTTGGCATTGTATATCCCGCATTCCATTAAAATGCGTTTTTCTTTGTTTCCCTCTCGTATTTGTGGCAATGTTTGATCTAGTTGGGGATTTTTCTGGGCACTCTGTGAAACATTGTGTTTCTTTTTTTAACAAATTGGTGCTGGAGATGCCTGTTGGTGTAATCTGTTAAAAGTTGAGGGTTTTAGCCTTGCTTTGGGATTTTTTAGTTATTTTTTGGGTATATTCGTTTGTTTTCTGGAAAAAAAAAAATCAGAGAACTGTATTCTGGGCACGTTCTATTTGAAATCTGGATTCTTTTCAATGATTAGGGCTTTTCTGAACTCAACCTGGTGGGTGTACACGTGCAGGAGTGTGTACCCAAGGGAGTTGAAATAGTTTAAAAGAAAGTGTGTTGAAAGAGTGTATATTTCCAGTCTGTTAAAAATCTGGACTGTTGGTTTCTTATTAACATTTAGAATTTTCTTGTTCCGTTTTCACTTGCTTGGATTTTTTATTGTTAAGGTACATATAGTGATAACTACCACCTCCTTCTGATGGAAAGCGTTAAATTAATTTGGTGTAGTGGTAGAGTTAAATTTCCTTGTGGAGCAATTCAGCTATTATGCAGTTTGTGTTTCTTTTTATTTTGTTGGTTGATGCTAGGTGACTGTTGATATGTTTATTCAGTTTGTTCTAATAAGTTGAATTCCCTCCTTTGTACATAATTCCTTTGAATTATTTGATTTTTTTTACCTAGTTTATTGAGTGAGTTGGCATCATGTGCGACTTAATACCACCTAATTTGATGCGGTTGTCCTTTGTTTTCAGCTTCTGAATCTAAATGCTTGAAAAGAGGGGTGAAGGAAGTGGTGAAAAGCATCCGTCGTGGCAACAAAGGGTTGGCTTTCATTTCTCATCCTCAATTCATTTTCCTCATATGAATTTTGAAACCTTTATGTTAGGGTGTGACTTTTTTTTGTGCACCCATTTGCATTGTATTCACCAAACAATAATTAGGCGTATTCTTTGTCTAGGGCTTTGTACAGGATTACTGAAAATGTGTTCAAAGGATGTATATGGTTGACAATTATCACATGTGAAAATAATTTATTCTACATTTTCGGCCTATAGATTGCATTTTTATCTTTTGGATTGGCTAATATATAACTGGAGCCTGATTATGCTTGTTCTTTTGGATGTAGTTGTCTTGTATCTTATGTTTGCCTTAAAGTCTGATTCTTGATTCTACTCCAGCAAATGCAATTTGGAATGAATTAACTGAATGGCAACCCTAGTCTTTTATTGTTTAAATTAGGATCAGTGACTTCTTTTGGTGCTTCATGTCGGAATTCTTTTCTTCTGTAGTATTACCCGCTCTGCTCTTCATAATCGACCAAATTGGCTTCTCCTTTTAGATCCTTCAGAAGAAAACATTGGTTCCATTGGAACTTGGATCACTATGTTATATATGAAAGTCGTTTTGTTTCAGCTAGTTGCCAGACTAAGAGAACAATATTATATTGTTAGACACAAGGTGTGATCATATCCTATTTTAAGAGGTGTGGATGTCTTTAGGGTTTTGTCAATCTTATGTTTGTGTTCATAACAATACCACTAGCACTTCAGGGTGTAAAAATATCTGTTCAAACAATGCCAAGTGACAATCTCTCTTTGCTTAGCCATACGTTAGTCACATGCAACAACTCCTAGCTCAATCTGGGTACTTAGTAGCCTAGGTGGCTTAGTATCTTCATTACATCTTACATTAGAAAGTAAATCATTGATCCGCCAGGCTAATGAATTTGCAATCTATAGGAATGTACCAAATCAATTGAAAGGAGGTGTTTTATTAATTTTGGTAGTTAACCTATATTTCGATTGGACCTTTTGGGTTTTACTACTAGTTATCTACCTTGTTGTGGTGCTTTTTCAATATGCTTAACAGCTGGATGACTGAATCACTAACTATAATATTCATCAAGTCATCCAGAGGTTACTAGCTCATGCCAAACATCCTGCAACACAGAGAACCCTAAGATCCTGCACTTGTCTGAAATTGGATCAAAATTTTTTTTTGGCCACTTCTGACGTGAACTTTGCAAAATAAACTAACAGATAGATCTACAGCAAGCACTCAACTTTTTTTATTATATATATTGAAATGGCAACCATTAAAACTGATTCATGTGTTTCAAAAGAATCTGTTTGGGAGATGGTAAAAGGGCATCTTGACAGGTTTTTCATATGCTGCAATGTTTACCTGTTCTTTGATTGAATTCTTCAACCATGAGAAACATACCAGTTAATGCCAGTAAAGGTAGGCACATATTTTGTACTGCAGAAGCGGTGTTTCTCTTTTTAATGGAGGAAGAATACAGAAAGTCGTTTTGGAGTTGCACTCTTTTGAAGTTCTATAGTTGCTGGATGAAATGTTCACTTCTGCTGCTATTTCGTTTTTGCAGATTATGTGTGATAGCAGGAAACATTTCGCCAATTGATGTAATCACCCATGTACCCATCTTATGTGAAGAAGCAGACATTCCTTATGTATATGTCCCTTCAAAAGAGGTCTGCTGCTAATATATGTCTCAATTTTCTTCTCTCATTCTTCAAAATGAGCTTGGCAAAGATAAAGACATATGGTAGCTACAAATACATGAATTATTTTTTACTGTACTATACTTAGCAGATATGCTATACAACTGCAATGTGATTAAGAAGAAGCTACTTGATAGTGTCTGAGATGTTAATTTCATTTTTATTATTTTCTTTTGCATCTGATTTTTACTAGTTTTCCTTAATGAAAATTTATTTTACAAGAAAAAAAATCATCATGTTTGTTGCCAAGAAATCTTAACCGTTCAAAAAAATAAAATTAGCCAAGTAGTTAACTAAACAGGATAGCGGACTCCCATTGCTGATTTCTCTCCTATGTTTCTTGGTCTCCAGGATCTAGCAACTGCAGGGGCCACCAAAAGGCCAACCTGCTGTGTCCTGGTAACTACAAAGCCGTCAAAGGGGGAACTGGATAAAGAGACAATGGAGAAGCTGCAGGCAGATTATAGCCAGGTCATAACAGACGTAGTAGAGCTTACTTCCACCCTTTTCTGAGTGGATCAAATTGTGTGCTTAAAAATTACAATTAATTACTTTTAGCTGTCAATCTCCATCGTTGTGGAAACATGTATGAGTATGTAAGAGTTGGCTTTGGCTAGCTTGAATGTTTGATTAGAATCAAATCGCCCTCTTGTGGACTTGCTGAGTATTGACTATTTGAGTTTCAAAAAGTGTTTTCTTGTTTAATTTTTAATGATACAATCCTAGGCCCGCATTACATGCACGGAAAAAATCCTGTTTAAAGTTGCATATAGCTTCTTGTTCTAATGTTGTTACAAATACCTTCCAGTAATCTTTTATATTTGTAAAAAAAGTTTTATTTTAAAACATCGTATAACTTGAGACAATCCGTCACAATTGCATGAAAAATACTTGGGTTGCTATTATATCCAAAATTATTAGTACACTGGTTATAATTGCCACATTAGCAGTGATTACACAAATTACATCCAAAATTAGTAAATTCATAAAAATGGAGATATTTAAGCTGTTGACATTGACTTGAAACGTTGGAAACTAGTCTATTTCAGCCACGTTACACCATATAAATAGAAGACTATTTATTATGGTTTACGATTTCGGTTTCGGTTTCGGTTTCGAGATTGGCCGAAACTGATACGTTTCGGCCATTTCGGTTTCAGTTTCGGCCGTTTCGGTTTCGGCCGAAAGAATTTTTTAAATTATTAATTGGGCGTTGACCAGAGTTTGACTATATTTTGACTGTCCTTTGACTTCAAATTAAAAATACAATAAAATATTAGAAAAAATTTGAAAAAATTTGAAAAATTATGAATGAATTTATACTTAATTTTACAATAATTTCAAATATTATTTAAGCTAATTAAAATTAATTTTGATAGTTAGTCACTGATATTGTCTGCTTTTAATATATATTAGTGTATTAAAAAAATATATAAGAAATGATATGAATATGATTAAAATTTAAAAATTAACATAAGCAAATTTAACTTTTCATTAAAATGTATTTCACACGTACATAATTTATAAATTCTAAGATAATACAACTAATCATCATAATCATCATCGATTGAGTTTGGAACATCTGGGTGTGGAATTACAAATTTAGTACCTGAATGATCCGGACGAGCATTTATGGGCATATGAATCAAAACAATTAGCTCTGCGCGATCTCATGGCAGCGGTTCTGAAGTATAACCATATATCGAAGGTCTAAAATAAAAATTATATTTTGACTAAAATTTAATTTAATTTTAATTATTTTTTAACTTCAAATTTAAAAATTATAATATATTTAAAATTTTTTAAAAATAATGAATAATTACGTGAATAATATTATGTACGTAAATAATATCTGACAAAAACCGATAAGGACGTTGAAATTAAATTGGCGACAACACTGGCCCCAATGTAAGGCCAGCCTCATCTTACGGGAGTACGAGTCAGATTAGCGAGGGCACGAGATAGACGAGAGAACGACGGTAGACGAGTAAGAGCACATGATTTTTGGGTTCGAACACGAAGCCGGCGTGAGGTCCTCCTCACGACCCCCCCCCCCCCCCCCTGCCCCAACCCTCGCGAGCTCAGCGAGCTCCCCGCTTGTCCCGCCCGGAGCTCCCCCCGCAAACACCCCCCCCCCCCCCCACCCCCGCCCGAGCTCGGCGAGCTCCCGCCCGCCTGCTCGCTCGCCGGAGCTCCGCTCCCCTAACCCACGCGAGCTCGGCGAGCTCCCGCCTGAGCCCGGCAAGCTCGCGCTCGAGCCCGGCGAGCTCCCGCCCGCCCGTGCACGCGATCTCGGCGAGCTCACGCCCCCGCGCGCGAGCCCGGCGAGTTCCCGCCTCCCCGCTCTCGAGCCCCGCGAGCTCCCGTCCCCGCGTGCAATCCCAGCGAGCTCCTGCCCGCTCGCGCGAGCCCGGCGCGCTCCCGCTCCCGCGTGCGTTGGTTGGCGAAGATGAACAATAATGAACAGTAATAAACAGTAAATCCTAATCGATACGAAATCGCAGGTTTCGTTGCAGTTTCTGCTGAAACCGAAACGGTTCGGTTTCGGCCGAAACAGCGAACCTTGCTATTTATACTATTTTTTTTTTTCTTGAAAATATTTGGCTTCCTTCTAAGTCTAATAAAATAGTACTGGATAGAAAACAAAATGACATAGTAGTCCCACGCGATTTCCGCGAGAAGGAACTGCGCGCGAGGAAGAAGAAGAAGAAGAGTGGTCGAAGAGGATCAAAGCAAACCCTAAACCCTAATGGGATGCACGATGTCGGGCCTCAACGCGCTCTACGAAGGGATCAATGGCGGCGGCGACGTCTGGATCAACGACGCCCGCTTCCGCGTCGTCCGGCAGCTCGGCGAGGGCGGCTTCGCCTTCGTCTTCCTCGTCCGTGAGGTCTTCGCCGACGGTGCCTCCGCCGGAAATTTCGCCAGGAAGACGGCCATCCACTCTGCCCATGTCTCAGGTCTCGCCTTTTGCGGCTTTCCTATTTTGAGTGGTTAGGAATTTGGGTTGTGAATTCGCTCCAACTATTGGATTTTGTTTGGTATGATTTAGTAGTTCAGTGAAGAATTATTCTGGCGAGAAATGGATCGGACAATATAGATTGTTCTAGCTAATATTGAAATGTATTATTTTGTTCTTGGTGGCAGTCTTGATAAATGAGGTTTAGGAAATCAAAACATACAAGGAGAAAGTAGAAAGATGCATTATTTAGTTCTTTGTGCATACTCGATAGACGAATCGAAAGATGCTATGAGCGTCAAATTTAGGATGTAGTTCTAGTCAAGTCTATCCACCATTACTGAAAAAAAAAAACAAAAAAGATGTATAGCAGATGTTTGTAGTGATAAAAAACTGTAGCAGGAGGTTCTCTAATTTGCATATTAGCCTTCTTATCAGGTGAGGTACAAACTATACGAGCAGGGGAATTATCTTGCTTAGTAATATTTTAGGCTTAATAAATGCCACTGATTATTATTGGCTTCTAGCTTTATTCTTTTGTACTTGGTTCCATTCCTTAATTATGAGCATGATTATTGGGCTAAAATTTATAATTCGGGGTTTGCTTACTTAAAACTCTTTGAAATATATTAGGTGACTTAATTTTGTGTTTTTCCTCTTGCTTCAGCTGATGGAATGTATACTGTAAAGAAAGTCCTGATCCAAAGTGAGGAGCAACTAGAACTAGTCAGGCAGGAAATCAGTGTTTCCTCTCTTTTCAACCATCCTAATCTGCTTCCTCTACTTGATCATGCAATCATTCCAGTTAAGGTAATTTATGCAATAAACAGATTTTTGTGGCCAAAACACACTAGTTATTTACTTTGCAACGTACAGAAAATTGTGTTGCTTGGACAATATTCTTAGCTGACCAATGTTATCCCCCTAATCAGTCTTGATGCGTTGTATTTTGTGCTCATGTAGGGTAAGCAAGAAAGGTCAAAGAATCATGAAGCTTACTTGCTATTCCCAGTTCATCTGGATGGAACTTTATTGGACAATACCAAACCTATGCAAGCGAAAAAGGAATTCTTTTCAACAGTTACCGTTCTTGAAATATTTCGGCAGGTGATGTGGTACAGTACAACATTCTTCTTTCTACTTTTTTGGAACTTGTGATGAGAATTAGTCTGAAATATAGTTTTCTTCTATTGTATACTAAATAATTTGGATATGGTGTTGATTGAGTTGATTCTCGATATTTTGTGTTTTTTAACCAGCCTCATTAGAAATGGTTAGTACTTACCCAAGGTTGGGTTAAGCTTGAATAACCTTGGACAAATAGTCAAATTGTGTGTTTGGATTCATAAACTGAGTTGAACTAGGATAAATAGGATAAATAGTTAGCACAACTTAACTTACCTCCTTGTCCACTTACCAAACATACCTAAGGCATCGTTTAATTCGATATTAGAATCATGATTAAAATCAAAATTAGTGAACCACTTTTATAAATTAATATCTTTTTATTAAAATTAATCTTACAATAATTTAAAGTTCGAAAAAATATTTAATTTTTTATTATAATTTAATTTAATAACGATATAAAATAAGTAATATTAATTTTATAAAAAAAAAATAATTCTGAAAAATGTTGATCTTGATTTTGATTTTAAACTAAATGGTGCGTAAGAGCTCATGTATAATGAATGGAGTGGTTAGTATGTAATCCATTAAGATTGGAAGGCTATATTTACAAAACCCATAATTTTAAATGCACATGTTTTCATTAATGAAACACTGATTCATGAAAATGGAAAACTTAGTTATTGAACCACAAGTTTTCAACAATTTGCATACAAAGGCTATTTTTCTTTGAAAGAAGTGGAAATGCAATTGGCAATTATAAAATTAAGTAATCGATTTATGTAACTTTAAAATTGTAAAAATGACATATATATAGTAGCGAATGACAAGATTTAGTTAAAAACATTTAAGCATCAGATTTGACCAATTTAGGTATATATACAATCAATTTCTCTTCACTTTTGAACTATTTAGCAAAGTGTATGACAAGATTTGGTTTAAAGGTGTGTATGTCATTTATAATTGTGGGGGTTCGAATGTGTAGCTTGCAACATAAAAGCCAATATATTGATTATGGTGTTCGGGCCGTAAACAACCTACTCATGAAATCACATATTGCATATGACGATTGCTACATTATACCAATATGGTGTTGTATCTTGTAGCTTGTGTTGGCAATTAGTATAGAATTTCATGGTTATCATTAGAAATTCACGAGAAAATTTGTAGTATTCCACCTCTTATTCTAGTAAAACTGCCACTACAAAATATTGTGCTTCCAAAGTTTCTTTCTTGAACTGAACATATGGAGATTCTCTGTCATATTCCAGCGAGATTCATCTTCAATGGATGATCACTGCTTAGGATTTTATGTAGTAGTCTTTTTTGTCGTTATATATGACCTGATTAGAATGACATTCCATGTAACATATATGCTTTTACAGCTTTGTGCAGGACTTCAGCATATGCACACCTTTGATCCTCCATATGCTCATAATGATGTCAAACCTAGCAATGTCCTCATAAAACATAGGAAGGCCCAGCCGCCTCTTGCTATGTTAATGGACTTTGGAAGTGCTCGGCCAGCGAGGAGAGAAATCCATTCTCGTTCTGAGGCACTACAGTTGCAGGTCTGGTCTTCTCCCTCCAATTGTCAAAACAAGTTTTCTCATGAACTAGTTCATATTCTCTATGTTCAACAGTACTGTTTATTGTTATTCTCCTTTAAAAAACTGTCAATGTAAAAATAAATGGACACGAACTGACAATGGGCATGTTTAAAAATATTGTTGATAGAATAAGTTTGCCTAGACCTTTCTCGGGCCTCATGTTAGATCTGAGCCTGACTCAGGGTTTGACAGGGCTGAGCTTGAGCTGCCTCTGCCCTTTACAGTCTTGATTTTTCTGTAGAGCCATTGGAATGAATTTTCAGCACACTCTATATGTTGAATGACAAGTAATAACTTGGATTAACTTTAAGGTTTTCTTCAAAGACTAGTCACACATTTGATGAATAGGCACACAGATATGAAGCAACTTAAATGTAGATATATAATATTTGATTATGTGGTCATGCCCTTGCATCTGATCTGATGATTATCTTCTTAGATACTTCATGACATTTAGTTCTCCTTGTAATGTTAGTAGCTTCTTACATCATTATTATCAAAAGCATCCCTCTGAGAAGATAGATGTGAATATGTCTAATTTCCAGTAACTATCTATGTGTCTTGCGGTGCCCTCTCTAAGTTCTTCAGTGTCATAATCACCCTTTTAAAGGCTTTAGTCATGTCCTAATTCATCTGGTAGTTTCATTAGTTGTGTCAAAACACATGGTAAGCACTCTACCTTAGTTAATTTGGCATATTATTCTGCTTTTTTTTCAGGAGCAACTTGATGCTCTTGGTTTACATTATTCCTTTCAGAAGTATTTCTGGAGCTTGCTACTGGTCTTAAGTCACTTTAATAGCTCACAAATCACAATTTGCTGATGTAAAATTCACCTGATATTTGTTCTGTGAATAATGTTAATGGAGTTGATGAAAAATAGGCAATGCCCTTCTGCTGTACTATTTGGTTCTTACTTTCTTAGTTACCTGCAAGTTCTCTTTTGGGATGTAATCACATATTTATAATCCTGCATTTTTTATTTTATTAAAAGCAGATCTGATTTATCCAATATGAAATATTTCACCAGCTTTAGATGACCATGCAAGCTGTCCATTCCTTATGAAGTTTTGGATGTTTATACAGGAATGGGCAGCTGAACACTGTTCTGCACCTTTCCGAGCTCCAGAATTGTGGGATTGCCCAAGTGACACAAATATTGATGAAAGGACAGATATTTGGTCTCTAGGATGTACCCTATATGCAATCATGTGAGTTCTTTTAATACCTAAGGTACTTTTATGTTCTTGCCAAGTGTTCTCGCTTGTCTAATATGTTTATTGTTTCCTAACTTCTCCTTAATTGACTGCATTAGAGGATCTTCTCATACATATGGTCCTTACAGGTATGGTGTATCTCCTTTCGAGTATGCTGTGGGTGAATCTGGAGGGAGCTTACAATTAGCCATAATTAATGGCCAAATAAAATGGCCTCCTGGGTCCAACCCGCCGTACCCAGAAGCTCTACACCAGTTTGTGGTCTGGATGCTGCAACCACAACCTGCAATCCGGCCTCACACCAATGACATTATCATTCATGTCGACAAGCTCCTTGCAAAGTTTGTGCCTTGAAATCTGTTTTTGGTTAACGATGTCCGTGTGAAGATTAGAGTGGTTTACTTTGTAACATTGTTCTGGGGGGTTTTTTCTTTTTAAATTTTTTGTATAGCTTCAATATATGTTATAATGGGTTTACAAGTCAGGTTTGTGTATATTTTTGTGTAAAGGTTTAAAGAACATTGTCTGGAAAGCAATATAGAGTACATGTTGGTGGTTTGTTTTTTTGCTGTGATTGCAATTGTGGATTCAGATAGGTAATCCCCAGAAATTCTTTATATTTACATGCAGCCTAGAATTGGAATTTCTTCAGCGAGGTGCTCTTTATTCAACAAAATAAAGTCATACAGGTCTCAGTTCTCTATAATTCATTTGATTGACACATATCAGGGACAGACGGATGATAATCTGGCTCCTTCACAAGCAGAAACCAAAATGCTGCAACGGAAAGATAGAATTACTGCATATGACATTCTATATAAAAAAAGAATGTAACAAAGAAGCAAGACTACTCAAATTTATCCATTAAGAACATCATCATTTCATGCCCCAAATTTGCTGCAACTGCCCAATTAAAAACTCCATTCAAATGCAATTCTGATGTGAGCTCAGGAAAGATTCAAAGTATCTCACAGTTTGGATTATATTCTTGAAAGATTGCAACAACTCTTGATTTGAGTATGAGCATGTACAATGAATTGTATGTCTTGCTTTTCCAATAAATACATCAACCGGATATTAACTTTTAAGATTTACAATGCCACTGACAAAAAAAAGCACCGGCAACGGACTCAAAGTAGCTGCATCTTAGGGGTGCCAGAAGCGCTTGCAAGATATCGTCACCTTCCACTTCTTCTGTCTATGGTGCCTCTGACCACCTTCTCCTGTGGATTCAAAGCGCCTTTCTCTGAGTTCAAAGGTTGTGGAAGAATCATGCTTTCTCGCTTCATCAATGGCTGCAAAGAAACTGGCTGCAGTAACTGATGGGTTTAGAGCAGCTGAACCAACGCTCGGAGGTTGGGATGAGCTCATGCTTCCTTCCGAAGAAATCGATGGCTGGCTTGAGGTCTGCAGCAGGGAGGCAGAAGAAATAGCCAGTGTTGTTTGATCTCCCGGCCGACGCCGCTGATTGGAAGGTGCCTCCAGCGTCGCCCTGTCGCTACCTTTTCCCCTCCCTCTCGGCCCTCTCGGCAGAGGGATTGAGCTTTATCCTGCAGTGAATCCACTTGGGCTGCGGAGTCGTGTTCTTGGAGCAACGATCCTTGTTGCATACGAACTCGCACTGGTGCTTGACCCAGCCGCTGCTCTTTTATTAGTCTTCGGTCTTCTCGTAGAAGGTCCAGAGGTGATCACGACAAAGCCGCCACAGGGGAGCACGAGGGGGCTGTCCTCAACGCAGCGGCTGATATTCCACTTGCCGTCCTCTCTCCTCTTCGGACCCACGGCACTGTTCCGATGGCCGTTGCTCTTTCGGGTTACCAGCCTGAACAAGTAGGTCGCGGTCTGGCCGGAGGGCACCAGGTTCTTAGGCCTGTAGCCGTAGACGTCCACCCACGGTGGTGTTGCAGGTTGGCGCCGCAGGCCTTGTGGAGGAGACACGTAGCGAGATCTCTATCGGTTAGGTGGACAACGATGCCTGCCATGATCACCTCTTCTTCTTCCTGATCAAGAAGAAGATTACTCGACCACTATCTTCCTCTTCTTCTCCGGCTGGTTGGTTGGTCCTTGAGAGTGGAAGCCAGAAGAAACTGGTAACGGAGATCAAAAACGGAGAGTAAGAGGCAATGATCCGGTGACCTTGTATGTATTTATAGGCGAGGGTGGGGTAGTTCTTACCAAGCTCTTCCTTCTTCTTGAATCTTGATGAAGATCCTTTTCTCCTTCTGGTTCAAGCAAGAAACTGGAAGGAGTCTGATGAAAGTAGAAAGCAAGAAAAATAATGTGATCGGCTGGTATTTATACCCGTAAGCCTGCGGCTGAGTTTAGTAGTTTACTTTTCGGCCGAGAAAATCATTAAGCCCATCGGATTCTTATTATATCTCGGTTTTCCCTGGATTACGAAAAATAGACTTTGTTTTCGGCAATTACACATAAGTCCTTGAGTTCTGTCGAATATACTAATGATGCAGGGAGTCCAGTATTAATACCATTAAGTACAAGGGGCTTACCTACAAACTTCTAATTCAAAAACAGCCACCACCGGCGCATAGATATTCAAACATTCATCACTTTTAAAAAGGGATCTTTCTAGGGGTATTTAAGAAAAATTCCTAGTTTGAATTTTTTGCAGCACGCATGCATTCCTGCAGCTGGAGTTCACAATCTCGCACTATGTAAAAGCTGATAGTACAGGAGCAGCAATCCTTAGTTTTGCTTCTTTATCACATTCTTTCTCATATGATACTGCATATTGTTTTCAACTTTTGGAGCAGCTATTTTTTTTTTATCAAATGATTTTCATGTAATTTGAACTTTATAGGAATCCCGGTCTCGAGTATTACAGATTTGGAAGCAGAATAAAAAGAATTTGGACTATCAAAGAAAAAAAAGAAATAAAAGATCTGATGTTTGCACAAACATTGGATGTGCTGCATGTGCACCAGCCTACAATGCATTGGTACGTAGACATAGGGGTGAGCAAAAAAATCGAAAAACCGGTTAACCGAACCGTACCGGTTGAGAACCGAATCGGAAAATCGGTTCTCAGGCAAACCGGTACGGTTCCGGTTCTGAAATTTCATAAAACCGGAAAACCGGTTCCGGTTCCGGTTTCACGTTTTCTGAAAAACCGGTTAACCGGAACCGTACCGATTTTCCTACTATATATAAAACCCTAACCCTAATCCTAGTCCTAATTGCGCCGCCTCGCCCTCGCCTCGCCCCCGAGCTCGCAACAACACGCCGACGCCGCCTCGGCCTCGCCCTCGCCTCGCCCCCGAGCTCGCAGCAACGCGCCGACGCCGCCTCAGCCTCGCCCTCGCCTCGCCCCCGAGCTCGCAGCAACGCGCCGACGCCGCCTCGGCCTCGGCCTCGCCCCCGAGCTCGCAGCGACGCCGCCTCGCCTTCGCACTCGCCCCCGAGCTCGCCGCGACACCGCCTCGCCCTCACCGGTCGTCGTGACGCCGGAGCTCCGGTATACCGGTTTTAGAACCGTCTCGCCCTCGCCGACGCCAGCGGTCGCTGGTGGTTAATTTGCAGTAATATAAAACCGGTTAACCGGTTTTAGAACCGGTTTAAACTGGTTTAGAACTGGAACTGGAAAACCGGTTTTTCATCCAAACCGGTACGGTTCCGGTTCTCAAATGACAACCGGTTTTGCTCACCCCTACGTAGACATTAAAAAATCTGTAGTCCAATAAAGAATATGATTTTCAGCTGATGTCCCTTTATTTTGCTATATTGCAGATTAAAATCCTACCAGATGCATGTAAAATATGGAACAACTAAAATTGATTTGAAGAAAAACAGTTCTCCCTGTATTATGATGGATTTAGTATAATTATGATATTATTTGATGAAGCCTAATGTTAGTGTAACCAGGATTTTTCTTTGACGATTTTGGCAAGTGATTCATGTTTATAGAGGCATTGCTGCAGCTGGAGTTGCCCTTTGTGTTGTACCGCTTTGTCACAGCTGATTGTATAGAGCTTTAGGGCTCGTTTGGTACGCGATCAAGGTTAATGTCAAGTTCAAGACTAGTGAATTACTTTTGTAAACTGATATTTTTTATATCAAAATTAAGACTTCAATAATTTAAAAATCAAAAAACTATTTAATTTTTTATAAGAATTTAATTTAATAATAATATAAAATAATAAATATTAATTTCACAAAAAAAAAAATTCTTAAAAAAGTTGACATGGTCCCTGACCTCACTCCAAACACAGTCCTATTTTCTGAGATAATGAAAGTCACAATGCTTCTTAAAAAATTTTTAAAAATTTGAATTTGTTTTATCAAAAAATGGTCCTAGATTTCATTAATCTTTGGTTTCTAAATTTTTTTGGATATTTATAACTCCAATTTTAAAAAATATTCAGATTTCATTAATCTTTGGTTTATATAGATTCCCTTCCATATCTCGTTTTTAGGATTAGTTGGGTTTAGAATAAACTACAACATCAGAAGATTTAGTGCAAATATCTGAAGATGTAAGAGCTTTACAACGGCGAGATGATGCACGTGATCTTACTGGAAATAGAGGAGTTTGCATTGTTTGGCTTGGGGAAAAACACCAGATTGTTTTTGTGTTCCGAGTAAATTTTTTGTAAATGCGGAAAATTGATGCAAGAGCTGTATGCATGTGATTTTCTTGTGTTCCCAATTATTGTATTTAAAGATGTACACATGCAACAATGAATCGTATGTCTTCTTAAGCAGCTACGTCTTTAAGACAACATTGCAAGCAAGATCGTGTCTCCTTCCGCCTGTTCTTTCATCGACGCCAACTGAGATGAACATATCTTTGTGACCAGTTCTCTCGGTGGATCTAAAGCAGAGCTTGAAGGCTGAGGTGGGCTCATTCTTCCTTGGGAAGGCTCATTCGCAATCCGGACAAGGTCGTCTAAACTTATGGAAAATCGATCGTCCATGTCATCCTCGTGGACTGCAGTCGCTATCAATGAATTTAGAGCAGTGGGTGCATCTGCAATAGAAGAAGATGGCTGTGGCATTGCCATCGAAGGATTTGGGGATGGCTGTGGCATTGCGATCAAAGGATTTTGGGCATCTGCAATCGAAGACGATGGCTGTGGCATTGCGATCCAAGGATTTGGGGCATCTGCAATAAAAGAGGACGGCTGCGGCATTGTGTTCAAAGTGTGGAGGGCATCTGCCTTAGCAGAAGATGGCTTCGGCATTGTAATCAATGGATTCAACTGCCATGATGTTCTCGGAAGGAAGGAAGCACGACCTGTCCAAGGTGTTTGATCTGCCAGTCGACGCCGCTGATTGGAGGATGTTTGCAGTGCCTCGGCATCACCCTGTCGCTGCCTTTTGCCCTCCCTCTCGGCCCTCTCGGCAGATGGATTGAGCTTTATCTTGCACAGTATCCACTCGGGCTTCGAGTTCTTGGAAGAAGAACGATCCTTGCTCGAGGCGAACTCGAACTCGTGCATCACCCAGCCGCTGCTCTTTTTCTCTCTAGTGTTCTCATAGAATGTCAAAAGCGTCTTAGTGACGACGACGACCCCGCCGGAGGGGAGAACGAGGGGGATCTTCTCAATGCAGCGACTGATATTCCACTTGCCCTCCTCGCTCCCCTTGGCACCCACTGCACGGTCCCGGCGGCCGTTGCTCTTCCGGGTAATCTGCGAGAAGAAGTAGGCGATGGTCTGGCCGGCGGGTACCAGGATCTCAGGCCTGAAGGCGTAAACCTCGGCCTCGCTGATGGGAAAATGTTGTAGGTCACCGCCGGAGGCCTTGCAGAGGAGGCAAGCAGCGAGGTCACTATCGGTTGGGTTGAATCCCAAGCCTTCCATGATAGCCTCTTCTTCTTCCTCTTGATGATCACACACTCACTAACTTTTTCTTCTTCTCCGGATAGTTGGATGTTTAAAGTGGAAATTTAGCAAGAAATTATCCGATGATCTGGGTGTACTCACGCGGCTCGGTTATTTCCTGCTCCCTGGTCTCCCAGTCCGACTTGATTTTATTATCCGACGCGGATATCGGATATCGAATTTTAGATATTTTCTAATCCGGATCTTAATAGGGATACCAAATTACAATTGGGTTGTCTTTCTCCTCGCGGATCCGAAATCCGACACTCGAACAAAAATCTTCACATCATGAGCCAGGGTTAGGGGTGTACAAAATCAGTAAATCATACTGATTTTTTAATTTTTAGAATTGAAATTAAATTTAATTTTTTATAAATATTAAAATCTATATTATATCAGTTTCTGTTGAGAATTAAATTTTTAGTTTTCTAAAATTGATATATTGATTTCTTAAATAATTAATTTTGTAATTTGTATTTTACATTATAATAATTTTAAAACTTGATATAAAATATTTTTATTTTTTATAATATTCATCAATATCATTAGCTTATGAAAATTAAGAAAGAAATTAAAATATTATAAATATTAAATTAAATATATAATGTATACATTATATATGAATAGTATATTTAAATATTTATATAAAATTAATATGGTTTCGATTTATCAATTTTTTTGTAAATTATAGAATTATAATTGAAACTGATTTTAGGGTTTAAAAAATAGAGAATCTAAATTATACAAATTAATTTTGAAATTAATCCATGATATAATATACCTAATAATATATTTAAATATTATATAAAATCAATATGATTTCGACTTATTAATTTTTTGTAAAATATAGAATTGCAATTGAACTTAATTGTATGGTTTAAAAAATAGAGAATTGAAATTGTACAAATTGATTTTGAAATTAATTTCGGATATAATATACCGAATAATATATTAAAATATTTATATAAAATCAATATGGTTTCGACCGATTAATTTTTTGTAAAATTAATTATACGGTTTAAAAAATAAAGAATCGAAATTATACAAATTGATTTTGAAATCGAGTTTCTTTTACGTTCCTCAACTAACAGGGTACGATATAACTATCGTGATGCGCAAGTTAAAATAGTTATTTGACTATTAATTATATGAAGAAAACATAGTTTGGTTTTTTATCGTCACTATGCCAACTTCAAAAATTCCCGAATCCTTCTGAATCCGAAGGTTAGGGTTTCGGATACACAAAAGCAACAAAATTTGCTCTGATATTTCGGTCTTCCATATATTTATAATATGAAAGACACATTTTAAGTAATTCTGTTTGTTTGATTTAAAATCAGAATTAAAATTATTCTATTTTGACGACTTACCGTCTAAATACTAAAAAAATAGTCAAATTAATATTTTTTATTTTAAAAAAAATTATAATGCTATTCTTATTTTTATTCATTCAAATTTTAATAAATAATATATCCAAAAGTATAAAGGTCTAAAAAAAATTTAAATCATTCGCTAGTTTGCTAACATTTAAAGGGCAAAAATTTATTAGACTATTTTTTTATATTTTAATTTTAATTTTAAATTTGAGTTTTATTTTAATTCTAAAACAAATGGTGTCTTTTAGTTTTAAGCCTAGTTATAATATCCGGATCGTTCTCCTAATTGATTTCCTAGGGTCAAATTCTTTTTGTTTATATTCAGTTTAATAAGTCGGGGCTTATGTACCTGGCGTGCTAAATATCTTTTCTCGTAAAAAAGGACTGCTGTTATCTTTAGTTTTAGGTCGGATTAACATCTGACCTAAAACTTATCTGTAATATGCACGCTTAACATCGTGAATTGTGTGTCTTCCCGAGAAAATCCAGGGAATGAAACTCCATTAATGCCTAAGCCACGTATTCTTCCTAATGGAAAAAGTTGAAAAGGAAAGAAGGTGATTAGGAGTGGCGCATCTGGAGCACAAGTGATATAGAAGGAGGAAGGGAAGAAGAAGAGACGAGAGCTGAGGCCCAAGAAGATGAGGAAGATCCTCTTAGCTTCTTGCCCCCGCCTACTTATAGAGAGTATGCGATTCAACTTTCGGATTGTAAGAATTTGATCCGGGTATTTTGGTTTTGAAATTCCATCTAATTTTCTGTGCCACCGCGCGAGGCAGGTTTAAAGTGAAGTAAAAACTGAAGAAGAGTACAGTTATCATAATAAGAACCATCTTCCACGACAAGATAAGCCGGACCTCGGTCGTCTTGTCGCGTTGACGAGTGACTTTCATCTGTTGGCACGATGATTCGAGTGTCTTTAGCTCAAAAAAGGAAGGATAGATGACCCTACAGAAATAGTGTTCGGACTATGAAAATGCAGGCAGTCACCTTGTGTTTGCCCTTTGAGTGCTGGCGAGAGAAATTTAAAAATTGACAAGCCCGACCCCAATCCAGGCAGCACCGATTAGGTGACTCAATCTTCTGTTTCGCACATGGTTCACACGGATACAAAAAAGATTTATACAATTTATATTAATATATTGATTTCAAGTTATTTTAATTCTGCTCTCTTAATTTCTTTTGTTGTCGTAGTAGTTGATGGGATTACAACACTGAAATGTTGCTGGTTTGATATAAAAAGAATTTGGCCTGTCAAATAAAAAAAAATAAATAAAAGATCTGACGTTTGCATTAACATTGGATGTGCACCAGCCTACAATGCACTGGTACATACGTAGTTATGGACATTTAAAAAATCTGCAGTTCAATAAAGAATACGATTTTCGGCTAATGTCCCTCTATTTTGCTTTATTGCATATTAAAATATTATCGGATGCATGTAACATATAGAAAAAATTAAATTGATTTGAAGAAAAACAGTGCTCCTTGTATTACCATGGATTTAATATAATTATGATAATATTAAATGAAGCATAATGTTCAGGATTTTTCTTCGGCGATTTTGGCAAGTGATTCATGTTTATAGAGGCATTACTGCTGCTGGGGTTTGTCCTTTTTGTTGTGCCGCTTTGTCACAGCTGATTGGATAGAGCTCTATTTTCTGAGACAATTAAAGTCACAGTTTTCTTAAAAATAAAAAATAAAGTTGTTTTATGAAAAGAGAATCCTAGATTTGATTATTTTTTTTGTCTCTAAATTTTTTGGATATTTACGACTCCAATTTAAAAGATTATTTGGATTTTTTTGAACCTTTTAAATCTCGAAGGTTGAATGATTGCTAATGGTTGCACCAATCTTCGCACGACTTCCAAGGTGGTCCGGAATTCTTTGCGGAACAAGTATTTTCCAAGGTATATATATGCAAATTTTTGAGATAATTGGCATTCTGATGCATTCTTCAATATTTTCTACATAAATTATGTGATCTTTTAATTGGCCGTAGACCTAAAAGTCTGAGGATACATCTCCTATTGCACTGTATATAAGTAACATGCATTTGAGAATTATATCGCGTTGATACCTACAGCACTACTACACATTGCCCGGCGCTTAGAGCGACTTTATGCAAACATCCCTCTGCATCTTGTCAGCAAAAACAACACCTAGTTTCACTCTTTCAGACACAATCCTCTGCATATTGGTACATCGATGGAATTTTTTGAAAAACAACAATGGAATCCAAGCAAGAAACAAAAATAAAAAATCCATGATTTCATGATTTGGCTCAAAGTACAACCAAAAGGAACAACTGTGGTTCCATTTTCAGTTACAGAGCAGTCAAGATGCCTGAACATAACAAACTGCATTTGGTACATTGTGGCATTTACACCATGCCAAAACTAGCAGAGCAACACTTACAGTAAAGCCCCAACCCAGCAGAAAAGGTAGGTAAGTTACAGACAACTTGCACATAATGTTGCCAATAAGGCTTCTCTCAGAGTTTCAGGAACTGGTCCACATCCTAAATCATAGATTTTTTGTGTTTTGTGCACCACTCTAAAGCTTGACCATCTTTAGAGGTGATATGTGTGATTATTTCAAGCAATTGTTCATCTAAAGATGTTTGAGCTTCCACGAAATTTGAGAGTTCCAAATTCTGCAGCAAGACTACCATTTGGCCCATTTTCATGTCTTTCCCAGAAATTGGATTTGAGAGCCTGCCTGCCAGATAAGTATTTTGGTCACAGCTCTACAGCTTCGGCTTCATTGTAACTGAAATCTATCACTTCTACCGAAGTTGTGATAATGGCCGGCGAAGGATCCGAGATGTAAGAACTGCAAAATGGAAGTATACTAGTAAAATGAGATTTAATGTGACAAGATAAGGTGTAATTGATGAAACCGAAAGATACCTTCACTTAGATCAGAGGACTTCTTCCGGGAGAAAACCTTCACAGGGTCTATGTGCCGAGTAGAGAGCAAAATATGGTCCAAGAATTCTTTCCTGCAAAGAAAAAAGAGCAAGATAATATCTCCAAGGAAAAAAGTAGAAAAACATTACTCTGTGCTTTACAAAATAGATATGCAACAATTAATCCCAATCAATTCTTGGCAGGAATGATGCAGAGTTCCGTTTGGCGTCAAAATTTAAAGGACAAAACAGAGCATGAACTGTTGCCCTAAAAATAAAATGCTACACTCTTTGCTAGTATCAGAACAAGGCATTTCAAAGCATATTTCAGCTTGAAGGCTTTACAACCATCTACAAAGCAAGTGAATCTGTTGCAGGGCATTGAGTTAAACATACACGAAGCCCTACAAGCAACATAGAAGATGGTGATTACATTAGTTACTGCAGTAAATTCTCAATATAAAACAGTCATTTACCTAGCCCATGAAGGAATACGTTTTCTGCGCCTATTATCTTCTTCTTCACCGTCTTCATCATCAGAGTCCTTGTATGGAGAAATCTCATATGATTTTAGAGCCTGACTTTTTTGCTTTGTGAAAGACATCCTGTCTTGAATTGCTTTTTGCATATCATATAGATTGCCACAAACCTGCAGCAAGTCACAAGGGAAACCATTACTAGGCAGATACTTCACTAGGATATAAAAAAGATATATATTGGTAGAATCATTACGAAGAGTTTCTAATGCATGATAGTGTCAGGGTCCAAGATTGCAAACTGTGATGTATCAGAATATAAGCCCGCACCTTCTTGTATTTTGTTGATGGCAATGACTATAACAAATTAATTATGAGTAAGTACTAAGCATCTACCTTTTGGCTATCATTTGATTCCTTGAGTAAATCATGAGCTTCCATGCTATTACTACCATATCTGTCCTCAACGGCTGCAACTTTGTTGATGTTTGATTCCACTGCTGTAGCTTTCCTACTTGCTGCAGCTTCTCTGTCATTTTGTTGTCCATCCTTGTGCTTTTCGGCTTCCACCAATTCTTTTCTCTTTGGCTCTTTCTCATTCTACAACAATCACTAATTAGTTTCAGAAAATTGATATAAAGGAGATATGGCTTAAAATACTAATTAGGGGAAAAGAGGAAGGATCTTACTGCAGCCTTTTGATTCAGATATTTCTCTGCTTTCCCAACAGGTAACCGTTCTCCACCCCTTTTTTTATGCATTTTTGTTTCTTGAATGCATCTCCGTTTCCTTTCATTTTCTTTCTTTTCTTCTTCTCTCTGCCTCTTTCTTGCTGCAATGTCAGCTTCCTTCTGCTTCCTTGCTTCTTCTTTCTGCTTTTGTTGAAGTTCCAATTGTTTGGCATTTTCCTGTTCTAATCTTTCACGCTCTAGTTTTGCTGCTGCTTTCCGCATTTCACGCTCATTTTGTCTTTTTTCTTCAAGACGTTTTGCAGCTTCAGCAGCCTCTAGTGCTTTAACTTTGATGTCTCTCTTCCCTATCAAGGAAAATAGGAACAGAAAAGCAAAAGATAACCTATATCAGTAGACGCAAAAGTGGCTATCTCTAGTTAAAGAGGAATGAAATACTTGTTTTAGGCGTTCTAGAAGGCATATGCAATGGAAATTGAAATTTTACACAACCACATAAGTAAAATAAAAACAGGAATTACAATTTTTCAGTTTGAAAACAACCCAAGGAATGGTCAGTGCAGAAAAAATAACAATTATGTAGGATTCGTTTGTGTTATAATCTAACTGGCTTCCGGGTAAAGACCTTATATCTAATTTTGAATTCTTGCCCAGAGATGGTATTAACACCAAAACACAAAGAAGTTTAAACTGAAAAATGTTCTTACAACTATCTGATGCACATTCATTACATTCTAAAAGTCATTTGATGTAATTGGAAATGATAATCGATGGAGTGATTATAAACCATACTTCTTGGTCACATGTAATATTAACAGGGTCTTATTGCAAAAAAAAAAAAAAAAAAAAAAACCTGCCTCTTTTGTTTATTGCAGAAAACTACCTTATTTTTTACTATTTTTACTTATGTTTTTAGTAAGAAGTGTGTCAGATCTCTAGGAGAAGAGGTGGAAAAATTATTTCGTCCTCAAAATACATATTTTCAGTACTTGGGTTCCTGGAAAATAAGAAAAAGGTCATTTAGAAATTTTAATGGAGACGAATATTTTCTTTCCCTGATAAAAAATTGTAGAACAAAAAAGAGAAGGCAATTTTCCCCCTATATTTTCTTATAGTGTAACAACAAGAAAATACATTTCCTTTTACAGGGAACCAAATTTCCTTTTTTTGTTTTTCTTTTTGAAAAACTTGCTAGCACACAGTACTAAAAAAAGAAATCAAATAGCATCTTAAACTCTACAGGTAATGAAGAAAACAATTTGCCCCAGAAGTTTAATACAACTCCGTGGATGTCACTTTTTGTAAATCTAGTCCTGCAGGTAAACATACGAAGTCTACAAAACACCTTCCAGATTTATTGGCTGATTAAGAGCATCAATTGGGACATTATGCTAAAAGAAAAGAAGAAGAGGAAGTCACCTGCAGCAGGTGCAGCAGCTTGTTGCTTCTGCCGGACAAGTGGGATAAAAGACGATATATTGGAAACGATATTGCTGGGCTTGCTAGTCTTTCCCAAAATAGTATGACTTGTACTCCTTTCTTTACCTTTAACAGAGATCGCTGGCTTACTAGAAATCGAATCAGAAGCTTTCCGCATCACATTAGCACTAACTGAAGCGATATAGTTCTCTTTGTCTTTTGTCTTCGACTGCTTATGATAAGTGCATTTTTCTTCTGCAGGACAAACATCCATTCGAGCCCTGAAGTATGACTCCATATTTACAGAATCCATACTTCTTCTATCTGGAGAATGTTTGGATTCAAAAACCAAAGAAAACATATTTTGGTAACTTGATGTCATATCACCAAGTACTTTCCTGTAGTTTGTGACCTTAACTCCCCTTGACTGAACTTTACGCACAGAGGTGTCTTCCAACTCACTTAAATTCCCATTTTCTTCAGTGGTGCAGGAATCCTCATCAATCCGAAAACACGTGAGTTCTGGGTTGGAACCTACTTTGTCTGAGCTTGAACAACTTCGGCCGATAATACTTCTCTGACTTATCTTTCCAACAGGAGGTGTTAAAGGAGGCTTCCTTACCCCAGATCCAAACCTAGCACTTGATGAAGGCAAACTATGAGGATGCGGTCTGCCAGACAAAGAAGAATCAGGCTCAGATTCCATGTTACTGTAAAGACTAGTGAGACTGCTACATTCACCAGTCCCAAGCTGCTTCATGCCAGTGCTATTGACTTTCAGAGAACTGCTCAAGTTCATAGACTCCAGAACACCAGCTGGTAAAGACTGATAAATATCAGGAACTTCATGTATCTTATACTTTGTCAAAGTGTGGGACAAAGGTGTGAGAATAATGCTGGATGGGCATAGCTGCTCAAGCAATGACTCCCGCTTTCTTACAAGATTAGAAAATACAGAATCATCAAAGGTGATTTCGTTCTCTGTCATGGAAGAAGCACCTATACTGAACCCCTCGAACTCTGGCATGCTCTCATTACCAGCAACCAGACCATAATCATTAAGTGATAACCTGACTGAATCATGTGTAGGCAAAATTTGTCTTCCTTCATGAATAATCATACCTTGATTGGACTCCTCATAAAGGTCAGATTTCCTCTGAGATTGATGTTGAAATGCATTCCCAGTAAATTGACAGTTCTGAACATCCTTTGAAGTATGATTTTCTTCCAAATGTTGTATAAAAGATGCAGCTACTCCCACATCATCCCCCACACTAATTTTTAATGTCTCATATTTAACTAGCGAAGAAGTGGTCCGTGTCCAGTCACTTCCTTTCAAGCAGGTGTTATCCTGCCAAAAATAGTTGGGAGGCCAATTAGTAGAATGCAAGTAGCAATATGCGACAGTATATAACAATATAACAGTTAATAATGTTCTCATGGAGACTTGATTTGGTAAACTAAGAAAGAAACAAATCATTCATGCAGCCCCAACAACTCAGCCATTACCATTATCTGCAGATCAGAGGAATTAAACATACTAACATAAAAGCATTTCAGGTATCATCTTTTTTTATTCATTCACTAAAGATTAATGAACATTAGCTACCATTCAGTATCACTAATGCAACAAAAGCATTGCAAAAAATCAAAAGAAAGGGCAACTATCTACAATCAATACCTCAATATATCTTCTCTTGTGATGTGGCTCTGCTGAAATGCTGTCCCCAACAATGTCCAATGCGATGGTCTCAGTTTTGCTTGCCAGTTGGAGAGGTTGAAACTCAATAGTAGACTGATAATCATTTCCAGCAGTTACCTTGCATGTGAAATCCTCTTTTTCCAAGAGGGGAAGTGTGGGCTTAAGTCTCTTCCTGGGAGAGGTACCCACAATATTGTCTGACGGAACCATTTTTCTCCTTTTTGGCCATGTAATTTCACGTGCATCATTAACAGCTTCCAGTGGTCGTTTTAGACCATTTGAAGCATTGGGGTCATTTGATTTGGAAGAAGCAGAATTCTTAACACAATTACTCTGGCTCCTTAAGAAGTAATGATATATTGGAGGTTCATTTTGACTTTCTGTTCCATTTGGTGTTAGTGTGTCTAGTTTCATATGTTTTTCCGCAAAATCTCCAGCCATGCCATTTTCAGTACAAACTGGTAAAGAGGAACCATTTGCTTTACAAGAACCAAATTTCTCATCAGCATTGACAGAATTCCATGATGACAAATGAGGTTCCAGTATCAAATATGGAACTTCACAGCTACTTGGTGTCTGTCCAGCAACACATTTTTGCACAACATTACCACTGGTTCTTTTTTGTTCCAAAAAACCACTACTGTTCTTTGAAACCAGACCATTTATTTTGCAACAATTAAAACTTTTAGCTGACATATTAGATGTTGTTGACAATTGCCTGGCATCTAGTATAGCTTTCAGAGTACTAGAATCTGCAGGTGTAATTGTGTTCTCAACACTCCCCTCCTCCATTGCAGCTGCATTCTCAGCTTCATCAACTTCCACAAGTGCATCAAATAACTTTGCACCATCGCCACTACAAGAAGGGCTTGTGTGTTGTTCTAGAGGACCATCAGTTCTTTTATTTATCAGCCCCCTATTGCTTTCCTCTTCATTATGCACAGAGCCATGCAATGATATTTCATTTTCATCAAACTGTAGAATTGTCACGCAATCTAACAACTCAGTGCTTGTGTTCAATGTGCACTCTAAATAGGTTGAAGCATTTTCATTATTTCTGGGTGTTACTTCTGAAGACAGCAAGCCAAATCCTTGTGAAGCCACACCATTGTCTATTTCAGGTTGGCATGCACCATCTAAATCATTTATTGCAGAAAAATTACATCTTCTGCAGCCACCTTGGGAATCAGTGTTCACTTCATCTAAGCAGTCTGTGACTTCTGTGATTTGCACATAATTTCCTTCCAGAAACCCACTGTTAACTAATGAACAATCAGCCTTCTCTGAACTTCCACATTTTCCTTTTTCTTGCTCCATCTGCACCCTCTCTGCTATTTTAACAGCAATCTCAGATGTGTTTCCCTTGTTTTCAATTTCAGAAGTAGCAATTGTGTTAGAAGTCTCCATAGTCTCAGGAGCTGCATTATTTGTACTCCCATTGCAATGCTCTCTTTGAACATATTCCCCTAGGCCTTTCAACAAACTCCTACTTCCAACCTGGGAACCTAGGTGACCTGACAAATTCAGCTGAGAGTTACAGGATACTGCCTTCTTAGTGGAAAACAAAGGTAAGCCACCAGATGTGGGGTGGGTACTGTGTTCTGAATCATCTACTTTAAGTAATTCAAGTTCTGCCTCTGATCCTCCACTTGTTCCATGATTACTTTTTCCCATTCTCTGTGTGTCTTGGCCAATAGACAATGAATGCTTCTCAAGAAGACACCTTGTTGATGAACAATTATGTGCTTCAGAGTTTTGGTCAACCAAACCATCTTTAATTTCCATATGCTGCTCTTCTGCACAAACACCCTGCAGGTTACTAAGATGACCCAAAAAGCTATTTGGAGGACTTAAGTTGCAGTCTCTGACAGGAGATGAATGCAGCAATTTATTCTCATGGGAGCCAAACTTAGATTTGGATGGTGAGCCACAAGAGTGGAAAGCTTCATTTTCATGCGGCAAGGTTTGACAAGCAGTTTCTAAATCAATAGCATATGTCTCAACTTCTAGGCTTTCATTTGAGATTCTGACATCACCTTCCTCCAAGCAAATAATGTCGGTTGTAGACGACAAATCATGTTGTTTTAAATGCCTATGTGGTAGAGATTCATGGCCTCCTTTAGAATCTCCAGAAGATAATTCTACATTCACCAATCCTGAACTATCCAGTTTAGCAGAACCGCTCTCATCAGGAACCCCCAGACTTCCTGCTTCAGAAGCATTAACAGATTTACCTTGTGGATCACACACCTCAACGCCATCAAAGAGAAGCTGTTTTGGTTCAAGCTGTTGTGCAACAGATGATGCTGTACAGACATCTACTCCAGCTTTTCCTGCAAAATGAATGTCATACTCCATGCACGTTGCTAGCTTGTCTGGTTTTGATGATACATCAAGAGATTGAAGTTTCTTGGCCCTTGATCTCGTGACCCTATGACCATCTAAATTGACAGTGAGTAAATTTTGTGGTTCCAATACTTTTTTGCTCTCACCAGGCTTCGGAGAGGCAGCCCTGGACCTTGTCATTCTTCCAGTGAAACCATCCACACTGATCATCACACCTGCATGTTTTGACACTCTTTGTTTCTTTTGAAGACGAGACTCAATGTCCCTCTGCCTTGATCTGGACCGCTGGATCCTGGCAAATGGATCAACTCCATCACGAGCATCATCAAGTTCTCTATGAATTACAGTGTCAGAAGGTAGACCGCTATCTCTAGGATAGTTCTTCAACATTGCTTTATCTAAATCAAATGTGCCAGGGACGAGCTTCTTGGACAGGAAAATAGTATCACTCCGCTGAGATGGCAGTGTAAAAAGAGAGCAATTGTTCACTGAATGAGCAGTTCTCTGCATCAAGATCCCAGAAATGAGCTGTTCTCTGTTCATTTCTGCATCAAGACGCAAAATTTTGGATCATTATAAAAGAATCTACATAAAAACAAGCATCTAGCATGGTGAGCCAACTGTTTCAACATTTTGCCAAACCAACTTCTATGTGTTTGTGTCCTTACAAAGACACTACTTTAACACATACAAAAACATTTTCAACGCCAAATTAGAACAAGCAAACTTTGAATCAGATAAAGACATAAGTCGAAATCAAGACTTTTATTTTCGCTTCAATCGTTATAATGAACAAAACAAAAAAAAAATCACAAACAGAAACTACTTAACCCTCGCAGAAAAGAAACCAAACCAAATTTCATCTCGTCTCTAGTATAAATAGCCAAATTTAACTAGAGCAAGAAACAATAAGCCTGTAGGAGCACAACAGAAATTTCTAAGGCAAACTCCAACCATCGCTGAAAAAATCCAACTTCGAAACTCCCGAATAATTGAAAGCCCAATGCTGGTTAATCACGCCCAGTCCCAAATTTAAAACCTATATTTGGAAAAAAAAAAATAGCCATCGAGCAATTCAATAATACAAAGCCACCTAAAGAACCCAGCAAGCCCTAGAGCGATCAACGGAAAAAAGAAGAAGAGGCACCTTTAGGGTCAAGACCCGCATGGGATTCTGGTCTTGAGGCCAGAAGCCATGGCGGAGGCTGGAAGCCATCGGCGAGGAGGTTGGAAGCCAGCGACTGCGCATAAGAATCCGCTTGCTGGCGGAGCTGGGCCTGGATCCAACCCCTCTGCTCAAAGATCTGCATGAACAGGTGCTCAATCGTCGACATTTCCGCCTATTGACGAAATCCAAGCCCTGGAGCAGTGACTAGGGCAAGGGTTTCGCCATTGAGAGAGTGGAAACGCAGGAGAAGAAGAAAGGGCAGGAGAAGGGCTTTCGAAAAAATTCGAAATGAGCCTGTGCGCTTTGTCTATCCGCGATGGAAATTTGTTAGGCTGGATTGGACACGTGGCCGCAAGTGGCAAGTCTGTGGCATGTATTTGGTGGGACCCGCTTGGTTTGTCGGGACGTGATTTGTCTCGGCGAAAACGGTTCGTTTTGGGGGGAGACGGAGATTTGATCCGACGGTGTAGATTCTGGGACGAATCGAGATGGAAGGAAGACTCAAGATCCAATCAGTTGCTGATCTCGAGATATTTGGATGGCTATGATTTTTCTTAAAATTCTTACAAGTTTGTTCGAACATATGCTAAAACACACTTCTACTTATGATCCGCTTGTAAAAGTACTCGAAAGTGCTTCGCATGAGCAAATTGATTTTTCGTCTCAACTCTTCCCTTACTCGTTAAGAAACAAGTCATATCAAATAGTAGGCTCTTCTTATTATGAACCAAAAGATTTAACGTAAAATAATAATTTAAAATGTATAAAAATAGAGACAATGAAAGTATTTAAAATAATTTTAACTATTTTAAAAGGTCTTTTCAAATAAATTTTTTTTAATTCATTATAATTTATTTTTTATTTTAGACAAAAGTCACATGATTGAATTTCTAAGATTCACATCTATTGAAACACAAAATAGAAGTGGTAGATTCTTTTTTTTTCGCTTTTATCAAAACAAATATATCTTTAAAAATAAAAAGTAAAAAATTGGATTAAATTTTATAATCTAATTCTATAGATTAAGAGTTGATTTGTCCACCATTTCATCTAGTTGTCCAAGTTAGTCAGTGCCCCTTATTGTCTTCTTAGCTCTCAATATGCTTACATTATCTGAGCAAATTATCATCATAATTGATATAAAAAGTATCGAGAAAAAAATTAAGTTTCAAATAGGGTTCTCTTTTTCAAGTAGTACATAAAAGTAATTAATTTGTTTAGTAGATTTCAAAGTATTAATTAGAGTTATTAACTTACAAAAATATGCATACTTTAAAGGGTGAATGTACCAAATTTTAGATAAATGCGTGAACTTTTAAAATAAATATGCGAATAGATGTCTATGTGTAATTTATAAATATTTATAAATTAATTAAGTTTATATTAATGAAATTATTTTTTAGAATAAAACGTTTCTCGGATTTGTTTAATTTTCTCTCCTAAGTTAACGATAAATTTCACTAAGTTAAAAAATTCGTCTTTAATTTTTATATTATATATTTTTAATATATCGAGTTACATATTATTTTTTACAGTGAATTTCTCCCTTCCAGTTCCATTTTTTTCATCTAATATGTTGATCACAAGCTCCAAATCTCTTTTAATGGCTCCATTTCTTGAGCCAACCCTGAACTACGCAACTGTAAACAAGCTTGCAGCTCGTCCATTGTTGCTGCCAGCTTCGCCAGAATCACTACGGAGCGACAAAAGCTCGACACAACCCCGTGCACACAAATTGGCAGATGCCATCCCTTACTACGTACGCGTACAGATCAACCCACGTCTCATGGTGACAAATAGAGCCACCAAAGTTTGACCTCGATCTACCGACGGGGTGAAAATTTTCAGAGTACGTTTAGTTCGAGACGGGAATCAAATTTAAAATTATTTTATCTTGACAAAAATATTATTTAAATATATTATTTTAAATTATTATATTTTTTTATATTTTTTATTTAAATATTAATAAATAATATACGAAAGGACATAAATATTTTAAAAAATTAAATTATTTACTAATCAGATTAATATTTAAATATTAAAAACTTAATCAAATTTTTATATATTTTAAAATTGATTTTAAACTTAAATTTGACATTAACATCAAATTAAACAGTGCCTCATTGCAGCCACAAACTCGACCTATCGGATATAAAAAGTCAGGACTGAACCACACCAGCCAACCAAAAATTACGATGGCGGATGCACGGTTACACTGATTTGTCATGCACTAATTGCCAGCGGAGCCCATCTTTGTAGGATTTTCTGAAAAAATATTCATGCTATCAAATCATATAATTAGCTAGATATCAATACATAATTTAGAAGACAATACTTAATAAATATACGCCAAATATAAACAAAATTCCTTCAAACCGGGTAACTTCTAATCTAAGAAGGATTTTGCCCATGATTAAAAGAAGTAGGGAAATATTGAAAATTACGAAAAATGAAAGGTTTTTACAATTAGGCGAGTTACAATATGTTAGAGGTTGTTCATAATTATCACAACTTGCAGGGCTTTATATGCAATTGCAGAAACTGCCAGCCTTATCCACTTCCCCAATTCCATATAAACCTCAGCATCCCTGAACTATTCTACTCCACCGAACAGATCTGCCACAAATCTCATCATAACCATCAGAAGCCAACGGTTACGATCGATCTCATCTGCTAGTCTACTATAACTAAATGATTCCTCCAGAATTCCACAAACGACAAGCTATAAACCTCGAAAATGCAAATAATTGCAAACGAATTCCCATTCAAGACCTCAATCTCACAAAGATCAAAACTTAGGGTTCAATCGCTTTTGGGCGTCCCCTTTTCTCAAACCCTAGATCCGAGATCCGAGATTCCAGCATGGAGCACGGCGGCGGCGCTGGTGGATTCCACCGGAACGAGGCGATCCCGGCGGTGCAGGATGAGGATCAGTACTACGGCGACGACGACGACTACGAGGACCTCTACAACGACGTCAACGTCGGCGAGAGCTTCCACCAGACCCTCCGACCTCCTCCTGCTGTCTCCGAAGAGCCCAAGCGCGTGGAACACCCTCCTCCTACGAATCCCGTGCCGCCGTTGGAGCCACCGGAAAAAGTCCACACCCCCGGCATCGCTGCGGATTCGAAGCCAATCGAGCGTCTCGGTGGGTTCCCGGTGGATCCACCGCGGCCTCCCGCCGGAATCCGGCCGGATCTCGCCCAAGCGCCTCCCAAACCCGTTGAAATCCCGGCCCAGGTTGGGGATGGCGGATTCGGAGGTGGTTTTGGGGGAAGCGTGGGGGGAGATGGATTTCAGCGGCAAGGGACGGTGGTAAACGTGAATGGTGGCGCTGGCGGAGGGCTTGGTGGTACCACGCTGTTTGTTGGGGAGCTCCATTGGTGGACTACTGATGCGGAACTTGAGGCGGAGCTTTGCAAGTACGGACAAGTGAAGGAAGTGAGGTTCTTTGATGAGAAAGCTAGTGGGAAGTCGAAGGGTTATGCTCAAGTGGACTTTTTTGATCCGATGTCAGCAGCAGCATGCAAGGAAGGGATGAACGGGCATGTCTTTAACGGCCGACCCTGCGTTGTGGCATTTGCTTCACCGTATGGTGTTCGACGAATGGGGGAGGCTCAGGTCAACCGGAACCAGCCGATGCAACAGAACCAGCAGCAGGGGAATGTGCAGAAGGGAAGGGGCATGGGTGGTGGAGGCGGCGGGCAGCTGGGTGGGAACTATGGAAGAGGTGGTGGTGGAGGGGGTGGAAATTGGGGAAGAGGTGGGGGGATGGGTAACCGGGGGCCTATGGGAGGGAACATGAGGAACCGGATGGGCCCTGTGGGAGGCCGGGGTATCATGGGGAATGGCGGGATGGTTGCGCCACCACCTCCGGTTATGCACCCAGGAGCAATGTTTGACCCGACAGGATACAGTGCAGCAGCGATGGGGCGGATGGGCGGTGGCTACGGAGGGTTCCCAGCTGGTCCTGGAGCTGCTGCCCCATTTCCCGGGATGATGCCAACTTTCCCACCTGTTGTGGCCCCGCATGTGAACCCTGCTTTCTTTGGGAGGGGAATGCCAGCAGGGGGAGTTGGAATGTGGTCAGACCCGAACATGGGTGGGTGGGGAGGAGAGGAGCAGTCGAGTTATGGAGAAGATGCAGCTTCTGATCAGCAATATGGGGAGGCTAGCCATGGGAAGGAGAGGGCATCAGAGCGTGATTGGTCTGGGGGTGCTCCGGATAGGAGGCATGAGAGGGAGAAAGACTTGGGTCTGGCGCATGATGTGCCAGATAGGAGGCATAGGGATGATAGGGAGATGGGTCGGGAGAGGGAGAGAGAAAGGGAAAGGGAGAGGGATAGGGATAGGGATAGAGACAGGGAGAGGGATAGAGACCGGGAAAGGGATCGTTACCGAGATGATAGAGATCGACATGTTGACTACCATAGGCACAGGGACCGTGAGTTGGAGCGTGATGATGATTGGGATAGAGGGCGGTCGTCGAGGGGCCGGAGCAAGTCACGAGAGGTTGAGCACTCCAAGAGGCGTCGGTTGTCTCCGGAGTGAGCATGTGTCCTAGGTCGGCTATTGTCAGCTCCCTTTCATGCTTGAACTTCAGATAGCTGGTGACCTTTGGAAGATCTCCTGCCAAGAGCTGCTTGCAGCCAGTGTTAGCAATGTGAAAGGTAAGAACTCCGACGGCTTTTATCTTGGTATTGAACGCTTGCTTATTCTACCTTTTCTTTGTAATGTATGTACTAGATGGCATGGAAACCTCAGAACTTATGCATGCAAGTGACATTTTAGCGTAATATTATTGTGGACTGGATGTGCAATTCCTTTAAATTTTTTGTTTGTTACTTGTTCATTATGCCCATGCATTTGACAGGGTTCCTTTCAGATGAAATTTTTGGCTTTTAACTTATGATTGCATTCAGAGATTGTTGAAATAGCCTGTAGGTTTTCTTCATTTTTGTGGACATTGTCTTCTTTAAGATGTTGCGTGCAGATGGAAAATGAGTTTGTTTCTATAGTTGAAGATATTATCAAAAATACAATACTGCAGCAATACAACATTGCTACCTGTCTTATTTCCCTTTTATAAAATATTGCATTGGGTGGAAATGTGTAGGATTTTATTTTTATACCATATGTGGCATGGTAGTTATGCTCTATTTTTTATCCGATGTGCATAACTATTGTTTAGTACCAAAAAGAGTATATCTCATGTTTGTAGCTTTGTAGCTTGATGGAATTTTTAGCATATTGTCACTAGTTAGTTCTCATATAGCTGTGGTCATTTTGCACTTGATTAGCTGCACAACTGTCTATTTTTTGCTTGATTACTCTAGGCTTTGGTGGCCCCAAAACACTTTCCTGTACCATACACAACCCAGTCTGCAAAAGAAATACTCCTTTTATTCTCATGCGTGCTTCACTTCCATGGCACACATCTTCTTCCTGTTGCATTTTCTATTTTTCTGCTCATAATCCTTTTCCTTCTGTTATACTCCGCAAATTTGTTTGGTTTCCTATTTGGTCAACTATTCAGTTCTGATCTTAATCATCAGTTACTTTATCAATATTGGTTATTGATATTGAACGAATTGATGCGATCAGTGTGATGTCTTGATAACTTCAGCCATGCAAAAGCATAATGGAGGCAATTCTTGTTAGGAGATGGATACATGAAGTTATCATAGATGGGGTATATTGTTCTTAATGTGTCTTCCAGGGTTACGTTTGGTTATGTGTTAAAGTTGGGTAATGGATGTGGATAGATGAATGTAATCATTGCATCTTTTGTTGTTGAGGATGCATAAAAATGTAATGATTGCATTTATTTATACCCCTTAGCCAACGTTAACATTTTGCCAAACATAGTCTTGAGGTCTAGTGGATGAACAAAGCTCATAGTTTTGTTGATATTGTTGACTGTGTGAAGTTGGTGATGAAGTAAGCTCATGCACAGTCTCCTGATCTAGTGGATGGCATATCTTGAGGATGGATAGATAGAAAGGTAGAGGAGGATTTGCATCAAAATCAGTAAGGTTAACTAACTTAAGTGGAGTAAATGCATTATCGCAAGTATAGAAGTGGTGATCAATGGGGTCAAATTAATGGAAAATATTTTATTGCTTGTTGAGGATACTAGGTGTGAGGAAAAAGAATCTCAAGTCAGAACTTGCTTCAGAATGGGACTGCCAACTGGTATATGTTCTTGGGCTGTTATGGAAGATGTTAAAGATCAGTCCCCAAATGGTTGGATTAGATATGATAATTGTAGTCAAGTTTGGAATTATGTTCAATGCTTTTGAATAAATTGTCATAGTTGATTTCCAGATTAGTTATTGCAACTAATGTGTTATAAAGTATGTCTATGGACTTCATATAATGATTTTTTTCATGTCGAGAGTAACATAGTGGTGTTACAATGGTATAGATGATCTTTTAGGGTCTGTTTAGATTGGGATTAGCTGTATGATTGTCACTTGCAGAGCAGATCTGGTTGGGCTCCACCAATAGACCCAAGTCTGGGTCCAAGTACTAAATTAGAGCTTAAATTGGGATTCGAATCTGGGTTGGTTTCTGACCAATGGACCCTATTATGAATTTTAAAATAAAGTGTATATCCAAATTAGCAGATATTAATTGGGTTAATCTTGGTTGGACCTACATGAACTTGGTCTAAATTTGATACACGAAAATAGCTATTATATATAGATAACTCATTAAAACCTTATGTCAGATCTGTCTCATGGGACTATTTCTTTGTATCGGGATCAGCCACCAAGCGGGCTAGTTTTTTTTTGGACCTGAGCCAAATCTGGGTCCATTGACAGTCCAAGTTATAGTGGTCTAGATGATCTTTTACTGCATGTTAGATTGGGATTAGCAGTATGATCATCTAGGGATGACTATACAGCTAATCATTAATTCATCCAAACGTGTTAAATTTCTACTACATACTTGGATCTGAACTCAACCATATCAATTTAGAATATTTATGTGATTTGAATCTTGTCATCACTCATTATTCACCTAACTAGTTAATTGTGATATTCACTCGATCATCCCAGATTCCCAATCCACATGGGCCTTCAGTTTTCTTTACTTTTTATAAAAGCAGTTGTTTCGGAAACCAAGAGATCCTTTAGTATGCATTTATGTAATATTATTACTGAATTGCCCTGGCATATATAGCACAGGCATACAAAGCAGCGAAATGGGAGCACTAGAAGCCATTTGTTTTGACCACGTGTTGTAGTGAAGGTTCCTGAAGCAAGAATTTTGTTGTTATTATTATTGCTATTTTTTTTGCTGGCAAGCCTTGTTTATGATTTATTTCGACCAATTAGCTCCTCTTGAATGTTGCTCATTTTTGGGTTTGTTTTTGCCAAGGGATTTTCTATGATCATGTAAAGATGAAATCTAGAGGATCTAGATTAAAGAAGATGTCCTACTTGTAAATCTATTTCTTGAATTAGGTTGGATATAGGCAGGTTAGCTCTAATTATCTAAGATGGACAATAGTCGATTCAGTTTAGACTATTCGGATTTCAGTTCAGATTCCATTTTCAATCTTTGAAAATCGATAAAACTATAATATATATATATATAAGTTTTGGTTTAGGGTTGAATGTGCAGAGTTTTGGTTGTGGACTATATGCATATGTCTGAATTCTATTATTAATTTGGTTTTTGGTTCAAACTGAACCGAACCAATTTGGTTCGGTTCGGTTATGGGGTTTTGAAAACTGAAGTTGTCGGTTTGCTCTATTTGGATAGACCAAATGCACAATTTGTGGGGTAATCCCAAACATGTCCGACTTTGTTTTCATAACATAGCATGAGAGGTGCATCTCTATCCTATTTCCATACAGCAAATGTGTGGTCTGGTTGTTGGTTGAAATTGCACTATTGCTCAACTTCCAAATGAATTTTGTTGTCGTCCTATTGGTCAACTTTCATTATATTCCTATTTTTCTTATTTTTTTACTTCTATTTCCCGTTGTGTGTCGAATTATGCTTTATTCTTTGAACAAATGAATTTCCCCACTTGCTAAATAGGTGGTACGCTAATGATACAAGAAGATAAGGTAGAGGTCTGATTTATTACTATTCTATTGAGGATGATTGTGCATTTGGTGCTTCCTGTCATTCATAATGCATTGCTTTTAAGTTGTGAAGGTATTTTCTATTTCTGCTTTCATCTTCTGTGAAATGCTAAAGTTTGGGCATCTTTTCTACATGGCTATATTATAGGAGATCCAAATTGCCTCCGATTTTGGTGCCGATGCTTTGGAAGCAAATGGTGCATGATTTTGTTGCTCTTGCTGGAACACATTTGTAGAAAGTTATGTTCACCCTTGTAGCAACCATGTCCCTCTTCCTATAAAAGTTTTGTTGTTGCTGTTGTTGTGGGCATTGTAGATTTTCTGTTTGTTCTATAAGCATGTATATTCTAGTTTCAACCATTTGGTAGGAATGATGCTTGTTGTATTGATAGGTTGATTGAGGATGCCCCTAATGCATTTTCATCGTATTTGAGCCATTGAAAGCATGAGGTCTTAATGTATATCATCTGTAACTAAGTTGGCTATTTGCATATGTACCACTGTAAAGTTGTAAATATAAACCGACTGAGGTTTCGTGTAATCAATGGTGTTAATTGTACAAATAATGGGATTTTAGGGGCTAGGTCTAGCTTAATGATTTGCTTTCTGGCTGAAGAATAATTGAAGTTTATGAAGGTGTTAGCTTCTCTATGCTTCTGTTTTGCTCCTTTTAACATTTGAGTTGATTTTCTTTTTTCTTTTTGAAGGTTTTTTTTATTACTCTTTTTCATTCCAAGAAGATATATTTGATCTTGGTGTTTTACCTTCTTTTGGTACTTGTATAGCCAGGAGTTTGTTCTTCGTTTCTAGTTGAATATTTCAATTTTTGGGTTATCTTTTGACAAGTTGAATATTTAGATTTAATAATCCTGGAATTTGATCACGGATCTCCTTCTGACCGCACCTACCACCCATCCCTTTAGAACAAAAAAATATCTTGAGGATGTGTATGGTGCAATTCTTGACTTTCTTGTTCTGTATGTGCAACTTTTTTATTTTACTTGGGCACCGATTTATGCAGATATTAGAGTAGAAATATAGGATTTTTAAGATCTGTATGGGTTGTTAGTCATTAAAAAAATGGTTATTTTTTATTACTAGTGCTATTTCTAATATTATGTGGCTTAATCATGTGCCGGCATGAGTACGGTGTGTGCTGATTCTTGTTAAAAATTATAGGCTTGCCTCTTGTAGTTGAGCCAAGGTCAGTATGGGCTGCATTTTGTTATGGATAGCATTGATTGCATTAAAGATTTGACTATTCAGAAAAAAACCTCATCAATAGAATGAATTCAATTTATTTGAATGGCTTCTTGCACGGACTTGCGGACAGTCTGGGAAATATCAAATGAACTGTATGCCGAAAATTGCCTAATCCTGTTAATACCATGCACATTGGCCAACGTTGTAGGGCAGGTCAAACCACCTATTGTATGACAAAAGCTAATTATATCAACAAAAAATTAGTGAAATTAACCAGAACAATCACAGTGCCCTAAAGGGCTCCATGACACCTTATTAGGAAAATAAGTCTTGTCAAAACACTAATTTTGCCCATCGCTTTAGCCCAATTTTCATTTCAATGGGGGTCATGGTGAAAAATAATGGGGTCACAGTTCCACAAGGGCTTGAAGCCTAAACCAATCTTCAGCAACTACAGAGAGGTTTTGGTCACTGGGTTCTGACTCTTGCTGCAGCAACGCCTAATTCATGTGCTTACCTTGCATCTCCATCTTCACCATCTCTGCCTCATCAAGATCATCCTGTTGGGACTCGAGTAAATTCAAGAATTACAACAATTATTCAAACCATGGGAAAAACTTTATAGAAGCATTTTCAAATTACTACATCAAAGGAAAAGACCAATATTTCTAATGGTTTTTTGGCCATGGACATAGCTGTTTGCATATGTGTTAATTCCTATACTTGGACTTCCATTAAGTCTAGTCAAAGAGGTGACTTAATATTGTTCAAAAGATAATAATAGCCTTACATGGCACATATGGCAAATCTTTAATCATCAATCTCACAGAAGAATACATGCATTTGAAGGCAACGATAACTATGGTTTTACACGATTTACATATAAAAGAAATTTGAAATCAAACAAAAAGCAATGAGGTTGACGATGAGTCAATGATGCGGTATGGAAATATGTGCAAATAATGAAGTTCCCTATGATTGAATGCAAATCTCATGCTTGTAGAGCTACATGGAAAACTTTGTATATTTGTTGGGTGGCATATGAGATGAGGAGCCTGTTTAAATTAGCACCTGAAGCAAGCCCCATCATATGCCTGAAACCCATTTCAGGTAAATTGAAATTGCAGTCAACACCAAATAAGGTTGTTGCACGAATAGTTCTCAGAGTGACTACCCTAGAAAATATAAGCAATTCGTCCAACAATAAATTTTCTGACCACATTATTTACTGGATTAACATCATAAATTGAAACAGAACAAGCAGAGTAATTGTGGGGATTTAAACATCTGGTAACCAGCAAGAAGTTGGTATTGACATTATTGATGTTTGAGCTACTGTACGAGTCTAAGGAAAAGTCACTCCAAAGTCCAGACATTAAATAGTTGATTTTGACATATAAATTATAGTACAAGGTGTATTACTAGGGATCTTCTTTTAACTGAGTGAAATCCACAATTATAGAAAATTAAGAAAGTGAAACAAAAAAAAATATCATCTTACTATGTTTGGAAGGTGCTCTAATTGAAGAAATGATGTTCTGATGCCAAGTTCTGCAGTCAAATCACTTTTTGATAGTTCTTCAAAAATCTTCATAAATGCACTAATTTCAATGTCCATAAGAGTCCAGATCTGCCTGGAGTTGTTCAACTTTTGTATTTGATGTCTTAGCTTCACACTCTAATTTCTCCAAAATAGCTTGCTTATCTGCAAGCTTAATCTGCAGAACAATCAACATATATTGATATTCACAAACAGGTTAGATATCATTGGGATGACATGCATATAAAAAAAGTTTGTCATCAACGAGGTGAGCTGTCTGCCAGCATACAACAAAGACGTTCAGAAGAGTCTAAATGATGACTTGCATAGCAGCAGATCACTCTAAAAACTAAAATAAAAACTGGGAGAGACATGCAAAAGAACTTACTTTGATAAAAGAAAGATGTGTGTGCTCTCTCCCTAACTCTTTTATTCCTTAGTACCCTTGTCCCCCTCCCTCAGGGTCTAACAACGGGTACAGAGAGACAACCATCATTCATTTCACATAAATAATTCCCAAAGTAGATACTGGGATGGATTAGTAATCCTACTATACACGAGACTGCAGAAAAGGACCAGTCTGGGGACAATCTGAGACACTAAGCAAAAATAGCCACTACAAACGAAAGTGAAATCGAGAGAACCATCCTGGAATCATTTGTCCCAGCTTCATACCACTTTGTTTCTGAGAGTGAGATAGGAAAGAATCAAACATAAAATGGGCATAGCTAGGATTCATTCTTAAGAACTGTTGGTAATATAAATGGTCAGACTACAAACGTCCATGCAACAAAGCCAAGTAATGGGGTTTGGAACATTTGGCACTGAGCTGCCGAAGAAACTGCTCATGACCAATGGCCGAGGTTTGGGGAGAGAGACACCGAGGGATAGTGAGACTCGATAAACCTTCTCTCGTTTTTGGTAATGGGTCACATATGAAAAAACTTAATCCAAGACCCAGTCAAGGATAGAAGATTTGGGGTGATATACAGTGCGAAAGTTACGGTCCGAATCCTATCCGAGATCTCCAAAGCTGAAGAGATAAAACGGTGTAAAAAGGATAACCCATACATGTATGAGATTAATACCACTCTAGATATAAAAAACTCAAGTTTTTATCTTTATTTGAAGGTCACTGACTTAGGGGTCGAAAAGTCCGCTGTTGGAGAGCTCTTGATAGTCCTGCTCATGATGTTTTGTCTTGCAAAAACTAGTTGAAATTGACCTAATAGATCGAATCTCAAAGGAGTTCTCTTTAATTAAAATCGAGGAAAATACTTTTATTGAAATTTGATCCGTGGGCATCACCGTTAGTGTGGAGAACCTCCGATAACACATCGACCATGTCTCCTTGATCATCTAGAATGGCTACATCAAAGAATTTGACTTGAGGACAACAAGACCCTGCATTGGTAGAGTCACACACAGCCTCCTCTGGCGAATTTAGAGAGCTGAGAGATCAGACTATATTGACACCTCGAATAGCAGCCCCTTCCCATCACCGAAATATCAAAGATGCCACAGTGATTGAGTTATCAATGGCAACAAATCCTACCAACATAATTAGTTGATAGAATTTTCAGAACTTGACAAACATAGAACAAAATATGACATAGTTGCTGAATGCTCAAGACCGAATAATGCAAAATCTCTAGAGCTTTCAAATGCAACAATTACAAAATCAGGTGCAATTTCAGCATGTTTCTCTTGCAACTCAATAGGCGCAACATCCCAAATACCATCAAGACCTATTCGCCGAGGTCCAATTCACTATTGATTTCAAGGGACACTAAAGCATCCAATCCCATGTATGATTTGGCAAATAAAGCTACATATTATACCTCGACCAACTTGGTGTCAACCCAAGGAGATACGAGAAGTTATAAAGGCACTGAAGAGATCATGGTTTGAAGAAGAGTTTGGGAGACCTCGTCTTCATACAAGTCTAGGTACAACACCCCGTTAGTTCTTGCGATAATTAATGGATCATTGTAGTTAAAGTTCCGTCATCCTCCATTCGAAGTATATGATAGCACGCGAGATTCTGGGGATCACTTTAGCACGTTCCACAATATTATGATATTGCACGAAGCATGAGATTCGACAATATATAAAGCCTTTTCCATGATATTGCAACAGCTAGCTAGAGCATAGTATGCTGAACTATTAAATCACTTTATATGCTGCTTTGATGATTTAACCAACCGATTCATTAAATGGTTCATCTCACTAATCCCTTGGCAAAAAGACCCCTCCCATGTTATTGTCTATCAAAAAAAAAAAAAGAGAAGACTCTTAAAGAGTATTTATCTCAATTTAATACAGCAAGGTTGAAAATAACTAAACTAGATAGTTTTGTTGTCCCAGCTACAATCAAAAAAGGAATTTCACAGAGCAATGTGGTCAATGAAATAGTGCATTGGCCTCCAAAGATGTTGGCCAAATTTATCCAACAGGCAAGGGAGTACATAAATACAAAATAGGTGATATCAATAAAAAGAGAATTAAAAGAAAGCAACAGATCGAGGAAAAAGAATAGAGAAACAAAGTTTTTATAATCAATGAAACAACATACCGAGTTCAAAGTACACCGAAGTGACTTTCATGTATGCATGCCTCTCAACAACTCCTCATATGCGATATTAACACAAATTGAACGCCAAAATATCTAAGACGTCCATCTCCACTCCGACATGATAGGCCTAAGTTGGATACAGTGAAATATTATTGCCATTATAGGAATGACGATTGTGACACAAGGGTATATACATTTAAAGGCCAAAATTGAATGAGTAATTAAGAAGAGTCATTTAAGACAGTTTGTTTAGAGCGATGCTAAAAAAAGAGAATTAACTAAAGTCGAACTAGCATCGAGAACCGTAACGATGCAAACAAAATTTCCTCGAAGGGATCAAACAACCAAACTTCAAAATCCCACACTACAAAAACACTTGAACATGATCCTCATAGGGCCGCCACAACAAGCCAAAGTCTCAATATTCCAGGAGAAACATTGAATTGTTATCAGGAGACAAGAGTGTCCAAAACGACTATATAGTAAAGAAAGCCCTAGACGTTTTGTCTTTTCCACAAAAAACTTATATGGTGTTTTCACATCTCACGATGAAGTCTTGGTACTCTCAACTGTCATAGATGATTATGTCATGCAACAAATGATGGTGGATGTAAGGAGTTTAGCCAATATATTTTTCACCTGGACCAACGACCAAATGAAAATCGAATAAAAACTAAAATCGTATGTGAGAACCATTATTAGAGATTCGGTAATTCCCCTCAAGATTATTACATTTCTTACGGTCGGCGAAAATCCTAGAGATATAACTATATCCATCAAATATATATTGGTTAGAACTCGATTAGCGTAAAATGCATCCTAAAATACTCGAGTCTCAATTAGTTGCAGATAATTGTGTAAATTTTTCATCTAATTATGAAAATTTTAACCAAAAATGATACTAGTCAATCATGAAGTAAGCAAAATCTAATACGAAGATGTAACGTTGTACACTAGAAAGGAGTATTGGATGAAAAAGGGAAAGCACCACTAGTAGAGGAGCCACGAAGGTGTCGAGCCAATAGAAATTTAATTAATCTAGTGATAAATGAAAATTCGGGGAAAAAGCTAAAGCTCAATGTAAATATCACCGAATTGCTAAAATCTGAGTTAGGAAAATTTTTGAAGAAAAGTAAGAATGTCTTTACTTTGAGTCTAAAAGATTTTCTTAAAATATAGCACAACATGAGTTCGCTATTACCGAAAGCTGTAGGTCAGTCAAATAAAAGAAAATATACTTTATCTTAGAGCGACAGAAAAAGTAAAAAATCTTCTCAAAGTAGACTTCATTAGCGAGGTCTACTATCCAAAATGATTTGCAAATGTAATCATGATGCAAAAGGCTAATAGTAAATGAAAAATTTATATTGAAGACGAGAAAAAAACCTCTTTCGTCACTGACTAAGGTATTTTTTATTATATCATAATATTTTATGGATTAAAAAAATAAGAAAAACGTACTAAATGACGGTGAATAAAATTTTTAAGGCCCAACTTTGGAGAAATATTTAAGCATATATTAATAATATGTTACTAAAAAATCGTCGAGCAAAAGGACACCTCATTGATTTGAAAGAGAAATTCGACATATTTCGAAGGTATCAAATAAAATTGAACTTTGAGAAATATGTCTTTGGTGTCGTTTCAAAGAAGTTCCTTGGATACATTGTATTTGAACGCGAGATTAAAGCCAACTTAAAGACAATAATCACTATCATGGACATTAATCCCCCAAACTTCATCAAGGGGATACAAAAGCTTATTGGGCAGTTGGCAGTCCTTAATCAATTTCTCTCCCATTTGGGGGTAAAACATGTCTTTCTTCAGAGTCTTATTGTAGAACAACTTCAGATAGAATAAAGAGTGTCACTGAGCTTTTGAAGCATTGAAACAATACCTCTCTAAACCCTCTTTTCTAATCAAATAAATTGCAAATGAAACACTATACCTTTATGTATTTGCCACCGAATATGTCATCAGTTCAATTTTGGTTAGTGATTGGGATAGAAGACAATATTCATCTACCACATCAGCCATGTTCTTACCAATGCTTAGATTCAATACCTAGTATTAGAGACATAGTCGTTGGTCCTATCTGCTCGCCGACTTCGACTGTACTTATAAGCACACGCAATCAGTATCCTGATGAACTCTCCACTTCACCAAACACTTCAAAAGTTGGATACTTCAGGATGATTACTTGAATAGTTAGTAGAGTTCAATTAATTTGACATCTTATTTGAGGCTTAAATAGTGATTAAGCACAAATCTTAGCTGACTTCATGGTGGAAGTCAGCTTGCCTTGCTAAAAATTGAGAACAGAACCTTAGGAAGTTCATGTGAAGGATTATCCTGCGAAATTGGAAGTGTGATAGGAGCCGTGTCAATGAGCTTGAAGGGGTGGGTGACAGAGAATTCATTCCGACTCAAAATTTAAGACACTAACATAATTGAATATAAAGCACTATTCCTTTCCAAACAACACAAGTAGTCACTATAAAGTTAAAGGTATATAGCAACTCAGTTAATATGTTTGCAAAAAACAAGCTAATGCGAGACTAAAGTCACTACCACGGTGCAATACTTGGTTGAGACGCAAAAACTCATGATAGAGATGAATGAAGTAACAATATACCAAATCCTCAGGAAGAATAATGTTGACATTGACACACTTGCTCGCCTAAAGTCATCTTTACCTAGATGCCAAACTCAGCATATTCATGTCAAATTCCTAAGGCAATTGTGTTATCTTACCTCAACTGAGGTGAACTTAACCAAAGAGGTGTCAAATTGGACAGATTCTATTGTGAAGTATCTTGTGGAGGAACAATTATCTAAAGTCCAAAAGGATGCTCGAAGCATTAAGAGATAGGTTGTAAGTTTTATAATGATGGAAGGACAACTATATAAAAAATCTTTTACTCTTCTATATTGTTTGACTCTGTCGAAAATAAATTATGCACTTCAAAGTATAAGCTCCTCTAATAATATTACTATTGAATCAATATGGTCGTTGAAGCTACAAAATTCATTGCTCAAGGTGAATGATGTTAAAAACATGCTTCAGCGTCTCATTACCTAATTGTTCAGCTACAATAAGCTTAAATAACGTGATCTTTTAACCAATGGGAAATGAATATTCTAGAACTTTTCTCACCGATGTCGGAACAAAGGAAGTTGATGGTCGTCACAATAAATTATTTCACAAAATGAATAGAAGTTGAGCCACTCACAATAATTAGAGGGAAAAATCCAAAACTTCTTCTAGTAAGATGTCATCTTTCGTTTCAGTTTACTATAAGTATTAGTCACCGACAACAAAAAATAATGACATCAAGTTTAAAGAATATTGTTGTAGGCTATATATTGAATAAAAGTTCATATCGATGACATATCTATAGTAAAACGGTTTAGACAATGTGACATACCAAATTATTTTTTCAAATTTAAAGAAGCGAAATGTGCATGAGTTGAGAAACTGCCTCATATGTTATGGTTGTATCGAATGACCCCTCAAATTTCAACTGAAGAATCCCCTTTCATATTGGCTTATAGGATTGAAACGATTATCCCGATAGAAATTGGATTTCCTTTTCCTTGAGTTGTTGGTTATGATCCAAAGACAATTGAGTCTAATATAAGAATAGAGGACCTCTTATTAAAGGTTCGGGAGAAAGCCAAAATGAGAATTAACGGAATATCGACATTATGTCGCTTGATAATATAATACAAAAATGAGAAACCGAGACTTGCAAGTAGGAGGATGGGGATGATATTGGAGATCGAACTTCTAGAAAGTTAGCCTCCAACTAGAAGAGTCCATATAAGATGGGTTGAGTTGTGACAAGAGAGGCGTATCAATTAGAGCACCTAAATAACAATTTTATCCTATACATTACATGTAAACAACCTCTAAGGTTATATCTGTAATAAATGAATTATCATCTCGCTCTCTTGATGGATAACATTTTGTTGGGTTACAAAGACTCGATTATAAGTTACGCTCTTGATCAAAAAGATTCAATTACAAATCATGCGCTCAACCAAAGAGATTCAATTATAAGCTCCGTGTTTAATTAAAAAGATCATATTATAAGCCACACATTTGAACAAGGAGATCCAATTACAAGTCACACATTTGATTAAAGACATCCAATTATAAGCCACACCCTTAACTAAGAAGATCTAATTACAAACCATGAATTTGACCAAAAAATCTAGTTACAAGCTATGTGATTAACTGAGAAGATTCGATTATAAGTCATGTGCTTGACTGAAAATATTTAATTATAAGTCACACATTTGACTAAGGAGATTTGAATTCAAGTTACGCACTTGATCGAGAATATTCAGTTACAAGTCACACATTTAATTAAGAAGATTCAATTATAAACAAGATTTTAAGATTTAACTGAACCCACAACAACTTGATTTAAAATTGATTTCAAATTTAATAAAGTTCATATTTAATTTCAATGTTTTGATTGACATGGTTAAGGCAATTAAATTTTTTTAATATTTTATTTATTTTTTACCTAGAAAATATATTTAATAATTTTAAACATATATATCTAAATTTTTTTATTTTTAAAATCTATATTACTTTAAATTTATAGTTAAAAGTATAGTAAAAAAAATAATAAATAATTTAATTTAAAACGAAATCAATTGATTTGAAATGTATCATTTCGATAAGCGTCAAAACCGATTTTGAGAAAAAGTAAGTACTTGGTAAACATGTATTAAGGATTTTGACTTCAGTATTCCTCAAAATACAAAAAAGCTATGATCATTTTCACTCTTAAGACTTTCTCTTCCTAGATTGTGCATTCAGATAGGCCCATAAGCAAGCTAGGTCTTTAACTGCATTGATACTAAATAGCTTTAGCAAACATTTACCTATACATTATGATCCAATATCACAATGTTTTGTTAATTGGACTAGGCTTTGGCTAACCAACCTAGAGTAGACTGTAATCAATTGCAATATTGACAAACATCCAATGGTATTAAGTAAGGTTTTAAATTTCGATCGAAATCAGACCGTTTCGGCCGGTGTCACAACAGATCGATCAGATCTATTGCGGTTTAGGGTTTTTGATTGAGCGTCATGCCGGGGGGGGGGGGCACTGCGCGCGGGGAGCTTGCACAGTGAACTTGCACTGGGAGCTCATCGGGCGAGCACAGCGCACTGGGAATGCGGGCGGGGAGCTCGCGCGGCGAGCCTGCACCCACTTCGTGCTCGAGTTCGTGCCCTCGGCGGACTAGCCCCCGTGCTCTCGCCAGTCTGCTGCCACTCCCTCGCCCACCTCGCGCCCTCACCGGCTTAGCTCCTACTCTCGTAAGATAGGGCCGACCTCACACCTGGACCAACGCTATTGCCAGCTCTGTTTCAACACCCTCGCTGGTCTCTGTCAAATACTGTTCACGTATATGAGACTATTTACGTAACTGTTCATTATTTTAAAAAATTTTAAATATATTATAAATTTTTTAATTTGAAGTTAAAAAATAATTTAAATTAAATTAAATTTTAGTCAAAATATAATTAATAAATAAAAAAATATTTTAGTTGAAACTGAAATGGAAATAATTTTAATCGAAACACATTGATTTTTTTGTTCACGTGCATGCGTGTATGATCGTTCCACCGAAACCAAAGGCAAAAAAAATTTATGACGGTTTCACCCCCATGTAAATCGGTGTCACGAGATTGCATATAGTTAGTTATTCTGACTCATATGTCTATAAATATTCATCTGGATCGTTCAAATACTGAATTCATAATTCTACATTCAGATGTTTCAAACTTAACTAATGATAATTATGATGATGATGGATAATTAGTTGTATTACATTATTATTAATAAATTATGTATATGTCAAGTATATTTTAATAATAAGTTAAATTTGTTTATATTAATTTGTAACTTTTTAATCATATTCATATTATTTCTCATATATTTTTTTATATAGTAATATATAAAAACAATGGTTAACTATCAAAATTAATTTTAATTAATTAAAATAATATTTAATATTATGGTAAAATTAATTATAAATTCTTTCATAATTTTTAAATTTTTATAAAAAAATTCAAAATTTTATCGTACTTTTAATTTGAAGTCAAAATACAGTCAAAATATAATCAAACTTTGGTTAACACAATTAATAACTAAAAATAATCTTTTGGCTGAAACCAAAACAGCCAAAACTGAAACCAAAGCGACCAAAACGACTGAAACGTATTAGTTTCGTTAGATGCCGAAACTGAAAACGAAACATAAACCGAGATTTAAAACCTTGGTATTAAGCATATTCTTCGGTTCCAACACAAGGTCAATCGTGCAACCATTTGCTTCAACATGATGCTCGCATTTTTATTTAAATTCTCTTCAATTCTAGTCTTTTGCTAGTAAATTGTCTTTGTCTTGCCAAATTAGAAGTCCAAAATCACCTTGAAACCTACCTTTATTTCTCAAATTCAATTTCATGAATTAACATTAACAGCTCCAGGGATCCTCTTCCATAATTTTAATAAGCACCATTCTGATAAGGACAAACTATAAATTCTCATTTACAGCTGTGAAATGCATCAGTAGCCAACCAAAATGGCAATTGCAGAATCAGTCAGCTATGTGCTAGTTTAACAGATCTGCTAAAAGTTCAGGACAAAGCAGACGTTCTAATGGACTTTATGCTTGATTCCATCTCTCACTCAATTTCAACAAACTTATGGAAAATTAAATGTTCTTCCATGATCTATAGCAACAGATTTTCTCCCACAAAATCGTTTTCAATATCCCAAAAGAAAAACATGGCAAGGATAACCAAATTCAAGCCGTAACAGTGAGAAAAGAAAAAAAAGCCCACAACCGATTTCACTCGCATTCCATAACATACAAAACCACATTCATTCTTTTTTTTTTTCTGAGCAACAAAACCACATTCATCTTTCACTTCCACGAAATGCACATATTGAAACAAGAAAATCCTAAAAAAAATTCAATCAAGAACAGATTCCACTCACCTTAGCAAGCTGGGACGGAGCCGGTGTATAAGCCACGGATGCACGCCTCGTGAAAGAAGAAGTCGCCCTCCGATCCTTAAAAAATCAACCAACAAAATAAAAAATAGAAAAACCAAGAAAAAAACGAACGAAAAGAGATCGGAGATCGATCAAGAGTACTCCGCTGACCATGAGGGACTCGACGAGAGGAACCATCTCGACGAGGTTATTGAAGAGGACTCCATCAACATTGCTCCCATTCCCGGGGGCATTCTCGCACGAAGAGGACGACAACGAAACGGTGCCACGAGCCAGCAGATCAGCGAGGCCGAGGTGCTTCTGCGGCTTCGACGCATCGGATGGCACAGGGGTGGAAATTTGGGTGTGGAGAAGGGGCACAATGGGAGGAAGAAGGAAAGAGGCAGAGAAAGACGAGAAGGCGTAAAGCCCGTTTGGTTTCAAATTTGAAGTAATTTTAATAATGTCGGTTTCTGCTTGAGTCCAACACGGACTCGGATACGCTGATTTATGGAAATGCCCTTGATTCGAGATTTAATTACCGAAATGCCACTCTAAGCAGGGCTTGTGCTGATTATTAGCGTGCTGGCATGTGCGATATTCGGTTCAAAATCGAATAAACCGTTTGAACCGAAACTACAATTCGAGTTATTCGATTTTTTGTTCGATTCGATTTTAAAAAATAAAAAATAAAAAATATGGTTTCGATTTTAATTTTTAATTTTGAAAAATTATAAAAATCAGACCGAATTAAATTACATATTATATATAATTACATAATATTGCTTTTAATTTTAATTTTTTATTTCAATTTAAATATAATTAAATTTAAACTAAAAAAATAAAATCAGTATAAATTTTCAATTTTCGATTTAAATTGAACCGAACTAAAATATTTTTGTTCGATTCGAATTTAATTTGTATAATATTTTATTCGATTTTTAACTTTAAAAATTTAAAAATTTTGATTTAATTTATTGGATTCAATTTGATTTTAAATCGGATACCTGTGGCCACATATTCAAGCCCTGTCAGCCCGAGAAGTCATCAGGCAGCAGTCATGTGACTCATCATCGGTCACTGGACCAGGCCCAAATTAAGCTGCAACTTGTTTGGGCGCGAAGATAGCCGAAGATTCTAACATTCACGGGTAAATCACTAATAAATCCCTGAAAATTTTCAAATTTGCCTCGAAGGTTCGGCCCATCTCATTCAAACAAGCTTCTCAAAAATATTTAAACTTTGTTAGAGGGAAGTTATGGGGAATATTTTCGCCCTAAAATAAATAGAGAAAAAATAAAAAAGAGCTAAAACTGTGGGTTGGAGCTTAAGAAAATCAAAACAACGGGCAAAGACAGCATCGTCGCAGCGACTCTCTGCTGGTCCGCACACGTTATTCTACCAATCACTTACATCCACGTTGCCTTCAGTCTACAGCCTGATGGACACTTGGTGGCCATCCAGCCAGTTAAGTCTGCCCTTGCGCCCCATCGGACGGTGGCGTGACGTCCCCTCGTTCGAGAGAACTCTTATCGGGAAGCGGCAGGCCGACGAGAGGCGATGTTTTTTGACGACCACTTGGTTTACTAACAAATCAACACCGTTTCCAGAAGTGGAAGACAGGTTGAGATGGCAAGGGTATTTTTGGGAATTCACTTATATGGGATCGGAATGTGCGGCAAATTTGCGGTCAATTTGAAGTTCGACGTATGAATCCCTTTACTATTGAAAATCTCTCTGCCCAGGTAGGGGACCGAAGTTTTACTCCCAACTTTTCATATAAATCCCTTTACTATTGAAAATCGATATCATTATGAATAAGCCCCCTTCACTTCAAATATTAGGTTTTACTAAACGTAATATTGTTCAGTGTAAAAACAGGAGAGATAAGCATGCTTGTTTTTCAGAATTCGGAAGAAATTACTTCCTTTAAATCGTGTTAAGAAAAATTGACATAAAAAAAATTTACTTAAATTAATATTTTTGTAAATATCACATCACCTACACCTAGATTGTTTAGGAATTCGATAAAAAATTTTAAATAAAACAATTCGAACATTATTACGTCACTGTATGTGTAAAAAAAACTAATCTAATTTATTGCATAATTACAATTCATTTCTATTAGTGTCAATTCTTCTCTCATGTTTGAATTCTTTTTATTTTTCAATCAAATTTGTCATAATGCTTTTAGTCTGAAGACAATATAATTTTCAAAAATGATTTTATTTATGTTATCATTTTTATCCAAATATGATATTAACGTCATGTATGTTAAAACTGCAACAGCAAGACTTCTGAGAGTATTTTAATTTTTTATAAAAAAGAGAGCAAGCTTTTAAAATTCGGCCGAAACCTTTCGATTTTGGAGTGTGTGAGGAGTTCTGAATGACGTTGTTCTCTTATCAAGTGAACAGCTGCCGGACGTGCCCGTATTTCTCTAACGCTTTCATCCACGTCTTCACCATGAAGAACCCTAGCAGTCCCACTGACACATTCAGCAACGGGATGATATCCATCGTCACATTAACTTTCATCACGATCAAGTTCAAGAAGAAGCCCACAATCGTGCTCACCACCAAAGCTTTGAATGTTAATTGGTCCTGCCATGACGGCACCAGCGCATTCTCGAACACCTACTCCACCGATATCTTGGCCTCTGGCAGCAGTGGTATCCGACGGGCCGGATATAAGAGGGCTTCTTCGGTGGTGACAGTGGTGGAAGAAGCGGAGGAGGTCTTTCTTCTCGATCTTAAGCTTTCTTCTCTTCTTGCGGTCCATTATTTTCGGTGGCAACCTTGGTGTCGGGGACTTGGTGGTGCTGAGATTGACGACTTGAAAAAGGCCTTGGTCGGGGAATGCCAGGGAAGACACCGGGAAAGATGGCGGTCGACGGTGTTGGGGAGAGAATGCGGAACGGCGGGAAAGACCGTCAGGAAGATGGCAGCCAGTGGGATCGGAGAGAGAGCGCATGGTCGGGAAATAGGGGAGCTCGACGGCCGACAGTGTCCAAGAGGATGAGGATATCAAGTTGACAATATATGTGATCGATTTAGACGCAATGTCTTCTCCAGGGATGAAAAGGTTTTTCCTTTTTTCTGTTTTAGTTTTGTTACAAACATATAATTCACACAAAGAAGCATTGATGCTTCAATTTTCTTTATATATATATATATATATATATATATATACATGCCTTAAATCAGGTAACAAGAGAAGGAGATCCAGTGCAGTGCATGGCGTTCATCGTGCTCGCCCAAATCCAGAGTAGCCAAAGCCTGAGCAAAGGAGCAGTCACAACCTGCAGGCTCGCCTCCAGCAGCTTCCTCGGCGACGAGCTCCTCTCCCGGTGCCTCCGCCGCCTGTTCGTTAATCGGCTGCGATCCTCCTTTGCCACCTTCAAGTGCATCGCCCTGGCAGAGGCGTTGGACTTTGAGGCACAAGATCTCTGGTATATCACGGAGCACTTCGAGTACAAGTTCGCAAATGGCAGGCTGAAGATGACGGCGAGGTACTATTCTTTGAGCTGGTGGACGTGGGCGGCGATCAATATATAGCTTGCTTGGCGTCGGAATAATGCTCAGGAAGTGGCGACGGCACAGGTGTCGGACATGGAAGAGAAGAAGAGAAGGTTTAGATTGTGCGCGGTTGTGTTCATGTCTCTCAAGCCTCACGATCATCTTGAGTATGGTGGATGAGTGTCGTTTGATCATATAGATGTGGATTAGAATTTTTTTTCATTTTTTTGTTTTGAAATGGAGCGTGAGATATTTGTTATCTAATGAAGAGTTTGATTAATGATAATTGATTGTGATTGTAATCTATACTAATTAAAAAAAATTCGAGTTAGCCTATCAAATCTCACTTGATTTGATGAAACTACCCTAATTAAAAAACTAAACTAAAATATTACTTAAAATTATTTTGGAGTTTTTAAATTTAAAATTTTACCAAAAACTCGGTTTTGTTATTTTAAAAGTTTTTCAGAAAACAGCTTTATATCAAAATAATATTTTTTGGGAATTTTAGATTTTAATTTCATCAAAAAAGTTTGCTACGTTTTAATAAGTGATTTAAAAAAGAATCTGCAATAAACTTTTTGAAACTTTTAAAATTTTAATTTTACCAAAAAATATTTTTTTATTTAAAGAAAATAAAAAACATACTTTGTTACCCCACAATTTCGTTTAAAACAAATATTCTTATTTTACATTTTTTTTGAATTTTAAAAAGATTAGTTGCACATAATTATTTGTAAATTAAAGGAATTACATAGAACCCCTCAAAGTAAAAATTTGCATGCTTTTTGTTGAATTATAAATTAAATTTTTTAACAAAAAATCACCTAATTTATGTCGAATTTACAAAAATTACTTATCTTATAATTATTTAAAAAATTAATTAAAATATTATTTAATGTTATGATAAAATTAGTTATAAATTCTTTTAAATTTTTTTATTTTTTTGAAATTTTATAATATTCTAACTTTGTAATCAAAATATCATTAAAATATAATTAAACTATAATCAAAATATAATTAAAAAATATTTTGATCAAAATTAAAATTGAAATAGTTTCAATGTATCGATTTTTCTAAGCGGTAAAATCAATTCCGAAATCAAACTTTAATATTTTATTTTCTATAAAAAGCGCTACTTGTGAGTGGCATTTGCAGTTTTTGGATATTAAAGGCGTTTAAATGCAAATTACGCAGTAAAAAATGTCACCTCGCAGAGAGTTCAAAGTTTCGAAGTGAAACCATCCGAATCGGGGGCGACGGGTTTTGGAGATCGCGAGAGAGAGGAAGGGGGCGCTGGAGTCCTCGCCACTGGAGATCGCCCTTCCGATAGCTCCTCCGCCGTCGGTCGCTGGCCGCCCCTGCTTCCGGCGGGGCCCCTCCCCTCCATCTGCGGTGAGTCCCCAAAACCCCCATCTTCTCTCCGATCTGGAAATCAGATCCAAATAACTTTGGCTTCCCGCGATCTCACCAGTTATGCTAGGATTTTGGGTTCAAATGAATTTTTTGTCTATTTTGTTATGTGAAAGATTTTCCTCATTGGTTTCGATGTCTTCGAATTTGTGGTGTTTTTAGTTAGAAGGAAGCGCCAAAGATGATAGCTTTTCAATTTATTTTGTTTTTACTTAATTTTGTGTTTTAATTTAGGAGAAGGTGTGTTATTTAGTCTTCGTTTCCACCGGACTGGTTGTTAATTATTTCTGTTAACCCCTTGCTTTCGAGGCGTAAAGGAAACTAGTCGACAAATTCAGTGTTTTCGTATTCAGATAGATTTCCAGTGAAATTGCTTCAGTTTGAAGTATTTTGGTGTTTGTGTGAAAAGAGAGCACCAAAGATGATCTTTTTTGTTTTTTCGAATTTTTAAACTTTGGTTTTGATTGATAGGCTAATGTGTTATTTAAACCATCTTCGTAAAATTTTTGTTGACGAATTCAAAGGCTGGTATGATAGTTACTGTGGAATATAGACCGCCTTTTGTTTGTGTTGTTTTGATATCTTTCTCCAAGGAACATTTTTTTGATTTTTTGGCTGATGATTTGTCTGCAAAGCTCTTCTTTTCTATTTACATAGATGTTCTTGTTTCTACTATTGAGAAGAGTTTTGCTTCTCTGCTTTCTTAGTTTGAGATGAATTTGTGATAATATTCATATCTTTGTTGTTATGTACAGGTAATAGTCTTGTTATGTATATATCTGTACGATATGATCGCTCTCCCACTATAGGTATCTTTCATCCCTTCTTTTTATAAATTCTTACTTGATTACTGGAGCCAAATACAAATAAATCCAATTCTTATCTTCTTGCAAATTTTCTTTTATTCTTACTGAGATTGAAATTGATCCATATGTATGTGGGCTCATTGCATCAGTCAAGTTCCTTTTGTTGTGATTGTGTCACACTGTGGAGTGATATTTGTGATTGTATTGATATTCACTGGGCATGCATCTTCCAGAATAATTTAGGAAGCCTCTCATCTATGTAATAATTGAGAATACTAGAAAGTTATTAATTATCAAATTTTTAGTGTCTATCCTTTCTTGACTGCAAACAAGATGTAACTTGCTTTAACTACTTTGCCAGAAACTTCTTTATGTTGTTATGCATCATTATTCTTGTGATATCTATCAATTCCTAACTTCACCCCCTACAGGTGTACATATATCAGATGGCTTCCCATAGATAGGATTTTCTTCCATCTACATCACTCCATCATATATATTCCAAGTTCTGCTGATGAGAAGCCCAGGGTTCGTATACAATTTTCTATTTATGATTAATTACTAATTTCTTACTTCACCTTTCATGTTATCTTTGATTTGGGAAGATATATGATGTTATGTGTTAACTGAGAATTTTTTTTTTCTTGTTGACTTTCTGATCATGCAACAATGATTAGATTATTTTCCTCGTGCAAGAAAGCTGACTCTCTGGTATATATTATCTGTTATTTTCTTTCTGATCACTTTGCAACAATGATTAAATTCATTTCCTTGTGCAGGAAATCTGATTCTCTAGTATATATTGTTTGTTATTTTTTTAATGTAGGCATACTATCATTTTGATTAATTACGTGTGAGCTCCAGCCTCCTTTTGAGGGAGACATGTAGAGTGCAAGTGGCTAAAAATCAGTTGTTGTTGTTAATTATAGTAGTGCTGTTTCATTTTCTATTGGATCAATCTTCTCTCCTAACCGCATATTTTGCAGATGTTGGAATTTTACCTTCATCCAATATGTGATGAAATGGATTTCAAAAGTTCCTCCGCATCTTGATTGCTTCAGCAATTGTTTTCAGTCTCCACATTCATTTGTTTGAGGCGACTAGGCGGACTTACCTCACTTCATGGTCATTTATGCCCATCTTCCTTTCTCCATAACCGCGCTAGCCTCTGTGTTTGGCGTGCGATCAAGAGGGAGGAAGAAGAAGAAGAACCTTTTTGTGTCTGGCTCTTTCATCACCTTCCATGGCTCCCAAATTTGACAGCCCTGTGCAGACACAAATGGCAGTTTCTATCTTGAGTCGGACCCTTAGTACTGACCTCCATGGCAACCAGAAAAGTGAAGGTAAGCCTGTTGGTCGGAGACGTGTTTTTGTCCAAACTGAAACTGGCCTCGTCCTGGGCATGGATTTGGATCGTGGAGATAATGCTCATACTGTGAAAAGGAGGCTACAATTGGCATTCAATGTTCCCACTGAGGAGAGCTCTCTTACATTTGGGGATATTGTTTTGAAGAATGATCTTACTGCTATTAGAAGTGATACACCATTGCTTCTTACGAGAAACATCCTGCACAGGAGCTCTTCAACCCCATGCCTTTCTCCTTGTGATAAGGATCTCCAGCAAAGAGATTCAGGTGGTCCAATTGAAGTCCTAGGGTGCTCAAGTCTGTGCTTGCTGACCAAACAGCTTGTTGAGGATGTTGTCAAGGCTATCAAAACTGGTGTGGACCCCATCCCTGTTCATAGTGGTCTTGGTGGTGCATATTACTTTAGGAACAGCAGGGGTGAGAGCATTGCTATTGTGAAGCCTACAGATGAGGAGCCATTTGCACCAAATAATCCAAAAGGTTTTGTTGGGAAATCCCTTGGGCAGCCAGGCCTGAAAGGGTCGGTGCGGGTGGGTGAAACAGGATTTAGGGAGGTTGCAGCGTACCTTCTGGATTACGATCATTTTGCAAATGTTCCCCCTACAGTGCTTGTCAATATTACTCACTCGATATTTCATGTCAATGAGGTGGTTGGTGGTTACAACAGTAAGACTCTTGACAAGAGTCGGCATGTTATCAGCAAGATCGCTTCATTCCAGCAGTACATTCCTCATGATTTTGATGCAAGTGATCATGGGACCTCAAGCTTTCCTGTTGCTGCAGTTCACAGAATTGGAATACTTGATGTTAGAATCTTCAACACCGATAGGCATGCTGGGAATCTTCTAGTCAGAAAGCTTGCTAGTGGGTCTGGTAGATTTGGGGGTCAGATGGATTTGATACCAATTGATCATGGTCTCTGCCTTCCGGAGAATTTGGAAGATCCTTATTTTGAATGGATACATTGGCCACAAGCATCAATTCCCTTCTCTGAGGATGAGCTTGAGTACATTGCTAATCTCGACCCAGTGAGGGATTCTGAAATGCTCCAGATGGAGCTGCCAATGATTCGTGAAGCGTGTCTTCGGATTCTAATTCTTTGTACCATTTTCCTCAAGGAAGCAGCAGCTTTTGGGCTTTGTCTCGCGGAGATTGGGGAGATGATGAGTAGGGAATTTAGGGAAATGGAACAAGAGCCAAGTGAGCTGGAGCTTCTGTGCATTGGAGCAAAAAGGTTGGTTTCTGAGAGGGAGTTTTCTTCAGAAGCTGAGCTGGGAAGTGATGATGAATTCCAGTTTAATATTGACTATGAGGAAAATGTTGATCCAATGGTACACAAAGCACTGCCATCCTACCATTTTGGCCTCACAGGTGGAACTTCCATACACACTCTGTCAAAACTAGAGGAAGTATTGGAGGAAGAAGAAGACGAGCACGAGGAGAGCAATATGGGAAGAAGTGCTTGGGTCCCACATGTTTCCCAACGGCTTCCCAGTGTATCAAAGCTGTCCACCTCACTGAAGGGTGTTAGTCTTACCGATAAGAATCAGAGGTATCCAGCTGGAGTTCTGAAAGGGCATACCACCATCACTAGCAAAGATAACTGCAGCAGCAGCAGGGGGTTTCATTGTGAGCACAAGAGTGCAACTGATCAGCTCCAGGCAAGTACAAGCTTTGTAAAACTCTCAGGCATGGGAGAGGAGGAATGGGTGGCTTTCTTAGAGAAGTTCCAGGAGCTGCTACAGGACTCATTCTGCAAACGGGAACACAACTTTGCAAGCCAGAAGCGAAGGCAGAGACTTGGGACTTCTTGCAAGTTTTGATTAGAAGATCAAGAGAGGAGATGCCATGGTGTGATTTGGTTTGGTAGCAGTTTTGTCATTTGGTCTTCCCTTTTTCCGTAGAGCATGGGGAAAGGGTGAAACTAGAATAAGGTTTTAGTTGGATTTCTCATTGCTGGGGAAGTGAAGGTGCAGATGGAGGTAGCAGTCCATCTGTATATAGTCTGCTGTGCAACTCAAGTACGGAGTTAACACGATGGAGGTTTATATGTTTCGCCTCCTAGCGCTTATTGATGTATACTTTTGCTAGGACAAAGTTGTCCAAAATAAGATATTGCCTAGGGTACATATGCTGAGTGTTTGTGTTGTCTGTCTCAGATATGTTATTCCCCATCTGTCATTATTGATGAGTTTGTTTTTGTTAGATTTGTAATTTTCATATTATGGTATTTCTTCTGTTATGTCTGTGATTGTTTTTCATAAGGTAACTTTGTGATCTTTGATGTGCTTGTCCTTCAACTATATTGTTCTGAAGTATGCACTTGTTTTTATGGCACTTGGCCATCAGATTCCAAGCAACTCCATATTTTCAAAAAACGAAAAAAAAAAAATTTCTGATTTGCGTATGTACACAGGTAGCCTGAAATCTTTTAATATTACATATAAGTAGGAGTGTCAATGGGTTGGGTTGGGAAGAGTCGGGTTGGATCAAATCGAGCCGACATTTGCAGTAGGCTTGATCTATACCCAACCTAATCTGTTATCAAATTGACCCTTCCAAATCTTTATTTGTTAGTGGTTTGACCGGACTCCCTGGACAAAATTTGTTTAATTAGAAATCTACCAACCTTTTTCTCTATTATATATTATTTATATAGTAAATAAAATATTAGATGAAGATAAATAAAATACAAAATATAAATTAGACACATATATGGTTCAAATTAAAACATTAATTAAAAAAATTCAAATACAATTACAAAACATGGAACGTATTTTATAATAAAAGAAATCAAACATAAATATTTTTGAAAAAAATTCTTCTTAGAATTATAAATAATAAAATTTTTGTTCCACGTTTTTTTTTCTTGTCCGTTTTCTATCTTCATAAAAAACCTGATTATAATAAACAAAATAAATACTAAAAATAAATATTTATGTTATTTAAAAATAATCTATTCTCACACATATGTTCACTAATTGAATGACAACCACATTTAGATATATCTTCTATTTATTCATATTATTTATAATATTTAATTATTAGGTGATTTGATTTGTTTAAAATAGAGTATTATGAATTGCGTTGGGTTAAGAGACCGACCAATATTCGATCCGTTTAAAAGTCGAGTTAAAAAATATACCCGGCCCAAATTGGGTCTGGTTATCGGATTGAGACGATTTTTGATATCCCTACGTACAAGTCCTTTTCGATTGATCACGTGAAATCCGGTCTTTCAGTTTGCTAATTATAATTAGTTAGCCTTCCCCGAAAAGTTTTAACTTCTGTTAACAAATGAATCATTGCAATTTAGGGCTAGATCACGAGGGAGGGTCAAAAAAAGACGATGGATTTACCCGCCGAGACCAAGTTAGAATATAGTAGTATCATGGAACTAGGCTTCGTCGGCCTGCCAGATCCCGCCCGGTTACTATTTAACTGGGGCCTAGAGCCCAAGCCCATTGGATTGGTCCTTTTTTTTTTTTGACTATTTATCTACAACCCCCAAAATATATTGAATTTACCAAAATTCTCCCATGATTTTAATATATACCTATAACATCGTCTTTTCCAAATTTATTATCTACAAATTTTAATTATTATTTAATCAAAATTTTCATCAAAGATTTCTTTTATGTCCTTTGTAATTTTATAATTTAACCCCTCAAAAATTTAGTATTTATGTTTTATGTAATTTTATTTTTTTTTTTCTCTTCTTTCCTTCTCCCCATAGTGGAGACGGCGTAAGATTAATCGGCATGAGATCACGGGTGTGAACGCCAGGGCGACGAGGGGGCTTGCTCCCGCGCGAGGTTGGCGCAAGCACGTGGATGCAAGCGCCATACTGGCCAGGGTATTTGCGCCGGCCAAGCCTGCATCGCCTCCACTCCTAAGGAGAAAAAATAAGAGAAAAAACATAAAAACATTAACATAAAAAAAAATAATAAATTTTTGAGAAGTTAAATTATAAAATTATAAAGGGTATAAGAAACATTTTTGATAAAAATTTTGATTAAATAACAATAAGGGATTGTAAGTAATTAATTTCGAAAAAAAGAAGCTATACATAAATATTGAAATCATAAGAGAATTTTGATAAATTTAATATATCTTGAAGGTTGTAGGTAAATAATTTTTTCTAATAATAACAAATGTCCACAAGTCAATTATATAGTTCACCTGGTCCAAAGTATGAATCAATACCAATTCCTTTAAAACTATATGAATCGTTTCCTTAAAAACCATAAACGAGAGTTATTGACTGAGATGGAAATAAATATATGATAATAAGACGATTACTTGAAAATGATCCTAATTCTGTCTTTAAAAAAAAGAGAGAGAAAAAGAAACAATGGTTCTTATGAGAAGGAAACTCCATAGGGCCATGTCCGAAAAAATCCTTATTTTGTTTGCTAGAAATTTTTGCTTGTATGTTCCTAAAATCATACGAAATTACATATAAATTTTTATAAAAATTAAATTTGCTCTTATATGGCTCAAAATTTTAAAAAATCACACAAATACCTCTATCAAGCTATGTCAATAGAGTGAATATTCCTTTGAATTAAAAATTTTCCAAAAAATGTGAAATAAAACAATTTTACCGTTGTATAACTGCAATATTTTTAAAGGAAAATATTTTGAAATTTTTGCATATAATATTTTTACGGTATAAATGCAAAAGTCAAAACTTTCATTTTATATTTGTCATGCTAGTGAAAACAACATTTGATAAAAATTTGCTGCAAAGTAACAAGAATCCAACATCATGAACTCCAGACATCAAGAATCTTTGGATTAAATAGATTTGTCTTATCAAAACAACATTGGACCGGACAAAGAATATAAGAGCCTGCGGAATTTATGGATTAGAGTCCAAATTTGATGTCACATTGTCACACGCAATTGAGACCGGAAATGATTTATCTTTCGAATTTCAATCTTGGGTAGGATAATAACATCATTGGAGTACACTAGCACAAACAAACAGCCCTGACAATCCCAGCATAAAATGAACAAGCATACTGTAATAACCATCTTTTGATCTCCAGAACAGAACTACATCATTGCTGATTAGGTAGTAACATGCATTTGCAAGACGGGAGAGTTTTAGTAGTAACAAGTGCATAATCCATGGTACATTTCACATAGCTACATCTGCAGGTAAGATGTTTCACCTTTTGGTTGGAGATGATCCGAGGAAAAGAACTCAATAATCATCCCCTCTAGATATGACCTCTTTACAGGTAGGCCTCAACAAAATGGTGTGCTCAAACTGCGATACATAGCTTCCCTTAATGTCACATAAAGGAGGGCATGGCTGCAAATCAGATAAAAGTAAAAAAAAAGTCAGAAAATGGTACAATTTTCTTGAGGAGTAGAACATAATTGTCAAATGTGGTGACACTTGAGATATTTACCATCAATCAAGTATAAAAAAGACGGGGGACCATAATATTAGCATGGAATTTTTATCAGCACCTTTCAGATTAATACTGGATATAAGTGTAACTTGAAGGAATGATTCAACTAAGGGTGGTCCAGAAGGATGGTCCCAGCCACAACTATTCAAACTGGTAATGTGATGTAAATTGAATCAATGGTTCCATTAAGGGTAGGTCCAGAAGGATAGTCCCAACCATAATTATTCAAATTAATAATATATGCTGTTAGGCAATCAAACAAGAGACATATCACTGTAGGTTTATGAATGATGTATTAACCAAAACCACAGAGCTATAACTCCCTTTTTTTGCTTCTTGTGGTGAGCAGAAAATAATATTAGTTACTCTTTTCAGTAGCAAGACAGGTAGATGACCCAAGGAAAAGGAGGCTTGAGTGGTTATACCTGAACAATGCCAGCATCACATAAATTTTTTAGGGCCATCAAATATTTGGTCTCTCCGATGCGGTCCAAGTACCTCCTGCAAAAGGCCAACGTCGAAAAGTTCTTGTTGATCGTTCCAAGCAGTTGCTTGGCTCTGGGGAGCCTAAGTGGTACATGACCAACATCAAAATGTTTCATGTAATGACTGCATTCCAGATCCTCCCTAACATAACCTTTCCCTGGAAATATCCCAAAAAGCACACAAATATCAGAATTTAGTACATCTATTTCAAGTTTTGTATGAATGGATTACTTGACCAATGTATTACAACACCAAAAGAATTTGTAATACAATTTACTGCATGTTCAAACTAAAAGAGAGATAGCAGGCAGTGTACAAATTGATATCAAAATATAATTAAAATGTCCATGAAGCATCCTACCTGTTGATCCAAAAGTCTCTATTGCAAAAAACTCGCCCTCTTCCATCTTTGTCTGCTCACCACCTTTGACAATTGGGACAGACTTTCCAGCATGAATTTGATATTGTCCAATGCTATGCCCATTCAAGTTTCGGACGCTTTTAACTGCCCATAGAAGCCAACAACTTAAAAGAGAATAAAAGACAAAAAGAATAAAGGACTATATGATAAGCATGTAGAAGTCGACAAAACTATTGAAACTACTGAGAGAAACATTAGCTTGCTAGACCAGCATTCAATGAAATTTGCAGTGTAATACTTGATTCTGAGTGATATGCATAATGGGGTGAATCAAGACCTATGATGCATCACAGGCATGATAGGTTAGTATTGAATAAGTTTCCATAGGATAGTGCTATGAACTAATTTGAAACCAGAAACACTCTTTAGTCAATTGGGTCTGCCCCACCATTGTGAGCAGCCAAGATTGGAGCCCCCACCGTCAAAAGTACAGAAAAAATTCATTCAAGATATGTACAATTCCAAGACATATTACCTCACCTTGGAAAACTTTCCCATTAATTTCAACTTCATATGATTCCATGACTTCTTGGATTGCAGCACCAATATCACAGAGTCGAACATCTATTCCAGCTTCCTATGGAAAGCAATGTATTGCATCAAATCAGAAAAAAAACTATTATAAGATGTGAATGCCTAGTAAAAGATTAAGATTGAAGGTCAGCATTCGAGAATTCAATCTGCAAAGAATTAATTACTATTTTGAGCATCATCAGCATCACAGTACGGAAAAAAAACCAAGCAGTTGCAGCAACATAAATCCCTTTAACTCAATCCCAGAGTCCAACTATAATATTTCTATTTTCAAAGAACTAACAAATTGGTGGAAAGTAGCACCTTAACTCCCGTATTTGTAGCCTCCCTTGAAGCCTCAAGCAATGGATCAAACATTGGATTAAATGCCACTGTAAATGCACAATCAACTATATGCCCTGAAACAGAAACAAGCCACTGAAGTTGGTCATAAGATGCAAAAACAAATTGCAACATCTATAATATCAGTAAAACTAAGATGCCTATACATTATGGAAGCAGCAATTTGCACATGAAACCAAACAGAGAAAGAAAAGGAAACACAAACAATCACTTATCAGTACCATCAACTTGGGTTCCAAAATCCAATTTCATGACATCATCATATTGAAGTACTGTTTTATCCCCAGAGTTTGGGGTCCAATGAGCTGCGACCCTGAGGAATAAAAGGATTATTAATGATGGATATATTCAGATAACATGGAGCCATTCAGTAAAAAACAGTGAATGAACTATTACCAGTTTAAAGAGCATCCTGTTGGAAAGGCAATGCCTGCTTGGAGACCATCCTCCTTAATTAATTTCCGCACCATTGTCTCTAACGTTTCACAAAGGTCAATCATCAACATTCCAGGCTTTATTATACTTCTCATATATTTCCGTACCTAATAAACAAAAATATTAGAATCATGTAGCTAAAAGCATATACCTAATCCATGTCAATCCAAATGAAACATAGTCAACTAAAATGCAGGTTCAGATGATAATTAAAAAAAGTCAACAACTCTAACCTGTCGATGAACTTCTGCTGCCCGACGAACTGCATTATACATTGGTTTCTCTAAGCGCTCCAGCTCTCTTTTCTCTTCAGAAGTTGTCCTCCATAGATTACTGGGCAAAAGGAACTTAAATAAACAATTGAGATACAAAACTATTCCAGACCCAAAATCTACACTAATTTTAGGATTTTCAGTAGGTTAAGAAAAACTCATAATTTCTATAAATTTGGTTCACTTTCTTAAACCAACAATAATGAACTGGATATATGCTCACTCGTCCTTGAATTGTTGAATTTCACCCTCTGGGAAGTCCCCTGAAGGAAAAAGTTCATCAACAGGAATTGATGGCGGGTCAGTCTGCTCAAGAGGTTCTTTTTTTTTCCTGAAAAGCAATAGTTGTGTCAGCATAAGTTCAACTTGAAATAATGACTACTCAAAACAAAACTGAAAATTGAACAGGATGCCCACTTGGCTTTGCTCTTCTTCTTCTTCTTCTTCGATGATTCTGCTAGAAGATTCATCAAAATATGTAAGCATTTTATGAAAACAATTCACTAATACTAGGTCTCTAACAATAACATAAGCAAACCATCTTCCAGGAGAAAATGAATTTTCAAAACAGGAAAGAACAATTGTAGATTCCAAGAATCCAATAGACTCTACAAAAAGTAAATTGCAGCAACCCATGAAAATTATCCCATGAAAAATATTCTAAGATTAGCATTCAGGAATGCAGATCTAGTGTTTCTTTCAATCATTACGCATCTGGTAATTGTTATCATGCTTTACTTGTTGCAGAATGGCATTCATATTGTACAACATAAAAGGAATAAGCTTACTTCTGCATGTGGTAAATTTTGTGGACACATCCTTCCCATTCATTTTGCTCAACAGCCAAAAACCCACCAACAAAAAAATTTCAACATGCGTGACAAACTTAATCCACAATATCATGGACTTCAATTCACCTCATCTGCTTCTTAATAAATTAAAGCTTTATCATTGATTATACAGTATGAAATCTGGTAAAAGCACCAAGGCATTGGGGGGTATTTTTCAATGGATACCTACCAATACTGGAATGTAGAATAAGAGGTTTCAAGATAACTCTTGTTCCATTCACCATCAACAATTTGACATAAAGCTATAGACTGACACCACTCTTACTTGTCCAATTGAATGACATTCACATGCTTGCAGTGAAATTAAGTCTAATTAAAACGAAACAAGGCAATGCAGGGAGGAAAAAAAATCAACATAGAGAGAGGATAGGACCGAAACTCAACTTCTGCAATTGTCCACCTTCTTCCTATGAAAGATGCATGAGCTTGTGCTCTCACCAAAAAACAAGGATGCCCAATTAGGTGTTTCAAACTATAAAATATACCTCTGCTAAGAGTTGCTCATTCATCTTTTCCTTTTTGTTTCTTTGGTTTTCCTAATTGTGTCCATCCACCTCCATCAACTCAACTAGTCAATTAAATGCCCAATCTCTCTACAAAAACTAAATTTGAGTTTTCCCTCCAATTTTCATCTTTCAAAACTTAGAAGCTAGGATCACCCTTCTAGCATCCAAATCACTCTAAATAAATTCCTGCCGGAATCTAGTTAGAGCTTGCTCTCAAAGTAGCAAATGAAATTTCTCACTTTCAGGTATCTGCTAGTTCTCATCAATTATACACTTCCATCCTAGACAGTGGTTGACTCTTATGTTAGTTATCTCTATATGGTTCAATTTTTCAAGTTTTGACTGTTGGAAGAACTATAGCCATATAAAATGTAGAGATTACTGATTAGGATCTTATTCAGCATGATGGTTACATAAAAGCAGTACAGTGCATTTATCAGATCCCTATTCCAGACCAACCTCCAATAGTCCATCAGCCTCATACAGTTCAACAATACTAACAAGTAACAACATTATCAGATAATTATACATATATAAAAAAACATTACTGCTTTTGTATATCAACTATTTCTGCATTCAAATTTTCTATGCAACTACAACCTAAAACCATTCAAGAAAGTGCACTATCTAGGGGTTCAATTGTTACATCTGCAACACTAGTTTTACAACCAAGTGTTGCAAAAGGTCACATTATAAAGGAATCATTTGGCTAATCATTCAATAGCATCCTAAACAAGAAATTAGAACACCATCATTCATGAAGAGTCTGGCCCAGGCCACATGACGATAGAACCCATCTGGTCAAGTACTATAATCAACAAGCACTGCATTCCAAAATTCAAATGCCAAGGCGATTAATTAATAAACCATTTTTAAATCATGTTCCTGTCAACCAACTCATTTTTTTATAACATGATCTCAATTTTTGTCAGATGATTTATTTCATTGTTATGTAATTTTACCTAATTAAATTATTTTTTCCAATAAAATTTTTTTTATTAGTTGATCCATATATGTTTTTTAATCCATTATTTTCTCATATCCATGTTTTGTCAAGAAAACTATGTCTTGGGTTCTGAATTTTGCTGCCTGGCACTTGATGAGCATGGTGCATGACTAATGTCCTATCCCTGTGAAACCCAAGCCAGACTCATTCATGAGAAAATTGAGCACAACATTAAGTCCACTACAAACATGTCTTTCTAGGAAATAACTTTACTCCAAATGTATAACCTGGCAATCCATCTGATGTTTGAGCATCTGCTTGGACCTCTTCTTCTTCATCTTTCAATGAGGCTTCCAGAGTTCCATTATTGGTAGTTGCAATATCTGAAGTTTTGTCCCCAGCAAGTTTTGTCCCATTAGTCTTGCCTTCCTTGCCAGAAACGTCCTGCAAAAGGGCAGGTACCATGCATATGCCATACTTGAGTATATTATCTACATACAGTAGAATCAAATTTTGGTTGCAATTTGTGACTTCAAAAATAAACAAATAAAAGTTTCCTACATGAATGCCAGATCCCCATCTGCATTAAACTTCTGAACTGGCCAGCACAATTAACTGATTTTATAGGAGCATCTTCAATTGTTCTAATCAGAATTTATATAACAATCAAACAGTAACTCATGTCCAGCTACTAGCAAAGCGACATTATAGATATTCCAAATGAATTTGTTATTCTAGATGTTTGGCAAATGATTTTCATGCCAAATCAGTAAAGGGTTTGGCTGAAGTTAAAAGAGAAGTTATAGAACTTTCAAAACACCTTTGCACCATCCTGGTTTAAAATTGTGCTCTACAAGACTAAACATCCACAGGAAATGTTCTAAAGTTGGTAATTGAATAACAATAACAATTTTGTAAGGCATGCTTAATTGATAATTGTATGAGATAGTCCAATACCGCCAACAACTCTCTATGATTGGTTAAAATTGAAACTACCAATGATAAAACAGTTATGAGGTTGGTCATAGCACAATAATTTAAACAATGTGATCCAACTAGTCTCTCTATGATTGGAGGATGAGATTGATGAAATATATGTGATATTCCATATAATGATTGTAGGATTGATTTCGGAGACCCGGGAGTACCGGAGATTCTAAGAAACAACCTCAAATCAAAATTTTGTTTTAATTTTAGTATCCTATCAAATATTGTGGAAACATTGACTTCCAACATATACAAATCTTTATTATTAATTGCTTTAACGATTGTCAGAAACATTCTAAAGTAAAAAACCTAATTAATAAAATAGAGGCGCAAAATAGGTCATTGACAATACCTCAAATCCGATCAATAACAGTTCAAAATAGGTCGTTAATCACCAAATCAAAGATAATCAGTATAAACCAAAACCGCAAACTGATCCTAAGTCGGATTGATTATAAGGCGAAACCACAAGGTAATTTTAAACCGTTTGACTTTCGAGGAAAACTGCAGGTTAATTCTAAATCAACTAGTTATCAGACGAAACCGCAGATTAGCTCGAAATTATTTTATAAAGATAATTTTTTTTATTATTTTGTTCTATTATTTTATTCTTGTTCTTATTCTTACTTTCCTTCTCGTTGTCGATTCAAAAAATTTTCGTAATTTATAATGTTATGGTGGGAAACGAGACCACGAGTGACCCGATGGTGATGGAGTTCAAACGTCCGATTCTTTTAGATTCGGTTGTCCAAACTCGAGCTGCTAAAAATATATAGTAGTTGGCGAAAAACGAGACCACAAGTGGCTGCAAGCCTCGAGTAAAAAGGGACAATAGCAACTACAAGCCTGAAAACACAAAGATCTTGCAAGAGGCAAAAAGAATAGAGGGTGATGAAATAAAAAAACGACAAAATGAATGAAATCTTATATCTTTTCGATTTTTTATTAACGCCTTCTTACATTCCTCTTGAATGACGAGATCTTTAAAATTTCTTTAATTCGTGTAAAATTTACCAAGAATTGTCTCTCAATTGTCTCTTAAATTCTTGTACTCTAACCTTCATTTTATAGATTTTGAAAGAATCTCCAATTTTGATTATTGAGATTTAATTCGGAGATTTGATGAGTATTCTCTTATCATAAACTGTTATATTTAAATCACAAATTGATATTCTCTGATATTATACCTTTCTTATCAGAAAATCAGATTGATTTTAAAGAATTTCGAGAAGAATTTCATTTCCATTTCTGCATATTCGGAACTAGACCGAACGTCCAGTTAAGAATCAAACATCTAGTTGGGAAAAGAACGTTCAACTATGAATAAAGGTTCGTATAGTTAGGCAATATCGGACGTCCAATTGGAACCGAATATTCAACTACAACTGAACTCAACTTTTTGATCCAATTTGAGTTCAAATATTCAGCCCACTCATTTCACTTTAATTTGAGTTTGAATTTAAATTCAAATTAAACTTAATTTTAAATCAAATTTGATCATAATTTAAGTTCATTTGAGACTCACATTTGGGTCATAATTCAATAACATTCAATCTCATATTTTGACTGAATTTTAATTAAATTTAATTTTTTACCAAAATCAACTCAAACAATAATATCAACTATAGTAAGTCAATTTTTTATGGTTAGACAAATAGCTTGCTATTGATGACTTGAACCAGGCGCCTAAGACTGTCACAAACAATATCACCATCTCTTCTCTAGTTTCTAAAGCAACCAAAGACTTGGTAAGAGCTCTAGCAGCCAGGCATCAGATAGTTTCTCAAAGATTGAGGTCTAGACAGAAGAAATTTGGTTCATATTTTTGTCATGTCAATTTATCATGTCCATGCATCCTACTTTTGTCAAAAGAAACCACAGGTTATGGTGGTAATATAATATTAGAAAGAAAATAAAATGTGATATTGTGGATGTGAAATAGTTTTGACTTTTATTATATACTAATTTGACCCTAGGCAATATCAGCTATGTGCCATTTTTATTCAAGTATATAAGTTAGGGTAAAATGGATATTGCAAAAACCATATTTGTATCCACTTTTATCCAACAAATAAATATGAGTACCAATAAGAATTGGAAATCAAAATTGACAAATGTCTGATTTCAGATCCCAGTATGGATAAGCTAAGGACAACACCATATTTGTTTAAGTGGATATGGATTTACTTCTGATATAGATGGCATAAGGACAACACCATATTTGTTTAAGCGGATATGGATGTAACTCGGATATGAATAATTCATACAACAGTGAATCAGTACATTTCAGAGGCAAATCTCAAGAAAAATCACTCACCTCCTATGATCAAAGCATTAAGGTAATCAAACTATAATGTTACCATATTTACTACAATATTCCAGTAATACAATATTCAAATGCTTTCAATAATCTATTCAAATAACTTGATATAAATTCTTAAAAATACAGTCCAATAATATCTCATCTCACATAAACTTAGAATGTAAATATTTGAATATTCTGATCTGAATCCACAGGATATATGTATATCTAAATCAATCTGGATCCAGAAACTTTGGACAACCTATTCAAATTCTAATTTGAATGCATCACATATTGTTTCATCAGACTCATACATCACATTTATCATTATTTTAAAGTACTTTAATCAATTTCCAAAAGCATGAGAAAATAAAAGCAGGTTACCAGAGAAATCCACGAAAAGCTAAAATCCTCAAAGCGTCCAGTACAGGCATAAATTTGTAACAAACCTGGGGTTCTTTATTTGTTCCAACATGAAGTTCTCTCAAATCTTGAGCCACAGTATCAACTTCTGTTCGCCCCATCACTTCCTTTATACCAAATGAAAGGAAATGAAAAACCAGAAGACTTCACCTATCAAAAACAAAAGAGAGAACCCATTACAAAGAATAAAGCCTAGATGAATCCAAGATTCGTTCTATAAGGTTTTCCTCAGACATCGGAAGTGAACTTGCTCCATTCCTAATCCAATGGCTAAATAAAAAAAATACAATTCGCCTATGAATTCTTTGCTCCTAGGGTTCCTCATCCATGGAAAACAGGAAAATAGAATCGTAAAACAGATAAAAAAACGAACCAGGGCCGCAAAAGAAGCCGAGCTGACAATATTCTACGTACCTTAATGAGAAAGAACTGAAGAAAAATACCTGGAGAAGCCCAGGCCGAAAAAACTTGGTTGGGATCCTACGAGAGAAGCAATTAGTTCGAAGAAATCCAAATAAACGGATTCACCTGCAAGACCTGAAACATGAAAAACCAGAATAATTAACTCAGTAAAAACAAAACAGGGAACACACTACAGAAGAACTCAGTTATCAAACAAACAAAGCCTCGACGAATCCAAGATTCGTTCTTTAAGGTTGTGCTCGGACATCAGAACTGAACGTGCTCAATTCCTAATCCGATGGTTAAATAAAACAACAATATGCCTACGAATTCGTTGCTTCTAGGGTTTCTCATCCACGTAAACAGCAACATACGAATGGAAAACAGATCAAAAAACGAATCAAGGCTGCCAAAGAAGCCAAGGAATCAAGAATGAGAAAAAAAAAAAAAAACGAAAAACCTAAAAGAGTGATGAAATTAGTAGAAAAAAACTTAAAATTCTCCATACCTGGAGAAGCCGAGGCCGAGAAAGTTGATCGGAGTCCGATCGGACGAAAAAAGAAGAAAAATTCTTGGGGGAGGAAAGTGGAAATGGGGGCGCGTACTTCATCGGAGGGAACTTAACCCCCAGGGCACCCAATTGGGCCGGGGTGATCCGACCCAACTAGATCAGAAGCCCAACCCAAATATTTTGGGCTAGGTCCACTGGGCTCATTTGATGATCTTAATTCCTTTTTTAAAAAATTCTTTATTTCTCATACTATTTTTCAAGGTAAACCTCCACTATCATCTGAAGTTGTTCTGGGAAAGAAATTGTCGGACCAATGTCCTTCTTTCCAGGTATTCGAACTGGTCAAAAAGGAGATTTTTGCGTGTTGACCCCTGGAAATGAAAACTATGATTTAAGACTTGCATTTAAACCCCAAAAGAATTGGTTTTTTTCATAGGTGTCCTTTGACTATTTTTCTTAAATTTTCACATGAAATTGGCAAAAATAGCGTGTCACATGCTGCTTACTAAACCAAATATTTTTCTCGCTCAAACAACTGAAACAAATCATAGAAAACAAGTTCCTCCGCCTCATTTTTTACAAAAATAATTTCTTCAAAACATCATATCTTGTGTTGTTGTCTAAATTCTATTACTTAATTTATATTTTTTGATAAATAAACTAATATGAAGGAGTATAAGTAAATTTCAGATGAGCTAATTTCCTAACCTAAACAATAAACAAGATCTTCTAAGAGACAATGGCCACATACAAAAATTTTATTTTAAAATAAAACATAAACTTGTTTGTTTAATTGGATTGTATGATGGAAAGCTAATAGCAAGAGAATTAAAAAGGAACGCCCACAAAATATTCAATTTTCCAGGGATATTCGTGCAAATGATTAAAGAAAAAAATAGAGAATAAAACGAAAAACCCTAGTCCTTGCCCTAGAGATTTGCTCATACGGGAACTAGAGTACCCATTATTTATACACAATTGGCAGACAGCAACTTCCATTCTAAGCATTCTCACATTCACATTTCACTCCTTGTTGTCCCTTTGTATTTTTTATTTATCCATCAAATAGAGCCATCAACTAACCCAAAAAACAGTTTTTTTTTTCTCTTTTCTAGGTTATTTATCAGATTGGATTACAAATACCTTTCAAGGAAGTTTCATGAAACATACATAGGATAGGATTTCAGTGAGTTATTTGCAATTAACCCAATCAGCATACCCTACTATTACTCTAGTTAGATCGAAGGGAAACCTTTGAAGTTTGAACACTTACTTTATATATCACAACGGACAGCTTTGAGTTCTTCCAAGTGCATGAGTAGAAGGAACACATTGTTAATTGTTGAGAAGACAAAATTAAACTTAGTTTAGGAGTTAAAGCATTGAAGTGCACGAGATGTTGGAGCTCTTCTTTGACCTAGGGCCTAAGTCCTCTCTCTCTCCTTACCCCCCTTCCCCCTTCTTACTCTCTCTCTCTCTCTCTCTCTCTCTCTCTCTCTCTCTCTCTATCTATAAAACCCTAACTTCTCTTCTCCTTTATCTTCCCTTTTGGCTTCATGTTTGCTATGAAAAAGACATTAGAAAGTTAATAGAAGAAGAAGAAGTCATGGAGCATATAACAAGGTTTGCAAGCTTGTTGCTTTGGCTTTTGGTCTCTTCGGTCGCTTTACAAGACAATATTAATGCCATTTCCCAAAAAGGTAGCTCCTTCATTCTTTAAATTCTTCATATCAAAAATGTGGTAAAAATATATAATTTTAGACTGAAAATATTACTAAGTAATAACGTGTTTCTTTTTAACTTGCCTTCGTAGTTGATGTAGAGCAGACAAGGAGTAATCAAGAATCCAAAAGTGATAAGGTAAATATGAGTTTGTCAGGGTTTTTTTTGCATAATCATGATTCTTCTTCTGATAATGATATTAATATTACATGTTTTTGTTTATGAGTTGGTTTTTAAAATATCAAAGATGGTTTCAGGATCTTCACCACAAGACAAAAATATTTGCTGACACAAGCAGCAGAATAATGAAGGGAAGGAAGACAATTTCAGAGGAAGTGGAGAAGAAGGAAGTGTTGGAAGGGAAGGAAAAGGTGGCAGCAAGTGCACAGCAATTTGCCACAAAATGCGGCCTCGGAAGCAGGAGGAGTGAGTCGAGTTCAGGTTGTGAAGTCAGCAAGGGAAGTCCACCTTCAAGGGGTTATGTTGCAGGATTTTTACCCTTCACTTCGGATTACCGTTCCCCCAGAAGTCACCCTCCAAAACACAACTAGGCACTTCAGGTTCCCAAGAAGCAGAATTGAAAAATATGAATTTCTAGTTGTGATTATGGGAAAAGAAGTTTTGAAATCAGGAACCTTTAAGCTTCAGAGTCTCTTGTTTTGCTTCTCTCCTCTTTTTATACATACTGTAATTTTATTAACATTAATACTGATCTTTGTTTCCCAAATAGATCCCTGTTATCGACTGTTGTCATGTGATTTCTGATCAATTTTTAGAACAATAGTTCAACCATAAGAAAAGTAATTAAAAAAACTTACACTAAACCATTTGCTAAGCCTTCTCAAATCACAATTGTTATTTCTGAAACAACTACAAATCTTTGGGGTTCACAAATCAATAAGCTACAATTTGCAATTTGCAAAAATTAGCTGACTGCCAAGAACTCAATAATCATCAACTTACATCATTCTACTTGCATGGAATTACAAGAGGAAAATGTCTGTTCAAAATCTGAATCATGCAGGTGAATGGCGATAAGCGGATCGAACCTTATCTTCCAACAACTTAACATGTTTATCGAGCATTGAGATAACAGCTTCGAATTCTGTGACTTGCTGCTCTATTGCATCAATCTGCTGAATGTACCGATCAAAGTTGCTACTTTTCTGGCTCAGTTGCTCTACAAAGACTCTCAATCCAGAAGCAACATCCCCAAAGCTCTTGTATTCCTCTGTTACTCTTCTGTTCATCTTCTCTAATTCCTTTAGCTGGTTATTAGTTCCCTAAAACAATGACAAATTCCTCTTTCAGTCAGCAAGTCCGCTAATGATAATATGTCTAGAGAGAAATTTTCAAAACAATTTCAGTATTTAAAGGAAGAACTGGTCAGGTATGTTTTGTGTGCATTTCCCTGCAAAAATGTCACCTTGCACGTATACCCCATAAAATTGTTGGGTTCACATAAACCTATAATGTTAGCTTCCTTTTGCCATGATTGTTGTTTTTAAAATGTTAATTGTCTTGGCTAAATCCTATAAAATTTACATGACCATTTTGTGCCAAAACACATACCAGTATGCTATGTATTTTAGGGAATTTTTGAAGAATTAGAAACCTCAACTATGTTAATATCACATAATTTCATTATTGGTTGCAGTTCATGGAAAACCAACTCCTGGAGTATATATGTAAATAATAAGATGGTAAAGAGTAACAAAAGTCAATCCCTTTTCTTACAGAGGGGATCCGTAAAATGACAGCTAACCAGACCACATTGCATGGAGAAGTTAGGCATGAAAAAAACTATGGAGTTCCCATAATCCCAAAGCATAGATAAAATCACAAATAAAAGAAAAATTAGTTGAAATTCAAAACAATTAGTAGAAATATGTTTTTAATTTTCTGTTTGATTCGAGAATTCATCATAAATAGTAGCTTCTTGTTGTTGAAAATACTCAAATATCAGGTGTCTTTTAAGGACCAATTGCTCACAGTAATTGTAGAATTTTCATGTAATGAAATTGAAAATCCCAAACGGATGACATTATTTATTAGATGAGGTCCAATATTTGTGTCAACTGCATGAACTCAACTGACAGAGGGGAAAGAGGACAAGAAAGCAGAATAGCTCTCTAATATATGCAAACATCTAATGCAAGCATAATATCCTAAAGCATCAAACAGATACATAAAAAATGCCTTGAAAAACTTATATTAGGCAATTTAGGTTCCAAAAACGAATTCAAAGTTGGCCTCCCAAAACAATCTCACTTGTTCATGAGAAACTAATCTTTTTGTTGCATATCAAGCAATTAAAATACCAAGTCACACAAGCATTAAAGAACACTGTACGCAACTCATCGCCTTTTAAGGCCAACAGCTCACAGCTCACCTTGATCCTTTCTGAGAAATTAGCATTAAAAGATCCACAAATCCTAGAAAAATTTGATTCGTCCAAATATGGCCCGTCCAATTAAACTTATTGAACTCCCATCAAACATTATTCTCATTCCAAACGAACGAATCTTATTCAAGAAGATGAAAAATTGTGCATGCTTATCGTCATTGCTAAGTAAACCAATACCACGTCGACTCCCTTGGCTCTTGCATTCTTAACCTTAATATCAGTCTCAAAAATAATACAGCCAAAACAGAAAAATTAAAAGTAAAGCATAGAGAAAATAGCAAAAAATCAAAAGAACCAAAATCCATAAAAAGAACTTCTTCATGCATCTACTACTACTATAGTTATTGTTTAATTTCACATCTAAGTCAACCTTAGACCAATCACCTTTTATTCTTAACAGATAAACAACCATAATTCCGCTCCACCAAGACATCAAATGATCCAAAAACCCTAAAATATTTTTAATTTCATTGGAATGCGAGAATTTCCGGTTGGAATTCGCACGAATCTCTTCTCAGGATCGAATCGAAATCAAATCACGAAAGATCGAAAAGTAAGGAATCAAAGAGAATGAACGAGAAGAGAAGGAAGGGCAGCGAAATGAACCTCGAGCTCGCCCTTCACCATGGCGGTGACGCCGGTAAATAGCTGCGCCAGCGTCGCCGCGAGCTCGTCTTCCTCCTCGGCCATTGACGCCTTCTCTCTCTCTCTCTCTCTCTCTCTTTCTCTCTCTCCAGCTTAGAGCTTATTGGAATGAATGAGAAGACGCATCAATCTGGCCTAAAACATACTGGGCCGGGCCCGACTAAAGCTTTTGAAGGCCAAATCTCCACCAGGTGTGGGTTTTAATCGGGCTACTGCCTGGATTGGAATGAAGAAACGACACGTGCACCAATTTTCCGAATCACAAAGCAAAATCACAATAAAGGGCTTGTTTTGATTGTTGGCCATTTTGGGGGAAAAATGGTAGGAAAATAATAAATAAGATCTCTTTAACAACATTTTTGTATGATTCATGCTCAGAAATCTAGATATATTTTCATATTCATGCTCATAAATTTGGATATGTTTTCATATTTATGAAAATAGATAAATGAGTCATTAAGCACATGAATTTAATAACATTTCGGTGTTAATACTAATGATACATTAAGTGACGAAGTGGCGAGTTGATAATAATCTAATAAGTATAAAATAAAAGCAACTAATGATACATTGAACGACGAAGTTGCGATAATAATCAAATAAGTATAAAATAAAAGCAAAATCGCTAGCTGAGACAATCAATAGAAGTGACTAAAGAATGAGTTTCGAGCCAAACTTCTTAAGTCAAAAAAATTAAAATCAAGATCAAAGGTGAGTCAATCGCGAACAAAAGTGTATGAGTTAAGAATTTACTAATACACCGGGCCATTGTAAGTTCGGTGACTTCGAATAAGAACGAACCCACATAAAGGATCAATTATATTTTAAATTCTGGCCAAATCAAACTCGCTAAATTCGGTATAATGATACCAATAGATTAGTTGGCTAATTTGCCATTTTCTCAAGAGTAAACCCTAAAGAATTTGGGATTAATATCTCATTCATAAAGAAAATTAGCATAATAGTTATTTAGGATTATAATAATCGAATATAATAAATCTCTAGCAATACTATACATAACAAAATACCGGAAAAGTAAGAGATTAATGTTTAATTCCTCACTTTATTTCTATTCTTTAGAGTATAACTGACTTAAGTATTGGAATGACTATCAATAAAGAATTCTCAACGATCTTTTATATAATTTTTTCTATACAGATAAAAAAAAAGTCTTAACAGATCGTAATCTTAAAAGAGTCTTTTATATTAAAATCGACGATGCATTAGGCTCCGTAAACACATGCACTTACATGAAGTAAGGATCCAATGTATTCGGGTGAAGACGCAATGATTGGGTTAAATTTGGAGAACAAACAATGTATCCGACATTAAAATGCAGAAAGAGAAGAAGATATGATGAATTCACGAGAAAGAAAACTCTAATTTTTCTCCCTTGGCGTCTTTGATTGTGATGAGATTTTAACATGCAACAACAACAATGAAAAGAAGATACGATGATCTTGGTGGTGGTGGTGCACCAAGAAAATCAATCGTCTTTCTCATGCTATAGGCAACTCAGATGATATGGAACAAACAATTCTTGCTACTTTTTCATTGGAAATGAGTTGTATGCAGCAAAGCCAGACGATTGCTGTTCCTTAGTCTTAGTATCTTCAATTATCAAAACCCCTGTTCCTCAGTCCTGGTATCTCATGTCCAAGAAGCTTGCCTCCATTCATTCGGACTCCTCCTGATATTATATCTTCAGCGTCTTTCCTAGCTGCTTCAGCGTTTTTATTCGTTGCATCCAGGCCCAGAACTGCGCCTCCGAGATGGGATTCGACCTCGGCCTTGGACCGACAATCTCCGTCTCCTTCAGCGGATCTCCTTCCCCACCCTCGGAACGAAGAAGAAAAACAAATGTACGCAGATTCATATTAATCTTGAAGCAAAACAAACAACTGGCAATACACCTCAATAATATGTGAGATGGGGGAAATAGAATCCATAGAGAAAGCGTGGGTGAGCTGTGAGCCGAGGTCTAATTGGCCATATGTCCTCCTTCCATTGCGGACACAAAGAATTGGATTGGAATTGTCATTGAAGAACAAAATTTGCTACACTGGATGTAAATAAAGCAAAAACTTTCTCTGTCTTCCGTGATGAGATGCGTTTGAAGAAGTTTTTAAAAAAATATGCAATTGCTCGGCTTATTATATGTCAAATCAGTCAACATCAAATTTCTGAAACAAAATAGAAAACAGAATGAGAAAATTAGTGAGAAATGAATCGTTTATTGCTACCCGCTCAACTCGAAGGGAGTAAATTGATTTGCGGATACAATTGGATGTTGGTGGTTTTCCAGCGATAACAAAGGTGCTGTCTCACCAGCAAAAATGGTCGACTCAGGAACATTGGTGGAGCAATTTGCCATGTCCATGCGATTCTCCGACGGTATGTCCACGGGCACACGTTTCTCAAGCATGTCAACAACGTCGGCCATGCTCGGCCTGTGCTCCGGCTTGGTTTGCATGCACAAAAGACCCACTCCCACCAGCACCTTCAAGTCCTCTTCCTTGAAATTCTCGCCTTCCGCCAATCGGCTTACCACCATATCCGTCACCCTGCCTTCTCTCATCTTCTCATAGGCCTCCTTTGGGAAACGAAAATCCCACTTGGGGACATCACTATCATCATCGAACACTCGCATATTTCTCTTTCCGGCCACGAGCTCCAAGAGCACCACTCCATAACTGTAGATGTCGGACTTCTCGGATATACCGTTGGGCAAGTTCCATTCGGGCGCAAGATAGCCTACCGTGCCTTTTATAGTAGTACGAACGTACCATTCATCTCTCCCTAGTAACCTTGATAAGCCAAAGTCGGATACATGGGCTCGAAATTCGTTGTCGAGAAGTATGTTGTCCGGCTTAACGTCTAGGTGCAGAATCTTGGAATGACAGCCGTGGTGCAGATAAGCAAGTCCCATGGCCACGTCTATGGCAATTTGGTACCTGATGGCCCATGACAGCCACTTGTTTCCTGTATTGTCTTCTGCAAAGATACAAGTGGCTAGGGAGCCATTGGGAATAAACTCGTAGACTATATATCGGAACCCCCTGGGCTCAAGGCAGTACCCTAGAAGAGGGACGAGGTTGAAGTGTTGTATCCTGGCGAGAGTCGCCACCTCATTCTTGAACTCTTTCCTTCCCGTGCCTCCCTCGTTGATTATTTTCACAGCAACATCCTTTGGACCTTCATCAGTGACAACGATTCCTCTGTAAACTGAACCGGAGCCACCTCTGCCTATTGGCATCTGAAAATTGGCGGTCGCTGCCTCCAGTTCTTCGTACCGGTACTTAGTTGGAAAACCTAAAATATCAGCTTCATTTTCCTCCGATTCAGCTTCTTTCTTTTTGTCGGCGCATTGATTCAATAGCCATGCTATAAGTACGACGAGGAAGATGCCGATGGAGACGGCGCCATAGACGTATGGATTAACCCGGAAAGAGAAGACTATTGCTTGTTGCATGTACTTCAACGACTGGTCTGAAGAGGAATTGACTGTGGAATATGGCGAGTGTTATACATGCTAAAGAAGAAGCTGATTGAAAGAGAGGAAGGGAAGAGAGATACCTGCTGCTGCTGGGGTGGAGGAAGGCAGTCCAGCGATGAAAGACGGGGTGAGACTTAACTAGAGCAGCCAAGAGTGCAATAAAAAGAGGGAAATGTGATCCACATCGAAGACTGTTTCTTCTCTGTCGAGTTCTCAATGAACGCTACATCAATATAGAAAAAGCCTACCCAAAGAAAATGTTCTTTACTGGAATGTCGCAGTCCGTCTTCTTCCCTCGCTTCTTCCTATCTGACGAGTTGATCATGCTTATAGTAAAAAAGTGAAGACTTTTTCTTTCGGAGTAGATAAACACAAAAACTAAAGAAAGTTCGTTGCAGAAGTCCAACCCAAACCATTGACAATCGCAGCACGCATTGGGTGGTAATAAGCGTCAGCTTTTGCATAACAAGACGGAGACCAAAGATTTAAAATTCTCTATTTTAACGTTTAGAAGGGAAATTGTTTGAACTTGAAAAATCATAAATTAAATTATGAAAAAAATGTGTATTTAAGCTAATGATATTGTTTTAATGGAGAAGAAAATTTTTAATTAAACACATAAGTTAATTTAATTATACCATAATTAAAATTTTAGTTAAAGACATAAATTATATCTTATTTTTAATTAAATTTGTGTAATTAACACAAAAAATACATGTGCTTGGATGTTTTTGTTTTCTATGGAAGTAAAATTAGAAGGACCGGCTTCAATAAAAAAAATTAGAGATATTTTTCTTGGTTTTTAATGTTTTGTTCGAGAAAAATGTATTACAAACGAGAGGTAATACGCAAAAAATCATAAGCATAGTTGTTGGTCATGTGACCTGTAAAAACAAATATTATCGTCATCAAAAGCACGTATTGCATAACTTTGATTAATTTTGTCATTTTTAAAAAAAATTATTTGTGAAAATTTTAAATAAATTATATTTTCGAAATATATTTTTGTTTAATGAAACGACAAAAATAAATCACTTCAAATTGCTTTTAAAATTAGAATGGTTGAAAAATGACTTTTTCAAACCTCAATATATTTTTTATCAATTAAATAATTTTTTATTTAATGTTAAACGTTCGGGCACCATAAAAGTGATGAGTTGTATTCCACCCTTTATGTGCATGTACATCTTGAATCTACATTCATTTTAATCTTCTGATTAATTTTCTGACATTACCTGTATATCAGATGATACAAACAAAGACATTCTTGGATCTTTCTCAATGAAGCAGAGCGTCCCTATACTCTGAATCTTGAATCTCCAATTGTTGAATTTGTATGTGTATTCTGAATCCCCATTCCCGTTAATCTTGAATGTCAATCTGTACTCTGCATGGAAAACAAATTTTGCAAATACTGTACGGAAAGAAAGCAAAAATTTTCTGTGTGTTCGGTTATGACGTGTTTGAAGAAGTTTTAAAGAAGAAAAATGCATTTACTTAGCTTTTACATGTCAAATAAGCCCATTGTTCCCTCGTAGCCCAATCAAATTTCTGAAACACAAGCAAATCAGAAAGAACGAGGAAAGTTGAAATCTTGTGGGAAAGTAATCACGGAAAGTTACAATCTCCCACTCAACTCGAAGAGAGTAGTACATTGGATGCAGTTGGATGCTGGTCTTCCGGTGAGTACACGGGAACATCCGCGGCGAAATTTGTGATGTACATGCGATTCTCCGGAGGTATGTCCACGGGCACACGTTTCTCAAGCATGCCAAGCACATCGGTCATGCTCGGCCTGTGCTCCGGCTTGGTTTGCATGCACAGAAGACCCACTCCTACCAACACCTTCAACTCCTCTTCCTTGAAATCCCAGCCTTCCACTAACCTCTCTGCCACCAAATCCAAAATCTTACCTTCTCTCATTTTCTCAAAGGCCTCTTTCGGAAAACGAAAATCCCACTTGGGGATGTCACTTCCATCGTCGATCACCCGCAGATTCCTGCGTCCGACCACGAGTTCTAAGAGTACCACGCCGTAACTAAAGACATCTGACTTCTCCGATGTGCCGTTGGGCAGGTGCCATTCAGGCGCAATGTAGCTATACGTGCCTTTTATAGTAGTACAGACCTCACCTTCATTCCTCCCTAGCAATCTTGATAAGCCAAAATCCGATACCCGAGCTCGAAATTCCTCATCGATAAGTATGTTGTCCGGCTTGATGTCGCGGTGCAAGATCTTAGTATGACAATCATGGTGAAGATAAGAAAGTCCGCTTGCGACGTCAATGGCAATTTGGTACCTGACGGCCCATGACAACCACTTGTCTGTTGTGTTGTCTTCCTCGAAGATCCAAGTGGCCAGCGAGCCTTTGGGAATGTACTCGTAGACTATATATCGGAAGCCCTTGGGGCCAAGACAGTAACCTAGAAGGTGGACGAGGTTGGAGTGTTGTATCCTGGCAAGAGTTGCCACCTCACTCTTAAACTCCCTCCTTCCCTGACCTTCCTCGTTGATTCTTTTCACAGCAATATGTGAACCATCAGTGCCAAGAGTTCCTTTGAAAACTGAGCCGGAGCCGCCTATGCCTACTAAAGTCTGAAAATTGCCCGTCGCCGCCTCTAGATCTTTGTATTGATACTTAGTGGGAAGACCTACGATATCGGCATCCTCTGCCTCCAGCTCTGCCTTTTTCTTTTTGAGTGCGCGGGCTCGGATGTATGACCAAACAAGCAAAACAAGGAAAACGATGCCGAGGATGCCAATGATGATGACATAGGTTAAGCTTGATTGACCAAAGACCATCAAAACACCAACTAGGATAATAACTGCGATGATTGCAACTACTGGCAAGTTCCATATGTTGCGCCGGAATAAGTTTCTAATGTCCATTGCCTCTGTTGTCACAGATGGATGATGGCTTCAGTCCGTCTGGCGCATCAGCAGAACATTGCATCAAACATCAGTCAATCATGTGTTTGCTCTTTGAAATTTCACAGGTTCATTTGCAAATATATTCTAAAAAACCAAAAAATTGATGACTTTGATAGAACAATTAGAACAATATGAGGGTCTTGTTTTTTCTAAGTAGGATTGTAGAAGGGAGGGCACAATCTTCGGAGAACCCCCAAAATTGTTAGGAAGAAAGCATGAATAAGAACACAGCAAATAGAGGTAAAACATACTGATCATTTTTCACTCTCATCTCCCGGAACCTCGGCGCCGGCCCGGGAGGAGAACTCCGCAAGAGGGAAAGCATACTAGACCAATAATTGTACAACAGCAAAAACACCAGCACGTTATTATCCCCAAAAGATAAAGTTTTAAAGATAACGAGATGTTGATGAGAATCGCATAAGAAGAAGGTGTCGCAACAAAGCAGGATGGAAGGGAGGGGACTACCTGCTGCAGCGGAGGACAACAAAGCAGGAGGGGAGGAGCTGCTGCGGAGGAGGAAGGCTGTGAAACGATAATGGTGGTATACGGCAGATCCGAGACTGCTTTGTATAAGCAAGTGCGGTGAGGGAATGGCGTCGAGGACCGTCAAAACGCGTGTAGATTTTTATTGGGAGAATTACAAATATAAGCACCAATTTTTTTGTTTTCCAAATAAAAAATAAAAATAAGGGATTTTTTTATGTATAATTCTTTAGAATATGTTTTTATTTACGAATAATTTCTGTGATTTCAATTATTATTTAAAATCTATCCTTTTCTGATTTTATGACCTATAATTCCTCGATTGCATTTTAATTAAACTTTATGACCTATAATTCCTTGATTGCCTTCAAATTTTAAAAAAATTTCAGAAAAATGAAAAATCTTATTTTCTTAAAAATTTTAAAAAACTCTTATTCTTTAATTTTTTTTTTTGAAACTTTTGTGTTAAAAATTTACAAAACCTTATTTTTCTTAAAAATAATATAGAAAAGCCTTTGATTTCTTAAATATTTAAAAAAATTCACATTTTCTTTAAAATTCATAGAAAAGCCTTCAGTTTTTACAAATTTTATAAAAGCATTTTTTATAAAAAAGTATTAAAAAAAGCTTATTTTAAAAATTATAAAAAGCCCTTGTTTTCTTCAAAATTTTAAAAAAAATCCTTATTTTTAAGAAAATTTGCAGAAAACTCTCATTTTAAAAAATTTTACATAGTGTTATTTAAAAATATTTATGTTTTTATCTCATTCATACAAAATATTAAGAAAATAATGACCTTTCTGTATTTTGAAAATAAGGATTTTCTATATTTTTTTAGAAACTAAAGTATTTTGTCTAAATTTAAAGTGAACAGTTTTTTTTTTTAAAAAAAGGAGGCTTTTCTTCAGTATTTGCAAAAAAAGGGATTTCTCTGCTTTTTTAGGAAAATAAGGACTTTTTGGAATCTTTTAGGAAAAGGAGTCCCTTTTCACAAACTTTTAAGGAAACAATAATTTTTTAAAAGTTTTTAAGAAAATGAGACCTTTTTTATAAATTTAAAAAAATAAAGTTTTTTGTGAATATCTATGAAGACAAAATATTTTTTTTGTAAATTTTTAGTGAAACAAGGACTATTAAATAAATGTTACAAAAAAAATATATGATTTAAATTTTTTTTAAAAAAATGATTACTTTTCTACAAAAATTTTGAGAAATCAAGAAATTTTTGTGAATTTATAAAATTACGTGGGTTTTGATATAAATTTTCAACAAAATGAGTTTTTTTAACAAAATTTTAAGAAAAAATGAGGAATTTTGGAAATTTTAAAGAAATTTAGTATTTTTATGTAAGTTATGGTTTTTTTAAATATAAATAAAAAATAAGTATTTATGTCAAAATTAAAGGACCTAAACAACCTTGCCACCTTCAATTACCAACGAACTCGACGGTCTACAGCGTGACTCGGACCGAGTCGCATCCACCGTCAATGTGGACTTGGAGGTGGGCGATGAAGAGGTTAAGCCTATCGCATTCCTGGCTAGCAATGAACTTTATTGTGAGTCTTTGTCTTGGCCTACGTGGTCTGGGTGCCGGATGCGAGGACCATGTCATCCTTGGTCTGGGTGCCGTTCTTTTCTGTCCGGTTCGGAAAATTTCCAGTTTCCCCCTCTTCGGCTCCCCGGACTTTCCCCTTTTTTTTGCTGCTTTAAATCCCCAAAATGCAATCCATTTTTTCCATCTCCGAATTCCCCCACAGAGATCCACCGATGGCGAAGAAGCGAGGCAGGAAGCCGAAGTAGGAGAAGCAACGCGTCGGGGACGACAATCGGTGCCGTCGGAACGATGGGAAACAATGGCGGTGCAGGAGCCCGGCGATGAAGGGCTTTTCCTTCTGCCATAAGCACCACGACCAGATCGGTGCAAAATCTCGGAGGGCTTCAGGCCTGAATGGTTAGGTTTTTCTGTTTTTGATTTTATTTTTTTATTCTGCTGTGAATATTCCAAGAAGGCTTTATGCGGTGATCGGATGGGTTTATCCGTAAAGGCATGATATTTGTTTCGAAATTAGGTTTCCGAGAGTACGAGCAAGCGGAAGGGAGAACCTACTCAGATGACAAGGAACAGGATTCGCACGGGGAAGAAGCTGGATGAAGACCAAAAAGGTCAGCAACCTCCGACTTCTAAGCTGGTGTTCTTAAGTAATCTAATAAGGTTAGCAACCTCGAGCTTTGTCATTCTTTGTTTTGACGTGGTTTTTCTGATTTATTTGTGTTTCTAGAGTTTTTAGTCGGTGAAAATTGAATTTTTTATTGTTATTGAAATTTGAAGTTATTAAATTTCTCGTTATAATAAAAAATAGAGTGCTAAAAATATCAGCAGAAAGGGATATGGTCATAATGGAATTTGAATATTTTTATTTATAAATAAATCTAGTTTTTTTATCATTTTTTAAATTAAATTTTACAAAAAAGCATTGAAAGTTTTAAACTTAAAATTTAAAATTACAAGTTTAATATTTGTATATTTAAAAATAGTTTTCGTGAATATTTTTATTTATAAATAAGTTCAAATTTTATTTATTTTAAAACTAAATTTTACGAATAAACCATTGAAGGTTTGAAAATTTAAAATTTAAATTATAAGTTTCGTGTTGTACATTTACAAATAGACCCCTTGAATATTTTTATTTATAAATAAGTCTAAATTTTTTATCATATTTTGAATAAAATTTTACAACAAAGATATTGAAGGTTTTAAAACTTAAAATTTAAAATTATAAGTTTAATATTTATATATTTAAAAATAGACCCATTGAATATTTTTATTTATAAATAAGTCTAAATTTTATTTATTTTAAAACTACATTTTACGAAAAGACCCCTCGTCGGCCGTGCTCGCACCCTTGCCGGGCTGGGGTCTACACTCGCACCGCCTTGGGCGTCCGCACCCGCGTGCTCTTGCACCCTCGCGCCTACCCACGGCGTCGGAGCCCGTGTGCTCATTTCCCTCACTGGTCTGGGGCTCGCGCTTGCGGAAAGGAGTTGGTGGGGTGGGGGTGGGGGTTTTTCGGGGTGGGGGGGGGGGGGGTGAAGGTGAGGGAGATCTGCTCGCGGTGAGAGAGGTTGATGCGGATCTACTCGCCTGGGGGGTGCAGATCTGCTCGTGAGAGAGCAACGGCGCAGGGCACTGGCAGAGCAGCAGCGCAGGGGAACGATGGTGCTGGGGACCTGCAGAGCAGCGGCTTGAGACTAGGTAGCACAGTTGCGAGAGAGGAGATAAGATTTAATTGTAAATATCGAAACTTTTTTTATAAATATGACTAATTTCAGGGTGTTGTATATAAATATCCGAAAATTATATATATAATTAATAATAATTTTTTTAGGAGTTTAATTGTAAAATTACGAAGAGTAAAAGTGAAATTTTTTAAAAAATTTTGATTAAATAATAATCACGAAGATGTAGGTAAATATTTTGAAAAGAAGAAGAAGGTAGATAATTACAAAAATTTCGGAGAAATTTTCGTAATTAAAAAAAAATTTCGGTAGGGTGCACATAATTAGCCGTTAATATTATTTACTTTATATCGTATTAAATTAAATTATTATAAAAAAATTAAATAACTTTTCAAAATTTAAATTATCATAACATTAATTTTAATATAGAGATGGTCATGGTTTTCTCCTACCTAACGCAATGAATGCCGGGTGGCATGCTCACAAAAACACGGTATCCTGCTATCAATTCCGAGTGACATGCCCACACGAAAACCGTATTCTGCCGTCCTCCACTAACAGCGAATCACGAGGCAAATTCGGATTGATTTCGTAGCCGTTCTTTTCTGTCCGGTTCGGAAAATTTCGAATTTGCCCCTCTTCGGCTCACCCGAATTTGCCCTTTTCTTTTGCCGCTTTAAATCCCCAAAATGCAATCCATTTTTTCCATCTCCGAATTCCTCCACAGAGATCCACCGATGGCGAAGAAGCGAGGCAGGAAGGCGAAGGAGGAGAAGCATCGCGTCGGGGACGACAATCGGTGCCGTCGGAACGATGGGAAATAATGGCGGTGCAGTAGGCCGGCGATGAAGGGCTTTTCCCTCTGACAGAGGCACCACGACCAAATCGGAACATCACTAGGATCTTTATCCAGCTTTTTTCTCGTGTGAATCCTGTTCCTTCTCATCTTCTCAGATCCTGCAGGTTTTCTCTTCCGCTTGTCATTACTCTCGGAAAGCTAATTTCGAAACAAATTTTACGGAAAAACCCATCCGATCACCGTGTAAAGCCTTCTTGGAATATTCACAGCAGAATAAATAAAATCAAATCAAAAACAGAAAAACCTTATCATTCAGGCCTGAAGCCCTTCGAGATTTGGCACCGAGATTCAAAGCGGAAGAGAAAACCTGAAGAACCTGAGAAGACGAGAAGGAAGAGGGTTCGCACAGGGAAGAAGCTGGATGAAGAGCCTAGTGATTTTTCGATCTGGTCGTGATGCTTTTGGCAGAGGGAAAAGCCCTTCATCGCCGGGCTCCTGCACCGCCATTGTTTCCCATGGCTCCGACGGTGGTTGTGAATAATGTCGGCGTGATGATTGTGTACATGATAATCATCGGTGAGATCGGAGACTTGTGGAGAGATCGGAGAGGAGGCCGCGTCGCATGGCCCGTGGGCCCGTTTGACTAGCCGATCTCGGCCGACACTGCGATATCGACCGAGCTAAACCCAAGTCCAACGGGACTCAGTGGGCCGAACATGCAGCTAAACTAGGATGCCAGGGAAGCCCTAATTTTTGAGATGTTTTGCATAATAACTCTTATAACAATTGTAATTATGACTTATGAGTAAAGACGTAATTTAATAATTACTTTTCAAAGAGAAAACGTGTTGTATGATTATGACGAGGCCTAATCTCGAGGCAGGATGTAGCAAGATTAATGTGAAATTCGAGAGGCTGAGCAACTCTCACTCGATCAAACTATCAAGCAATTAAACTCTCTAAACAAAAAAATAAACAGATTAAGAACAATTTCGATCTTGGGCTTTGTATGCATAGGTTTCGATCATGCTCGTAGTTAATGGTTTCATGAAATTAAATAGACCCATAAGACCTGCCCTACACAACCCGAAATTTTTCCAAGTTTCATGGGTAATAAATGGGTAATAAACGAGCGGTCCAAGTTTCAAATCTTAAAATAAGATAACATAAGAAAGGTAAGAACATAAGAAAAGCAGAGATGGAAAGATATATGTCACAAAATTGTGCGAAGTGAAAAGGCACCGATGGATCATTATCATTGAAAGTCATTACCGCCACGTCAACTCTGTCAGAGAACAAAAATTATTTGATATATGTTGGCCTCCCGACGAGAATACACAGGTTGCTTCGGAAGAAGAACTGGTCGACTCAACAATGTCACTGGCGAAATTTGTGATGTACATGCGATTCTTTGGCGGCACATCAACAATTGCACGTCTCTCAAGCATGTCAACCACATCGGCCATACTCGGCCTGTCCTCTGGCTTCGCTTGCATGCACAGAAGACCCACCCCCACCAACACCTTCAACTCCTCTCGATTGAAATCCGCTTCGTTTGCCAATCTCACCGACACCAAATCTATCACCCTATTTTCTCTCATCTTCCGAAATGCCTCTTTTGGGAAATGGAAATGCCACCTCGGGGCGCCACTCCTATCCTTGATGGCGCTCAGATTCCTCTGTCCGGTCACGAGCTCCAAAAGCACCACACCATAGCTGAAGACGTCGGACTTCTCAGATATGCCACCCGGTAGGAACCACTCGGGCGCAAAATAGCCTCTCGTGCCTCTCACCGTGGTATTGACGTTGCCCTCATCCCGCCCCACCAACCTCGATATGCCAAAGTCTGCGACACGGGCTCGGAATTCCTCATCGAGAAGCACGTTGGCCGGTTTGACATCGAGGTGCAGGATCTTGGTGTGACACTCATGGTGAAGGTAGGCGAGTCCCTTGGCCACATCGATTGCAATTTGATACCTGGTGGCCCACGACAGCCACTTGTCTGTTGCGCCAAAGATCCAAGAATCTAAGGAGCCGTTCTGGATGAATTCGTAAACTAGATAGCGGGAGCCCTTTGGAACAAGACAGTAGCCGAGAAGACGGACGAGATTCAAGTGTTGTATGCTGGCGAGAGCGGCCATCTCAGTCTTGAACTCCCTCCTTCCCCGGCCTTCCCCATTAATTCTTTTCACGGCGACGTGTGTACCGTCGGTGCCAAGGGTTCCTCTGTAAACCGAACCGGAACCACCTTCGCCAAGAAAAGTCTGAAAATCGTTTGTGGCTGCCTCCAGATCAGTGTATCGATATTTAGTCGGAAGACCTACGATATCAGCCTCCTCTTCCTCCCATTCCTGCTGCTTCTTTGTACGCTCCTGGTGCTTCTTCCTTCGCTCACGGCTTCGGATGTATATCCACACGGGAATTCGAACCATAAGAAAGAAAAGGATTATGGAGAGGACCAAGGCCAATTGATTGGAGGAGAGAAAATAGGTAGTAAGGCCAACGATTGTAGCGGCAGCCAAACTTGCTAACCCGTTCCGTCTCCACATCGCCATTGATTCTGTTGCCACAAATAGAGTGGATGACTTCAGTCTGTCTGCTCTGCTCGCTGTAAATGGATCGAACTCAGTCAATCTTGCGTTTTTTTTTATTTTGATGCCTCTCAACTTCATTTATGAATAAAAAACCAAAAAAATAATAACCAATTTCATAGAACTAGTTAACTACTGTAAAAATTTTATTATTGATTCGCGATGATGGTATGCCTTGTTGCGGGAGAAGGCTTTCACAAGGAGAAGAAGGTGAGAAGAAAGCAGGAGGGATAAAGACTACCTGCTGCGCCGGAGGATGATGCTATGGAAGGATGATGCTATCTATGCCTGGTCGCGCAAGAATACCTCATATAAGAAAAGCAAGCAGCGATGCGAGGACCATGTCCTCCTTGGAGCGAAGGGGGCGTCAATGTTCGGCGTACCACTGGGGAAAGGATCGAAAACGAAATTGTGAAAATTAATATTTCTTGTTTATTTAAATTTTTAACAAAAAATCATCATATCTGTCCTTATAAATTTATCAAAAATAATTTCTCTTATTATTACTAGCAAAAAATCATACCAACTATATTTAAAATATGCAAACAACCACCTTTTAATATTTTTTTACTTATTTTATAACTTTTAAATTTATAATAAAATATTATCAAATCTCTAATTATTTAAATATAAGTGGAAAAATATTTTTTCTCAATTTTCTCCTTTTTTTTTTGTTTGTGTAGAAGCATTCTCAATTTTCTGAATATCATTTTTGTTGTTACTAACTATAGTTAATTTTTTTTTTGAGAATAGTTAGATTTAGAGGACCTAAATCACCTCGCCGGTCTTCAATTTATGTGTTGTTACCAGCGACCTCGACGGTCTTCAGCGTGACTCGGACCGAGTCGCAGGCACCATCAATGTGGACTTGGAGGTGGGCGATGAAGAGGTCATAGGCCTATCGCATTCCTGGCTAGCAATGAACTTCATTGTGAGTCTTTGTCTTGGCCCACTTGGTCTGGGTGCCGGATGAGAGGACCATGTCCTCCATGGAGCGAAGGGGGCGTCAATGATCGGCGCACCACTGGGGAAAGGATCGAAAACGAAATTGTTTAAAAATAATATTTCTTGTTTATTTAAATTTTTAACAAAAAATCATTATTTTTAACAAAAGTCCTTTTTTCACAAAATTTACAACAAAAACTCAATTTTAAAAAATAACAGAAAAATCCTGATTTCCTAGATATTCACATTAAAATACTCATCTTTTTAAAATTTACAGAAAACCTCTCATTATTTATAAATAATGTTTTTATCTCATTCAAACAAAAATATAATAAAAAATTTTGCCTATACAATTAATTAATTATACGTAATAATTCCTTATTTATTTAAAAAATAAAAAAGATATTATAAGCGAAATATGTATAATATAAATAAAAAATAAGGACTTTTTAACTTTTGTTTTGAAAACTAGTACTTTTCTGTTAATTTGTTAAAAATAAGAATTTTATGTAAATTTAAAGTGAACAATGGTTTTTTTGAATTTTTTAAAAAATGAGGACTTTTCTTCAGAATTTGAAAAAAGAAGGATTTCTCTGCATTTATTAGGAAAATAAGGACTTTTTGGAATCTCTTACAAAAAGGAGACCCTTTTCAAAAACTCTTTTTTGTAAAATTTTATTTACAAAATAATAAAATTTGGACTTATTTATAAATAAAAATATTCAAGGGTCTATTTTTAAATGCACAAATATTCAACTTGTAATTTGAAATTTTAAGTTTAAAAAACTTCAATGTCTTTTTTGTACAATTTTATTTAAAAAATAATAAAATTTGGACTTATTTATAAAAAAAATATTCAAGGGGTCTATTTTTAAATGTACAAATATTAAACTTATAATTTGAAATTTTAAGTTTTAAAACCTTCAATGTCTTTTTTGTAAAATTTATTTAAAAAATAATAAAATTTGGCCATATTTTTAAATAAAAATATTCAATGGGTCTATTTTTAAATGTACAAATATGAAACATGTAATTTGAAATTTTAATTTTAAAAATATTCAATGTCTTTTTTGTAAAATTTCATTTAAAAACAATAAATTTGGACTTGTTATAAATAAAAATATTCAAGGGGTCTGTTTATAAATGCACAAATATTAAACTCGTAATTCAAAATTTTAATTTTTAAAACTTCAATATTGTAAAATTTTATTTTAAAGATGATAAAATTTTGGACTTATTTATAAATAAAAATATTCAAGGGGTCTATTTGTAAATGCACAAATATTAAACTCGTAATTCAAAATTTTAATTTTTAAAACTTCAATATTGTGAAATTTTATTAAAAAATCGATAAATTTTGGGCTAATTTATAAATAAAAATATTTGAGATGTCTATTTGTAAATATACAAAATATTGAACTTGTATTTTAAAATTTTAAATTTTAATATCTTCAAATCTTTTTTGTAAAATTTTATTTTAAAACCTATAAATTTTGGACTTATTTATAAAGAAAAAAGTTCAAGGGGCTGATTTGTAAATACACAAATATTAAATTTATAATTTAATTTCTTATATAGGATTTCTTTGTAAAATATTTAAGTTCGTTTGCATAAATTTTTATTTGAAAAATATTGACATTTGGTTTTTTATAAATAAAAATATTCAAAGGATTTATTTGTAAATATACAAATATTAGGATTTATTTGTAAAATATTTAAAATATATCAACTCCTTTTTATAAATATTTATTTCAAAAATATTAACATTTAGATTTTTTTATAAATAAAAATATTCAAAGGGTTTATCTATAAATATTTGGGAGAAAAAGTGGAGGATGAGAAGTTTAATTTTTTTTAGGAGTTTAATTGTAAAATTACGGAGGGTAAAAGTGAAATTTTTGGAAAAAATTTATTAAATAACAATCAGGGGTTTGTATGTAATAAATTTGAAAAAGAGGGGGGTGTAGGTAATTATTAAAATCTCGAGGGTTTTTAGTAAATAAGGAAAATATCAGGGAGGTGTAGGTAATTATCTCTAAATTTTTTGTAAGTTTTTAAGAGAAGAAAATACAGTTTTTTTTAAATATCTATGAAGACAAGATTTTTTTTGTAGAAAGAGATGATTTTTTAAAAAAATTTTTAGAAAAATTAATTGCTTTTCGAGAAAATTTTAAGAGATCAACAGTTTTTCTGTAAATTAATAAAATTATGTGGGTTTTTATATAAATTTTTCAATAAAATGAGGATTTTGAAATAAATTTTTAATAAAATGATTGTTTTTTAAAAATTGTAATGAAAATCAGTATTTTTTTTATGTCATTTTATAATATAAAAAAAATGTAGTTATGTAAAAATTGTTTTATGGGTCAAATGAAAATTTTATGTTAAAATTTAGTTAGAATAGTATATTAATATTTTACTTCATAATCCAACTATAGTTGATTTTTTTCAGATTAGTTGAAAGTTAAAGGACCTCAAATATCGTTGAAAGTTAAATAAAAAAATTATAGATACTTTTCAAAGAAGTAAAAAAAAAAATTATATGTATCTTAATCATCTTTAAGAGTAGTGCGTAAAAAATAAAAATCCAAAATTTTAATCGTAGAATCAGTTTCGAACTGTCGATTAGCACAATCCATGATACAACAAGTGCCATCTTAGCTGCCATATTACTTTAAGTTTGCTTGAATTATGATGATAGTGCGATAATCAAGATTAATAATTAAGCTGGGAGTTCTATTTATAAAATCTCTAAAATGCCCTTGCATCTGATTGTATGGTATTGCAGTATAATTATGTTCTTTTCACACAAGTCATCGGTGGGGGATTCAGATACGCGCAAAATTGTGGCAAGCGAAAACGAACCGATGGATCATTATCATTGAAAGTTACTACCGCCCTCTCGGCTCTGACAAAGGACAAAAATTATTGGATACATGTTCCTCTTCCGACGATAACACTGAGTCTGCTCCGGAAGAAGAACTGGTCGACTCATGAGCAACTTCACTGGCCAAATTCGTGATGTTCAGGCGATTCTTTGGCGGCACATCCACAATCTTTGCACGTCTCTCAAGCATGTCAACCACATCGGTCATGCTCGGCCTGTGCTCCGGCTTGGTTTGCATGCACAAAAGACCCACTCCCACCAACACTTTCAACTCCTCTTCATTGAAATCTGCTTCCTCCGCCAACCTCACTGATACCAAATCTATCGCCCTGCCTTCTCTCATCTTCCGAAATGGCTCTTTTGGGAAATGCAAATGCGACCTTGGGGCGCCACCGCTATCGTTGTTGGCTCGCAGATTCCTCTGCCCGGTCACGAGCTCAAAGAGCACCACACCGTAGCTGTAGACGTCGGACTTCTCAGATATGCCATCCCACAGGAACCACTCGGGCGCAAAGTAGCCCCTGGTGCCTCTCACCGTGGTATTAACGTTGCCCTCATTCCTCCCCACTAACCTCGATATGCCAAAGTCTGCGACACGGGCTCGGAATTCCTCATCAAGAAGCACGTTGGCCGGTTTGACGTCGAGGTGCAGGATCTTGGTGTGACACTCATGGTGAAGGTAGGCGAGTCCCTTGGCCACATCGATTGCAATTTGATACCTGGTGGCCCACGACAGCCACTTGTCTGTTGCGCCAAAGATCCAAGAATCTAAGGAGCCGTTCTGGATGAATTCGTAAATTAGATAGCGGAAGCCCCTTCGAGCAGTACAATAGCCGAGAAGACGGACGAGATTCAAGTGTTGTATGTTGGCGAGAGCGGCCATCTCAGTCTTGAACTCCCTCCTTCCCCGACCTTCTCCGTTAATTCTTTTCACGGCGATGTGTGTACCGTCGGTGCCAAGAGTTCCTTTGTAAACTGAACCGGAACCACCTTCGCCAATAAAACTCTGAAAATTGTTTGTCGCTGCCTCCAGATCTTTGTATGGATACTTAGTCGGAAGACCTACGATATCAGCCTCCTCTTCCTCCCACTCCTGGTGCTTCTTTCTACGCTCACGGCTTCGGATGTACATCCACACGGGAATTCGGATCATAATAAAGAGAAGTATTATGGAGAGGACGAAGGCCAATTGATTGGAGAATAGAAAATAAGTAGTGAGACCAACGACTGTAGCTGCAGCCAAACTTGCTAACGAGTTCCGTCTGCACACCGTCATTGAGTCTGTTGCCACAAATAGAACGGATGGCTTTAGTATGTCTGCCCTGCTCGCTGTAAATGGATCGATCAAACTCAAGTCAATCCGGTGTCGTTTTTTTTTATACCTCTCAACTTCATTTATGAATAAAAAAGCAAAAATAATGAAGAATTTCATAGAATTATTTAACTCATGTATGACTACAAATCATTGAGTATATGACCGGACCAAGTAAATCAGGACCAGTTCTGTTTTTCTGTTTTTTTTTTTTCTAAGCAGAAAGGAGAGTACAAACTACAATCTTCATAGATCGATGACGGTATGCCTTGTTGCGGGAGAAGGCTTTCACAAGGAGAAGAAGGTGAGAAGAAAGCAGGAGGGATAAAGACTACCTGCTGCGCCGGAGGATGATGCTATGGAACGATGTTGCTATCCATGCCTTGTTGCGCGGGATGGCCTCATATAAGTAAAGAAAGCAGCGATGCGTTTGAATTATTCTTAGCAAAGACTCCTTCACGTTGAAAAAATCGTTTTTGTATTTCCATTGAGTCGACAGGGTTAACACTCACTCCAAATAATTAAGAAAATTTTTAACGAAAAATATTGTCCTTTTCTAGTGTTGGCCAATTTTTAAAGAGTTTTATATTATGCAGAATAAAATCTAAAGACAGAATAAAATCTAAAGACATTCTGTCCATATTTTCTTTGGACTTTACTTCTTTAATTGTCTGAAATTTAATTAATAAGTGTCAGTTTTCAGCCAACGAGGCTACTACTTTTGGCCTTTCGTCAAAATTCAATTAATAGATATCAGTTTTGAGCGTTGGAACGATAGCTATTTTTGACTTCCATGATATATTTGATTCGAAATCAGAACCAAAATTATCATATTTTGATGAATTTATTATTTAAATATTTAAAAATAGTCAAATTATTTTTATTTTATTTAATTAAGGAATTTTTTAACGAAAAATATTATCCTTTTATAGTGTTGGCCCATTTTTAAAGATTTTTATATTATGCAGAATAAAATCTAAATGCATTCGGCCCATATTTCCTCTGCACATTGCTTCTTTAATTTTTTGAAATTTAATTAATAAGCATCAGTTTCGAGCCAACGAGGACAACTACTTTTGGCCTCGGATATTCACCCTCGTCAAAATTCAATTAATAGCCATTAGTTTTGAGCGTTGGAACGACAGCTATTTTCGACCTCCATAATATATTTGATTCGAAATTAGAATTAGAATCATCATATATTGATGAATTTACTATTTAAATTTTTTTTAAAAATTATTTTATAATAAATAAATAAATAATATTTTACATAAAAAGTTAATATATAATATTTTATATAAATAAAATATACTTTTATCTAATCAAATGATATAAGTGAATTACTTCTAACTACTTTTAAAAATGAATTGAAAATAAAAAAAAATTATTTACCCTTTTTATTTACTTCTAAATAACTAAACAACTTCTATCAACCAATCAGACAACTACCGTTTAATCTATTGTTATTTTAATCGTTGTCTCGACGAACTGTTGCCATGCGGAAGAGATAAGATAAGATCATCCTACTTATTTGCATTAATCAAGTTTTTCTTTTTTCGCGATGGAGGCAATGATTTAATGGCTTCAAACTAAAAAATCATTTGTTGACATGTAATTATGCTATTTTTGTCATGACATTACGTTGGAATAACCTGATGAATGGATCATTAAGTGTATATGATTTCTTGGATCAGAATGAGAGGAGGTCCTCTTCTCGTGCTGATGTTAAGGAGATACTTAAGGAGAGGAGTTGGCGTCAAATGGCCCATGGCCCCGTTAGGTTAGCGGGATCTGCCCGATTTCATGGCTAAGCCGAATCGTTTCGATAAGAGTCCAGCAGGATTTAGTGGGCCGACCCGTTGGTTGAAAATCGTAACGAGTTGTCACGTTGACGGACTCTCGGGACCCGTCAACAGTCGCACAAGTATCAAAACAAGACATTCGACCGGCTGACCAACTCCCACTCGATCAAACTAACACTATTCAGATGGGTTCATGCTCAAATCCAAACCTACTACATGAGTAAGATTCGCATATGTAATATGTTAAAGAGACGGGAGTGAAGTGGAGTCGGTGCCAAACGCCCGTGGACCAGTTAGCCTAGCGGGTCCAGCCCGATTCAGGCCACGCCGACGGAATACGTTAATATAGTCCAACGCAACTTAGCGGGCCGACCCGTTAGTTGACAATCTCCATGGGTTTTCGGCCCGTTGATGGCCTGTTGACACCCATCGAGACCCGCAGAAGTAGCAAGCAAGGATATGCTTAGAAAAGACTAATTTTTGAGAGATTTTACATAATAGTCCTAGAAAAAGGTATAATTACGAGAAATCCGGAGGTAGGTTTGTAGTAAGATTAGTGTGGTATTGGAGGTTTCAAGTGGCTGATCAATCTATCAAGTAATTAAAATTCGCTTGAGAAAAATAAAATATATTGAGAAAAAAAAAAATCTGGTTCACACGTTTCAAATCTCAAATCAAGATATCAAATATATTTATTTTGCTTGGAAAAAATTTGTAGAAAACCATTTCATGGGAAAGTATATAAGAGATAAAATCTATAATTTTTTTTTTGATAGGTCTGTGATTTCAAAAATAATTAGATTACATTGATTACATTCATGCATTAAAATTTCCATACAATTTTAAATATATGAAACTGAATTCTTTTCAAGCTTGCAAGTTCATGCACGTAGATTTTGTAATTGAGAATTCAATGTATTCAACAAAAGAAATAATGAACCAATCTGAGTATAAATATATGAAGAAAGAAAAGAAACATAAGTCAATGAATTTTAAGAAATTTTTGAATTTTTTTTTTCCCTCAAATTGCAAGGATATTTCAGAGGGCAACAACAATAGCAATAACGATGGCGAGAGCTTATAATAATCTCGGTGATGGTGCAGTAAAAGTGTCGTCTTTTTCATGAAATTCAGAATCTTATTTCAAATACTTGAGAAGGTATATACAAATTGTAGTTTTCATTATTGTTACTTTTTTCTCTTTTTTTTTTAATGATTGTGATTGATGAATTATACTCCCACTTTATAAGTGTATTTATTGAATCTATAATCACAATTAATTTTCTAATGTTTCAGGCAAGTCAGGTGGTACAGAACACACCACCTCTTGTTATTTTCTCACTGGAAATAAATTGTATGCAACAGGAAGTCGTTGTTCGCAATCTTACTATCAAGAAATATAAAAAAAAAAACTATTGTATGCATCAGAAAGTCAATGTTCTCTATCTCACTATCAAGAAATATGGAAAACCCAATGCTTATGCAGAAAAAAGCCCATGGTCATTCATCTTCACCCTTCCTGATATTTCAGGCAGATGCACCAAAATCTTTTTATGTTACTTCCCGGTCAGAACCATGCTTCTAACATGAGATTTTGGCCTCGGCCTCCTCTGATAGATCTCCTCTGCATTCATCAAAACAAAGAGAACGAGAACAAGTCCACAGCGACATCCATAATAATCTTCATTATGTATGTGTACTCTTGAGTTATGCATTTGTACTATTAATCTTCAATATTTGTGTTCTATAAATTCGCTTTCATATTAAAGAAAAAAAAATCTAGCACTACTGTGTGGAAAGAAGGCAAATTTGGCTTTTAGGTACTGTAAATTTGCTTGTGCAACACTATAATTGTTGTTGTGATAGTCATCTTCGGAGGTCCTATCATGGGAAGGAGTCGGAGAACCTGACAGATTAGATGAGGAAGGTCCTATGCTTTGGGTCCTATCACGGGGTCCCCGCCAATACAGGCAACCATGATCCTGGTTTTCATTCATCTTCCATCGGGACCGTACTCGACTAAACTCCACGATAAAATGATCGAGATGGTTACAACTACGTAGAAGTAACCATGACAGAACTTACAAAGCCCCAATATAAACCAATGAAAAAGAAAGGTGAGAACAAAAGAAAAGCACATACAAAATGAGATATGTCACAAAATTGTGGAGAGTGAAAAGGCACCGATGGATCATTATCATCGAAAGTTACTACTCCCTGATCGACTCTGCTAGAGAATAAAAATTATTTGATACATGTTGGCCTTCTGACAAGAAAACAGAGGTTACTCCGGAAGAAGAACTGGTCGACTGAACAACGTCATTGGGAGGAGATAAGAAGTTAGAGGATAAAAAAAAAGCTGACCAAAATAAACGGTAAAGACCGAAAGGACATAAATTAAAGGGTATTTAATTTAATTATTCAAAGGTTAATCGAATATATTTTGTATAATATTATTAATGAAGAGATAACGGTAGATATTAGGATAAAACTTGAGAAGTTATATATATTAAAAAACTTTACGAATAAATTATACCATAAATAACAATTGTACATATTACGTATAAGCAAATTTGTAATTATATTAATTCACCTGAATGCTTTCAATAGAATTATCAATGAATTACTGAATATTGATATTAAATTTGAAAAGAACGATAAAATACTAATTTTCTTAATGTCTCTTCTTACTTCATACGATCATATTATGATCATAATTATTTATACTAAAAAAACTCTCAAAATAAAAGACATGATAATTAGTCTTTTTTTTAATAAAAAAAGAAAAAATTCTAATATCGATATTGAAATTTGTAAATAATCAGTGACACGTGAAGGAGAAAGATCAACAAAATATTAAAAAAAAAAACAATGATTTAAATCAAAAAAAAAAAACTAGAGTATAATATTATAAGTGTAAAAAATAAGTATGATTAAAAGGTCCAAATCAATGACTCTAGCTGCAGGCATAGATGCTGACGCGTTCCGTCTGCACACCGTCTTTGACTCCGTTGCCACAAATAGAACGGATGACTTCAGTTTGTCTGCTCTGCTCGCTGTAAATGGATCAAACTGAGTCAATCCTGTGTTTTTTTTATATTTATTTTGATGCCTTTCAACTTCATTTATGAATAAAAAATAAAAAAATAATGACGAATTTCATAGCATTATTTAACTCCTGCATGACTGCAAAACACCAGAAACAATCGCAAATGGCGTCTGCGTTGACTTCGAAGGCCGAGAGACTCGTAAAATACTTTTTGTCTGAATCCAACAATAATTTTTGAGAGGTCTCGCGTAACATATTGCCTGATTGAGGTGACACCTAATCTGACCAACATTAAATGTGACATTCGAGGCTTCGAGCGGCTGACTAATCTAACAAGTAATTAAATTTTGTTTGCGAAAAATAAAATAGATTGAAAACAAAATCGGGCCCGAACATTTCGACTCGAAGTTAATAGTTTCATAAAATTGAATAGGCCCGCAAGACTCGGTAACAAATGTTTTCTACTCAGTCCAAGATACAGACTAACAATTTATGGGTAACAAATGACAAGTGGCCAAAGTTCCGATTCTCAAATATATTATTTTTTTTAGGAAAAATTGGTAAAAATTATTTCGTAGGACAAATATATAAGAGATAAAATCTATATATTTTTTTCATCAAATTTCTTAATTTCAAAAATAATTTACATTGATCACATTCATGCATCAAAATTTACATACATTTTCATATGCATGACATTGGATTCATGCACGTGAATTTGGTTATTGAGAATCCAATGTATTCCGTAAAAGAAATTATGGATGTGTCCGATATAAAATAAAGAAAGAAAAGAAACATAAGCCAATGAATTTACAAAAAATTGTTAATTTTTTTCTCGTTTCTCTTAAATCCCAAGGAAATTTCAGGAGGCAACAACAAGAACAAGTCCACAACAGCATTCATATTAATCTTAAATATGTATGTGTACTATGAGTTATGCATTTGTGTTAATCTTCTGTAAATCTGCATTCATATTAAAGAAAAAAAAAAATCTTGCCCTGAAAGAAGGCAAATTTGGCTTTTAGGTACTGTGAATATGCTCGAGTATAGCATTACAATTGCTGTTGTGGCAGTCATCCTTGGCCATCCTATCATGGGAAGGTCTTGGAGAACCCAACAGATTAGATGAGGAAGGTCCTGTGTTTTGGGCCCCGTCAGGGGGCCAATACAAGCAACCATGATCCATGTTTTCATTCATCTGTTATCGGGACCATACTTAACTAAACTCCATAATAAAATGATCGAGATGGTTGCAGCAACACAAGAAAAGCAGAGATGGAAAGAGATATGTCACAAAATTGTGGGAAGTGAAAAGACACCGGTGGATCATAATCATTGAAAGTCACTTCCGCCCCGTCAACTCTGTCAGAGAACAAAAATTATTTGATATATGTTGGCCTCCCGACGAGAACACACAGGTTGCTTCGGAAGAAGAACTGGTCGACTCATCAATGTCACAGGCAAAATTTGTGATGTACATGCGATTCTTTGGCGGCACATCAACAATTGCATGTCTCTCAAGCATGTCAACCACATCGGCCATCCTCGGCCTGTCCTCTGGCTTCGCTTGCATGCACAGAAGACCCACCCCCACCAACACCTTCAACTCCTCTCCATTGAAATCCGCTTCGTTTGCCAATCTCACCGACACCAAATCTATCACCCTATTTTCTCTCATCTTCCGAAATGCCTCTTTTGGGAAATGGAAATGCCACCTCGGGGCGCCACTCCTATCCTTGATGGCGCTCAGATTCCTCTGTCCGGTCACGAGCTCCAAAAGCACCACACCATAGCTGAAGACGTCGGACTTCTCAGATATGCCACCCGGTAGGAACCACTCGGGCGCAAAATAGCCTCTCGTGCCTCTCACCGTGGTATTGACGTTGCCCTCATCCCGCCCCACCAACCTCGATATGCCAAAGTCTGCGACACGGGCTCGGAATTCCTCATCGAGAAGCACGTTGGCCGGTTTGACATCGAGGTGCAGGATCTTGGTGTGACACTCATGGTGAAGGTAGGCGAGTCCCTTGGCCACATCGATTGCAATTTGATACCTGGTGGCCCACGACAGCCACTTGTCTGTTGCGCCAAAGATCCAAGAATCTAAGGAGCCGTTCTGGATGAATTCGTAAACTAGATAGCGGGAGCCCTTTGGAACAAGACAGTAGCCGAGAAGACGGACGAGATTCAAGTGTTGTATGCTGGCGAGAGCGGCCATCTCAGTCTTGAACTCCCTCCTTCCCCGGCCTTCCCCATTAATTCTTTTCACGGCGACGTGTGTACCGTCGGTGCCAAGGGTTCCTCTGTAAACCGAACCGGAACCACCTTCGCCAAGAAAAGTCTGAAAATCGTTTGTGGCTGCCTCCAGATCAGTGTATCGATATTTAGTCGGAAGACCTACGATATCAGCCTCCTCTTCCTCCCATTCCTGCTGCTTCTTTGTACGCTCCTGGTGCTTCTTTCTTCGCTCACGGCTTCGGATGTATATCCACACGGGAATTCGGACCATAAGAAAGAAAAGGATTATGGAGAGGACCATGGCCAATTGATTAGAGAAGAGAAAATAGGTAGTAAGGCCAACGATTGTAGCGGCAGCCAAACTTGCTAACCCGTTCCGTCTCCACATCGCCATTGATTCTGTTGCCACAAATAGAGTGGATGACTTCAGTCTGTCTGCACTGCTCGCTGTAAATGGATCGAACTCAGTCCATCTTGCGTTTTTTTTATTTTGATGCCTCTCAACTTCATTTATGAATAAAAACCAAAACAATAATAACCAATTTCATAGAAGGCTTCACAAGGAGAAGAAGGTGAGAAGAAAGCAGAAGGGATAAAGAGTACCTGCTGCGCCGGAGGATGATGCTATCTATGCCTGGTTGCGCAAGAAGATTTTAAATATTTTAATCATAAAAATGAGGAGACTAATACGCAAACCCTGTTACGGTGTCAATATGCTGCTAAAGAATGAAACAGAGCACCAAACGGCTGTTTGGATAGATTTTAAAATTGAAATTAAATAATTAGTCAATTTTATTAATTTCGAGGGATCGAGAGGATCGAGAAAATTGAATAATTTTAATATTTGAATGAATATTTTTAAATAAAATTAGAAATCTTTTAATTTCCTCAATTTTAAGATTTGATTGTTTGGCTGGTAAAGGAAAGCGACCAATTTTATTAATTTCAACAATTTCGGTATTTGGTTTGAGTAGGAATGAAAAAAATATATAATTTAGTTAAATAAGAAAAAAAATATTAAATTTAATATTAAATTTGGTACAAAATAAAAAAATTATAAATATAATTCAAAAACACATAATATATATTATTTTCTAAAAATTGAGTCTTTATTTATAAGTAACTAAGATAATAAAATATATTTAATATTAGAAAATGGTAAGTTAATGGAAAAGGTAATATAAATTTTAAAAAGACTAAAAAATAAAAAAATCTATAATTATAATATATTTAATTTAGGACTTATTTAATATATAATTTTTTTGTTAAATAATTTCATAAACATAAAATACATATTTTCATAAAATATTATTTATTATTTCAAAAATTAATATAAAATTTAAAATAATCCATAAATACAAAATTATATAAATATAATAAAATTAATTCAAAATTTGTCTATTATATTTTAACTAACAAGTTAAATAATTTAATAAAATTACAAATCATAGTTATTAAAAAATATTTATTTTTAGTTAAATAAAATATGGAAACAATTTAAAATGAAAACATGTAAATTATTATAAAAATGAAGGAAATTTTTCATAATAAATTAATTTAAAACTGAAGGAAATTTCACAAAATAAATTAATTTAAAAATGAAGAAATTTTTACAAAATGAATTAATTTAAAAATGAAGGAAAATTTTCAAAATAAATTAATTTAAAAATAAAGGAAAGTTTACAAAATAAATTTATTTAAAAATGAACAAAATTCTTGTCGGAGTTTTTCCCAAAATTCTTTAATTCCACTTCCCCCCAATCGTGCCGGAGAAGATATCAGAGGAATCATCCGTTGCAGGAGGAGATGATGATGGGGAAGGGGACGAAGGCCATCCGTGGCCGCCCGATCCAACTCATCGACCAGGTCACCAACTTTGCGGACGAGACCCACACCTTCCGCCATGAGTGCCTCGATCTCAAGTCCAAGACCAAGCGCCTCTCTGCCCTCCTCCGCCAGGCTGCCCGCGTCGACCTCTACGAGCACCCCGCCCGCCGTATCACCGGCGACACCAAGCAGGCCCTGGAGAAGGCCCTCAACCTCGTCTCCAAGTGCCGCGCCCACGGCACCCTCCGCCGCCCCTTCATCATCATCCCCGCTGCAGCCTTCCAGCGCGAAGCCATCTCCCTCGACAACTCCCTCGCCGACCTCTCCTAGCTCATCCGAGTCTCCAATTCCACCGCGGACGACGACAACGACGACGTTCACCTTGTCCTCCCTTCGATTGCCCAGAACGAGCTGATTCTTTTCCTCATCTGGGAGCAGATTGGGGTTTTCCTTACCGGCCCCTCCCTCGAGGCCCGTGCCCACTTTGCCGCCTCGCTCGTCTCCTTGGCCTGCGATAATGATCGCTACGACAAGCTCATCGTCGAGGAAGACGGCGTGCTTCCTCTCCTCGGGGGCCAGGAGATCGGGACGGGACATGCTCGGGGAGAAGCTTGAGATGGCTACTGGAAGAAGAAGCTCCGCCAGATCTGGGAAGAAGATAGCTCGTGAGATCAGGGAAAAAGAAAAACTCGCGAAATTGCAAGCCCGGAAAGCTCCAGTGACTGCTACTTCAACGGACGAGTTCGCCGAGATCACGGATGGGAGATGGCCAATGAGATCAGTACAAGGCATACTCGGAGAGTTGCTCGAGCCGTTGAAGGAGGAAACAGACGATTCGCTGCGAATGGTATGCTTCCTTCGCCTGCAATCCGCAGAAAAATATATTAGTGGCACCCAGGAATTGGGTGGATTTCTGAAAAAATCCTGAAAAAATTTTCCGAATTCATGGAATTGTACAATTCTTTTAATTATGGTTTTAGAATCGAATCAAATACTGAAATTAAGGAAGTGTACTTTAAATTTTTCCAATTTTCTTAATTGTAAGGTTCTGAAATCTATCTAAACAGTCCCAAAGTATGAATGCCTATGTTCAATGTTGATCTGTTGGTAGTACGGAGATGGAACAATCCCCAGTAAAATTATGTAATCTTAATCTTAAAAAATATATTTAGGTATCCATTTGATTTGGAATCAGATAAGATGAACATTTTTTTAAAAATTATTTTTTTGTCTTTTAAAATTATTATTATTGCTAATTTACTCTGTAATTTTACAATTAAATTCTTAAAAAAATTATTTTCTGATTCTCTACCCCTCTCTTTCTCAAAATATTTACAAATAAATCTTTTAAATATTTTTATTTATAAAAAAAATCTAAATGTTAATATTTTTCAAAAAAATATTTATAAAAAAATGAAATATTTTAAATATTTTATAAATAAATCCTAATATTTGTATATTCACAAATAAGCCCCTTTTATTTTTTATTTATAAAAAAGTCCAAATATTAATATTTTTAAATAAAAAATTATAAAAAAACCTTAAATATTTTAAATATTTTACAAATAAATCCTATATAATAAATTTAATTACAAAGTTTATATTTATGAATTTACAAATAAGTCCCTTCGATTTTAGTATTTACAAATAAGTCTAAAATATATAAGTTTTAAAATAAAATTTTACCAAAAAAAGTTGAAGGCATTAAAACCTAAAATTTTAAAATACAAGTTCAATATTTTGTATATTTACAAATAGATCCCTCAAATATTTTTAATAAATAAACCCAACTTTTAACCATTTTTAATAAAATTTCACAATATTCAAGTTTTAAAAATTAAAATTTAAAATTACAAATTTAGCATTTGTACATTTACAAATAGATCCCGTGAATATTTTTATTGATAAATAGGTTGAAAATTTTATCATCTTTAAAATAAAATTTTACAAAAAAGACATTGAATGTTTTAAAACTTAAATTTTTAAATTACAAGTTTAATATTTATACATTTGTAAATAGACCCCTAAAATATATTTATTTATAAATAAGTCTAAATTTTATTATTTTTAAAATAAAATTTTAAGAAGAAGACATTGAAGGTTTTCAAACCTCAAATTTGAAATTATAAGTTTCATATTTATACATTTACAAATAGACCCCTTAAATGTTTTTATTTATAAATAAGTCTAGATTTTTATCATTTTTAAAATAAATTTTACAAAAAAGACATTGAAGGTTTTAAAACTTAAAATTCGAAATTACAAGTTTAATATTTGTACATTTAAAAATAGACCCTTTGAATATTTTTTTTTATGAATAAGTCCAAATTTTATTTAGTTTAAAACTAAATTTTACGAATAAATCATTGAAGGTTTGAAAACCTTAAAATTTAAAATTACAGTTTCATGGTGCTTACATGTACCAATAGAAGGCTTTGAATATTGTTTTTATAAATCAAGGTTCAAAATTTTTAATCATGTTTTTTAATAAAAGTTTACAAAAAAGACATTAGAGGTTTTAAAAATTAAAATTTAAAATTACAAGTTTAATATTTTTAGATTTAAAAATAAACCCCTTGAATATTTTTGTTTATAAATAAGTCCAAATTTTATTTATTTTAAAATTAAATTTTACGAATAGACCTCTCTTCGGCCATGCCCGCACGCTCGCTCACCTGGGGTCTACACTTGAGCCGCCTCAGGCATTCACTCCCGCGTGCTTGCACGCCCTCGTGTTGCCCTCTGGCGTTAGCGCCCGCGCACTCGCCGTCCTCGCCGGTCTGGGGCTCGCCCTCGTGAAAAGGAGTGGGGGGGAAGGGGGGGAGGTGGAGGAGATTTGTTCGTTACGGGAGAGGTTGACACGGATCTGCTTGTCGAGGGGGTGCAAATCTACTCGTGGCGAGAGAGACAAACGTGGATCAGCTTGCAGGGGAAGTTTGGACGCAGATATGCCCGCTGCCAGAGCCGGCAGAGGCCGATGTACGCGCGGGGGAGCAACAACGCAGAGCACCTACAGAGCAGCAGCGCAGGGGAGCGATGCGGAGGACGGGCGGAGCAGCGGCGCGGGGCTGGGTAGCGCAGCACCGAGAAAAGAAATAAGATTTAACTTTAAATATCAGGATTTTTTTATAAATATAACTAATTTCAAGGTGTTATATGCAAATATCCGGAAGTTATATATAAAATAAATAATAAGTTTTTTAGGAGTTTAATTATAAAATTACGGAGGGTAAAAGTAAAATTTTAGGAAAAAATTGATTAAATAACAATAAGGGAGATGGAGATAAATATCTCGAAAAGAAGGAAATGTAGGTAATTAAAAAATTTCTTGAGAATTTTCGCAATTAAAAGAAATTAGGGTGGGGTGTATGTAATTAACTGTTAATATTATTTACTTTATATCGTTATTAAATTAAATAATTTTTCGAATTTTAAATTATCATAACGTTAATTTTGATATATACATACTCATGATGATTTTTTCCTGTCCAACGCAATTAATGTCGGGTGACATGCCCACAGAAAAACCGTATCCTGCCACCAATTCCGCGTGACATGTCCACATGAGAACCGTATCCCGCCGTCCTCCACTAAGAGCGAATCACGAGGCAAATTTGATTGATTTCGTAGCCGTTCTTTTCTGTCCGGTTCGGGAAATTTCGAATTTGCCCTTCTTCGGCTCACCCGACTTTCCCCTTTTAATTATTGTTATTGTTATTTTATTTTTTTGGTGATTATGGTTGATGAATTGTATTCGTGCTCTATGTGTATTTGCTGAATCTACAATCGCATTTTTTTTTACGATTAATTTTCTAATATTTCAAACAAGTCAGGTGATACATAACACACCACCTCTTGCTAGTTTCTCAATAGAAATAAATTGTATGCAGCAGAAAATCGCTGTTCTCAATGTTAGTATCAAGAAATATGAAAAACTCAAGGCTCATAAGAAAAAGCCCATTGGCATTCGTCGTCACCCTTCCTGATATTATAGCTTCAGTATATTTCCTAGTTTCCAGGTTCAGAACCATGCTTCCAAGATGGGATTTGGCCTCAGCCTCTGCCTCGACCTGCTCCTTTGATGGATCTCCTTCTGCATCCATCAGAACAAAGAAAACAAGAACAAGTCCACAACAGCATTCATATTAATCTTGAATATGTATGTGTACTATGAGGTATGCATTTGTACTAATCTTCAATATTTGTGTGCTGTAAATCTGCATTCATATTAAAGAAAAAAAAAAATCTTGCCCTACTGTATGGAAAGAAGGCAAATTTGGCTTTTAGGTACTGAATATGCTCGAGTACAGCATTACAATTGTTGTTGTGGCAGTCATCCTTGGCCATCCTATCACGGGAAGCCATCTCCCTCCACAACTCCCTCGCCGACCTCTCCTAGCTCATCCGAGTCTCCAATTCCACCGCGGACGATGACAATGACAACGATGACGTTCACCTCGTCCTCCCTTCGATCGCCCAAAACAAGCCGATTCTTTTCGTCATCTGGGAGTAGATTGCGGCTTTCCTTATCGGCCCCTCCATCGAGGCCCGCGCCGACATTGCCGCCCCGCTCGTCTCCTTGGCCTACGATAATGATCGCTACGGCAAGCTCATCGTCGAGGAAGACGGCGTGCTTCCTCTCCTCCGGCTCGCTATGGAGGGCCACCTCGAGGGCCAGGAGATCGGGACGGGACATATTCAGTGAGAAGCTTGAGGTGGCTACTGGAAGAAGAAGCTCCGTCAGATCTGGGAAGAAGATACCTCGTGAGATCAGGGAAAAAGAAAAACCTGCGAAATTGCAAGCCCGGAAAGCTCCAGCGACTGCTACTTCAACGGACGAGTTCACCGAGATCAGGGATGGGAGATGGCCAACGAGATCGGTACGGGGCATACTCGGAGATTTGCTCGAGCCGTCGAAGGAGGAAACAAAGGATTCCCTGCGAGTGGTCTGCTTCTTTTGGAATTCGAGGAAAAATATAGGGATAATTACGTATAAGTTGATATAATTAGTCTTAATTACATATAATCTCCATAATTTTCGGAATTATCCACGTATTTTCGAAAATATTTATCCACACCCCCTATTGTTATTTAATAATTTTTTTTTCAAAAAATTTCGATTTTACCATTGATTATTTTTACAAATATATCTCTAAAAACTTAATTTTTATATTTTACACCCCCGAAATTCGGTTTTTTTCAAATAACACCCCGAAATAACTCTGATTTACATAAAGGTCTTCGAAATTCGGATTTTTACAAATAAACCCTCGGAAATTATTTCGATTTACAGAAAAATCTACGAAATTCGGATTTTTGCAAATTACACCTCGGCGCACGGGCGGGAGCGGAGAAGGAGGCCGGCGGCGGGAGCAGAGGCAGAGGCGGACGCGGGCGGGAGCCGGCGGCGGGAGAGGAGGCGGAGGGCGGGGCGCCGGCCGTGGCTGTCCGCGCTCGCGTGCCGGCGCGTCGGCCTCGGCCTCCATCCCCGGCACGCGGGGGCGGAACCCGAGCCAAAGAACCTAGGCCGTCCGTGTACAGACGCGCACCGCCGGGCCGTCCGGCGCGCCGTATGTCCTCGGGCTCCGTCACAACGACGCGCACGGAAGGGGTGGCAAGGGAACCCGCCCGGACCGCGGACGCCGGCCGGCGATGGTCCGGCGAGGGGTGTATTTGTAAAAATTAGTTTTAAAATTTCGGAAAATTTAGATTTATTTTATAAAAAAAATTTTAAGGGTTTTTTTAATATATAAATATTAAATTTGTATTTATAAATTTAAAAATTATTAATGTCTTTTTTGTAAAATTTTACTTAAAATATGATAAAAAATATAAACTTATTTATAAATAAAAATATTGCAGGATTCTATTTGTAAATGTACAACATGAAAGTTGTAATTTTAAATTTTAAGTTTTGAAACCTTTCGATGAATTATTTGTAAAATTTACTTATAAAATAAATAAAATTTGGACTTGTTTATAAAGAGATATATTAAACGTGGTCTATTTTTAAATGTAAAAATAGTAAACTTGTACTTTGAAATTTTAAATTTTAAATTACCGGATTTTCCGTGAAAATTTAGAATTAAAAATGATAAAATATAATTTATATTTAAAAAAAAAAAATTAAGGTTCTATTTGAAAAGTTACAATATGAAAACTTGTATTTTAATTTTATGTTTTGAAATGACAATGATTTATTTGTACACTTTGACTTCTAAAAAAACTTAAAATGGACTTATTTATAAAAAAAAAATTAAAGGGCCTCTATTTTTTAAATGTAAAACATAGTCAACTTATAATTATAATTTAAAATTTTAAAAACTTTCACCGTATTTTTCGTGAAATTTAGTATTAAAAATGATTAAAATATTGATTTATTTAAAAAAAATCAAGGGATCTATTTGTAAATGTACAATATGAAACTTGTAATTTTAAATTTTATGGTTTGAAACGTTCAATGATTTATTTGTAAATTTTACTTATAAAATAAAAGGATCTATTTGTAAATGTACAATATGAAACTTGTAATTTTAAATTTTAAATTTTGAAACCTTTCGATAAATTATTTGTAAAATTTACTTATAAAATAAATAAAATTTGGACTTGTTTATGAAGAAAAATATTAAAGGTGGTCTATTTTTAAATGTAAAAATAGTAAAGTTGTAATTTTAAATTTTAAATTTTAAAACTTTCACCGTATTTTCTGTGAAATTTAGTATTAAAAATGATTAAAATATTAATTTATTTAAAAAAAATCAAGGGATCTATTTGTAAATGTACAATATGAAACTTGTAATTTTAAATTTTATGTTTTGAAACGTTCAATGATTTATTTGTAAATTTTACCTATAAAATAAATAAAATTTGGACTTATTTATAAAAAAATATTAAAAGTGGTCTATTTTTAAATGTAAAAATAGTAAACTTACAAGTTTTATATTGTACATTTACAAATAGACCCATTGAATATTTTTATTTATAAATAAGTCTAAATTTTTTATCATGTTTAAAATAAAATTTTACAAAAAAGTCATTGAAGGTTTTAAAACTTAAAATTACAAGTTTAATATTTATATATTTAAAAATAGACCCATTGAGTATTTTTATTTATAAATAAGTCTAAATTTTATTTATTTTAAAATTATATTTTACGAATAAACCTCTTGTTGGCCGTGCCCGTACCCTTGCCGGGCTGGGGTTTGCACTTATGCCGCCTCGGGCGTCCGCACCTGCGTGCTTGTGCGCCCTCGCGCCGGCCTTCGATGTCGGTGCCCGCGCGCTTACCGCCCCTGCCGGTCTGGGGCTTGCGCTTGTGAAAAGGAGTGGGGGGAGGTGGAGGAGATCTGCTCGCGGTGAGAGGGGCTAACGCAGATCTGCGTTGTGGTTTTTTTTTTGGGGGGGGGGGGGGTTGGGGTTGGGGGCGGGGTGCAGATCTGCTCGCAAGAGAGCAACAGTGCGGGGCACCGGCAGAGCAGCGACGCGGGGTTAGGTAGCGCAGCAGCGAGAGAGGAGATAAAATTTAATTGTAAATATCGGGACTTTTTTTTATAAATATGACTAATTTCAGGGTGTTGTATGCAAATATCCGAAAATTATAAATATAATAAATAATAATTGTTAGGAATTTAATTATAAAATTACGGAGGATAAAAGTAAAATTTTTTTAAAAAAATTTGATTAAATAATAATTAGAGATATAGGTAAATATTAAAAAAAAAAGAGAAGTGGGCCATTACGAAAATTTCGAGAGATTTTTCGTAATTAAAATAAATTTCAATTGAAGTGCACGTAATTAACCGTTAATATTATTTACTTTATATTATTATTAAATTAAATTATTATAAAAAATTAAATATTTTTTCGAATTTTAAATTACCATAACATTAATTTTGATATAGACATGCTCAGGGTTTTCTCCTACCCAAAGCAATGAATGCCGGGTGGCATGCTCACAAAAACACGGTATCCTGCTATCAATTCCGAGTGACATGCCCACACGAAAAAACCGTATTCTGCCGTCCTCCACTAACAGCGAATCACGAGGCAAATTCGGATTGATTTCGTAGCCGTTCTTTTCTGTCCGGTTCGGGAAATTTCGAATTTGCCCCTCTTCGGCTCACCCGAATTTGCCCTTTTCTTTTGCCGCTTTAAATCCCCAAAATGCAATCCATTTTTTCCATCTCCGAATTCCTCCACAGAGATCCACCGATGGCGAAGAAGCGAGGCAGGAAGGCGAAGGAGGAGAAGCATCGCGTCGGGGACGACAATCGGTGCCGTCGGAACGATGGGAAACAATGGCGGTGCAGTAGGCCGGCGATGAAGGGCTTTTCCCTCTGACAGAGGCACCACGACCAAATCGGAACATCACTAGGTTCTTTATCCAGCTTTTTTCTCGTGTGAATCCTCTTCCTTCTCATCTTCTCAGATCCTGCAGGTTCTCTCTTCCGCTTGTCATTACTCTCGGAAAGCTAATTTCGAAACAAATTTTACGGAAAAACCCATCCGATCACCGTGTAAAGCCTTCTTGGAATATTCACAGCAGAATAAATAAAATCAAATCAAAAACAGAAAAACCTTATCATTCAGGCCTGAAGCCCTTCGAGATTTGGCACCGAGATTCAAAGCGGAAGAGAAAACCTGGAGAACCTGAGAAGACGAGAAGGAAGAGGGTTCGCACAGGGAAGAAGCTGGATGAAGAGCCTAGTGATTTTTCGATCTGGTCGTGATGCTTTTGACAGAGGGAAAAGCCCTTCATCGCCGGGCTCCTGCACCGCCATTGTTTCCCATGGCTCCGACGGTGGTTGCGAATAATGTCGGCGTGATGATTGTGTACATGATAATCATCGGTGAGATCGGAGCTTGTGGAGAGATCGGAGAGGAGGCCGCGTCGCATGGCCCGTGGGCCCGTTTGACTAGCCGATCTCGGCCGACACTGCGATATCGACCGAGCTAAACCCAAGTCCAACGGGACTCAGTGGGCCGAACATGCAGCTAAACTAGGATGCCAGGGAAGCCCTAATTTTTGAGATGTTTTGCATAATAACTCTTATAACAATTGTAATTATGACTTATGAGTAAAGACGTAATTTAATAATTACTTTTCAAAGAGAAAACGTGTTGTATGATTAAGACGAGGCCTAATCTCGAGGCAGGATGTAGCAAGATAAATGTGAAATTCGAGAGGCTGAGCAACTCTCACTCGATCAAACTATCAAGCAATTAAACTCTCTAAACAAAAAAATAAACAGATTAAGAACAATTTCGATCTTGGGCTTTGTATGCATAGGTTTCGATCATGCTCGTAGTTAATGGTTTCATGAAATTAAATAGACCCATAAGACCTGCCCTACACAACCCGAAATTTTTCCAAGTTTCATGGGTAATAAATGGGTAATAAACGAGCGGTCCAAGTTTCAAATCTTAAAATAAGATAACAAAAAAAATATTATTTAAATTGAAAAAAATTTGTAGGAATTTTTTTTTATGGGAAAATATATAAGAGATAAAATCTATATTTTTTATGTGAAAATGCTTGATTTCTTAAATTTATAAATAAAAGTCTTCGTTTTTATTAAAATTTTACATAAAAATCCTCATTAGTGTAAAATTTTATAGAAAACCACTTAATTTTCTAAAAAATTCTAAAAAAGCTCTCAATTTCTTAGAAATTTAAAGAAAAACTCTTATATTTCGCCAAAATTTATAAAAAATATTATAAAATTTACAAAACAATCTTTTTTTAAATAATGTGAAAAAGCCTTTGAGTTCTTAAAAATTTGTAGAAAACTTCTCATTTTCCTAAAAATTTTTAGAGAAGCATCTTTTTTCTAAAACTTTACAAAAAAGCCTCAATTTTTTAAAAAATTACTAAAAACTCTCATTTGAAAAAAAATTTATAGAAACACAATTATTTTTTAAAAATTATAGAAAAGACCTTTTTTAAAAAATTGCAGAAAAGTCCTTATTAAATTTTTAAGAAAATAATTTTTTTCTGTAAATTTTAACAAAATAAGATCTTTCTGCAAATTTTTAAAAACAAGGTTCTTTCTAAATTTTATAAAAATGAGAACTTTTCTATAAATCTTTAAGAAATTAAGGGCTTTTGTGCAAATTTTTGAATTTAATAAAAATGACTTTTCTGAATTTTTTAGGAAAACGAAGACTTTTTGTCAATTTTTAAGAATTTAATTATTTATTTGTAAATTTTATGAAAAAAGGTCTTTTCTACAATTTTTTTAAAAAATGCATCCATCAGCCTCGGCCTCGACCTGCTCCTTTGATGGATCTCCTTCTGCATCCATCAGAACAAAGAAAACAAGAACAAGTCCACAACAGCATTCATATTAATCTTGAATATGTATGTGTACTATGAGTTATGCATTTGTATTAATCTTCTGTAAATCTGCATTCATATTAAAGAAAAAAAAAATCTTGCCGTACTGTATGGAAAGAAGGCAAATTTGGCTTTTAGGTACTGTGAATATGCTCGAGTACAGCATTACAATTGTTGTTGTGGCAGTGTCATCCCTGGCCATCCTATCATGGGAAGGACTTGGAGAACCCAACAGATTAGATGAGGAAGGTCCTGTGTTTTGGGCCCTGTCACGGGGCCAATACAAGCAACCGTGATCCTGGTTTTCATTCACTTGTCATCGGGACCATACTTGACTAAACTCCATAATAAAATGATCGAGATGGTTGCAGCTGCACAAAAACGGCTATGATAGAACTTACAGAGCCCAAATATAAACCACTTAATAGAAAGGTAAGAACATAAGAAAAGCAGAGATGGAAAGAGATATGTCACAAAATTGTGGGAAGTGAAAAGACACCGGTGGATCATAATCATTGAAAGTCACTTCCGCCCCGTCAACTCTGTCAGAGAACAAAAATTATTTGATATATGTTGGCCTCCCGACGAGAACACACAGGTTGCTTCGGAAGAAGAACTGGTCGACTCATCAATGTCACAGGCAAAATTTGTGATGTACATGCGATTCTTTGGCGGCACATCAACAATTGCATGTCTCTCAAGCATGTCAACCACATCGGCCATCCTCGGCCTGTCCTCTGGCTTCGCTTGCATGCACAGAAGACCCACCCCCACCAACACCTTCAACTCCTCTCCATTGAAATCCGCTTCGTTTGCCAATCTCACCGACACCAAATCTATCACCCTATTTTCTCTCATCTTCCGAAATGCCTCTTTTGGGAAATGGAAATGCCACCTCGGGGCGCCACTCCTATCCTTGATGGCGCTCAGATTCCTCTGTCCGGTCACGAGCTCCAAAAGCACCACACCATAGCTGAAGACGTCGGACTTCTCAGATATGCCACCCGGTAGGAACCACTCGGGCGCAAAATAGCCTCTCGTGCCTCTCACCGTGGTATTGACGTTGCCCTCATCCCGCCCCACCAACCTCGATATGCCAAAGTCTGCGACACGGGCTCGGAATTCCTCATCGAGAAGCACGTTGGCCGGTTTGACATCGAGGTGCAGGATCTTGGTGTGACACTCATGGTGAAGGTAGGCGAGTCCCTTGGCCACATCGATTGCAATTTGATACCTGGTGGCCCACGACAGCCACTTGTCTGTTGCGCCAAAGATCCAAGAATCTAAGGAGCCGTTCTGGATGAATTCGTAAACTAGATAGCGGGAGCCCTTTGGAACAAGACAGTAGCCGAGAAGACGGACGAGATTCAAGTGTTGTATGCTGGCGAGAGCGGCCATCTCAGTCTTGAACTCCCTCCTTCCCCGGCCTTCCCCATTAATTCTTTTCACGGCGACGTGTGTACCGTCGGTGCCAAGGGTTCCTCTGTAAACCGAACCGGAACCACCTTCGCCAAGAAAAGTCTGAAAATCGTTTGTGGCTGCCTCCAGATCAGTGTATCGATATTTAGTCGGAAGACCTACGATATCAGCCTCCTCTTCCTCCCATTCCTGCTGCTTCTTTGTACGCTCCTGGTGCTTCTTCCTTCGCTCACGGCTTCGGATGTATATCCACACGGGAATTCGGACCATAAGAAAGAAAAGGATTATGGAGAGGACCATGGCCAATTGATTAGAGAAGAGAAAATAGGTAGTAAGGCCAACGATTGTAGCGGCAGCCAAACTTGCTAACCCGTTCCGTCTCCACATCGCCATTGATTCTGTTGCCACAAATAGAGTGGATGACTTCAGTCTGTCTGCTCTGCTCGCTGTAAATGGATCGAACTCAGTCAATCTTGCGTTTTTTTTATTTTGATGCCTCTCAACTTCATTTATGAATAAAAAACCAAAAAAATAATAACCAATTTCATAGAACTAGTTAACTACTGTAAAAATTTTATTATTGATTCGCGATGATGGTATGCCTTGTTGCGGGAGAAGGCTTTCACAAGGAGAAGAAGGTGAGAAGAAAGCAGGAGGGATAAAGACTACCTGCTGCGCCGGAGGATGATGCTATGGAACGATGATGCTATCTATGCCTGGTTGCGCAAGAATACCTCATATAAGAAAAGTAAGCAGCGATGCGTTTCAATTCTTCTTAACAAAGACTTCTTCTAATTGAAAAGATTGTTTCTGTGTTTCCATGGAGTCAACGAGGTTAACACATCACCGTAAACAATAATTCGAGGAAAAAAAAAAAAAGAGTGCAAACAGCTTGAATCGAGAAAATGAAAAGCTTTGCCTTTCGTCCCTTCAGCACCTTTTGGATCCCATGGTGCACAATGCGAGGGCCGTGCCCTCCTCGGAGCGAAGGATCGAAAACGAAATTGTCAAAAATAATATTTATTGTTTATTTAAATTTTTAGCAAAAAAAATCATCATATATGTTATTATAAATTTATGAAAAATAATTTCTCATTTTATTACTAGCAAAAAATCATACCTACTATATTTAAAATACGCAAACAACCACCTTTTAATATTTTTTATTTATTTTATAACTTTTAAATTTATAATAAATATATTATCAAATATCTAATTATTTAAATATAATTGGAAAAATATTTTTTTCTCATTTTTCTCCTTTTTTTTGTTTGTGTAGAAGCATTCTCAAATTTCTGAATATCATTTTCATTGTTACTAACTAATTATCAAATTCCTTTTTTCATAAAATTCACAACAAAAAATCAATTTTAAAAAATAACAGAAAAATCCTGATTTCCTAGGTATTCACATTAACATACTCATTTTTAAAAAATTTACAGAAAACCTCTCATTTTATTTAGAATTTACAGGAAAATCATTATTTTCTTAAAATTATAGACATCTGTTGTTGTAAATTATAAGGGAATAAATTGTTTTAAAACTTAAGTTCACATCTCCTGAATGAGTGTGGTAACTTGCAGGTTCATGCACAGAATTATGGATATATTGTCATCTTAAATGTATTTTTGGATGAAAGATGATGTAGCACTTGTTGAAGGACCCTAGTTCAAATATTAGGCCTCAATTTTTTAAAAATTAATAGAAAAAAATCCTCATTTCTAAAAATTATAAATAAAAGTCTTCGTTTTTATTAAAATTTTACATAAAAATCCTCATTAGTGTAAAATTTTATAGAACACCACTTAATTTTCTAAAATTCTAAAAAAGCTCTCAATTTCTTAAAAATTTAAAGAAAAACTCTTATCTTTCACCAAAATTTATAAAAAATATTTTAAAATTTACAAAACAATCTTTTTTTAAAATAATGTGAAAAAGCCTTTGAGTTCTTAAAAATTCGTAGAAAAATTCTCATTTTCCTAAAAATTTTTAGAGAAACATCTTTTTTATAAAACTTTACAAAAAAGCCTCAATCTTTAAAAAAATTACTAAAACTCTCATTTGAAACAAAATTTATAGAAACACCCTCATTTTTTAAAATTATAGAAAAGACCTTTTTTAAAAAATTGCAGAAAAGTCCTTATTAAATTTTTAAGAAAATAACATTTTTTCTGTAAATGTTAACAAAATAAGATCTTTCTTCAAATTTTTGAAAAACAAGGTTCTTTCTAAATTTTATAAAAACGAGAACTTTTCTATAAATCTTTAAGAAAGTAAGGGCTTTTGTGCAAATTTTTTGAATTTAATAAAAATGACTTTTCTGCATTTTTTAGGAAAACAAAGACTTTTTGTAAAATTTTAAGAAAATAAACACTTTTTTGTAAATTTTTAAGAATTTAATTATTTATTTGTAAATTTTATTAAAAAAGGTCTTTTCTACAATTTTTTAAAAAACCGATTACTTTTTTGGATTATTTTCTGCAAATTTAAAAAATATGTGGGCTTTTTTGATAAAATTTTAATAAAGTGAGGACGTTTGTATAATTTTTAAGAAAATGAGGAATTTATAAAATTTTTTAATTAAACGAGGTTTTTTATGCAAAATTTTAAGAAACAAAAGGCTTTTTGTACTTTAAAAAAAATTGAGGTCTTTTTTGTATTTTTTTAAATGAGAATAATTGACTTTATACTGAAGAGATGTAACCTGAAAAATATTTTATTGACAGAGAAGAGCACCGATGGTTGCGAGCGGTGACATGCTACATTGAGACCATTTTGTCGCGCGCGTGATTAGGGTGTGCATTCGGTTAAAACTGAACCGAACCGAATCGAACCGGTCGAATTGAATTTTTCGAAATTTTCGAAAACCAAAATCGAACCGAACCGAACAGTAATAGAACCGAACCGAAATATTTCGGTTCGGTTCGGTTATAACCGAATTGCAAAACCGAAATTGACAGGGTTTGAATCTGATCATTTGCATAAGGGATTAAGGGGGAAAAAAAAATTTAGTACAAGATATACAATAACAACACAGTAGGACCAACACAGCAGCAGCAGGAGCAACACAGCAGCAGGCTAGGAGCAGCAGCAGCAGCAGTAGCACTTGAAGTATAATGTACATAATTGTCATATTTGCAAGAGCATGCAGCAGCAGGAGCAACACAGCAGGAGGCTAGGAGCAGCAGCAGCAGGAGCAACACAGTAGGAGCAGGAGCAACACAGCAAGAGCAAGTGAACAACACAGCAGGAGTAGCAGGAGGTTAGGAGCAGCAGCAGCAGCCAGCAGGAGCAATACAGCAGGAGCAAGTGAGCAACACAGCAGGAGCAGCAGCAGCAACAACAACACAGCAGGAGCAACACAGCAGGAGGTTAGGAGCAGCAGCAGCAGCCAACAGGAGCAATACAGCAGGAGCAGCAGCAATAACAACAACACAGCAGGAGCAACACAGTAGGAGGCTAGGAGCAGCAGCACCCCTAGGAGCAACACAGCAAGAGCAAGGGAGCAACACAGCAGGACCAATAGGAGGCTAGGAGCAGCAACAACAACAACAACACAGCAGGAGCAACACAGCAGGAGCAAGTGAGCAACAGCCAGGAGCAGCAGCAGCAACAACAACACAGCAGGAGCAAACAGGAGGAGGCGAGCAGAGCAGGAGCAACATAGCAGGAGCAGCAGGAGGCTAGGAGCAGCACCCCTAGGAGCAACACAGCAGGAGCAAGTGAGCAACACAGCAGGAGAAGCAGGAGGCTAGGAGCAGCAGCAACAACAACAACACAGCAGGAGCAACACAGCAGCAGCAGGAGCAACACAGCAGGAGCCAGGAGCAGCACAGCAGGAGGCTAGGAGAAGGCTGAGCAGTAACAGCAGGACAATGTATAGTTGCAGACTAGCAGTCTAGCAAAAGCGGGCAAGCTGCAAAACACTTCAACAGCTCAAATTCATGTAACAAGACAGTTCAAGACTTCAAGTCGCAGGAGCAGCAGTCAGCAGAGCAGCAGGAGCAGCACAGCAGCAGGAGCATGTATATTGTATAGTATCAGAAGCTGGCAAGCTGCACTGCTGCAGAACACTTCAACAGTTATGTGGTTTAGAATAAATATGATCAACAGTAATTATGTGGTTCAAAATAAATATGATCAATTCAGTAATCAGTTAGCATTTTAACTTTGAAGGATTATATCATGCCAAATGATCCATTAAGAAAAAAGCTTGAGAAATCTCCTGTAGTCCTGTGTACAGAAGTAACAAAACAGAAGCCAGAACTCAAAAGGCCCAGAACCAGAAGTTCCAACTTCCAAGCAGCATAACATTACTAGGGTGAAGCCAAAGAAGGAGACAATCGTCCAATCAGTCACTTGCCCACATGCGAGCATAGCATATGACAATGAGCCAATGATTCAACATCTTCATCGCCTCAAACAGCTTATGAAAAATTCAACAAATATCATTAAAAAAAACCATAAAACAATTCCAAGAGGGTCATACTGTCATATTCCCTCTCTGGCTGTCCCCGTGAGCGAATGGTAGGTAGTGGTTGCCTTCACAGGCCATCCAAACAACCATGCCATTGCTACAAGTAGGGGTGTGCATTCGGTTAAAACCGAACTGAACCGAACCGAATCGAACCGAACCAGAGTAGGGGACCATTGGAACACCTCCGCATCAAAACACCAAAGACAAAAAAACCTCAAATAAAAGCAAAAATTCAAGAGGCTCAGATGGCTTTGATGCATCATAAAAAACGAAGATGTCTCCCCTCAGGCATCAACCTGCTTGGCTGCTCCTGCAAAATAATAGTTGGATACATACCTGTCCCTCGATAGTTGGATCATACTGTTGAACCTAAAAAACATAGTAAAATATCATCACAGTAAAAGCAATTAAGAAAATATCAGGTGAGTAGGTAAATGGGTAAGAAACTAAGGACAATAAGATTATAACTTCACACATGCACTGATGCTGCGATGCACATGAATGATAAGGATATATAAGAATGAATCTGCAAGAGATGACCATAGAAAGTTAGGAACATGAACAGAAATACATAAAAAATAAGTAAGCATATTCAAACCTTAAGATGACTTTTCAAAATTCAACGGTTGCGACATCCAATTTCATTTTATCAACTCTGAAATAAAAAAATCAATCAATGATTATCTGATCATAATAAAGAAATATACAATACAATAATAAAAATATTAGCAATGCAAATCTTACCCTCTTGAATCTTTTCAAGTTCTTCCAAACTTTCCTCAACATTGATTTGAATTTTTAATCCAATCTTGAGTGCAAATGAGAGCTTGTACTAGTGTAGGAGTCAAAAAGCTACGAAAACGATCAAGTACGCGCCCTCCTGTACTAAAAGCTGATTCAGATGCCACTGTAGAGATAGGTATAGCTAACATATCACGAGGCATGTGTGACAAAATAGGAAATCTGCAGCTATTCACTTTCCAGAAGCCCAGAACATCAAAGTTTGGCTCATTTTTTTCAAGATCCTCTGATAAATACTTGTCTATCTCAGACTTCATTTCATCACCCATGAAACTTTTTCTATGCTCAGCAAATAGACTGCTTAAGATGTACTTACCTAATTGCTTTCGCATACTTGATCCTTCACCAGATGGCATTCCTCCCGGCTGTAGTCGCATTCTGTACTCTCTGAACAAATCATATACAACTTCACGCAACCTTCTCCTCATCATAACACCTCTTTCACCTTCATACATTTTTTCAACTCCAAACTCAACATATTCTAACTTGCGTCTTGGATCAAAGACAACAGGAACAAAGAGAAGCATATTAATCTTCTCTGGCTCACCCCAATACTTGTCATATTTGTCTTTCATCACAGCAGCCATTTCTTGGATTTTTGTATCACCGCTGACCTTCCACAGATTCAAAAGAAGGTTAACTTGACAAATTTCATCAAAAAATAAATTACTTGTAACATACATAGAGCCAGAAACTCTAAGAGTCAACTCATAGAAATGCTCTAAGAATGTAATAAGTCGCCTGACATTCTGCCAGTCAAAAGACAGAGGAGTTTCATCTTCATCATTAAGCTCATGACGGAAATTGCTATCTTCCTCTTCAAATTTTTCAAAAGCCCTCTCAAAAGTTTGAGCTGCTTCAAGCATCATATAGGTGGAATTCCACCTTGTGGATACATCCAAAAAAGACATTTTCTGCTTTCAATTTTTTCAATTTCCACACATTCTTTGAACCTCTGCCATCTTACTGGAGAATATCTCACATATTTAACAGCAGATCTAACCCGAGCAATGGAATCTGCCATCTCTTTCAAACCATCTTTCACCACAAGATTAATGATATGTGCTATGCAACGCATATGAATATATTTTCCTTGTGCCAAACAAGTGCCCCAATTCAAAATTTTTTTCTTCAAATAGGAAATAGCAGTATCATTTGAAGAGGCATTATCAACAGTAACAGTCAAAACACTATCAATTCCCCATTCAGAGAGGCATTTTTCAATTAGTTTTCCTATAACTTCACCCTTATGACTTGTAATCTTGCAAAAATTCAAAAGCTTTTTCTTCAAGTTCCAATCAATATCAATATAATGTGCTGTGATACACATATAGTTTATGTTTTGAATTGAGGTCCAAGTATCAGTGGTCAAACAAACTCTCTGTTTGGACTCTCTGAAATACTGTTTCAACTTTATCTTTTCATCATGGTAGAGTTGAAAACAGTCTCTAGTCATAGTCCAACGTGAAGGCATTCGAAATCTAGGACAAGCTTGAGACATAAAGTATTGAAAGCCTTCATGTTGCACAAAGCTAAAAGGCAGTTCATCTACAACAATCATGTGTGCCAGTGCTTTTCTAATTTTTTCTTGATCAAACTTCCAGCTTGTTAGCACAGGCTCATTTGCTACTTCTTTCTGAATAGGTTGCATAGCAATTTGTGTTTGATGTGTATCAACATTATATGGATATCGCTTGCACTGATTCATGTGATGTCTAAGAGAAGAAGTACCATTTTTCTTTGAATCACACAAGAATTCATTACCACAGTAGTTGCATTTGGCTTTGGTTGACTTGCCGGGTCTGTGAACTTTGTGTAATGCTCCCATACAGCTGATCGTGCTGCCATTCTTTTCCTCGGCATTGGAGGCTTTGTACTGCACGTAGACGTAGATACATTGCCCTCATTTGCAACTTCGATAGCCATAGGCGCAGAACTTTCCTGCGAGGCAGAAATTGGCATTGGACTTGGAATAACTGGATTTGTGCTTGAAAGTTGCTGACTGTCATCCTGGTTCAACATCTGTCAATAGAAAAATACAGAATTACATATTAAATTGTATGAAATCAAAAAACCCTAATTTAATTTCATAAAATTCAACCTTAACCTTGCAATTTGATCCCGATGATGCCGTTGTAGAACTCTAATTTCACAAAACCCTAATTTAATTTCACAAAAAATCAACCCTAAATTTCATAATTTCCGAAATACTCTCAACTTGTAGCTTAATCCGTTGTAGAAAAATGAGAGATTGAAGCTCAGAGCGCGACCAGAGAGATATTGAGAGGTTGGGACTGAGAGTCAGAGTCTCAGAGGAGAGGAGGAGGGGGGTGGTCCGGGGGTGGACTGTGGACGAAAGGATTAACAATAAAATCGTATGAAATCAAAAAACCCTAATTTAATTTCACAAAAAATCAACCCTAAATACCCTCACCTTGCAGCTTAATCCGTCGTAGACTCGTAGAAAAATGAGAGATTGAAACTCAGAGTGTCGACCAGAGAGAGGCGTCGCCGCATCGGGACTCAGAGCCTCAGTCCTCAGAGGAGGAGGGCCAGGGCCGTCCGGGGGTGGACGAAAGCTGGAGGGATGAAGGCGCAGCACCGCAGGTCCGCAGCGGCGAGAGCGAGAGAGGCGAGAGCCAGAGCGGCGAGAGCGAGCGAGAGCCAGAGCGGCGAGAGCGGCGAGCCGGCGAGAGCAAGAGCGAGAGCGCCGAGAGGGTTAGGGTTAGGGTTAGCAGAACAGCAGGCGTCCGAACCGCTCTGCTGAAAACGGAGATTATATAGGCGGTCCGGTCTGTTCGAGCCGATTAGACCAAAACCAAAACCAAAACCGCAGTATATAGATATATATATATAATTCGGTTCGGTTCGGTTTTTACGGTTTTCGAAAATCAGAAACCGAAATCGAACCGAGAACCGAATAAACCGAACCGAATTGGTTATTCGGTTTCGGTCGGTCGGTTCAGTTCGGTTAAAACCGAATAGTGCATACCCCTACGCGTGATGCTCGGCTGAAGCGAGACAACCGAGCCGTCTCTCTCAAATATCAAATCTAAAATGTCTTTTTTTGCTGTCTCGGACATTCTTGAGATCGAATCTTCAATTTTTGCTTGGTTTCATTTGTTGTGTGGCCATCCGCGACGATCATGCCTAATTTTCAACACATTATTTGGCAGCTAATGATGATTAGCATTCTTTTATTTGGCTGGCGGCCTGGCGCAAGCAAACTTGGCTACGGCAGCTTGTCAATCAAACAACATCAACTCTGACCTCCAGAGTTTTTTAGACCACAGGTTTTTTAGACCATTTTTTAAACTGATTTATCCACAAATCAAATGACCTCCAGAGTTTGCTGCTGAGACTCGTGCGATGGTTAAATTAACTTGAGATAAATACATAAAAGGTTTGCACAAGATTATAACCAAATGCATGATTCCTTTTACCACTTGATATTTTACAGTGTTTGAAACTCGACCAATAAATTGAGTTCCTTGAGCATTATTTCAATAACCCACATATTTCCACAGGTGACATAGCCATTCTACAATTCAATTCCAATACAAGATGAGAAGGATGCATATATACGCTTCTTTAAGACCATGGAGAAGGCTTGCTTTTCTGGAATAGAGAGTATACATCACTGTATATAGCTATCAAGCTCGAGAAAACTGCAAGAACAATCATAAAAATCGGTATGATATGATCCCGTTTTGTTGCAATTCCATGAGGATCTCTGAAACAAACAACAAACAAAGGCCAAAAATTTAGAAAGCCACAAGGAAGCAGAACATGCATGCTTCATTGTGAATGAATGAGAGTAGAGAACTTCTACTCACTTGAGGGCAATGGCAGCAGGGAAGATGAAGCCAATGAACACAGAGGCAGTTGCCCCAGTGAATTGGAAGGCATCCCAAATGCTTGGTATGAAATTTGCAGCCAAGTAGATGAGTGAGAGCAGTGATGCTGTAACGGTTCCAAACCTCAAGTTATCAGAGGACAGAGGTCTTGATGACGGGAAGAGGAGGCCATCGAAGTTAAGCCGGAGTGAGTAAAAGATGACGGGGAAGACGAGCATGACATGGAGAACATAGCTCACCCGGACAGTGTCATTTAGAATAGAGCTGTATGGTATGCCAAGGTTGGAATCAAAGTTTGCAAGCACATCATCAAGAGTGGAATTCCCAAAAAGCAGAAAGCCAAAAAAGCTTGTCATTATGTAGATGGAAGAGCAGAGAGCTAGTGAAGTTCGGACAATTGGTTGTATCTCGTCCGAGTCCTCAAGCTCATTGTCTATGCTATGCACTGCAGAAATAACCAAAATTTTCAAAATATCAGTTATAGGGCTAATTATTCTATATCTGCAATATAAAGCTCTGAAGAAGTTCAACTAATGTTCAAGAAATAGTATACATGTAAAAGTTTCTCAATAAATGGAAGTTATCTCATGGGGAATCTCATCTGACATCATAACGTAATCTACCAAAGTACTTCTAAAAATTCAGATGTCATAGAAACTTTGAAAGAATGCCTACCATTGAAATGGCAGATATATGAGGTAACTAGAACAGGGACAACTGTGAAAAGGTTCCTTACTGATGCTAAATCAGTTAGCCTCGGAAACAATCTTGGCATTGGGATATTCCCACTGAACAATTTCACAAGAGCAACTGCAGCAGTAATAACAACAAAGACTACAGCCAGAGCAACCGACAAGGCAGAGGTGTATTTCAAAGAATCTGCAAGAAAGAAACAAATCAATCATTCCCGTTCGCTTTGTGCAAAACGAAGGCCTCCTAAAAGTGAAGAGAAATTCACAAAGGGTTCAAATGCATTAATATTTGAATAGCCTTACCTACACGCTTAAAGCAAGTCAATGGAGCAAATATCACAAGAGTTGTAACAAGAAGAACAATTGCCCGTCCATTCCACCAGTGTTCCCCACACCATCCTTCCAAGACACCAGAGTGGTGAATGCCACTAGAAGATGTTCCAGAGAGCACATCACCTTCAAAACAGACAATAAAAGATAAATTCAGAATCCAGAATACAGACAATAAGAGCCAGGTAAATCAAGAAAAAAAAAGGAGCAACAAAAACATAACAGAATTCATTGAGTGACAAACACCAGAACAAATGAAAACATGTTGCTTGATGGAAAAAAAGAGTTTCTAGGACCAACTGAAAATGAAACTGATAAGAAAAATCTAATGATGATCATTCAAGAGCAGTGCTTGTCTTTTGCCAAACTTTCAAGGGCGTGATAAACAAGTAATTTGTTCATTAATTGGTGGGAACATGATCTATAAGAATTGGCAAGTGACAGCCACAAACATGAACAATAAGCAAAATAACCAAAATTTTCTTCATGATCAAGAAAAAATAAGGGTTAAGCACATAACCTACCACCAGAAGATGAAGCTCATGGATATCCTTCTAACGACGATTTTCATATTTAACCTTAATCATCACAAAAGCATATCTCAATAGCTGAAGGAAAAAAAATACTAATTTAACGCCAAGATATACGCATGTGACCCTCTATAAACATTGGGAAATCACCGATTAAAAACACCAGAGATCAAGTGGAAGGCAAGATTCCGTACCAATGATTATCATGTACACAATCATCACGCCGACATTATTCACAACCACACAAGTCTGGAGCAGCATCTTCCCAGCCCTCCCAAATGCGTCCCCCATTACTTCTCCATATGAGACCGCCTTTCCAGCCCTACTAAACCTGATCAACATTTCAATCGAAGCCTCAGTAAGGAAAGTGACAAACAGTATCATCACAATCCCCGGAACCAAGCCCAAGATCTTCATTGTCGCTGGCAGGGACATTATCCCGGCTCCAACGATGGTTGTAGACAAGTTGAAGACTGCCCCTGCAAATGAAGCTCCAGTAAACTCGCTGAACCCTCCATCTTCTTCTTGTTTGATGGGCAGCAGGGGAACCTTCTCGTCAGCAATATGCCTACTGCTTTGGCTTCCGTTCTTCTTCACAACCGGTTGGTTTCCAATCGTCATTCTAAAGAAGTAGCACTAAAATCCAGCGAATGTTAGAAGCAATCAGGCCCTTAAAACCTTGAATGATGAGCTATACAAACATCAAAACAATAATTTCCTGCTTACCTGAAAACAGCTCCGTTTCAAATAAAAAGATGAAAGCAGACAGCCAAAAATGAGAAATTTTTTTTTTTTTTGCGGAAATGCACAATAATCACTCTTGAAAATCACTAGCTTTAAACAATGAATCCACAGACTAAAACTTGCTCTGAGGACGACCCCATCGGTTCAAGATGAGATTTTTATTACAGAATCAAAATCAAAACTTTATCAAACCCACGAAACAAAATGGGTTCCAAACGCAACCAAAAAGCTTCAGATACGCCAACAGGAACCCTGAAAGAGATAAACAGTAAAAAATCCCTGACCGCGTGTCAGATGAAATCAAAGGCCTCTCTTCCTCTCTGTCACGCCTCCTGCCTCATTTATAAAGACCCCAAAAGAGCTTTGCATAACATTCTGGCCGTCCTTATCCGGACGGGATGTGCAAAAGGGCAACTCCCTTCGCTTTCCGAGGTGAAAAGGACGAGTTTTTTCCGCTTTCCCGGGTGAAATCGCGGGAAATGGGTCGAGAGAACAGCGTTTCCGGAGATTTTAGGATCGTTCGAAAGGGTAGAGCTTGGGGATTTCAGAGCGTCTATTGGCGAAAAAGGGTTCTGCGAATCAAAACCCTGATTGCCAGGGAAGTGATTTCTTTATCTTTTTTGGTAAACGCGAGCGATAACTTTGTGAAATCTCTTATAACTATGTAATACTCCCTCACTTTCCAATATTTACATCCACAATCCTGAAATTGTGAGTGAGATTTGATTTTTAACCAAGAGGTTTTACATCTACCACCCTCAAACTGCAAGTTCTTCTTAAGCACATTTTAGATTTTTTTTTTTTCTTATTTAACCCGAGTTTCACTTCTTCCATGTTAAGACTACAACAAAAGGGATATTTTATGTGTACACTCCTCAAGTGGCACAAAATTATATTGAATAATTTATAGTCACATATGCCCTTGGAAAGTTCCTAATTTTGCTTCTACGCCCCTGGGCATGATTGTAGGAGTTAGATTCTAATGACCTTGTCCATTTCTTCTTTTGTTTTTCTCATTGTAGTCATTAGGGGTGTGCACTATTCGGTTTTAACCGAACCGACCCACTATTCGGTTTTAACCGAACCGACCGACCGAAACCGAATAACCAATTCGGTTCGGTTTATTCGGTTCTCGGTTCGGTTTCGGTTTTGAAAAAAAAAATTTAAATTTCGGTTCGGTTTCGATTTCTGATTTTCGAAAACCGTAAAAACCGAACCGAACCAAACCGAATTATATATATATATCTATATACTGCGGTTTTGGTTTTGGTTTTGGTCTAATCGGCTCGAACAGACCGGACCGCCTATATAATCTCCGTTTTCAGCAGAGCGGTTCGGACGCCTGCTGTTCTGCTAACCCTAACCCTAACCCTCTCGGCACTCTCGCTCTCGCTCTCGCCGCTCTCGCTCTGGCTCTCGCCGCTCTGGCTCTCGCCTCTCTCGCTCTCGCTCTGGCTCTGCCGCTCTGGCTCTCGCTCTCTCTCGCTCTCGCCGCTGCGGACCTGCGGTGCTGCGCCTTCATCCCTCCAGCTTTCGTCCCCCCCCGGACGCCCCTGGCCCTCCTCCTGTGAGGACTGAGGCTCTGAGTCCCGACGCGACGACGCCTCTCTCTGGTCGACGCTCTGAGTTTCAATCTCTCATTTTTCTACGAGTCTACGACGGATTAAGCTGCAAGGTGAGGGTATTTAGGGTTGATTTTTTGTGAAATTAAATTAGGGTTTTTTGATTTCATACGATTTTATTGTTAATCCTTTCGTCCACGGTCCACCCCCGGACCACCCCCCTCCTCCTCTCCTCTGAGGCTCTGACTCTCAGTCCCAACCCCTCAATATCTCTTTGGTCGCGCTCTGAGCTTCAATCTCTCATTTTTCTACAACGGATTAAGCTGCAAGTTGAGAGTATTTCGGAAATTATGAAATTTAGGGTTGATTTTTTGTGAAATTAAATTAGGATTTTGTGAAATTAGGGTTCTACAACGACATCATCGGGATCAAATTGCAATGTTAGGGTTGAATTTTGTGAAATTAAATTAGGGTTTTTTGATTTCATACAATTTAATATGTAATTCTGTATTTTTCTATTGACAGATGTTGAACCAGGATGACAGTCAGCAGCTTTCAAGCACAAATTCAGTTATTCCAAGTCCAATGCCAATTTCTGCATCGCAGGAAAGTTTTGCGCCTATGGCTATCGAAGTTGCAAATGAGGGCAATGTATCTACGTCTACGTGCAGTACAAAGCCTCCAATGCCGAGGAAAAGAATAGCAGCACGATCAGCTGTATGGGAGCATTACACAAAGTTCACAGACCCGGGCAAGTCAACCAAAGCCAAATGCAACTATTGTGATAATGAATTCTTGTGTGATTCAAAGAAAAATGGTACTTCTTCTCTTAGACATCACATGAATCAGTGCAAGCGATATCCATATAATGTTGATACACATCAAACATAAATTGCTATGCAACCTATTTAGAAAGAAGTAGCAAATGAGCCTGTGCTAACAAGCTGGAAGTTTGATCAAGAAAAAATTAGAAAAGCACTGGCACACATGATTGTTGTAGATGAACTGCCTTTTAGCTTTGTGCAACATGAAGGCTTTCAATACTTTATGTCTCAAGCTTGTCCTAGATTTCGAATGCCTTCACGTTGGACTATGACTAGAGACTGTTTTCAACTCTACCATGATGAAAAGGTAAAGTTGAAACAGTATTTCAGAGAGTCCAAACAGAGAGTTTGTTTGACCACTGATACTTGGACCTCAATTCAAAACATAAACTATATGTGTATCACAGCACATTATATTGATATTGATTGGAACTTGAAGAAAAAGCTTTTGAATTTTTGCAAGATTATAAGTCATAAGGGTGAAGTTATAAGAAAACTAATTGAAAAATGCCTCTCTGAATGGGGAATTGATAGTGTTTTGACTGTTACTGTTGATAATGCCTCTTCAAATGATACTGCTATTTTCTATTTGAAGAAAAAATTTTTGAATTGGGGCACTTGTTTGGCACAAGGAAAATATATTCATATGCTTTGCATAGCATATATCATTAATCTTGTGGTGAAAGATGGTTTGAAAGAGATGGCAGATTCCATTGCTCGGGTTAGATCTGCTGTTAAATATGTGAGATATTCTCCAGCAAGATGGCAGAGGTTCAAAGAATGTGTGGAAATTGAAAAAATTGAAAGCAGAAAATGTCTTTATTTAGATGTATCCACAAGGTGGAATTTCACCTATATGATGCTTGAAGCAGCTCAAACTTTTGAGAGGGCTTTTGAAAAATTTGAAGAGGAAGATAGCAATTTCTGTCATGAGCTTAATGATGAAGATGGAACTCCTCTGTCTTTTGACTAGCAGAATGTCAGGCGACTTATTACATTCTTAGAGCATTTCTATGAGTTGACTCTTAGAGTTTCTGGCTCTATGTATGTTACAAGTAATTTATTTTTTGATGAAATTTGTCAAGTTAACCTTCTTTTGAATCTGTGGAAAGTCAGCGGTGATACAAAAATCCAAGAAATGGCTGCTGTGATGAAAGACAAATATGACAAGTATTGGGGTGAGCCAAAGAAGATTAATATGCTTCTCTTTGTTCCTGTTGTCTTTGATCCAAGACGCAAGTTAGAATATGTTGAGTTTGGAGTTGAAAAAATGTATGAAGGTGAAAGAGGTGTTATGATGAGGAGAAGGTTGCGTGAAGTTGTATATGATTTGTTCAGAGAGTACAAAATGCGACTACAGCCGGGAGGAATGCCATCTGGTGAAGGATCAAGTATGCAAAAGCAATCAGGTAAGTACATCTTAAGCAGTCTATTTGCTGAGCATAGAAAAAGTTTCATGGGTGATGAAATGAAGTCTGAGATAGACAAGTATTATCAGAGGATCTTGAAAAAAATGAGCCAAACTTTGATGTTCTGGGCTTCTGGAAAGTGAATAGCTGCAGATTTCCTATTTTGTCACACATGGCTCGTGATATGTTAGCTATACCTATCTCTACAGTGGCATCTGAATCAGCTTTTAGTACAGGAGGGCGCGTACTTGATCGTTTTCGTAGCTCTTTGACTCCTACACTAGTACAAGCTCTCATTTGCACTCAAGATTGGATTAAAAATTCAAAAACAGAAATCAATGTTGAGGAAAGTTTAGAAGAACTTGAAAAGATTCAAGAGGGTAAGATTTGCATTGCTAATATTTTTATTATTGTATTGTATATTTCTTTATTATGATCAGATAATCATCGATTGATTTTTTTATTTCAGAGTTGATAAAAATGAAATTGGATGTCGCAACCGTTGAATTTTGAAAAGTCATCTTAAGGTTTGAATATGTTTACTTATTTTTTATACATTTCTGTTTATGTTCCTAACTTTCTATGGTCATCTCTTACAGATTCATTCTTATATATCCTTATCATTCATGTGCATCGCAGCATCAGTGCATGTGTGAAGTTATAATCTTACTGTCCTTAGTTCCTTACCCAGTTACCTACTCACCTGATATTTTCTAAATTGCTTTTACTGTGATGATATTTTACTATGTTTTTTAGGTTCAACAGTATGATCCAAGTATCCAACTATCGAGGGACAGGTATGTATCCAACTATTATTTTGCAGGAACAGCCAAGCAGGTTGATGCCTGAGGGGAGACATCTTCATTTTTGATGATGCATTAAAGCCATCTGAGCCTCTTGAATTTTTGCTTTTATTTGAGGTTTTTTTTGTCTTTGGTGTTTTGATGCGGAGGTGTTCCAATGGTCCCCTACTCTGGTTCGGTTTGGTTAGGTTCGGTTTGGTTCAGTTTTAACCGAATGCACACCCCCTACTTGTAGCAATGGCATGGTTGTTTGGATGGCCTGTGAAGGCAACCACTACCTACCATTCGCTCACGGGGACAACCAGAGAGGGAATATGACAGTATGACCCTCTTGGAATTGTTTTATGGTTTTTTTAATGATATTTGTTGAATTTTTCATAAGCTGTTTGAGGCGATGAAGATGTTGAATCATTGGCTCATTGCCATATGCTATGCTCAGCATATGGGCAAGTGAACTGATTGGAACAATTGTCTCATTCTTTGGCTTCACCCTAGTAATGTTATGCTACTTGGAAGTTGGAACTTCTGGTTCTGGGCCTTCTGAGTTCTGGCTTCTGTTTTGTTACTTTTGTATACATGACTACAGGAGATTTCTCAAGCTTTTTTCTTCATGGATCATTTGGCATGATATAATCCTTCAAAGTTAAAATGTTAACTGATTACTGAATTAATCATATTTATTTTGAACCACATAATTACTGTTATTTATTCTGAACCACATAATTACAGTTGATCATATTTATTCTAAACCACATAACTGTTGAAGTGTTCTGCGGCAATGCAGCTTGCCAGCTTCTGATACTATACAATATACATGCTCCTGCTGCTGTGCTGCTCCTGCTCCTATGCTGCTCCTGCTGCTCCTGCGACTTGAAGTCTTGAACTGTCTTGTTACATGAATTTGAGCTGTTGAAGTGTTTTGCAGCTTGCCCGCTTCTGCTAGACTGCTAGTCTGCAACTATACATTGTCCTGCTATTACTGCTCAGCCTTCTCCTAACCTCCTGCTGTGCTGCTCCTGGCTCCTGCTGTGTTACTCCTGCTGTGTTGCTCCTGCTGTGTTGCTCCTGCTGCTGCTGCTCCTAGCCTCCTGCTTCTCCTGCTGTGTTGCTCACTTGCTCCTGCTGTGTTGCTCCTAGGGGTGCTGCTCCTACCCTCCTGCTGCTCCTGCTGTGTTGCTCCTGCTCCTGCTGCTGCTGCTCCTGCTGCTCCTGCTCCTAGCCTCCTGCTGTGTTGCTCCTGCTGTGTTGCCCCTGCTGTGTTGTTGTTACTGCTGCTGCTCCTACTGTGTTGCTCACTTGCTCCTACTGTGTTGCTCCTGCTGCTGCTGCTCCTAGCCTCCTGCTGTGTTGCTCCTGCTCTTGCTGCTCTTGCTGCTCCTAGCCTCCTGCTGTGTTGCTCCTGTTGTGTTGCTCCTGCTGTATTGTTGTTGTTGCTGCTGCTCCTAGCCTCCTGTTGCTCCTAGGGGTGCTGCTCCTAGCCTCCTGCTGCTCCTGCTGTGTTGCTCACTTGTTCCTGCTGTATTGCTCCTGCTGGCTGCTGCTGCTGCTCCTAGCCTCCTGCTGTGTTGTTGTTGCTGCTGCTGCTCCTGCTGTGTTGCTCCTGCTGGTTGCTGCTGCTGCTCCTAGCCTCCTGCTGTGTGCCTGTGTTGCTCCTGCTGTGTTGCTCCTACCCTCCTGCTGCTGCCTGCTCTTGCAAATATGACAATTATGTACATTATACTTCAAGTGCTGCTGCTGCTGCTGCTCCTAGCATGCTGCTGTGTTGCTTCTGCTGTGTTGTTGTTGTATATCTTGTACTAAATTTTTTTTCCCCCTTAATCCCTTATGCAAATGACCAGATTCAAACCCTGTCAATTTCGGTTTTGCAATTCGGTTATAACCGAATCGAACCGAAATATTTCGGTTCGGTTCAGTTCGGTTCTATTACTGCTCGGTTCGGTTTTGGTTTTCGATTATTTCGGAAAATTCGATTCGGCTGGTTCGGTTCGGTTCGGTTTTAACCGAATGCACACCCCTAGTAGTCATAATGGGCTTTACACTCTTTCTTTTTTACTTTTACCAAGGTGATATCTTTTTCCCGAAGCATCAATCAGGAAAATGTGAGACATCTCGAAATAAAAAAAAAAGGGAGTAATTTGGTGATTTAACCAGATCTCTGTTAAGTTTAACATAGGTTTGACAACCCAATTTAACACAAGGGCAGAGAAATAAAACTCAAAAACTTGTCAGAAACACATGCATGCAATTATGCAAAAATAAAAATATTAAGGGGTATCCACATATTTCACTGACATTTCAGGGGTGAATACGCAAAAATCCCCCGGCATTCGTGGGGCGAAAATCGATCCGACAAGGTCACCTGCGGCTGCAGGGAAGCCGTGGCACCGGCGGTTTACTCCAAGAATGACCGGCCACCGAAGCCGGAGCCCTCTGCGAAGAGAAGAGGAAGCGGGAGACGTCGGGCATCGGCAGGGACCTTGCGCCGCCGCCGCTTTTGCGGAGCCGTGCTTGAGGTTGGAGCGCCAGGGAAGGGTGCCAGTCAAGCCATTCTTCCTAAATCGTGCAGCTAACTTAGATTCGATTTTCACATGTTAGTGAAGTCGGAGTCCGACTGAATTTTTACCCTTTTGCTATAAATATAAAAATTAAACAGAATTTAAGAAGTCATTTAGGTCTTGTTGCCATTTATTAAGTCCACTAAAAGCCTTGCCGCCTTATTATGCTCTCCCATACTTCCAATTGGCAAAAATTAAATCCTTTTCCAATTGATTCCAATGAATGTTGAAGGACAAATTGGATAACTAACAAACGGAATCATAATAAGACTTGGTCAACCTTTTCCAAATCCCTAGAGTTAACTTGGTGATCCACTATTTTGAGTTCTCTAGCACACAAGAAACTTATCAGTAATGGCTTTTAGCAAAACTACTTGTTTTGATTTACCAAATTGGATTTTAAATGCTTCATGGGGAATCCTCCTCAAATCCAAGAACTAAGTTCAAAATGCTCAATGAGAAACTAATGATTTGGATTCTTATCAAATCTCTTTGTTTACTTGAATTTTGGATCAGTTCTGCTGTCATCTTATCCATCATTTGTATTTATTTCATGCATGTTTTATTTCTTGGATTTTTTATTTTTAATTTTTCATCCATTACTGACACCCATAACCTTCTAAGAAGAACTTTGAATTATTCAGCCATTGAGAGATGCAGTCATTATATTGTTCATCTGTCAGTGATCACCAGCACCATTCTGTGCTGCAGGAAAGATGAAGATCATAGCATCTTTTGCTATAGAGGATTTCCTGGGTGACGGAGTCCTCAATGGCCTCATTCCAAAGCTTGCCGCGTCAGGATGGGACGATGTTCCAACAATCAAGATGATGAATGCCGAGGATATGGAATACATGAAATTGACACAGAAACAGAAGGTTGGATTTCTTCTTGTTCTGGATTCCACAACTTTTGTGTCATTGTGTTTTTTAAGGAGTTACATAGTTGGAATCATATACTCTTGTTATTAGAGAAAAAGTTCTGAAATGCTCTTTGAACCTATTTGTAGCTGAAGTTATGCTGATTAAACTATAGAGTGAAGATCTATTTTACCACAGTAGATTTCTGTAGATTAAGAACAGCCCATTCAGTTCATGAGCTCTTAATTCTAGAGATGATGGCAAAATTGAATATAGATTGAATTGAACAAAATGGAAAAGAATATAATCTGAAAAATCATTGCAGTGAAGTGCGCTTACTTGGGTAGCCTGAAAGGGAAGATACACGTTTAGCTAGCATCTGAATATTGAGTAGCACAACTTCTCTTTATATCTGCTACTAAGGAACTAGTCCAATGAATATAGCTTCATTCATATAATACGTGACCCTCTTATTGCTTAGGATGCATTGGAACTGAGGTCATACCTGCATGACCGTGCTTTAATGGACTATGCCGATAGGTTGGAAGCTTCGGGCAAATCACTTGTTGAACTCCTTGGTTTGAGCACGACAATTCTTTTGTCACAATTCCGCATGAGGAAAGGCCATGCTGCTCGCTTCATTGATCGCACAATCACATGTAGAATCTCAATGCCTCCCTCCTACTCCCTGTCTGCAAGGCAGAGAAGCATAGCTTCAATGGTCTCCATTAGCAAAAGTGCAATATCTGAGAATTCTATTGCTCCAAAAAGCATGCAAATGCTTAGGACCCCCACAAGAAGAGTGACATACTTTGAACCATCATTTGAGCAATCAGTGATTGACTACAAGATCAAAGCAGACTATGTCTTCAAGGGCATTGTGGCTGCTGAGCCAGCTGAGCCAAGGCTTTGTGGCTGCATCCAGCCTCAGCAAATGGTAGGAGATGTCACTTCATATGAATCAATAGAAAACATTTCAGTTCAGAGGCTCACACCGCAGTATAAATTTGGCATGGAACGCTTGCTGACAGCAAAGGCGCCCCCAATGAAGGCATCAGACCTATGGCACAATAGCCCAGTTGTTTTACTATGTGTTCGCCGCCCAGGGTAGCAATGGCCACTATTAAGTTGCATTTAGTACTGACACATCTGCAATCTACTTTACTTATGAAGTGCTTTATGTGCAGGTGCATAATGTGCAGAGCTGAGGCTCATCAGTTATATTCAAGGAAGCCTATATTTGATTCAATGGGTGTTCAACTTATTGCCATACTACATGAACAGATAGAATCTGAGGTGATTTAGTAACTGCAATTTATAATTCTTAACATCTTGAACTTTTTTTGTCAAATTTTGCCTCCTAATATAACCCTAAAGCTTCAGTAGGAGGACCCAAACTATGTCTTGATTGTTTGACTTTGGGAAATTCCATATGACTCCCTGAAAGTTCAAAGATGATTTCAGAACAAACCCCTTACAGGACTTTGGGGTGGGGCAGGGGCCATGTTGTCGGAATAAATCAACCATAGCAATAGCAACCTTTCCTTGAGAAACACATGGTCACTGGAAATTTCCGTTTACTGCTTTCTACATAAATACATGCTCTGAGTTGAATCCTTAGATGACAAGAAGCAGAGCTAGTGTTAACAGTTTTGGCTTACAGCTCTTGGATATATTCTTTCAGGTTCAGGATTTCTGGCCAAGATATTGGGGTGGGATTGTCATACTCGACCAGAACTTAGATTTCTATAAAGCACTAGGTGGTGGGAATTTGCTGAAAGATAAGTTTCTTTCAGGATTCCTTTTGAATTCCCGTGCTATTGCGAATTACCAACGGGCCAAGGCTACTGGATTCGAGCACAACTATAGAGGAGAGGGTGAGATCAAGGGTGGGCTTTTGGTAGTTGGAAGTGGGAAGAAGGGCATTGCATATCAGTTCATTGAGAGGAACTTTGGGGACTGGGCTCCTATTCCTGAAGTCATTGAGGTTTGCAGCAGGATACAGGTATGGATTTGTTAGTTTTGATAAAGTTTTTCATATGATGTTCCTAGTCCTAAGTTTCTGACAATGTCTTCCATTTGACACTATATTGATTATTGCAAAACTATTTTGATTTTTTATGCTATTCAAAATCAACTAGCTGACCAGGTTGTTCCGTGCAGAATATGGCCCTGGATGAAGAGTCATTTACAGAAATCTACAGTACTGCAAAATAGCAATTCTATTGCATGTATGCAGAATCTATTGTCTGTATCACACTAAACTTCCAGTCCACAGTATTTAATATTTTTTGTTTTGTTCTCTAGAAATTGTTCACATGCTTCACTGATAATAGTATTGGATTTTCTTTCCGTTTACATTATTCATTTAAAGGTTTTACTGCCATCTGGAACAATATAAGTTACAATACACTGAAGTCTTTTTCATTCATGAACATATACTTCATATTCAGATGACCAGAACAAATAGGTACATGTTACACAGAGTGAATATTAACAGAAGCACGTCGACACTTCTTCTTAAATTTGACACTACGCAACACAACACAAACATCAAAAAACACTATTTGTTATTGCACCACCAGAAGAAGACAAATGAATGTTTGCGAAATAGTAAGTTCTATGGTTCCAAGGTTTAACTATGAAATGGAAGATTATTCTACCCTTGGCATATATTCATGAAAAAATAGAGCCTGAGGACCAATTGCCTCATGAAAATGACTGAGACGTGTGAGATTAAATATAAGATTTCCAAAAGAAAAAATTGCTGACCTTGACGCAGACCTGGTCTCCATGGGATATATAGTGCTGCAAATTGCAGCTAGTTTAGCTCTATTTTTTGCTGGAACACGTTGCATAACACCATCCATACTCATCAATCCAACTCCAAGTTGCAATAGTGAGTGTTGCCCATCAGAATTTGAAATTGGACATGGCTGGTGACCATAAATTAAGAAGGTCCATGTGCAACCCAATCACCAAAAATCTCCACAGGAACAAACCCCATCACTGAACTTATGGAACCGGACAGCATCTCTCATGAGAATTTCTCGTCTAGTTATCTTTGAAATGAACTTGGTTGCATTATGGCAATCTGCACACACCCGGAGATTCTTAACCACTCGTATGGGTAGCCCTTCGGGTATGACAAGCAATCCGAAAGCAATGGCAAGCTTTTCGCTGTGGTGGGCAAGCATGTCCAGCTTATCAGTATGAGTTACATCATGCAGAACTGAACTCATATCAGGCTTGTATCCTTCCTCTATGATCTTGGCATTGAGTTTCTCCAGCTCAGAATATATTTTCTCCAAAAAGGGGTGAGACTGGTCATCAGCAGAGAAAATATGGACCTTGTTCTTATATTTGATCCAACTCCAACCAGGATCTTTCTTCACTCTCTTATCTCTCATCCCCTTCCTCAACTTGGCTACTTCATTCCACTCTCCTCTTACTGCATGGATACTTGATAGCAATACATAGCTAGCATGGTTATTTGGGTCAAGTTCAATCAAAGATTCAGCTGCCCATTTGCCAATCTCCATGTTGTTATGGACCCTGCATGAGCTTAGCAAGGTGGCCCACCCAATCACATCTGGGCTATATGGCATTTTCTTTATAAAATTTTCAGCTTCTTTCAACCTCCCTGATCTGCTGAACAGATCTATCATACAAGTATAATGATCAGCTATTGGAACAATACCATGGTCCTCCACCATAGACTTGAAATATTCTCTCCCTTTCTCCACTAGGCCTGCTCTGCTACAAGCAGAAAGAATGCCGATGAATGTGATGCCATCTGGTTTTACTCTCTGAGCCAGCATTTTCTCAAACAAACCAATTGTTTCTTTTGCTTTTCCAAACTGAGCATAGCCTGACACAAGTGCAGTCCATGAAACTTGGTCCCTAATTTGCATCTCATCAAAGAACCGGTGCGAGTCTTCAATGTTTCCACACTTGCCATATAGTGTAATAACAGCATTTGACACTGTAATGAATGATATCAGCCCCAAAACTATAGCTTGACAGTGAAATTGTATGCCTTCTTCCAAGCTTGTAAGATTAGCACAAGAGCTAATTGCACTTCCAAGAGTGAAATCATCTGGCTCAATGCCATTTCTCTGCATTTCATGAAAAATTTTGACAGCTTCCTCACTGTGGCCATTCTGACCATAGCCAACAAGCATTGCCGTCCATGAAATGATGTTTTTGTGTGCCATTTGCCTGAAAACCACTTCCGCTGACTTGATGCTCTTGCATTTTGAGTACATATCGACAAGAGCACTGCCCACAAATATATTATCATCATAACAAGTCCTAATTATATAAGCATGAACCTCTCTGCCTTGCTTTAGTGCTAAACGGCTGCCACAAGCAGTCAACACACTCCCAAAAGTGTACTGATCCATGCCAATACCTTCCCTTCTCATGCCTTGAAACAAACCAATTGCATTATCCTCCAATCCATTTTGAATAAGTCCAGTCACCATTGTAGTCCAAGAAATTGAATCCCTTTCAGGCATTTCAAAAAACAACCGTTTTGCTTCCTCGACCATTTTGGACCTAAGAAACCCCCTGATCATGGTGTTGTACATAACCAAATTCCTCCCCACCAATTCATCAAAAACCTGCTTTGCCTGGCAAACAAGCCCCGCTTTCGAGTACATGTCCACCAAAGGGCTCCCTACAAACACATTGGAACTGAACCCAGACTTGACAATTTGGCAATGCACTTGCCTCCCTAGGCCGACCAAGGAGCATGATGACGATAATATCAGCATCGTTGAGAACGTGATTCTATTCGGAACAACCTGTCCCTCTCCCAACATCCAACGGTATGCCCCAACAGCATCCTCTGACAATCCGTGCTTGGCAAAGCCCGAGATGATCAAGTTCCATGAGACCCCGTCTTTCACTGGCATTCTTTTGAATAAGTCTAGCATGTCAGAGAGCCTGCCAGACTTGGAGTAGGCAGAGAGAAGTGCATTAAAGGACGAGATATTTGGTTGAGGAATTTGGTCGAACACATTGCGAGCATCCACGGGGCGGCCAGAGACCATGTAAAAAGAGATGAGGTTCTTCGCAAGGAAGGTGTCTTGGAAGTGGAGGGATTTGATGATTTGGCAATGGAGGCTTTTTAGGTGGGTTTGGTTCTTATGTTCTGAGCAGAGCTTGAGAAAATTGCAGAAATGATTCGACAGGGAGGACATGCTTTTGAGACAAGGTTGAAGAACCTGTGACTCGGAATTGAATTGATCCACAGAAAAATCATGACTCTGAAATCAGAGTTCATGCAGCTTCACTTTCCCAACGGCCCAAACTCTCACCTCACATCGAGGTCGGAGATGATAGTAGTGGCGGGGAAGAAGACAATTAGGGCAATTAGGGCTGCTTGCGGGCCTGAAGCCCAGCACAACCAAATCTGGGGTAGATCCGCAAATCTATTGCCTACGGCCCAGAGCTGATCGCGGAGTCGGCGATCAAAAACTAATTTTTCGGCGCGAGGAAAATAATTAGGGCCATGGGTCGCAGAGTCCCCGCCCCGAATTTTTGAGTGCGAGCCGCGCACGGATCGGGCCAGACCAAGCTGAGCCCCAAGTAGAAGAGTTAAACCCTTACCCGACCCGAACCAAATATTTTAATACTTTTCGGGCTGAATCGGGTCTGTCTTTCGGGCGTAACCCGACCGGAAGCACGACGAACTCGAGCCCGACAGGATCGGGCCGGGTTTTCGAGACGCCCGAGCCCGTTGAACCCAGTGTGGATCCAGTCGCCGCCCCATCCATTTTGGTCCAACTCAAAGTTTATTCGAGACGGTCTGGTCTATTTTGCTTTGTATCGGATTTGGATCGAGATGATCGACTCGGAAATTCTGTGGACTAGGATTGGATGATAAAATTGCGACTGTATGTGGTCCAGTCCTTGAATATCTAATTAAAAATAAAATAATTTTATTATTGTTGAATAAAATGAACAGCGAGTCATAATAAAATTCGAACTACATATATTTTTTAACGTACTATGAATTTAAAAAACAGAATGGATCATTATGTACTAATCACTTGATTAGTCACAATCCAAATAGGAGTTCTTTGAGTACACAACCCATGCAACAATCTTCCAAAATTATATTATTCCGTTACTGTAATTCAAAGATAAACACCTAAATATAAATATAAAATACTGTTGCTTTTTTAGCGCAGAAGAGGATAATAAATTAACAAAATATAAAAAGATATTAATTTCCTAAGTCAATATTATTGAGAATTAACGAAAATCTTTCCCTTAATGGTTTTGCCATGTCATTGTACACTCGCATAATAACTAAGATAATCGTTGCATACTTGCATAGCAAGCTGAGATGGACTGGAACACCAAGTTGCCTGTTGCCAGACCACAAGCAATTTTCCTCATAATTGTAACCAAAAAAGAATAATTTTGCAATAAACCTCTAATTAAACAGGTGACTTCTTGGAAAAATATAAAACAAATAAAATAATAGTAAGGACAATAGAGCAGATAGTGTGGAGAATTTTAGATATTGGCCTCAACAGTGCCCAAGGTTAGCATAAGATACAAAAATGTTAGGCAATTAAACAAAAAAAAATTAAAGATTTATATCTCCGGAGTCACGAGTTTCAGGGAGAATTCTCTTCTCGATAACTGGTTATCCAACCAAAAAATTCGTGGAGAAGATGGATAGACCCTCATACACTTCATCCTCTTAAAGAAACAAACAATGAGAGACAATTCAATCCATTTGAATTTGCCCGATATCTCCTGTTGGGTTCCATGGGCTCTTTCACTTTTTCCAATCTCAGCTGTCTTGCAGGTAATGCTGCATCTGCAAACATGTAATTTTTTGAAGCTCCATTTCAAGTAGAACCATATTTCTCTCCATATTCATTCAACAATCATACCTGCATTTGCAGCTATGATATTAATGATAGCCAAGCAAAACACACTATTATGACTTGTCTAGTTTCACAAACCTGATAAGTTTCTTGGCAGAAACATGCTAGTCACCTAATATAACCACCAAATTGTCAAACATTAAGTAAACAAATATCTGCATATCATGCAATAAAAACTGAACTAAGCAAGCTAAAATTCCAACAGCTATGCAGCTTCAACATTGAGAGGTTCATCAACAAAAGGGGTGTGTTTGATTGCCTAAAATAATCTCATTGCAAAAAAATTCCTTTTTATGAAGAGACTTAGCTTACACTTTAAGGGTACCAGACAACAAGCCATGGCAGGACAAGGGAGTTCCTGTATTTCTCTCTAAAAGCATAGCTAGAACTGATCAAAATTAGGAAGACAAAAACATGTGCAATCTCAGGAAGCAAGAATCCATCAACCAATTGAGCTTGGATCGACATTGTCAAAGGCAGAACTAAACATCTTGTAGAGCTGGATCAGCAGAGAGTCTATGTGCTCCATTTTCTTCTAGGTGAACTATTATTGTAGATATATAATAGCATAACTAGTATTCTAGATACATAAATTTCATGACAAATAATTAAGCTGCATAAACATTTGCCTGGCCCAAGCAATCTACATACGCAATATGAGGAGTTGTCACCCAACACCAGACAGGCATTATTTAAACAACCTTTGATTGGAACAATCGATCAACATGGACCCAAGTATACAGGTATTTCAAGGATATCATATAGTTGTTATGCACAGAATGTTGAAAATGCTGCCACTGTCAAGATAGCATAGATGTTCCAAAAGGGTCCATAACATAGACACAAGAATGAACCACATAAATTTGTGTTAACATTCTGCTCTTAATCATGAATATTCTGTTATCTGATAATCACAATAACTAGAATAGATTGCGTTGTGATTTTTCCCAAGGATTGAACTAGTACTAAAACAAAGAATATATTACAAATCTTTAGTCCAAAATCCAAATAGCTCCCTACCTAGCAATTGCAGCAGCTATCCATGAACTTGCTCTTCTTCAAACATAGGTTATCCCTACTCTCAGTTATTAGGAATATTTAGACAACTAAAGAGTGTTTAAGATAAAAGCTTTTTCTCTCTATGAATTAGCAAAGCAATCAGAGAACTTTGAACACCATAGTGTGTTAATTATCCACACAAGATTCAGAGAATAGTATCTCATCATTTTGCTTTGCTGTTGAACCCATTGGAAGTAGAACAATGTATGCATACAAAGAATCTTACACCAGAAGCGCACAAGAACAACCTGAAAATAGAACAAGAACATGCTTCATGATGCTCATCAATATTTCAGCTCATTTGTTTCAATACTTGAACACCTATAAAAATTGGGAACATAAGGCAAAGAATCAGAGAACTTTGAAGACCAGGATGTGTTTCCTACATTAAATTCAGGTCACACTGTCGCAGTAGCTCATCATTTGACTAAAACAACTGCCTTTGAATGATCAAAATACATATTTAATCATTTGGAAGCCTTACCAACAGAAATAAAATCAACACTAAATTGGATTATGTACACAGAAGTAGATAACATGGACGACATGCTTCCGTGCCAAGTATCAAACGACTTCTGTCAAAAATTTCAATATAGCACCTTGATACCCATTCTCGAAGTTTCCTTGCAACCAGCCTTAAGGCAACAAGGGGCCAATGATGCGAATGTTGCTAAGGACAAAACCATAAAGAAACATAGAAGTACTATTTGTTGCTATTCTTTGAAGAGAAAAAAAAAATTGCACATGCCCAACTGCTAATTTGAGACATAATGGTCAACTAATATATTGCAAACATCAACAAGACGAAATCTTTCTGAAGATTACAGATCATAACATTCTAATTCATAAAATAAAAAAATCAAGGAATAAATCAGATACTAAACAAAAAATGAAGGAATTAGAATAAACTGGAGACTCTGAATCCAAAAAGACATCAAAAAACCAAAGAACTTCACATCAAATTAATGACAAAGAACCAGCAGATTGTGCTGGAAAACCAGGATTCAACAAAAAAAAGGAATTCCCTGGGGAGCAGTAAAATCTCCTGAATGATCTACAAAACCAGGAAACAGAGAATCAGAACCAGGGATCAAAAGCAGGATGACCACTTTCTGCTGGGTTTTAGATGTTTGATATAGGATTTGTGTGGAATTGGTTGGGAGAAGCCGATCGACAAATTGACTGAAACTACTGCCGACAAAGATTTAGGGTTCCACTATATCAGGTGGAGTTCGTAACTTACATCCGTCTACTGTTTATTTTGGCTGTTTATAAATAACCCCTTGAAATGAAAAATATCAATAACACAGGGAGTCAGAAACAAATACCATATAATATACAAGGGGTTTACTACAAAATCTTTAAATTGGTAGATTTATTCCATATAAATCCCTAAAATCGTTTCTAATTATAGAAACCTCCATCGCTTTTTTGAATTTACATATTCCTCCCTGGAATATTAAGATGTCTAACAAGCATCTCCATAGGGGAGGTATAAGTAAAAAATCTTGAAAATAATGAAAGTTTTAAGTTTTGAATTAAGTGTATCGATTAACGAAATGACTAAAAATCGCTTTAAATTTTAAATATTTTTTAATCATGAAATTTTCAAAACAACTGAAATTATAAAAACGTACCGATTGGGGTTCCGAAATTTAAAACCTTGTGCCTTTGTGCTCTTATATGAGAGTTAGAGTTCCGTAGATGACGATCTTCGCGGCGGGCAGAGATGGAGGTTGTACCGATGCTGAAACTAGAAAAGGAGGAGACAGAGCTAGAGGAGGTGGCAAAGGAGAAAGAGAGTGCTGGTGGTGAGGGGATTCTACCTTTGATGACACAAGGACAGGGTTGGAGGAAGGAGGAGGAAAAGAGACTTCGATATGGATGCATTCCATGATGAGAAGAAAAAGAAGAATAGCATTAAGAAGACAAACAAGAATAAAAAACATGCAGTAGACGGTGGGGATTACGGTGAAGGGCATCAAGGCGCTGGCGATGGGGAGAAAAGGAGGAGAAGAAGAAGGTTGAAGAAGAAGAAGAAGAATGCAGCAGAGTGGCGGGGATTCCGGTAAAGGCAACAACGCGTTGCCGATGGGGTGAAAAGACGGAAAAAAAGTTGTAGCACAGCGCCGCCAACGGGGATTTTGGTAAAGTGATGCAGGGCACTGGCGTTTGGGAGAAGAAGAAGAAGAAGAGTGCTGTAGCGAGAGCTTGCTGCGGGAATTCCTATGAAGTTCAGCAGGGCAAGAAATCAAACTCAAGAAGTCGCGCAACCTAGTCTGCCACGAAGACCATGATGTTCCCGTGCAGAGATCGGACGGCGAGGAGGACATCGGAGGGGAATTCCGGCGAAGTGCAGCAGGAAGCAAAATCAAACTCAGGAAGCTGCACAACCTACCTTGGCTGGAGTAGCACGGGGTTGATGTGCAGAGATCGGACGATGGGGAGGAGATTAGAGAGGAGAAGAGTTTCTTGGAGTGGAAGAATAGGATTTCATCTGGTGATCGGAGCGGGATCGGAGGGAGAGAAGGGCATCTTAGAGTGAGAGATTAGGGTTTCGTGGCTGGCCACAGCCGGAGAAGCTTGGTAGCGCGATATCCACGACTTAAATCGAAGGTTTTTACTTTTTAGTTTCCTTTTGGGTTTCGATTTCGCCGCCCAACAAAGCTGATAAGTTTCAGCTGTTTTTGATCGTTCGATTTCAATTTCAGTCATTTCGATTACCTATTAATTAAATTTTAATTATATTTTAATTATATTTTAATTTAAATTAAAAAATATGATAAAAATTATTTAAAAAATTTCAAAATATTATTAAAAATAATAAAAAATTAAAAATTTTATAATAATAGTAAACGTATTTTAAATTATTTTTAATTAATTTTTATAGTTAATTACTTAATGGGTATATCAACCTTTAAATTTAAAGATAATAATTATATTTAATTTACTAAAAAAAATTTTGATTATAAATTTCTACGTGATTCTAGTTTGGTTTATATTTTATATAAATTTCTTGAATAATTTATATTTGTGTTTAACATTTTTGAATGTATACCAACTTTAGTTGGTCAGTAGTATTAATTCCTGAAACTCGATATAAATTTATTAACAATAAATATTCAAAATAACTTGTATGTAAATAGTAAAGATTATAGAATATTAAATATAATCATTTCTAAATTATAATGCTAATATTTTGATACTTAACTTTTATGTATTAACCAAAATTTTGATTTTCAATTTCGGAAATGATTTCGACGCTCAAAGAAATCAACGCGTTTCGGTCAAAACCATTTTCATTTCGATTTCGACAAAATTTTTTTTTATTTATTTATTATATTTTGATCAAAAATTAAGTTAATTTTAATTATTTTTTTACTTTAAATTAAAAAATTTTAATATATTTAAAAAATTTTGAGACATTGAACAAATCTCATGCACCAAAAACTCATGCATATGAATAGTCTTTAATAGAGATCGGCGAAGGTGTGAGTTTGCGAGTGCGGATGACCAAGCCAGCGAGAGCACGAGCGCAGACGCGATGTTGGAGACAACGTGAGGCTAGCACAAGAACTCGGGCACTGGTGTGAGCCCAGCGAGGGCGCAAACGTGAAGCTGGCAACGACGTGAGATTGGCATAAAACTAAAATCAAACCAACTAAAACGTTCACCCATGATCGAAAATTTGAATATTTTGGCCAAAACTTAAAACCCTGCTTAAATCTATACCGCTAGATGAAATAGAAGACAAATTTTATCAAGGTTAATATAAAATTATTAACAAAATCATATAGGGAGAACTATGTATTTTTCAAAAAATATTGGGAGGTATATATAATTAGGAAAGATAATAAGGAGGAATATGTGATAAACCCATTTCAAAATATAAGGCGATAAAACTTTGATCAAGGATTCCACACGAAAAGCCACCCTTCAAGATTGGGTTTCTTATTTCCTGCAATTATCATGGGGCTACGGGTTTAGAATGAACCACAACATTAGAAGATTTAGTTCAAATATCTGAAGATGTAAGAGCTTTAGTACGGCGACATGACGCATATGATCTACCGGTAAATAGAAGTGTGCATGTGATTTTCTTGTGTTCGCAATTATTGTATTTAAAGATGTACACATACAACAATAAATCGCATTTCTTCTTAAGCAGCTACATCTTTACGACGACATTGCAAGCAAAATCGTCTCCTTCCGCTGCTTTTTTCGCCGACACCAACTGAGACGAGCATGTTTTTGCGACCAGTTCTACCGGTGCGCTCATGCTTAAGATTATATATTCGGTCTATTCAATTATTCAACCAAATCAAGTAAATCAAATCAAAAATTTTAAAACTGAGTTGAACATAAATACTATAAAATTTGAATTAAAATTAAATCGAAATATTTTAATTCCGATTAGGTTTAAATTAAAATTTAAAAATTAAAATTGATTTTCGTATGAATATAGATAAAATATTTTTTTAGTTTGAAATTAAATTAAATTCAAATTCAAATAAAAAAAAAACCAAAACCAATATATATATAATAAATCAAACGAAATCAGTTCTTCAATTTGGTTCAATCAGTATATTTAGTTCAAATCGAAATAGTACACAATCCTACTAATATTTTCTTAGGAAACTTCATTTCCAATTCGTATAAGATTGTTTGAAGTTATGAAAAATTAATCATCCGTCTCGTCCTCGTCATCTGTAGTCGCTGTTGTGAAAAATTTGATTTGTACTAGTTCAGAGTGAGAATCAAATTTTCTATTTTAATTTTAAGTGAATTCTAAAATTGGTATACTAATTTCTCAAATGATTAATTTTTAAAATTTATATTTTACATTGTGATAATTTAAAATTCTGATGTAAATTATAAAATAATATTATTTTTATAATATTCATCAATAACGTGATTTTCTGAAAATTGAGAAAGAAATTTAAAATATTATAAATATTATTATAATTATATAATAATATTATTTTACATTGTAATATATATGTAATGTGTATATTATATATAAATATATATGGATTAGTATACTTAAATATTTATATAGAATCAATATAATTTGATCAAATTGAAACTTATGAAATTGACATACTAAATTTCTTTCATCATAAAACAGATTGTTGTTATTGTTTGATTTTAGATTAAAATAAGCTCTATTTTTCTCTCCAACCGATCTATAATGTGTACTCTCAATATTATGAATTGTCTTTATAAAAAAATCTAAAAAAGGAACTTCAATACTTAAGTCAGATATTTCTCCTAATGAATGAAATTGAAAAGTAAAAAAAACATATGATTAGGAGTGGTACATTTAGGATATATTTATTTCATAAAACTTCAAAGTCACGAGAATTTTAATATTTTGAAAATTTAAAATTTTAATTTGAAATTTTTGATAGTATATTTGTTTTATAAGACATATAAATTTAGAATTTGAAAATTTTGTATTTGTTTTGTAAGATTTGTAAATTTTAAAATGATAAATTTTGTGTTTTATTTGATTATAAATTTAAGTACGTGACTTCACATGCTAAATTTTAAAATTCAAAATGTTAAAGTCCAATCAATTTTAGAGAACTAATAAATACTATGGTTACTGAAATTTAGAAATCCTAAAATTTTAAAATATTATATGATAAATAATGAATTTTATAGTTCTCAGAATTTAAAATTTTTAAAATTTTAAAATTTCATAAAATAAGCAAACTCCTTAGCACAAACAATTTAGAAAGAAAAAAAAAAGGAAAAAAGATAAAAGTTGAAGCCTAAGGAAAAAGAGGAAAATCCTTTCACTTCTTATTCTCACCTACTTATAAAAAATGTGTGACACCGCCTTTAGTAATCTTTATGCGGAGTGTCTTCAGTTTAATCTTCGTTTAAATTGAAACCAACTATTCCATTTAAAAAAAAGATAAACCCAAATTAAACGCTCTCTAAATAATATAATATACAAGGGGTTAACTACAAAATTCTGATCGAAACATTCACCGAGAAACAGGAAGTAGCCAAAAAAGCACCGAGGCCATGACACCCGAACTCCATGGCCTCAACACCACTGCTCCACGGTTTCCTCACCAAGCTCTCCTCCATTACCCCTTCTTCAACCCTCTTTCCCAAGCGCTTCCTGTCCACCCCGACTACCGAGAAGAGGAAGACGTTTTTCCACATCTTCCACGCCTGCTCCGCCTCCCAACTCCCACCGAAGACCGGCGAACAAGCCCACGGACACATGCTCGTATCTGGCTTCTCGCCGACAATCTTCGTCTCCAACTGTTTGATCCACATGTACATACAGCTCTCTCGTTTGGATTATGCCCAGAAAGTGTTTGATAAGATGCCCCACAGAGACATCATTTCTTGGAATGCACTTATATCAGGTTATGTGAAGGACAAATTGATGAATATCGCGCGGTTTCTGTTTGATTTGATGCCCAAGCGAGATGTTGTATCATGGAATTCAGTGATTTCAGGGTATGCACAGAATGGTGATCCCCAAGAGTCTGTGGGCCTGTTCTCCGAAATGAGGTGGAGGGGGGTGGAGCCAGATAGGACGACCTTTGCCATTGTCCTTAAAGCATGTTCTATGTTGGAAGAGTATGGAATGGGGGTTCAGATTCATTGTTTGGTTGTCAGAATGGGGTTTAAATTGGATGTTATGACGGGCAGTGCAGTTGCAGATATGTATGCTAAGTGTAAGAGGCTTGGGGACTCAATTCAGTTTTTTGATGAAATGCCGGAGAGGAACTCGGTCTCTTGGAGTGCAATGATTGCAGGCTGCGTTCAGAATGATGAGCATGCTAATGGATTGGAGTTGTTTGTGGAAATGCAGAGAGAGGGAGTGAGCCCGAGCCAGTCAGCTTTTGCCAGCGTTTTGAGGTCCTGTGCAGCATTAATGTCAGTAAGAGCTGGAAGACAGATCCATTGCCATGCTTTAAAAAACAATTTCAGTTCTGATGCCATTGTGAGCACTGCTATTGTGGATATGTATGCAAAAAGTGATAGCTTGGATGATGCCATGAGAGTATTTCAAACGCTTCCTGTTCGGGCTATGCAGACTTGGAATGCCATCATTGTAGGTTGTGTGCGAAGCAATGAAACACTCAAAGCATTAAAATTATTTCAGTCAATGAGTAGGTTTGGTGTAGGTGTAAATGAAATCAGCTTATCTGGTATTTTCAGTGCTTGTGCTGAGAGCAAAGGGTACTCACAAGGTTCACAGGCACATTGCTTGGCTATCAAAACCTGTTTAAATTCTGATATTTGTGTGAGCAATGCTATTCTGGATATGTATGGGAAATGTGGAGCTTTGGGTGAAGCACACGCTGTGTTCGAGGAGATGGACAGAAGGGATGCAGTATCCTGGAATGCAATCATCACAGCACTTGAGCAGAATGAGCAATATGACAAGACACTGCGACATTTCTGTCATATGTTACAGTGTGGAATGGAGCCTGACGTGTTCACTTATGGAAGTGTTCTTAAAGCTTGTGCAAGGTTGGGTTCCTTGGATTTTGGGATGAAGGTCCATGACAAGATCATCAAGTGCGGACTTGGTTCCGATCCATTCACTGGGAGTGCTCTTGTTGACATGTACGGCAAATGTGGAGCCATGGAAGAAGCATTGAAGCTTCACAACAGAATGGAAATGCAAACAATGGTTTCATGGAACGCTATCACATCTGGATTCTCACTTCAAAATCAGAATGAGGAGGCTCAGAAGTTCTTTTCCAAGATGCTAAATCTTGGTGTGAGACCTGACAACTTCACGTATGCTACAATTCTCGATACATGTGCAAATCTAGCAACAGTTGGAATAGGGATGCAAATTCATGCTCAGATCATTAAGGAGAAGCTGCAGAAGGATGTCTTCATTGCAAGCAGCCTGGTTGACATGTATGCCAAATGTGGGAACATGCAGGACTCCCTGTTGATGTTCAAAAAGATGGAAGAGCGAGATTTTGTATCATGGAATGCGTTAATCTGTGGCTATTCACAGCACGGTTTTGGAGCTGAGTCACTTGAAATGTTTGAGAGGATGCAACAAGAGAATATACGACCCAATCATGCAACCTTTCTAGCTGTACTAAGGGCATGTGGGCATGTCGGACTCTTTGACGATGGCAAACGCTATTTTGAAATGATGACCAATCATTACAAGTTAGCCCCACAGCTGGAGCATTACTCATGCATGGTGGACTTGATTGGGCGCTCAAGAGGTGTTCGTGAAGCTTTAGAACTTATTGAAGTTATGCCATTTGAAGCAGATGATGTTATTTGGAGGATTCTTCTAAGTGCCTCCAAGGAACAAGGAAATGTGGATGTGGCAGAGATAGCAGCTAGTAGAATTCTGCAGCTAGACCCTGAGGATTCATCTGCATATATTCTTCTATCAAACATCTATGCAGAGGCTGGGCAATGGGCCAAGGTGTCGAAGTTGAGAAGGGTAATGAGGCAGAGTGGGCTGAAGAAGGAGCCTGGTTGCAGTTGGATTGAAGTGAAGAATGAGATGCACACGTTCCTAGCTGGAGAAAAGGCACATCCAAGAAGTGAAGAGATATATGAAATGTTGGATGAGCTCATTGGTGAGATGAAGAGGATTGGATATGTTCCTGATGTAGAATTTTCTTCTGATTTTGAGGAGAAAGGGGATCAGCAGGAACACGTTTTGATAAGTAATGACTGAGCTAGTAGTAACACGCATGAAGTTAACCAGCTTTTAGTTTTTCTGCGGGCATTAAAAGCTAAGCGGGATGTAATGGAGCTACTAGCAACACAACGTCAATCGCTAGACTCCCCAGAGCAAGCTAAAGAAGAAAATGAAATCCCGTAGTTTGCCGCCAGGAATGTCTTCGTCGCTGCCGCTGCCACATTGAAGCGTAGCAATGGTAGAATCTTGGCCACCTACCACCTCGGCATCGACCATGGATCGCCGGAGAATCCCATCCTTCTCCCTCCTCTTCCGCTCCTTCACCTCCACGTTTCCCTTCGTCTCTGAAGTCAGACTAGTTAAATGGGCCCGGGCCTGCTCTTGTCCGGTCAGCCCGTCTCGGCCCTAATCCATCCTCACCGCCACCGCCACGCTAATGAGTAACGAGAATGACCCTCACCGGGGATAACCCATCCATTCCACACCACTCCATCATCTTCGTCCAAAATGGCAGAAGCCGCGGCCCCCGTCTTCTCCATCTCCGACGCAGACCTGCTCTCCCGGGGCTTCCTCCTCCACCGCACCGCCGCCGACCTCGACCTCGCGGCCCTCAACACTGTCTTCGCCCGCGTCGGCTTCCCCCGCCGCGACCCGGCGCGGATCCAGCTCTCCCTCTCGCACTCTACCTCTCTCGTCTGGATCTCCCACCCGCGGCGCGGGGCCCCCGTCGCAGCCTTCACACGCGCCGCCGGCGATGGCGTCTTCAACGCCGTGGTGTGGGACGTCGTCGTGGACCCCTCGTTCCAGGGCATCGGCCTCGGGCGCGCGGTGATGGAGCGGATCGTGGCGGATCTGAGAGGGATGGGGATCGTGAACATTGCGCTTTACGCGGAGCCTCGGGTCGTGGGGTTTTATCGGCCGCTGGGGTTCGCTGCGGATCCCGATGGGATCAAGGGGATGGTTTACTCCCGGAAGATGAGACGGTGATTTTTTTTTTATTTTTTTTTTTGCATATTCATCCGTGTCATATTTTCTATTTGTAAACGGACCTTTTTCCCTCCAAAAATGGTTTTTTATTTTCTTAATTTTTTGCATATAACAACGTTTGAAAATTTTTTGCTGGTTTAACCATATTTGTAATAGAGGATGCAATCACAGTAGCGATCATGTTTCGTATAATGTCTTTTAGACCATAATGGCGGTTTTTAATAAAAAAATCCCTCTTTTGTATAATTCACCTCAGTTTTTCAATATTTGCACAAAACGACCCATTTTTTCATTTATTTAAAAAAATATACGAAAACCACCAGATGTAAAATTAGTATTGTTATTTTTATTTTCAGAAAAAAAAACTAAATTGTCTCATTTTAATTAAATACCAAAATTTTCTCATTTTCTATTTGTAAACGGACCTTTTTCCGTCCCAAAAATGGCTTTCATTTTCTTAGTTTTTTTTGCATATAATAATTTTGGAAATTATGCTTAGTGAGTGATCGCGGATCCAATCGCTATATATGGGATCACATGTTGGATTATGACCATTCTTGCCCTCCCTAATGATTTGACATCAAAATTTCGCCTAGAATGTACTAAAATTTAAGGTGCAATTATAGCAGTGACTAAATCATTGTAAATATACGTTTTTCGGAGTCTTTGAGTTTATTAATATGACCTATGGCTGATTCAATCGATCATTTTTATATAATCTAAATTTTAGATATAATTTCAGAATTTTTTTGGCTTTTATTTATAAAAAGAGGCTTTTTTGTCAAGATATTTGGAGTGAACGTTTTTTATTTTTTATTATAAAAATATAGCTTTCACTGACTCATGCATAAATATCTTTCTTTCTTTATAAGAATATATTTGTATAATTTTATTTTATTTTTTTGTTTTTTAAAAATATTTTTTTTTTTTGCTACGTTCTGGAAGATTTTCAGATACTACGTGAATTTCTAAAATTTAATGCTTTATTTGCAAAATCCCGGAAACATGTACGGATTTTGAGATAGCTTCAACTTTTGATATTTTTTTATACTAAAATAATATATTTGTTAAAAATTCATAAAAAATAACTTTTTTGGATTTTTTTTTTGCTAACCGACGAGGAATTTTATTTTTTTTAATTTGTTAACCGACAAGGAATCCACACGTGTCTATGATTGATGAACGCCTACCACACAACATTTTGAGATATTTTCAGTGTTTTAAAAATACATCTAATAGTGTTAAAATGTCAAAAAAAAAATTCGACATTTTTTCTCAGCGATTAAGAAACACAAAAAAAAATAAAAAATATTCTTACTGTTTTTAAGAAGCCGAAAAAACTTGTTTCTAACGTTTTTATGGTGATTGATAAATATTGGCAACAAAAATCATTCCCATCGTTTATTATATAAACACCACAATGCTACAGTAAAATGGTACAGTAAAAAACAATAAATATCCACAACACTGCAAATTTTTGCACAAACAAGTGGAAAATAACATCCATGAAAACCTGCTGCTCATTTAACATTACATTTGCCTGTTCTCATTCACACAGTTGCTACAAACGAAGGCTACTGCAAACAACAGATTGAATTTATTGATACGTTCATTTGCAAATTATTTGATCTAAAATCTTTGGCATGCCATGCAAAGTCATGGTACAACATGCTCCGTGTTTATAAGAGAGATCGTTTTGCTCATGCATTGGGCCTGCAGATATGAGCAAACTCAGATTGTTCCTCTTGTGCATTGGGCCTGCAAATATGAGCAAACTCATCTCCAGGACATAGAAAAATAAGAAAATTTTGCAGAGATAATACAACATATGTCAGAAGTGGAACTATATGCATGTACGGAAATTATACTTTCTGTTCCTCTTTCAGTGGCACTTGCATCATTGATTGATATCCCGTATCACAAAGCAATTAATAAACATGTGATATCGAACGATTATTAAAAAACTAAAACCTGTCAGGTCTGTGCAAAAACATACAGAGCTTGTGGTGGAGCCTTAGCAGAAGCAGGTTGAGAGGATGAAGCGCTTGCAGAAGGCTAGGTTGCTTGGCATAAAATAGTTAGCAATTAAAAGGCAATAATAATAATGATAATATCAAAAGAAATATCCTCCTAAAATCAATCAAACTACTGTCCTCGGTTCTTAATCACCATCAAAACAATTAAAGCCACAAAATGCAGAACTAAAAGAGGGAAAAAGAATAGGGAGAGAGAGAGAGATCTGACCTTGTCGCTGGGGTGAACCTGGATCTCCACGTGCGTCCCATTTGCGAATCTTTGTTGATATTCGTAGTGAAAGGTTCACGAATCACTTTATTTTCAATCAATAAAAAAAATACAAAATAAAAGAAAATAACAAAATAAAATAGCGAGAGATTCACTATCAAAAGATAAAAATTTTTACGAGAGTCTACAAAAAAAACTTTATTTTTTCTTACTCAACTAAACTCTTTCATCAAGTCTCGACAATACCTCCACATTCAGAAAAAATCTCTAAGAAAATACCACGAGGAACTAAGACCACCGAGAAATACTACAAAAACTCATATACGAAAATCGACATTCTCTCTTTTTCTCTTCTTTCTATTCTTTTTATTTTTTTTTAGTTCAACTTCAATACTACACTACTACTCATAAGCATTAAATGTTATAGTATATTTATAAACTTTTATTTAGTCTGAATTTTATTCTAATTACAACTCCTAATATTATAAGTCTATTAGGGCCCGTTTGAAATAGGATCAGGGTTAGGGTCATCTCGGCCGGTGAGCTTCGCGCGCGATCTCGACCGGCAAGCTCGCCGCCCGAGCTGCCCGGTGAGCTCGCCGACGCACCAAACCTCGTCGGAAAAGACGAAGTTGGCGGCGGCAACGAGAATGGCTACTGAGAGCAAATTTGTTTAGAAAAAATTTAAAACACCCACTAGCTAGATCAGTAACTAAACAAGATTTACTTGATCGCATTATCATTTTATATTTTATCTCTTTTTTGACATTGGCTTTGACCCTGTTCCAAACGGAACCGTTATGGGGTCGTTTGGAATGGGGTCAGGGCTAGGGTGACCTTGTCGTGACCAGACTATCTTCAAAACACCAAAAATTTGACCGAACTAACATTATTTAATTTATTTAAATTATAATAATGATTTGACTAAAATGCCCTCGGTTTATTTGAATCGTCTCGATCAAACGGCTCAAATTGCTTCAGCTGAAACCCTAACCATATACTTCTCCTCCTCTCCCCCCCCACCCCCCGACGTCGTTGCCCATCACCGCCCCAATTTCTGCTATCACTACCTGCGCGAGCTCGGTCGGCGAGCTCTGCGCTCGACCTCAGCCGGTGACGTCGTGGATCTCGTGAAGAAGATAAACAGTAGTATGTGAACAATACTCACCTAAGGATATTTTTAGCTATAAAAAATTATAACCATCTGCTAACCAGATCAGTAACCAAATAAAATTTATTTAACTATATTAGCATCTTATACTTTACCATTTCCTTTGAACTTGACCTTGATCCCGTTCTAAACGGGCCTATAAATCTAAATCCAACTATTATAATCCGTTAATTATAAAACTAATTCAAGTTCGAGACGACAGGTTTTCACGGTGAGCTTCATGGCGGATTGACGAGGTGGGATTCGACGATTAGGGCTTCAAGGAGCGGAGGAGAAACCCTAGAGGAGAGAGGGGAGGGGAGGAATTGCCTCGAGATGGGGGTTTTGACGGGAGACGAAGGAAAAGAAAGCACAGCAAGCGGGTTCCTACGCCGGCCTTGTTCACCATGGACGCCACCTTCTCCTCCAGCGTCAGCCTCCCGACCAAATCCACCACTCTCATCCCCAAATCTAGCCACCTGTTGCAGAACACCAACGCCTGCAGGGACGCGTCCCCCGCGGTGTCGCACGCAAAGATTGGATTCTGCTCCCGGACTCCGCTGAAAAAACTGAAAATATACAGAAAAAGGAGGGAAAGGTGGCATTTCGGTGGGAGATTCGTGGCGGAGGTAAGGGACGGGCGGGTGCAGGTGGGCTCGTCGGCGGGCGGGCGGAGCAAGGTTTGAGATGGAGTGGCTGCTGATTTGAGCAATCCAAGAAAAATGCGCCGAAATTTTTCCGGCCTTTTTTCAATAGCCGTGAAAACGGAATCAGTCCCGTTGTTTTTCAGCGATGGATTTGCATAAATTGTCGATCAGAAATTAAAAAATTAGTTCACTCTCTTAATTTCAAATAATTGAGAGAATTATTGAAATTATTATTTGGATGAATATTTTTAAGTAAAAATAGAATTTAACTAATTTTCGTGAATTAAAAAAATTATTAAATTTAATATTAATTTTGTTATGAAATATTTAAAATTTATAGATATAATTTACAAACAAAAAATATATACTATTTTTTAAAATTTGATACTTTATTAATAAGTAAATATAATAATATAATATAATAAATATTATAAAAAAAGTTAATTAAAAAATTAATATACATTTTAAAAATGACCCAAAAATAAAAATCTCTAGAATTATAATATAATTAATTTAAGAATTTATTTCATATATTCTTTTCTTATTAAATAGTTTGATAAACATAAAATACATGTTTGTTAGAAAAGCTTTTTAAAAATATTTATAATATTATTCTCTTATTTCCTGTAAATCCTCATCCGTTTCTACCTTAATTCATACTATCCTTTTTTAAAATCCATCATACTGCTTATTTTTAACCCCTCCTCATCCCTTTTCTTCTACTCCTCCTTTTTTTCCCCCCCTTCCTCTCCGCCCTTCCTTCCCCTCGTTCTGTTTCTCGTTAGTCAACAAGTAAATAGTTGTTAACTGTCCCATCCTCCCATTTTTAAAACATTTTTTTTTCGTCCCCTCCGCATTGTCCCAAAAACTCCCCTTCCCCCGGTCATTTTTTTTTTAATGAATTTTACGCCCCTGGTTTCCGGGGTATATATCTCTCTTTCATTTTGGTGGCTTACACCCCAATTACTAAAAATTGGATAATTTCCTCTTAAAATCTTTGAAATCCAAAACCGAAATTGAGGGGGGTTAGAATTATTTTTTTTTTCAACTTCAAGTTTTGAAATCGAATCAAATACCAAAATTAAGAGAATTACCCTTCAATTTTCCAATTTTTTTAATTGCGAATTTCCGAAATTGATCCAAACAAAGGGTAAAATGCTGAAATTATCGGTTATTCCAAAATTAAGGGAATTTGACCATTTAGGGCCTGTTTGGAATGGGGTTATGGTCAAGGTTAAGGTCAAAGAAATGAATGAAATGTAAAACGATAATGCGGTCAAGTAAATCTTATTTGGTTATTGATATGGCTAGCTGATGTTTTAAATTTTTTTTGGACAAATTTGCCCTCAGTAGTCATCCTCACCGTCGCCGCCGATTTCGTCTTCTCCGACGAGGTCCGGCATGCCGGGGAGCTCGCCGGCCAAGCTCGCGCGGAGAGCTTGCTGGGGGATATGAGGGTATTTTCGTCATTTTGTATTTATAATTAAATTTAATTAAATAATATTAGTTTGGTCAAATTTTTTGTATTTAGAAGATAATCTGGTTAAGGCGAGGTGACCCTAGCTCTGACCCCATTCTAAACGGACCCTCAATTCTTCAATTCCATCAATTCCGAATTTCTGAAATTGATCCACATAAAGGATAAATACTAAAATTATCAAGATTGTAGTTAGTTAATTTTAAGAGTTTTTAAGTAGAAAAATACCTATCCTATTATAAATTTATAAAAAAATATCTATCGTATTATTGTTAGTAAAGAACCATTATCTTTATATTATAAAATTATAAAAAAATTCACACCGATTAAAATATTCAAAAAATAATTTATTTTAATTTAATATTATCAATTAAATTTTAAAAAAATTTAAAATTATTATTATATTTTAGTTTAAATAATTATTAAATTAATATAAAAGATTTATTTTGTTTTAATTTTTATGAAAAATTGGTTATTCGATTTTATAAGGTTGAAAATTTTAAAATTAGTTTTATTATATTAATTGTTCGATAATTATAAATCGATTATTCAAAATAAAATTGAGTGAAAACAAATTAAGTTTTTATATTAATTTAATTAATAAAATTTGAATAAAAGAAAATATTGTTAAAATATTTTAGTCGAGATATTTTTTAAATTTATAATATAAGATAAATAATTTTTTACTTTTATAAATTAATAATAAGATATGTAGTTGTTTGTAAAAAAAATCTAATTTCAAACATTAATTCATGTGCTGTGAGTAAATTGTGATGAAGAAATTAAGGATTTACATGTATTTGGAAGCAGGTTGCATGATTTGTTTTCGAAATAACTAGCGAAAAAAATAAAAAAACAAGCAAAATGATTTTTTTGGGCTAAATTTAAACGATTATTATTTTTTTTGTAAGGAAAACAAAACGTTTAATCAATTTTTTTTTTATAATTTCCCCCTCAGCTTCTTTTTTCTATCTTTTTCCACCCTCGATAAATACCACACCACTGCCCTCTCTTTCTCAGCTTCTCCAATTCCCCACTTGGAGGTCTCTTCCTCGATTCGATCGGGAACCCCAAACCCTAACCCTGACCCCTTCCTCCGATCACCGGCTCTCTCCCCAATTCATCCCGATCGTAATCTCCTCCCCTCTTTCCCGTTCTCGATCCGAATTTCTCATTGGAAACCCTACAGTTTGATCGGTTTTTCGATCTTTTTGCGGTTCTTTGTTTTCCAGGTCGGAGGCCTCGGCTGGGGGATGCGAATTCCGAGATGAAGATCAAGCGGAGAAGGGCGCTCGAAGTGGTTGGTTCTCGAAACCCTCTGTATCAGTCTCATTTGGTTTGTTTTGCTTTGGGTTTTGCGATTCTTGATGCGATTTCTTGGTCTGGTTTCTTTTTTCTGGGGGATTTTCCCTTTCTTTAATCGGGGACGGAATTGAGGTTGTTTATGTTGTTTTCTGAAAATGTGGAATTTTATTGATTCTTTATAGGGTTTGGATAGTATTGAGATGATTCTGTCAGTTTGGTGAAAATTGTGATGTTTGGGGGTGTGTTCCTATCCAATTTTCTGTAAGATGTTGAATGTATTCAAAGCTTAAATTGTTTTTCCCTTTTTTTTTCTTCAATCTGCTGATGCTTGTAGTTTCTAGAAACCAAAAGGGCATTCGATGGGAGAATGCATACATCCTTGGTCATAATTCCTATATGCTAGGTTATGCTAATTTTCTGTTTTAGGACGTGTCTGCTTCAAGTTAATTATTTTTGCTACGCTATCACCTGATTTTTTGAACGAAGTTTTTCCTTGAATCACTGGCATGACCTTGTTATCTTCATAATCTTGGTTTGTCCATTTGATTCAAAACCTGGTTGTCCAATGTTCAGTTGAACTGACTATTTCTTTTCGCTCCAAATGAGAAAAGTTTTGGTACAATGGTCTTCTTTGTTTAGTGGTATGGAGAATTAATAGTGTTTGAGGTCATTGAATTATTACATTTTACAGAGTTGGGGTTTTTTTTGTTTTTGGATATTATTTTCTTCTTTGCAATGGTCCAAATTTTTTGAATGGAAAAGAGGTTTCATTTTTCAGTTAGTTCCTAGTTTATTAAGAATTTCCCATTTTCACTTAATTTTCCTAGCAGCATGATGTTGTGTTACCAAGCAAAAGTAATGAATTATGTGAGGGGCTGGGTTACAGATGGGACTAACTAGAAGTTGGATCATTGGTATGAAGGAAAATATTTAACAGGAAAGTTAAGTAGAAAGTACTTGCCAAAAGAAAGAGATGAGAAGAAAGATGTGCATCAACTAGCATTCAGTTTCTCTGATTTGAGCCAGAGCATGCAGAAAAATGAACGGCCACTGCTCAAAGCCTTCTCTGACCTAGATTTTTAAAATAAGTTTGGTCTAGCCTCATAGCCTAGGTGTATTTGGTAATGGGTTAAGGTTAAGGCTAGTAAACGACTTTTGCAGAGTAGTATTTTTTTTTATCAAAATTGGCTCTATAATAATTTGGAGTCCAAAAAGCTGATTAATTTTGTATAATAATTTAATTTAATAGTAGTGTAAAATAATTAATATTAATTTTTTTAGTTTAAAAAAAGGCTGGGCTATCTTTTTCTTAGTCCATTACCAAACGAGGACCAAATGAATCTGGATCATTCTAATGGCTGGTTTTCTATATGTTCAGTCTTATTTGGAGGGGTTAACACTTTTTTTAATGCAAATGCAGATATTTCAGTAGGCAACTGATGTGGCTGGTTTGGCATATCTCCAGCCTTATTTGGGGGGTTAACAAATTCTTTAATGTGAATGCAGATATTTCAAAAGGTAGCCAATGATACAATTGTCTGTAGGATATACCTCCCCATAGCGGCAGAAAACCTACAGATCTATATGTTGAATGTTGATTGTTCTGCAATGTTGACGAGGTACTGTATTGGTAAAAAGGAATAACTAGGGCATGGAGAAATGTCACACAATCCCAATTAGATCAGCATGAAATGCTACATCCGCAGCTGTTGGGCTGCATGTATCCTGTGTGTTATAAATTGCCAAGCTCTTCTATCATAATTAAATATTGCATAGTGATGCTGACAGTCACTTTTTTGTTCGAATATATTCTAATATCTATTTTTGACATGTTTTCTCTTTGGATGAGACATTATTTTTAACAACTTCCATTTTCAGTTTTGCTTTTCTTGTGCACTATATGGATCTTTCTGGTTAAGCTGGCAACTAAGTAGATTCATCTTGAGCTACAATTTTTTTTTCTTTTGCATTTCCTTGTTTTGTCATGACAGTTATTTCTTTTTCCTGATCAGCCTCCAAAAGTCAACTCTTTCATTAATAGTGTCGTTACCACTGCTCTTGAGAATATTGAAGAACCTCTAAAGGGTTTTGTCTGGGACTTTGATAAGGTATATTTTAATCTTCACTTCTGTGTCCTCTGTTTAAATGCTTACTGACTATCTCTCAATTTTAACCTGATTATGTGCAGGGAGATTTTCATCATTGGTTTGAGCTCTTTAACTATTTTGATTCATTCTTTGATAAGTACATAAAATCACGAAAAGATTTGCAACTTGAGGGCAAGTTTTTGGATGATCCACCATTCCCTAGGGAAGCAGTTCTTCAGATACTTCGAGTTACGAGGATTATTTTGGAGAATTGCACAAACAAACATTTTCCCAGTTCTTTTGAGGTGCAGAATGATTTCTAACCATTGAATTTTCTTTTGTATTTTGCCTATACAATGTCACAATGGAAGTCTTTATAATCTTAAATTAGTGCCACCTGCTGAAGACTGGTTTCTCCTATTGTTGTGGATGATGGAACTATATATGTTGCTATTCATTACTATTTTTGTAGTTCTAGAAGTTTTGCATAACCTGTTCTAGTATGATGACTATAAGTTTTCATGTTCTTCAATAATCTTCTCATCTACTTCTCAACTGTTGGCAAAGCCCTTGGTTTTGTGTTATATCTCATCGCCTTCTAATGGCTCTCATTTGCATGATTTTACTCTTATACTTGTCTTTTAATAAATGTAGCAGCATTTACTATCCCTTCTTGCTTCAACTGATGCGGATGTAGTTGAGGCAAGCCTTCAGACTCTGACTGCATTTCTGAAGAAAGCTGTTGGAAAATGTTGCATACGTGATGCTTCTCTTACTTCAAAGCTATTTACCTTTTCACAAGGATGGGGAAGCAAGGAAGAGGGTCTTGGATTGGTTGCATGCTCTGTTGAAAATGGATTGGATCCAGTTGCTGCTGAGATTGGTTCTACGCTCCATTTTGAGTTTTATGAAGTTAGTGATGCAGCACAGAAGTGCAATGATGCAGATGAAATGAGTCAGGGATTGCGAGTCATTCATATGCCAAAAATCAATTTACATAGAGAGCATGATCTTGAACTCTTGCAAATGTTAGTGGAGGAGTACAAAGTACCTCCAAATTTACGTTTCTCTCTGTTGACAAGATTACGGCTTGCAAAGGCTTTTAACTCTTTACCTGCTCGGCGGCAATACGTTCGTATCCGGTTATATGCCTTCATGGTACTTGTTCAAGCAGGTAATGATGCTGATGACTTGGCATCATTTTTTATCAATGAACCTGAGTTTATCAATGACCTGGTAGCATTACTTAGCTATGAAGATTCCGTACCTGAAGAAATCCGGGTTTTAGGCATTCTTTCATTGGTTGCTCTTTGTCAAGATAGGTCTCAGCAACCATTAGTTTTGAATGCCATAACATCTGGTAGTCAACGCAGCATTCTTCCTAGTCTTATGCAGAAGGCAGTAGATTCTATTATTAGTGGTTCTACAAAATGGTCTATTGTTTTTGCTGAAGTACTTCTTTCTCTTGTCTCTGGTCTGGTGTCTTCTACCCCTGGTTCATTAGCTCTGCGTGAAGTTGGTTTTATACCTACAATTTTGCCGCTCCTTAAAGATACAAACCCCCAACATTTGCATCTGGTTAGTACAGCAGTGCATGTCTTGGAGGGCTTCTTGGATTTTAATAACAATCCTGCTGCTGCATCATTTAGAGATCTGGGTGGTCTTGATGATACTATTGCTAGGCTGAAGGTTGAAATATCCTATGCTGATAAGTGTATGAAGAAAAATGAAGACTGCCAGCAAAGTTGCAAAGGGAAGGATATTCTTGGCAGTTCATCCGGAATGGACACACAGCCTCTCTATTCTGAATCTTTGGTTGGTTATCATCGAAAATTACTTGTTAAAGCATTGCTTCGTACAATTTCACTTGCCATCTATGTGCCAGGAACTACTGCTCGCATTGATGGTTCTGAAGAGACTTTGTTGCCCACCTGCCTAAGCATCATTTTCAGACGAGCAAAAGATTTTGGTGGTGGGGTATTTTCACTTGCTGCAAATGTGATGGTTGACCTAATACACAAAGATCCTACTTGTTTTCCTGTACTGGATGGGGCTGATCTTCCACGTGCTTTTCTTGATGCTATCATGAATGGTGTCCTCTGTTCTGCTGAAGCTGTAAAATGCATAGCACCATGCTTGGATGCCTTATGCCTCAACAATAGTGGTCTCCAACTAGTGAAAGATCGTTGCGTGCTGATGTGCTTTGTGAAAATATTGACATGCAGGAGTTACTTAAGAGCCCTCAGTGGGGATACACTAGTGACATTATCAAATGGATTGGATGAACTGTTTCGTCATGCTGCTTCACTCCGTGGTCCTGGAATTGATATGCTTATTGAAATTTTGAATACAATATCAGTGATTGGATCTGGATCTGAATCTATTGCTTCTGTTGATTCTCTTAGCTCTTCTGTACCTGCCCCAATGGAAAGTGACAAAGAAGAGAGGAAGTCTGCTGCATCTGGTGAACAAGAGTTTCAAAAGATGGAAAGCACTGGTCAGATGAGTGGAACATCTTCTGATGCTGTGCAAGTGAGTGTTGAGTCATTTCTTCCTGAGTGCATAAACAATGTTGCCCGCCTTCTTGGAACGATTCTTCAGAATGCTGATATGTGCCGTTTATTCATTGAAAAAAAAGGTGTTGAAGCGGTTCTTAAACTATTTACACTGCCACTGATGCCTGTTTCTGTGTCAATTGGCCAGAGCATTTCTTTTGCTTTTAAAGCATTTTCTAATCAGCATTCTGCTGCTTTAGCGAGGTCACTTTGCTCATTTACCAGGGAGCATCTTAAGTTGACTAATGAATTGTTGTCTTCAATTTGTGGAACCAAGCTCTGTGAGGTGGAAACTGCAAAGCAATCTGAAATTATTAAATCTCTTTATTGTCTAGAAGGGTTGTTGTCTCTATCTAACTTTCTTCTGAAGGGAACAACAAATATGGTCTCAGAAATTGGATCTTCAGATGCCGATATCTTAAAAGATCTTGGGATAGTTTATGAAGAGATACTTTGGCAGATTTCTTTAGCAAGTGATACCAAGATTGATCAAAAGAGGGATAATGCTCAAGACGCTGGAGTAGGAGATTCAGCAAGTAATATTACAGGAAGTGAGTTTGATGATGATGGAAGTATTGCTCCCATAGTAAGGTATATGAATCCGGTGTCAGTAAGAAACACTTCATCTCATTGGAGAGCTGAACAAGATTTTGTATCTATTGTGCGGTCAGCTGAAAGAATGTTCCGCCATGGTCGACATGGGTTGTCAAGAACACGTGGTAGCCGGATCAGCAGGCAACTTGATCTGTCATGCATGGATTCAGATGGTTCAATTAACACAGTTGACAGTTCTCTGATTCAAGATAGCAAAAAGAAAAGTCCAGATGTTCTTATTCTAGAACTTCTTACCTCGCTTTGTCTTGCCATGCGCTCTTTCTTTGCAGCTGTTCTAAAAGGAACAACTCGCCGTAGGGTTGAGCCTACTACTCTGACTCCACTGTCTAAGGGCCTTATGAATGCTCTTGCAAAACTCTTCCATGATGCTCTTAGTTACTCGGGGCATTATTCTGTTGGGCAAATGCCAATGTCTGTCAAGTGTCAATATCTTGGGAAGGTTGTAGCTGACATGGCTGCACTTACCTTTGACAACAGACGCCGTACATGCAATGCTGCATTGGTGAATAGTTTCTATGTGAACGAAACATTCAAACAGCTTCTAACTACATATGAAGCTACAAGCCAGTTACTTTGGGATCTTCCCTGCTCGCCGCCAACTTCTGGGTCTGATCAAGGGAAAGCCATTGATGAGAACACGCTTTGTCACAGTTCATGGCTAGTGGACACATTGCAGTGCTATTGCCGATTGCTGGAATATTTTGTCAACTCGTCGTTGCTGTTATCGCCAGCATCTCCCTCCCAGGCTCAGCTTCTTGTTCAGCCTGCTGCTACTGGATTGTCTATTGGACTATTTTCTGTTCCCAAGGAGCCTGAAATGTTTGTCCGTATGTTGCAGTCACAAGTTCTAAATGTGATACTTCCTGTATGGAAGCACCCTAGATTTCCTAAATGTAGTCCTGCTCTCATTACTTCTGTGGTATCTATTGTTACTTATATATATTCTGGGGTAGGAGATCTGAAGCGTGTTCGGAGTGGTATTAGTGGAAGCACAGGGCAACATCCTATTGGTCCTCCACTTGATGAATCTACGATTGCTACCATAGTTGAAATGGGTTTTACTAGGGCTCAAGCTGAGGAAGCTTTGAGAAGTGTGGGGACAAATAGTGTGGAGATGGCTACTGACTGGTTGGTTAACCATCCTGAGGAGCTTGTGCAAGAGGATGTGCAGCTTGCTCAGGCACTTGCTTTGTCCTTGGGAAATTCTTCAGAAACGTTAAAGGATGATGGCAGTGACAAGGCAAAAATTGATTTCATGGAAGAACAGGGTGTTGAACCACCTCCTATAGATGATATTCTTGATGCATCTATGAAGCTATTTCAGTGTAGTGATTCAGTGGCATTTCCTCTTACAGATCTGCTAGCAACACTTTGCAACCGGAACAAAGGAGAGGATCGTCCTAGGGTGGCAATGTATCTGATACAGCAGTTAAAGCTTTGTCCATCAGATTTCTCCAAGGACATAGGTGCTTTATGTTCGATCTCACATATATTGGCATTACTCCTTAGTGAAGACAGCAGCACTCGAGAGATAGCTGCTGAGAATGGTGTTATCTCTTCTGTACTGGATATCTTGGGAAACTTGAGAGTGACAGATGAGTCAAGAAACGAGGTTTCGGTTACAAAATCCATCAGTGCTCTGTTGCTTATACTTGATAATATGATGCAGCCCACACTGAAGTTCTATTCGGAATCTGCTGAAGGCTCATCTGCATCTGTGCCTGTTCCATCTAGTGTGGACATCTCCTTAGAGATCCCAGCTTCTGTGGCTGAGAAGAAGTCGCCATCTGATGAAAACTCTAAGGCATTGGGAAATGCATTTGAGAAGATTTTAGGGAAGTCTACTGGTTATTTGACATTTGCAGAGAGTCAGAGGGCATTGAGCATTGCATGTGAACTTATAAAGCAGCATGTACCGGCATTAGTTATGCAGGCTGTTTTACAGCTATGTGCTCGATTAACTAAAACACATGCTATAGCATTGCAGTATCTTGAAGCTGGAGGTTTATCTGCTCTTTTTGGCCTTCCTCAAAGTTGTATCTTTCCTGGATTTGATAGTGTGGCATCTGCCATCATCCGCCACCTGCTTGAAGATCCTCAAACCTTGCAGACAGCTATGGAGTTGGAGATAAGACAGAGCATTGCTGGTAACCTTAGCAGGCATGCTGGTCGCCTTTCCCCAAGGTTATTCTTGACATCCATGGCACCTGTAATATCCAGAGACCCTGCAGTTTTCATGAAAGCTGCTGCTGCAGTTTGTCAGTTAGAATCTTCAGGTGGGAGGACAAATATAGTTTTGTTGAAGGAGAAAGAAAAGGATCGGGATAAAGCAAAAACTTTAGGCGGTGAAAACGGGGTTTCCCCATCAGAACCTGTTCGATTGCCTGAAAATAAGCCATCAGATGCATCAGGCAAATGCTCTAGAGGTCATAAGAAGGTTCCTGCAAGTCTTTATCAGGTGATTGATCAACTCTTAGAAATTATTATGGGCTATCCACCACATGCAGAACTTGATGAGTTCGTTAATTCTTCAACTCCTATGGAAATAGATGAAACTGTTGCAAAGGAAAAGGGTAAATCAGTAGTTGATGAGACAAAGAAGGTTGATTCTGAAACCATTTCTGAAAGATCTGCATCACTGGCAAAGGTGGCCTTTGTTCTCAAGTTGATGAGTGATATACTTCTCATGTATGTGCATGCAGTTGGAGTGGTGCTTAGAAGGGACCTGGAGACATCTCAAATGCGTGGATCTGGTCAGCTGGGAGGTGCTGGACATGGTGGGATTATTTATCATGTTTTACATCAATTGCTGCCATTATCTTCCAAGAAAGCTAGTGCAAATTCAGAGGAGTGGAAGGCTAAGCTTTCTGAGAGAGCTTCATGGTTTTTGGTGATCTTATGTGGTCGATCCACTGAGGGTCGGAGACGAGTTATCACTGAAATTGTGAAAGCATTTACATCTTTCTCAAATTCGTATTGCAATTCTTCTAAAGGAACTTTGTTACCTGACAAAAAGGTCCTTGCTTTTGCTGAATTGGCAAATGCTATTTTGTCAAAAAGTTCTACTTCCCATGGCTTACCTGGTCCTGGGTGTTCTCCTGACATTGCTAAAGCAATGATAGATGGAGGAATGGTGCAGTCACTTACCAGTATTCTTCGAGCAATTGATTTGGATCACCCTGTTGCTCCAAAAGTTGTAAACCTGATAATAAAAGCACTGGAGAGTCTGACAAAGGCTGCCAATACTAGTGATCAAATGCTGAAGTTGGATGGACTCAGTAAGAGAAGGTCTGCGGCTGCACATGCAAGAACAGATGATCATTCCAGTGCTCAAGATGCAACTGCTGATAATGATCAAACTACAAACTATCAGCATGAAACTTCTGGTGCAATCCAAGCCGAAGATCAACTAGCTCATGAATCTTCCCAAAATGATAGGGATCTCAATTCAGATCCAAATCAACCTGCAGATCAGGATACTGGAGTTGAGAGGGAGGATAGTGCCGCTGCTAATCCTGCAATGGAAAATGGAGTTGAGTTTACGCGAGAGATGGATGCAGGTGGTGTCCTACCCAATACAAATGAGGTTGGAATGGCTTTTCGGGTTGAGCATCGGACTGATGATGATATGGGTGATGAAGATGATGAGGATATGGGTGAGGATGGTGAGGATGATGATGAAGATGATGACGAGGATGACGAAGACGAAGAGGATATTGCTGAAGAAGGAGCTGCTGTGATGTCTCTGGCTGATACTGATGTGGAGGACCGTGATGACCATGGGCTGGATGATGAATACAATGATGACATGGTGGACGACGAGGATGATGATTTTCCTGAGAATCGTGTTATAGAAGTAAGGTGGAGGGAAGGCTTAGGTGGTTTGGATAACCTGCGTGTCCTAAGGACTTCTGCAGATGTAAGTGGTTTCATTGACATTGCTGCAGATACATTTCAAGGAGTAAATGCAGAGGATGACATGTTCCATTTTCGCCGGCCATTGAATATAGAGCGCCGTCGTCAAAGTGGAAACAGAACTTCACTTGATCGATCAGGACTTGATGGGATTGCTTTCCAACACCCACTGCTGCAAAGACCATCACAATCCAGGGATCCAAGTGGTTCAATATGGGCATCTTCAGGAACCTCGTCTAGAGACTCAGAAGCTCTTCCTTTCAGTGGCTTTGATATACCACAACTTTACATGTTTGATGCTGCCCTTTCATCTGACCATACTGCTGCAGCTATTTTTGGTGATCGTTTGATGGGAGCTGCAGCGCCACCATTGATTGATTTCTCAGTAGGCATGGACTCTTTGCATGTTAGGGGCAGAAGGGGATCTGGTGATAGTCGGTGGACTGATGATGGACAGCCTCAAGCTGGCAGCCAAGCTGCTGCAATTGCACAAGCAGTAGAGGAACAATTTGTGTCTCAATTGCGTGGTGTGATGCCAATTAATAACTCTCCAGCTCAAAGACGACCTGAGCATTATTCGGGACAATCTAATCAACAGTCTCCACTGTTAAACTCCAGTAGCCAAGCACCTGTAGCAGTGGATAGTCAATCTGCACCTGTAGCAGTGGATAGTCAATCTCCTCAACTAAGTCAAGGCCAGCACCAAGAAGTAGCCACCACTTCTATACATCTAACTGAAAATTTAGTCGAAGGAGATTTGCATTTTCCTAATCCACCACATGGAACAGATGAACAAGCTGCTAGAACTGAGCAGAGTCAAGTGGCATCAGATTCTATCCAAGAACCTCCTAATGATTTGAATGTTGCTCCTGATGTTGGTCAGTGCCATGATGGTGAAGAACCTTGTCTTTCTAATGGTGTACAATTAGATACTATTTCTGACATGGATGTGGCATCTGTGGATCTAAACCATGTGGTTCCACCAATGCAAGATGGTCACAGGCTGCCTGTTAATCATGATGGGCATGCAGGTTTAGAAAGCTTTTCTAGTTTCCATCCTCTCATAGATTCAGGTTCAGCTATGCCAGTCTTGAGTGATGGTCATGCTTCTTCTGAACATGTCAATACTGATGTTGATATGCATGCTGCGGACACTGTCAATAATCAATTCGGGACTTCAATACCTGCTTCTAATGAAGAGCAGTCATCTGCGATGCAAAGTATAGGTGTTCCTCAGGAAGCTAGCCAGGCTAATCGGTCCAATAACAATGAGGCTTCTAGTACAAATGCGATTGATCCAACCTTTTTAGAGGCGCTGCCTGAGGATCTGCGTGCAGAAGTACTAGCTTCTCAACAAGCTTCCAGACGAACACAACCTGTTCAAGTTTCAAGTTATACCCCGCCCCCAACTGAGGAGATTGACCCTGAATTTTTAGCTGCTCTTCCTCCCGATATCCAAGCTGAAGTTTTGGCTCAGCAACGAACACAAAGGATCTTACAGTCACAGCAAGCTGAAGGCCAACCTGTGGAGATGGATAGTGCTTCCATTATTGCTACTTTCCCTCCAGAACTGCGTGAAGAGGTATATATCCTGCTTCCATTATTAATTCCTGCAGAATCTTTTATCAACTCTGCTCTTCCATCTTTTACAGGTTCTCTTGACTTCTTCTGAAGCTGTCTTGTCAGCATTGCCATCAGCTTTGCTTGCAGAAGCACAGCTGCTTAGGGATAGAGCAGCAAGCCACTATCATGCTCATAGCAGTCTTTTTGGAGGGAGCCATAGACTTGGTGGGAGAAGGCTTGCTGTTGATAGGCAGGCAGTGATGGATAGAGGTGTAGGCGTTACATTTGGTCGAAGGACAATTTCTGTGGTTCCAAACTTAAATGTTAAGGAAATGGAAGGAACACCACTTTTGGATCGGGATGCATTGAAAGCATTGATTCGTCTCTTAAGATTAGCTAAGGTAACTGTTTATGTCACTAATGATGCTGTGATTGCTTAAGCTTTAGTTCAAAGTTGATATCTTTTCACCTTTTTTGTGTTTTTTTGTTAGCCGCTCGGAAAGGGTCTTCTCCAACGACTTCTGTTGAACCTCTGTACACATAGCACTACACGAACTATTTTGGTTGGCCTTTTGATTGATATGATTAGACCTGAAGCAGATGCCTCCGGTGGTTCGTCAACAGAAACATTACAAAGGCTTTATGGTTGTCAGTGGAATGTTGTTTATGGTCGTCCCCAATCCTCCAATGGTATTTCTTTTGCTTTTCTATTTTTCACTGCCACTTTCTGTTTCCCTGGCATTCTTTCTATTTAGTATATTGACAATGTCACCTGTTGCCTTTGCAAGGCCTTCCGCCACTTGTTTCACGCCGTGTACTTGAAGTTCTAAATTATCTTGCTACGAATCATTCCTTGGTTGCGGACATACTTTTATACTTGGATTCATCATTGGCTTCTGAGGCTCCTAATATTTCCCACCTGGAGACAAAAAAGGAGAAAGGTAAAGAGAGAATTTTGGGGACGATGGACTCATTGGCATTATTAGAGACTTCTATCAAGGGTGATAGTCCTCTAATACTATTCCTCAAGCTTCTCAAGCAACCATTATTTTTGCGTAGCAACCCGCATCTTGAGCAGGTAGTCCCATTTTTTCATTAGACATTTAAATGTAAAAATACTCTTCTCAAATTTGTTACTCATGCATGCGGCCCTTATTTTGTATTCTAGGTCATGAATTTGGTGCAAACAGTGGTTAACAATGCAATTTCAAAAGTTGATTGCCAGCCCCAAACTGTCCAAGCTCCTGGTAATTCCGAGGCTCCACCAGCAAATGAGGCTCCTTGTGATACTGAACGTATTTCCTCTAATTTGGAGCAGCAAAAAGATGAGGCAATGGATGGAAGACCCAGTGCTGACACGCCAACTATTGGTGTAAAGGAAACTCTTAAACCATCTGATATCCTTTTAAAGCTTCCTGAGGCTGATTTACGAAACTTATGTGGTATTCTGGCTCATGAAGGGTGAGTCTTTCTATTTTTTATAAATTTATAGTCTAGCACAGAGAGACTAATACAGTGATGTTTTTGTCCCTGAAATTACTGCAAACTTGCAATTCCTTTAATGGAAAAGAAAACAGAAAATGGTAAAATCTGCAACCTACAAATTCATTGTAGATTCCTACAATTTGTAGCTGACTTTCGCCATCTTCACTTGTCATCTGGGTTCTTTACCAGGAATTTTAGCATGTCAGCTTTTACTAATTTAAGCATACACATTGGTTTCTGCATTTGTACTACCCATGGGTGTCTTTGCAATAGGATAGATTTGTAGCAGGGTACTGATACTATATTCTGCTTTGGATGATTACCTGAATTTTAACTAAGTTGGTCCTGGTTTGTGCCAATTTCCCTATTGCCCATATATCTAGTTCATTTGTATTGTCACCTGTTTCCAAACATGCACTATTTGTTTATTGCTTGTTCAGTCTGATAACTTCAATTTATAAATGGGTCAGACTTTCAGATATAGTCTATTCGCTTGCTGCTGATGTCGTGAAGAAGTTGGCCTTTGTTGCTGCTTGTCATCGGAAATTCTTTGCTTTTGAGCTGGCGAGTTTAGCTCATAGCTTGAGTTCTTCTGCTGTGAATGAGCTTGTGACTCTTAGGAGCACTCAGATGCTGGGATTAAGTGCAGGTTCAATGACAGGGACTGCAATCTTGCGTGTTTTACAAGCACTCAGCACGCTGACTTCAGTTTCTGATCTGAACAGCAGTGAGGACATTATAGATGAACATGATGGGCTGCCTGTATTGTCTAATCTTAATTTGGCACTTGAACCATTGTGGCAAGAACTGAGTGACTGCATAAGCACAACTGAGGCAAAACTTGAGAAGTCCTTTACATTCTCTGCCCCTTCACTACTGCCAGATGCTGGAGACTTCGTCAGTGGAACTCCCTCCCTGTCCCCACCACTCCCTCCTGACACCCAGCGGTTGCTACCATTTATAGAAGCTTTCTTTGTTTTATGTGAGAAGTCACAGGCATCCCAGACAAGCATGCTGACAGAAAATATTGTGACTGCAAGAGAAGTCAAAGAAACAGGCAATAGCTCATCTTCACCATCGATCAAGAGCAATGGAGCTGGAAACATGACATTCGCAAGGGTTGCTGAGAAGCACCGGCGTCTTCTTAACATATTCATTAGAATGAATCCAAGTTTGTTAGAGAAGTCATTTTCTATTATGTTAAAAGTGCCAAGGTTGATTGATTTTGATAATAAGAGAGCATATTTTCGTTCAAGAATCAGGCAACAACATGATCATCACCATTCTGCTCCACTAAGGATAAGTGTGCGTCGCGCATATGTTTTGGAGGATTCCTACAATCAATTGCGGATGCGATCTACTCAGGACCTGAAGGGGCGATTGACTGTACAGTTTCAAGGAGAAGAGGGAATTGATGCTGGGGGACTCACAAGGGAGTGGTACCAACTGCTTTCAAGGGTCATTTTTGACAAAGGCACTTTGCTTTTCACCACTGTTGGAAACAATGCTACTTTCCAGCCTAACCCCAACTCTGTTTACCAAACAGAGCATCTCTCATATTTCAAATTTGTGGGCCGTGTGGTAATTGCCTCGGTCTTTCCCTTTTGGACAAGATCCTTTTTGTATGATTGTTCCATCTTGGATTTTGTTTTGTATCTGATAAAAATTCACTTCAGGTTGCTAAGGCACTGTTTGATGGTCAACTTCTAGATGTTTATTTCACACGCTCTTTCTACAAGCACATTCTTGGTGTTAAAGTAACGTATCACGACATAGAGGCTGTTGATCCTGACTATTACAAAAATCTGAAGTGGATGCTTGAGGTAAGTGCCTAGCTTAAGATTTATGAATTTGAATATGAAGAAGTATGTTGATAGTTGCTTTTTTTTTTCAGAATGATGTGAGTGACATCCCTGACTTGACATTTAGCATGGATGCTGATGAGGAAAAACATATCCTTTATGAAAAAACAGAGGTAAATTCTTCAACTTCTAATGTTTCTTAAGTTACACTGCCATCACAATTATTGAACTTTGTTGACTATTTACTATTCTGATTACTTGTTTCTAATTATTTGTACCTTGAATGTATTTGATGAAGGTTACTGATTTTGAGCTTAAACCTGGGGGAAGGAATATCAGAGTAACTGAAGAAACAAAGCACGAGTATGTGGACCTTGTTGCTGCACATATACTGACAACAGCTATTCGACCACAAATTAATTCCTTCCTTGAAGGATTCAGTGAATTAGTTCCCAGGGATCTGATTTCAATATTCAATGACAAGGAGCTTGAGCTTTTAATTAGCGGGCTTCCAGAAATTGATCGTGAGTTTATTGGGCCCATCCTTTCTCATTAATTTTCTTATAGTGTAATTTTTGACTTCTCCCTTGTGCAGTTGAGGATCTCAAAGCTAATACGGAGTATACTGGTTATACTGCTGCATCCAATATTATTCAATGGTTCTGGGAGGTTGTGAGAGCATTCAACAAGGAGGACATGGCAAGATTGCTACAATTTGTGACTGGAACATCTAAGGTAACATGATGATATTTTTTGAACCCTTGATATCCACAGGCTACTCAACAGATAAATCAAATCATAAAAACAAGTGCCTTCAGATTTGTTTTGCATCCAAATCATACTCTGTATCTAATGTTAATGAAAACCCTTGTATTCTTCTGTGTTACTTTTCCACTTGTTGATTTTTTACCCTTTAGTTGCTTGATTGTCTTTTCTGTCTCCCCTGTTTTGATCTTATTTATACATCGATGAACTATGCCTGCATTTTGGTAACTTCACTGCTTTTGACATTCCTTTGGCTCCCATGATCATCCCCCGATTTAGTTCAAACATTATTGATTATATTGTATCTATGAGTGGCATTGCCTAGCCTTTAGCCATCCTCTCTGATTGATGGTCTCCTTTTACTAATCCTCAATTGCTGAATACAAGCTTATCTGAAACAGTGTAAACTATTTGACTTTGTAGTTATGTACCACCATCTTTAATGACATATTTCTGATCATAAGCTAATTCAATTAATTCAAGTTTCATTTTACTTTAGGAGACATTTGGTGCTTAATGTGCCTTTGACTTTGTTTATGTTTCACATTATCTGGCCATTCGGAAGCTGAAGCGATTTTTACTAATGATCAGTAGTTCACATCTCAACATCTTTTAGCAATGTGAGATTTTGGACATGTAGGCAATACCCTGTGAATGGTACTCTTATCATATTAATTTCATTGTTTGTGACCTAATTAAGCAATTTTCATGACTGTTTCCAGGTTCCTCTGGAGGGTTTCAAAGCATTGCAGGGTATTTCTGGTCCCCAACGTTTTCAGATCCACAAGGCATATGGTGCCCCTGAGAGGCTACCATCTGCTCACACCTGGTAAGTTCATCAACCAAGGGCTGATATGAGTATGGTAGTTGTTGGAATTTTGACAAGTAGAGCAGTTTTCTGGATGATATCTGTGTTCACATTGGATTTTACTTGTATCCAGCTTCAACCAGCTAGACTTGCCTGAGTATTCATCGAAGGAGCAGTTGGAAGAGCGATTGCTTCTTGCCATTCATGAAGCTAGCGAAGGTTTTGGGTTTGGTTGATCCACCTCAGCTTCTCCAATGCTCATTCACAGAGTTGGCTTTTTTAATTGCCATGTACAGGTTAGCTTTGTCTCTCTCCACCTACTTCTGAAAACATTCTCTGCTGCTATGCTGCCATTTTTTGATTGAAGAATTTTTTGCAAACAACTGAATTGCCAAATGGTTTGGTCCTAAATATAACTTGAGGATGAAATTCATGACACCCAGTACACAATATGCTAGTGGGTTTTATGCTTTTTTACTATTATAGATTATGAAATAATAGGAAACAACCAATAAACTACTCATTTTTGTTATTTTCTCTATATTTTGTCGTTCAAACTAATCACTTCTCTCCAAGTAGTGCATTGCTTACCCTGAACTTGCTGTATTATAGATTCCTTTGGCAGTTAATCCCCAGATCTTGACAACAATGGCACAAAAGCAAAGCTCCGAGGGGGCAGAAACTAGACAAACCGGAGCCTATATTGAGAGCGCCTGGCCAGCAGCATTTGAAAAATAAGATGGATGATTAGCATATCTGGGGTTATTTTTCATCCGATGATGTTAACAGGGGCTTGCCTGGGATGTCTCTTCTGTTAGACTCCAATAGAAGTGATAGAATATCCATGAAAGAACACTATTCTTCCCTCTTATATTATATGTATGTAAAATTCCTTTTTTTAAAATTTCTATATTTAATTCATTAGCCTGTATATACTCATGTGCTAGAATGTCATGGATTCAGTAGTTGTTGGCTTATTATATATGAGGCTTTCTTAGGAAATTATTTGTTTATGGCATGGTTCGGCGTTTCGGCCGAAACCGAAACGTTTCGGTTTCGGCCGAACCCGTGCCGAAACGATATTAATCGTTTCGGTTAGGATTTACTGTTCATTACTGTTCATATTCGCGGCCGAACGCAGCGGGAGCGGGAGCTTGCCGGGCTCGAGCGCGTGGGCGGGAGCTCGCCGGGCTCACGCTCGCGGGAGGGAGCTCTCCGGGCTTGGGCGGGCGGGGCGGGAGCTTGCCGGGCTCGCGCGCGGGCGGGAGCTCGCCGGGCGCCGGCTCGCCGGGATCGCGCGGGGGGGAGAGCTTAGGCGGCTGGGGGGAGAGCTCGCGCGAGCTCTTCGGGCGGGCAGCTCGCCGGGGGGCGGGTGGGGGGAAGCTTCGGGCGGGCAGGCGGCCGGGCGAGAGCTCGCCGAGCTCGCGCGGGCGCCGCCGGGGGGGGGTGCTGCGGCGGCTTGGCGTGAGCTCCGGGCGGACAGGCTGGCGGGTGGGAGCTCGGCGAGCTCGCGCAGGTTGGGGGGTGGGGTGGTTGTGGTTGTGGGAGGAACTCGCGCCAGCTTTGTGTTCGAACCCAAAAACACTGCGCACTTACTAGTTTACTACTGTCCTATCTCGTATCCTCGCTAACTTGATTCGTACTCCCGTAGGATGAGGCTGGTCTTATACTGGGGTCAGTATTGTCGTCAATTTGATTTCGACGTCTTTATCGGTTTCTATCAGATATTATTTACGTACGTAATATTATTCACGTAATTATTCATTATTTTTAAAATTTTTTAAATATATTATAATTTTTTAATTTGAAGTTAAAAAATAATTTAAATTAAATTAAATTTTAGTCAAAATATAATTTTTATTTTAGACCTTCGATATATGGTTATACTTCAGAACCGCTGCCATGAGATCGCGTAGAGCTAATTGTTTTAATTCATATGCCCATAAATGCTCGTCCAGATCATCGAGGTACTAAATTTGTAATTTCACACCCAGATGTTCCAAACTCAACCGATGATGACTATGATGATTAGTTGTATTATTTTAGAATTTATAAATTATGTATGTGTGAAATACATTTTAGTGAAAAGTTAAATTTGCTTATGTTAATTTTTAAATTTTAATCATATTCATATCATTTCTTATATTTTTTTTTAATACACCAATATATATTAAAAGCAGACAATATCAGTGACTAACTATCAAAATTAATTTTAATTAGCTTAAATAATATTTGAAATTATTGTAAAATTAAGTATAAATTCATTCATAATTTTTCAAATTTTTTCAAATTTTTTCTAATATTTTATCGTATTTTTAATTTGAAGTCAAGGCACAGTCAAAATATAGTCAAACTCTGGTCAACGCCTAATTAATAATTTAAAAAATTCTTTCGGCCGAAACCGAAACGACCGAAACTGAAACCGAAACGGCCGAAACGGTCGAAACGTATCGGTTTCGGCCGGTCCCGAAACCGAAACCGAAATCGAAACTGAAAACCTTGGTTTATGGTGTGGCTCGCATTTGCATTTAAATAGGATTCTACGGTCTTTACTGTGAGCGCAAAGCTGCCTGAACTTGAGCTGAAGCATGAAAAATGAAGCGTTAGGCTAGAATGCTGCTTGGCCAAGGCTTGGGCTCGCCTCAACTGAGGCCAACTATATCAACGGTCTGGATTGGGTAAAAAGGTCTATGTGCTTCTAAGTATCTTGAATTTATCATTCACCACTTTAAGCTAAATCGAGGCTTTCCAATCCTCAAATAATAATAATTATAAATAATGATAATAAAAGTAAATAAAATAAATAAATTGAGGTTTTTTGAGTATGTTATTCTTTTTGCTTGTACCAGCATTTGAAATTAAGGCCTAATTTATCTATTTCCCGCATTATGGGAGTATTCATATGCAATTGAGAAAAAAAATTAATATAATGTGTAAAATCATAAATGCAAAATATTTTAGTCCCCAATTTGTTAATTTCTCAGAATTTCAGATATCTAATAATGATTTGGAGAGATTTTTTGCATTGAACTATGGGAGGTTTAAACCGTTCTAAACAGGCCCTACAGTTAAGGAGGAATATATAAACCATAAATACTGAAATACTTGAGTGGTCAAATTGCAATTTCCAAATATTTCAGGGAGTTGCATCTAAAATATCCTAAAATGGAATAACCAGAAAAATGGATTGTGATCTACTGTACAACCCTCAAAAGGACATAAAAATATACTCCTCTTGGAAACTAAAATAAAACAAAAACAATAGAGTAACACACTGAATCATCAGCCACGAAGAAGAAAAAACCCCAGAGGACAACAGAGAATAGAAAATGAATCGAATGCCCGACCTAATCTATATAATTCCTAGAGTGAAAAATCAATGTGCTACTAGCTTTGCAAGGATGCATTTCATACTTTTCTTCCCTGTTTTTTGGCAAGTAGTTGCTACATACTCTACAAACATTGATTTGGCATTTGAAAAGGCGACAGCATTCAAACATTGCTTTATGAGTTACCTTCCTGTTCATCTTGTCAAGTACTGCAACCAACACATTAGACCCTCGCATTCAATTTCTGAGATAAAACTAAGAGTCCAAATTGATATAAAACAATTATGCAAATTCTAGGTTTTTTGTTATAACGAAGATCACTATATTTGTAACAAAAAAAAAAAGCGACACGATGTGCTAAATACAAATTGATGACGGACAAACCGCAAGACCCATACATTTATAAGGTTATCGCTCACTGAAAATACTAAAATTAAAATTAAAAAAAGGATGATAATCCTGAAGGGTAAGTTGGCCATTTTCTACATCTTGGGCTAGTAGCTATAGTCTTGATCCTGAATTAGCAGATCAACAGCATGGTAAGAGGATTTCTCGAAGGTGGAGCGAAGCCCAATTCTTTTAGGGTTATATGGAATTATCCGAAGGTCAGGCCCCTGCTCCTAACTAGATCAAATAGGTGCACAAAGGGAGAGAGTTGAGTTAAACTAGAGCTCAATACCCTTTTTATTGTGACTTCTTGGAAGAATTTACTTCATCATGCCATAAGTTGCCTATTGTTAAATGGGTGCTTCTCAAAATAAAAAAAAAGAAAAAGGTCCATGCTCAGAAACTATTTCAGTAAAGAATGGCAGGGAGAAGCAGAGGGGATCTTACTTATCTGTTGCCTATTTAGCTGAGCCTCAAGCCAATGCATCGTATGACTGACGCTGTAAAGAACATTGTCTAGCATATTTATTTCTTCTAGCGAAGGCAAAAAATGCTCTGCAAAAAGAAACAAAATATGTTAGCAGAAAAATGTGAAAACAAGCTTGCTAACTCATGGCACATGATTCAAAAAAATGTGTAAAAATTTTGTCCACGTGTATGCTCATGGGTAACTACGCACCATTTGTTTCGGAATTAAAATCAAAATTAATATCAATTTTTATAAATTAATAATTTTTTTATTAAAATTAATCTTATAATAATTTAAAGTTCAAAAAATTATTTAATTTTTTTATAATAATTTAATTTAATAATTATGTAAAATAAGTAATATTAATTTTGTAAGAAAAAATAATTTTAAAAAATACTGATCTTGATCCTAATACCAAATCAAAAGATGCTTTAGGATATTAGATCTATGCCTTGCTGTTAATTTATGTAATAGTCTGAAAGATAAAATGTTGATTTATTTTATCTCAAAGTTCAAACAAGACTAGAGCACCTGTTTTTATAAGGACGTACATGTGAAATGCTTCGAGTTTAATTTGGGGAAATCCAAAAGTAGGGGTGTCAAAAGGGGCAACCGGTCAGGCACGGCCCGTGAGATTTTTTGCATGCCAAGCGCGGCCCATGTTTGGTCTGATTTTTTTAAAAATATATAAATAAATACGCATAAATTATAAAAAAATTATTAATGGATTGTAAATTGATTAAGTTTCTTGGCTTTTATTCAACAGGCTTGGATTCAAATATTGGTAAAAAAACATTTTTTAAAAAATGGAAAAAATTTTATAAATACCTAAAATCTACAAAATTAAATAAAAAAAATAATATTCTTAAAAAGCGAAAAATATTTGCAAATACAAAAAATTGAAACAATAAAAAAAAAATTATATTTAAATTTATTTATGAGCATGATACTTACTTATATTTGAGGTATCTTAACAATGAAGATTTTGTTTAAAAAAAATTGCAAATTCCTAAAAAATATGAAAAAAAAAAATAATGTTCATAAAAATCGAAAAAAATATTTAAAAATAAAAAATTGTGCATATCTAAATTAACTTATGAATATTATATTTATCTATATTGAAATGTAAAAAATTTGCATTATCGTTTAAGACTTGCAAAAAAAAAATTGCCGAGGCGAGGGGTTACATTCGATGACTCCACTCTGATGCTCAAGTCAATAAGATAATTCAACAAAAATACAAAAAATAATTTACAATACAATAATATGTTCCTGTATATTCCTAACTTATTATTATAATTTTTTAAAAATCACGCTCAATCTTCAGAATTAATATATTTCGTTTCTTCAACTTCTTAAATCTCCTCATTAATTGAACTTCCACCAAATCCTTGGATTCTTTTTTCAACATCGTACCAAATTTTCATACAAATGTATATCTCTAAAGTTTCATACGTTAATCGGATTTTCTTATCATTTAATATTCTTTTTTCTACTTTGAAACAAGATTCTAATGCAATTGTATATACTAAAACAATTAATAAATCACACGTCATGATGAAAAGTAGTGGATATTTACTTGCATATGTTTCCCATCGTGATAATATATCAAATTTTTCAGCATCATCATCAATCAAAAAGTTCACATTTTGGGTTTCATATAAAACCATTTTATTATATAAGAAAAAAGTCAAAATTGATTTTTTTTTCTCTGTAAAATACAAAACATGCAAAATTTTGATTTTTAATTATTTATGACATGTTTTGATGAAAGAAAATGAGATGAACTAGCATATTGTGTTTGATAAATATTATATTTCTTAACATATTATTTTATATCCTGTTATAGTTATAAAAAAACACATATTATCATAATACTCATCAATTAATATTTCAAAGTTTGAAGGATTAACTTGTGAATCTAATATGGTAGCAAAATAAAATACAAAATTGATAATTTTAAAATATTTTTCAAACTTCACTTTCATTAAAGGAATAACTTTTGCAAATTCAAAAAGTGATATATATTTTTTGAAAATAAAATAAATAAATAAAAATTCATTAAATACCAAATAAGTTATAAAATAATAATGATTTGAAAAATTTGTAATTGCAACATAAAAATATTTTAATAATGACATAAATAATTTACATACCATCTAAATTATATCAGTTAACATACAATCACCCATATATTGTGTACAAAAAAAGTAAGTATTTCTTTATAATCATAACAAGATTTTAACAACTTATAAGTAGTATTTCACCCATTTTCAGTATCAAGAGAAAATTTTTTGTGTGATTTTTGAAATTATCTACATAAAACTTTAAAATCTTGAGAACAAAAATGGATATATCTAATATATTTATATAATTTTTAAAATTTTTTAATTTCAAAATATATTTTTTCAAGTTTAAGTCCATATTGAATAACTAAATTAAATATATGATATGTGCAACTAATATAAAATAATGTACCATTTAATAAAATAAACAATTGATGTTTAAGTAAATTAACAATAATATTATTACTAGTATTATCTAAATGAATCCTAAATATTTTATGTTGAATATTATACTAAAAAATAATTTAAACAATAGCATTAGTAATGTTGGTTACATAATGAGGATACTCTAAAAATTTGAAACTAATAATACGTTTATATAATATTTATAAATCATCAATATAATGAGCAGTAATGCAAATATAAAAAAACACTATAATCAGCACTTCAGTAATTAGATGTGAGAACAATTCTCTGATTATTTTATTTTTTTAGCAAAAATCTTCACTGCATTGTTTCTATCAATGTTCCTGGATATATTCTAAAAGAATGGATTTAACTTTTGTAATTACTCTTTCATTTTAAAATTTCTTGCAGAAGAAAATGACTGTTTATCCCAGGTAATATATTTAATCAAAATTTTTTTTATTTTTTCTTTCGAAAATTTATGAATGCTAAGTGAAATAGAAGAAAAAATAAGTACAAAAAAAGTTGTGTTTGAATTAAATCATGTTCTCTTTTTAAATAAGATTGAATGTAGTTTAGAAAATGGCCAGTTTCATGCGTACTTGTAACATCTAGTTGATTCTTATATTTTTTATAAATAATTTTTTCATCACTTTCAACCACTATTATATCATACTGTGTCCAAATATCAGTAGTTCTTCTTCCAAAATCCGAATATTAAGATTCAGCCTAAAAAAAAAATAAAAATTGAAAGAGGAGCTTACTATTATCAAAAAAATTATGAGAAAAGAATAAAAATAAACTTGATTTCAAGTATGTCAACTTAAAAAATTGAACAACCGGAGAGGTGAAGAGTTGAAAACCGAACTGTCAAAATTTATAGTCTAAATTGGAGATTAAAGACTTGAGAGTTAAGAGAGTATAAGAGAAGAAAGAATATTATAAATTGTGTGGAGAAATGCCTAATATGAGAGGTATTTATAGAAATTTTGAGTGTGTAAAATATTCAAAATGCATTTAGAAAAGAGTTATTGAGAAAGATATTTTATAAAATCATGAAAAAACTATTTTTAACTACTTTATAATTTTTTTAAACTTCTTTTATTATTATATAAATATTTTAAAAAATATATCTAAATGGAATGTCTCCCTGCTTTTGTAGGAAGATGTTGCAAGCTTTGACAAAAGGATAGTATCCTTTGACAAGAACATAGGCCCCACCTTCCTCTCACTCCTCCCTCGTCCGGTTCTGCTTAGAGGCTTTAGATGATTTTTTTTTTACAAAAGAATTACGGGTCGGGTCATGCCAATTCATGTGTCATACTGTGTTCGGCTCAATTGTGCCACGAACTGTATCTATTCAATCGTTAGCGGGGCACCAGATACACTCCGGTATATAAATCATGTCACGCATAGCCTGAATACTGTAGATTTTCGGTCGTGCTAAGTACGGTTCATAGCATACCGTGCCGAACTGGCCTGTGAGCTAAAAACTTGTTTTGACATCCCCTATTCAGAAAAAAGGGATTCAAAAATTTCTAATTCTTAAATTTTTTTAAAATAGATATACATGTCACTTGCTTACTAGTAAAAATAGAAATATTTCAGAATGCAGCAAAAACAAGACATATCCTAACCGTCTTTAACATGGCCATATAAGTCGTGAAGAGGGTTGATGTGAACATTGAAGTCCAGTTTTTCATGAAATGGAGACTTGTTGATGAAACAAAATTGGTCAATCCCAGCTTCCTCAGCATAGAATTCAAACTTGTCACTCTTCTTATCATGGGAGTCATAAAACTTGCTTCTTACTGGAGAGGCTCGTCACCTAATAGAGTTAAAAACATGCACGAGGCGCAGCAGAAGCAGAAGAAGAAAATTAGGCACGAAATCAAAAAGAAGCTCCTTGCAAATTACATGTAGTTGGACTCGTGTCTTAAGAGTTAATGAACAACCCCCATGAAACTGAAACTCAATTTATGCATTACTTTGGGCAAAATTAAGTGAACAATCACATATGATATAAATTATTTTAGCAGTTAAAACTTTTGAGGAAAAAAAGGATATCATTTACTAGACCAATTACAAGGTAATAAATGAGTGTTAATAATTCACTTTGACACATTAAAAAAATCAAAGATCCAAAAATGTCTTTGGAAGTATTTAAAGTCTCTAAGGATCCAATAGGCGAAAACCATTGACGCAAGATATGTGGTCTTAACTAAAATTGCAACTCAAAATTGACTAAAACAACATAACGACAAAGCCTAGGTTGAGAATTTGCATACTCTACAAGCTTCAGGGTTACATGTCAAATTAACCAACAATATGACAAAAAAATATATTAAGTTCTTTTTGATGATAAATGCATAACACAAGATCAACACCTTCATTGCCATAAGACCAGGAGCTATCAGATTGAATCACCACAAATGACCCATGAACAATGTCCCATACATGTGCAACAATACTTGAAAAGCAGTCTTCACTGTCTATCACGATCATTAGTCCCACAGCTGATCTAAGAGTTGAGAGAAGGCCAAGTATGATGAAGAACACAAATTGTAGAGAAACTCTTTCCATCTGTCTAAAACATACCAAGAAAATATCAGAATTGTTGATAAACAAATAAAAGCTCTAGGGCAGTATAAGCTAACATTAAGAAGTTAATGTCAGAGTAGAATTTAAAAAACATGAAACTTTTCATGTTGATCTAAGTCAACATTCGCCATTTGAAGTTCTTAATGGCAATTACTGTAGGATATGTGGTTAACTTCAAAGGTTTGTAACATAGCATCTGTTTGATAGAAACTGAGAAACATGAATACAATACAAAAATAATATCAAAAATATTATCACAACAAGTTTCAACATTGTAATTGGGATTAAAATAGAAGTTCATAATTAGAATAAAAAATGGCAAACCATCCATAAGGACTGCAACTTATTCAGTAAATCATGACTTAATCCTGAATAATTTGTTTTAGTAGGCAAAACAATTCATATAGTGAAAAGATCCTGAATTTCTGTAACAAACGTTCAAGAATATGGCAGACTAAGCAGGAACTATACTAGACAAACAAGAAATATAAAATAAAAAAAAATTAGAAAGGGAGAGAAGATTTCTTGATTGCAAATATTCTGCAAGTCATATGCTCAAAGACTGGATAATAACTTGATAATGGGTTAAAAAACCTTATAAAGGCCACATTGAATTCTTCAAAATTCAAAGGACATTCAACCACATACATGACAATTTGGCCATGGACCCATTCGATACCAAAATTCAAAGGACAAATTCAACCACATGCATGACAATTTAAGGAATTGTGCAGAGAGAACATTTAGTATTTTCAAAAATCGATTTCAGATTTTTTGTAAGATGCAACCATATTCTTACGAAATGCAATGTATATTAGCAATGGCTTGTGTTGTAATACACAACCTCATACGTAAAATATTTGGCGATAATCAAGCATTCCATAAAGCTCAAATCAATTGTTGGGCCTAAAACTATGAAGAAGATGACTCAGATGATCCTAATATAGAGGAACATGAGAACATCTCACTGCTTGAAATGCACAGTAGAGAAACTCTTCAAAATCAGATTATCGTTGGTCTTATGGGATGCATGAGTGACTGATATACTTTTTTTGCAATATTCATTTACTATTTGTTTGATGAATTTATTGTTCAAATATGTGCATTATTTCACCATTATGTTAATTATGAGCATCTTCAAATTTATATGGATCTCATTGCAAGGAACAATGAGGTCCCAGAGAGCAGCAAATGTGGTGTTCATTGGTTGTTGTACGCAATATGAGAGGAATGTTATGTACAGGTTGTTGGATGTTCAGGAGCATATTTCAAAAAATATCGTATATGAGACGAGAGAATGATTGCTTTCTAAACACATTTCAGCACTAGCATTGGACAAACATGTGAGTCACATTCATTTTCTTCAATTAACAGGTATTCAATTCACACACGACACATATAGGATGTATGCCCCAGTGTTACTTGTTATGAACTTATGGTCCTCATTGTTTCTTGTACTTATTGTCCATACTCTTCTGCCTGTATTGATGTATGCACAATTATTATGTTTGTAGTATTTTTATGATGTATCCCTATTAGATGTCTGTTTGATTATCTGTATTATGTACTTTTACTATTCATGTCTAGAATATTTGTATTATGATCAGCATGTGTTTCGTTTTGCTTTACTATATTTTATTCAAAATTGTAATATGTCTTCTTTATTTACTATATTTATATATAATAATTATCGCTATCATTTATTTGTATATTACTTGTTCGAATTTGCTATTGAATTAAACTATTTATAATAGCTAATTATTTATCCAAACATAAAACTATTATAAGGAAAATTTTGGAAACAAAAATCACTAGTCTTCTACTAGTCAAATTAGCAAACAAATGCTAAAAAAATAATCAAACTATTTTTTTCATTAATCGGACTAAAATTTAATCTGATTAACTTAAATCATCCCAACCAAACACTCTCTAAGATTGTATTGACATATCTTTACTATTGCTTTGCCAGGGTCACTCTATTTGATGAGGTCTCCAACTAAAACCTACAGTGAATAAGTCGAATGCTTCTCAATCGCTTTAATAAAATGAGTAGAAACTCAATTTTTTGCATCTAATATATAGCATTGTAGCTGATGTTTTTAGATTTTCTTTTTACAAGCTTGTCTTCAAATTTGTGTTGTAACTATGAGTCTCAAATAAAAACTGAACAAGTTTTATAGGACAAAATTCAGTGGCAATAAGCAATATAAAAAAAATTTATTTGCCAGTTGTTTTAAGATATTATTTGGCTGTTTGAATCTTAAATGGATCATAAGAAGACATTACAATTTCCAACAAAAAATAGAACTAGAGCTATTCTAATTTCTAAAAGATATTTGACTTAAGAGGATCCAAAATCACCAATAAAACTGAAACTAAAAGTGTTGATCTCATTAGAAGTTTCCAGTAGTTTAAGGTGTATAATCAGCAAGGATGCATATGAGCACAGCTACAAGAACAACAGCAAGCATAACAAAGCAATTTCACAAGTGCAATATTCAGATTTTAGGTGGGGACAGTACTTACAGCTTTAACCCCAGCACCACGAACATACAAAATATCTTCAGGTATAAATAATCTGGATTCTCCTACCACCTAAAACAAAAAAAGGAGAAGTAAATATAAATCTTCAAATGCAGTTTGCCATTTTTCAATCTAAGGTTTCAATAATATGAATCATGATGAATTTATGTATACGATCTAATTACAATTATGCCCTTTTTGTGGATTATCTCGCCATGTTTTCCATCCAAGAGTTTCTTTGTATTTGAAATATCAACTTCAAATGTCTCTACAACAAATACAAAAGATCAGGGCATGCAATAAGATTTGTAGCGATTGGCAAGGTATATGGATAAGAAAATTTGGATTCTTCTTTAAGAAATCAAGGGAATATGGCAGAGAAAGAAGCATACCCAGGTCACAGTTATTGATACCAATGAGCTGGATCCCATCTGTAGCCAACACATGATCAATTTCCCTTTCATCATGCACCTACCATTATGAGTTCAAGAAACTAATTTAGTATAACAGGGCAATATCCTTATTATCATTAGCTTCTTGGAATGAACATATTCCATTAGATCAGCAAGCATGTCAATGCAACATGATCCATGACAATATAAGGTATAAAAAAGCATGGGAAACTCAATACACCCATAATACAGAACATCCTGCAGTAACTCAGAGCTAGATATTTTCTTTCCATGGCTCAATTTGGTTTTCCTCAACCAATTGATTGGGTACAAAATTTAGTAGAACATATCCTAATCAACGAATATTGAACTTCAAAAGTATGCCAAACATCATACAAAATCTTCAGGATAGATTTTGACAGTTTAAATATTCTACAATCACAAAAAATCAGCATATTTTAAATTATTAATAAATTGTGTTTTAGTCCTGATTTTTCATTTTAGTCACAGATATTGGCAAAGAAAAGCTAACTATGTTCAGGAACTTGATCACAAACCTCAATTAGTGCTGCCAACCCAGGCTTTCTGCAGACCACGATCATACATTTGATTCCAATATCAGTCAGTACATCAGAAATTAACAGAACTGCATCAGCACCTTCCAACCGAGCATAGTAAACTTTCCAAAAATCAATTATGAACTCTTTGCAAAAAAGTGGCACTGCAATTTTCATATTTAAGAAGAAAGATGTATATGACAGGGTAACTTTGGAAATAATATGACAGAGGCCCAGAGAGAACATGATTTTCTCACTAATATACAGAAATAATATGCAATAACTTTGGAAACATGCAATCATGAATAATATCTGGAATAAAAAAGGCTTAAGCTCAAGATCTTTGCAACCACCTTTGTTCCCCAAGTTGCCGCCATAAGAACCTGAAACCCTGTTCTTTGACTTAACGCACGAATTCCATTAAAACAATTAGCATGTGCTCATTGCCTTCATAATCAAATTTCTGGTGCAGTCCATGCTGGTTTTTTGAAAGTACGACTAAAAAGAAAAAAAAAAGAAACAAAGTTAATACCATAGAAATTGTTGATGCCTATCTTATAGACAACTATCATAACTGAAATTACAAAAGCTTACTGGATCAATATTCTCTTGTAGCATTCCTCTGCTTAGGGAAGCCTGTTTCACCTCGGCTATCAGAGCAGGCAAACCAGTATGTTGGTAAGATGACTTCAGAGCCCCTATAAAATTCCTAACAGGAGGAGCATCCTCAAGATATTTGCACAGCACATCAAGGGGTTCCCTGCCTCTCAACTGATGGCCGAAAAAACTCAACAATATCCACTAGAGAGGAAAACTTTTGATGCATCTATAAGAATGGTCTTGAAAATATCCGATGAAACTTCCACATCCTTGGTCCATATAATTTTCTTGAGAATATTTTGTGGAGTATTTCCCTTATGCTATGCTTGATGCTCAGACAGTTCCAAGGTCTCCATATGGGGTTTTATTGGAGGATGTCTTCTAATTCTGATGCCTTGCTTTGCTGCAACATCATCCAAACTCTCCCACTCCTTGATTTCCATGGAGTAAGAAAGGTAATCACTAGCATAAGGTACTGCAGCACCTCAGTCAATAAGCTCCTGCAAGGCTCTAAGAAGAAAAAAAATTAAGTCAGAACTCTAACCATAATAAGCTTATATAGAAAATCTAACTGAGTTATAGATATAAACATATCTACATGGTACTATTGCAATCAAAAAGTAGGTATTTGGACTTGACGAGATACAACTCAAGACATGCTGAAACATCAGGGGAAAATAGTTGGATGGGAATCCAAGAAAGATAAAGCTTTTAAGGTCATCATCGATGTTTGTATGTCAGCATCATGGTAGTTTAAGGAGTTCTTCATGGTGTACACATAAACATCCCTGGAAATTGTAAAAATGCAAGTAAATGAAGTGATTACTGCAAGCATGCAGCCCTAACATGGTTAGTGATCACATCCTCCCGATATCCAAAATTTATTACCAATTGTCAAGAAAAGATTAAGGCATAAATACCCAGAGATCAAATCAAAATGAACTCCTGTATAAACTAGAAGACCATGCAAAACAGATAATCTAGAAAATTCATTAACCCATAATGCCTTGCAGATCAGTGTAGTGTGTAACATCCAATATGAGATGTCCATTTATGTGATCTTCCACTGGATAACAAGTCAAATTTAAATAATTGTAATGCACACATGCAAAATAAGAATTCATGTCTGTGCTTTTTATAGCTAAACAAGTTCAAACTAAGCCTAACAGGTTGTTTCATATGCAAATATCTTAACCAAAATGGTCAATAGGGAGAATAAAAAAACAAACATATCAAAGAATTTGGGAAAGCAAGAATGTGACATATCATGAAATACATCAACTCAATTTTCCTGCAACATAGAGGAAGAGAGTTTTCATTCCGAAAACTTAAAAGATAGAAAATTGCTTTTGTCCAGAAAATTTCTTTTGTCCATCTCAAAAGGAATACAAAATCGATGATCATAAGCATGGCACAATATTGAAGAATTGAAACTTAAAACCCATTCTCTTGGATCAAACATGGATGGTCAGGGGCCAGTAAGCTTTTATTTTGTTAATCAGGTTATGGATCAGATGATGAACCAGACAATTCTAGCAACAAGGGGATCAACTAAAACACAGATATTCCACAAAGCTACTCCTTTCACTGGAAATAAGTTAATTATCAACAAGCTCGGGAAAATAGAAATGCGACAGCATCATTCTAACAATACATTTTCCTACTCATAATTCGCTTCACTACCGAAAAACAGAACCAAAATTCACACCTTTCCCAGTTAAATTGTTCATTTGCCCCTTCTTTCAGACATAAAGGCACAACTGGAGCATGTTAGTCGAACACTCTTTTTAAGAACCAAATATTGACAATCCACATTAAGAAATCATCTCTCGCCGATCAAACAAACACCTCGAAATCGAATTTTTGACGCAGAATCTAGAACAGACAACGAAAAAGAAAACAACTGAGAATAAATAGTTCACAAGCTCACAGATCTCTTCGGTGCTCGTGCAGCGGAGAGGGCGCAATCTCCGCGGATGCTCGAATAAAACCCTCGGGGAAAAGCTCCTAGCGGGCAAATTTCTCTTGAAATACGCAGCAGAGGTCGGATAAAACCCTTACCCTTGAATTGGATCTAATAGAGATCCCTTGCATTACTTCCGAAATTTAACGAGAAAAAAGGAAAAAAGAAAATCAAATGGCGCCTCCCGGAGAGGGCTCGCGAATTTAAATGCATTTCCAAGTTTGATGCTTCCACCGGCCAATTAGACTCATTTGCAAATACCCCCCTGAAATCTTAGACATGTTCATTCTAGTCCTTGTAACTTTCTTCTATTTATATAATTTTAGTGGGTTTTACAATAGTATAAAATAAAACTCAAAACAATTACACATAAAAAAAAAAATTTAGAATCTCATACACATAAATTTATAATTTTTAAAATAATGCATTCTATTTTATTAATTTTTATTATCTCGTTATATACTATTTAGATTAAAATAACTCTCATTCATTAATTTGTCATTTATTATTCGCAATTCATTTAATTAAAAATTAAAATTTATTATAAAATTTTAATAATAATTATCGAGCACTGAATAATAAGTTTTGAAGTATGGTAGCATTTACCAAATAAAAATATCCGTAATTATAATTTTTTTAAACAAATTTGTGGGATTAGCCATGGTTAGCTATTAATTTAATTAGAATTCTAAATGCAGGAATCTTTTCAAATTCAAGAGAATAGAGGGCTTACTTTGCATATTTGTTATACAAAAGGACTAAAGTCGGCTAATATGCAAAAATCCTCAAACCAAAAAAATTTGAGCCCAAAGATAATATTTGACTCTTAATTAAAATAAAAACCAAAATCAAAACTAAAGTATTATTTTTATAAATTATTTTTTCAATAAAATTAATTATATAATAATTTAAAATTTAAAAAATTATTTAATTTTATATAATAATTTAATTTAATAATAATATAAAATAAATAATATTAAATTTATAAAAAAAAATTTTGAAACAAGCTGATTATTCTGACTTTAATTTCAAATCAAACAGATGTCTACAGAAGAATCCTCCGTCGTCACCCCTCACCCCTCACCACTCACCAGGATGCTCGTCCTTCCTCCCTTATCGTCATCTACCTCTACCGCCTTTTGAAAACCCTTCACAAAAACCCGCCATAAACCAGTCCACGGTGATACTCTCCTCCCAGTCTCACCTGATCTCCTCCACTCTTAAGCTCAGAGCCCAAGCTCTCCCTCAAAGAACCCCCACTCCCTCCATTAAGTCCCTCCCTGCACTTGGACCCCAGTGCTTGAGACCAATCTCTATTGTCCTTGGTACAAGAGGTCAGCAATGGTGGTCAGTGGGGAGGAGAAATCTTGGTCAACTTTGCTTCAGTTCTGTGGAGGGGCAGAGCCCAGGGGAGGAGCGGGGGAAGAGGGGAGGTGGGGGGTGGACTAGCCCTGTGCTGCTCTTTGGGCTATGGGCTGGGCTCATGTACTATGTCTTCAAGCTCACTCCTGACCAGACCCCGGTAATGTTGCTTGTGTTTTGGGGTTTTGTTTGTTGCTATCTGTTTTCTTGTTTTCTTTCTTTTTGGTGGAATGTGAGACTTTGGGAATTTATCTTGTTTTTTGGTGTCATTTAGTGGCTATTTTGTGCTTGTTTTGGGTTCTGTTGTTGGATCCTTGTGGTGATTGCTAGAATTGTCGGGGCAAGTGCTTTGTACAAATTATATTGAGGGTTTCGATTTGTTTGTTAGGATCATTTGCTATCAATATATTTGTATTTATTTGGAAACGGTCCAACAACAATTTGAAATATTACCAGTTTAGAAGTAGTTTTTTTAATTTAAGTATTGGGTGGTGGAGTTTGCGGTTTTTCAATGGTTGAAGGAAAGTTTCTGTTTTCCCTGTTGGTTTAGTTTTAGGATGGGGTTCAGACTAAGTAGAAGGGGGGGTTTTTTGTAGCTTGATTGATTGTTTTCTGGTTGCTGTCCATTTTGTTAGAAAGAAGTTAATTACTTGAACATCTATTTGCAAGAAAAGCCTTTTATTGGTGATTTTGTGCTGGCTGTGAGCATTGTTTAAATCATGGTTGGGAATTCTGACAAAGGGATTCTTTTCTCTTTGTCTGGTCAATTTTAGGAGGGATTTTTGTTTGATAAATGGGAATCATGTTTATATTTGCTTTCTTTTATTATCAAGTTTTGCAGGATTTCCTTCTTGTATGATGTGGTTCGAGTTGCGTTCAAGTGATTTGGGTAATTTGATTTTAGTGGCACCTGTTTTGAACTTGTGTGTTGCACTCTGCTTATATTTTGACAGTTATTTATTGTAAGATAAATCATCGGCATGGATTCATATGAAATGTTGATTGATTTAACCTATAAAATGATGTGATTCTTTGTGCCTTCTTTATTTGTAGCTGTGATATTCACTAATTTGTGCTGGCTATTTTAAACCTTTGCAACTTCTTTCTCATCGGTTTGTAAGAAAATTTCAGGCCAGGGATGGGCATTTCTTGCAAAAACTAATGTATCTGAAAGGAGATGATGGGTTTCGGATGAATCAAATGCTTGTGGCAGTGTGGTACATCATGGGCATGTGGCCTTTGGTGTACAGCATGTTGCTGATTCCTAGTGGCAAAAGGTGATTACTGGAACTCAAGCATTATTTTTGAGACTTTAGGTGATTGTTTTTTATGGATTTAATGCTTGGTTTTGTTTGCCTTCTTTATTGATTGATTTAACCTATAAAATGATATGATTCTTTGTGCCTTCTTTATTTGTGGCTGTCATATTCACTAATTTGTGCTGGCTATTTTTAAACCTTTGCAACTTCTTTCTCAGCAGTTTCTAATGTCAAATGGAGATTCTAGAGGAAAAATTTTGGTTGTATTCAGATAATTTCATCCATGTACATTCTTTTGTGACTTCAGAAGTCTCTTTTACTTCAATTTTCACTTTTTGCTGTGTTTGGAACTCTGTCATGCTGCTACACGTTTTGAGTTTTTCAATCTAAAACTGTTTAGTTGAACCAAAATTGAATAGGGTTATTAGAATGGTTCAAATTTCTTTGGGTGCAAGTAGCCTCATCATTGTTCCCTAGATTTAATGGAGTCTCCAGTATTGAGCAATACAGATCTTTGTGGCTCAACTCGATTATCCTTACTGCATCCTCATTTCCTTAGCTGGCATAAAATGGTCAAATAGTGTGCTCAATTATACGAGGAATGATAGCACCTTTTCGCGGGGAAAATTTTAGACAAACAAAATCTAAGGATCATGACTATGAAGGAAATATGCTCACAATGTCACTGTAAGCACAATATGATCTCATCGATTTGGGTTCTCTGAAGTATATTGAAATAAAATTTTTTTCTTGATTTCATTTTCTTTAATAAAGGGGTTGGCCTTCTGCATCTACATCATCATTACTTATTATTTGTTTTTTGTTGACTGAAATACTTACAAACACTTATGCAGCACAAAAAACAACATTCCTGTATGGCTGTTCCTTGTGCTTTCATGCATTGGTGGTGCATATGCTCTTATTCCATACTTTGTACTGCGGAGTCCACCGCCACCATCTGTTGAAGAAGATGAGCTTGGGAGATGGCCTCTGAATATTTTTGAATCAAAGGTTACTGCTGGGGTAAGTAATAAATGCTTCGAAGTTGTATCACTTAATATTTGCTCTTTCTTGATCTATTTTAAGCTCGACAATCATTCTATGACATTGTCCAACTCTGAATGTTAGAATTACAGGCCAACTTCTTGTTATTTAACAGTGTTCATTTCTTAGCATTCTCATGCATATAGATACCTTAGCAAATATGTGAAGTAGCATATATAAAATCATACTACTTGTATATATACACAAACACACAAACTTAGAATCAAAGTGCTGTTGAGTCTGGTTGTCATAGAATTATGCAATGACACATTACAGGCATACCCCTTGATTATGTACCATTGCTATTATCTAGCCTTGGGTCAGACATGCAAGAATCGTGGTTTTGCAGGGCCTGAATGCAATTTAGCATGTGCAAGAATTGCGATTGACTTAACAGAAAAACACTAACCCTACTGTAACTCAGGTAACACTTGCAGCAGGTATACGACTACTAATACATGCTGGTTTAGCAAATGATGCAGATTGGAAGGAATTCTACCAATATTTCCGTGAAAGCAAGCCTGTAAGTTGCCTGTCATATGGCAGCACTCATGGTTACCATTTTTGCCCTCAATTCAAACTTTTTCTATTTATGCTCCAAGTCAAATTTAATAGCAAAAAATTCTCGACTGCAGATCCACATTGCTTGTATTGATCTTTCATTGCTTACAGCCTTTGCACCTTTCTGAGTTTACAATGATATGGCTGCAAGGAAATGGTGAGAAAACTTTTTTTTTAAAAGAAAAAATTGCATATATAGCTGTTAGCCTAATTGAATCTGCATGCCTGTAAACATTGTAACTGCATTGTTTCCCTAGGAATTAAGTATTAATGACCAAAACCCCATCAATGTATTCCAAGGAAGGCTTTACCATTTTTTTGTGCATGTATACATGCAACCACATTATTTATGGACACTTATATCAATTTTGCATATTTTCAGAGCATATATGTGAAAGAAAACCTAAATAAAACATCAACTGAGGTTGAAAACATCCAAATATGCCTTCCATGAAGCAAATACTTAACCATCAATTATTTTCTCGTTTCATGGTAGACTAGGGTTCCTGGCTTCTACCTGTAGCTCTAATACCATTTATTGGACTGGTAGTACACCTTCTGCGACCACCACTTTCAGCATTGCCTACCATTACCTCTGCTACAACTGAAACAGAGTGAATTTGTTGCCTCGGAGCAAATGTCAGTTCTTACGAGCATACCAAAAATTTATCTGCCATGTCTCAGAGAGGATCCATTTGAATCTTGATGTGTTCTAATACATATTTACTAATTGAAAACATAAAACGATGCAAAATATAGATAACTGTTTTGAAACTATAGGAAAGAGCATTTACGCAAATGTCTTTATGCTTCAATTTTTATTTTATTGTGGAAAATGCTCACATTTTTCTGAAGAAAGTGAACTGTCTTGTAGTAGTATCTGTTGCATGGTGGAAAAACTCCTCTGGAGCTTGGATTAGGTAACAAAGTTTGCCAAATATATACTATTTTGATGGAAAACATGAGGCAATTTACTTCTTATCTTTTCCATTTTTTGCTTGTAGCTACAAATAAAACTCGTTATTATTTGTTATAATCCATTATATCTATTTTCAATCTGTTGTGAAGTAATAGCTACCATTACTATATATATTACAATTCAATATCGAATATGTTATTTTTTGGTTAAGGATGATTCTTTTTACTTGTTACATTATTGTGTTACAATTTCATTAGTTCTTTATAATTGATTGAATACAAAGTAATGGAATGCATTTCATTTTGATTCTTATGTCACAATCCATTATAGAACTTTTAATTCAATCTCATGTGTTAAAATTGATTAATGAATCTTAGTTAAGTATGCTTAACGAATATATTGAAAGTATTTTTACTCATAACCCCTTGAAATATATCAGATTTATGAGTCGCCCTTGACGTTTAAAAACTTAAGCACAACTGTTTTTTTATTTTTATCAACTAAGCACCCCTCTAAAGAGTTTTCGGTTGATAAAGTGAAAATGAGGGGTCTACACTAAACTTTTGAAATGTGAGGGGGCAATGCGCAAATATATCATGTTCCAGGGATGTATGTGGTATGCATAAGACTCTTAATTGAAGCGCAGAATAATTCATTGTAATTCATTTTCATTTTCTTTTATGCAAAATTTTAAAACTGTGGAATATGGCCAGCCCCTTTTGTACGGTCCTCTTCACAGCTAATGAATGCCTGCCACACAATCCAGATTAGGTTAATAATCTACTTCTGCGAGTGAAGAAACCCATTTTCCTATAGATCATGGCCCAGAACATTTCGCGGGAGACAGAAAAGAGGAAGAAAATGAGAAAATAAAAGGCTTTCAGATTTCCTCCCAAATTTTGGGAAAATCTTAGCATTTGATTTCGACAGCTTGCGCGGTTTTTTAATCAGAATTGATTGGGAGATTGATTTGATTGGAAGCTTGAGCCGCGGATCAAATCTAGGTTTTGAATGAAGCTTTCTCCGGGTTGTTTCCCAATTTTTTAAGGTAATTTATCGTCTCTTTTGCATGTTAATTTTCATTTATATTGTGTTTGATCTTTTGGATTTTCCTATGTGAATATATTTTATCTTTTTAGAAAAATGGTGATATCCAAATGGAGTTTTTTTTTCAATTTTTAAATAGAACACAGTATTTCTTTGAGTTTATTAAAATTTGGATTTTTTTCTTTTGTAAATGTGAAAAAAAATCTGTTTAGATATGATTATATTGTGCTCAATGGAAATTTCACTGTTTTTCTTTCATAATTGATCAAATTAATTCGTACGGGGTGCTAGAGTAAAGTCCATGAAGTGAAATGATAGATTAGGAAAAAATGCACATAACGAAAAATTAAAAAAATGAAAAAATAATTTTTTTGTTGACTTTTTGGTTGCTTGTTTGGGCTAAATCACCTTTGAAGGGATATAGAATTGTTTGATCTGTTTTTAATTTGAGGATGCAATTGTCTATGCTCTGTTGTTTGGAAAAAATGGACTTTATTAAGGAATGCTTGATTGGAAGTTTGGATACAAATAATCAGCAGCAAACATGCTATTTTATCGGGAGTCCTAAATGAAAGTAAAGTTTCTTCTCACAGATAGACGCTGCAATGTATTAAGCATTGTCTTTTTTATGTTTTGAGAATCCAAAAAGAGCTTGACAAGGTCCTCACATTAGTTTTGTAGGAAAAAAATGGGGAAGTAGATGTGAATTAAGAGTAATAGAAGAAGTGTTTGATCCCAAGTTGGTTTTCATAAGATCTCTTACTTACAAAAGAAAATGCAACAGTTCAATGGTTTTCTTGTTTGAAGATTGGAAAATTGTAATTTATATTCTTTTTCAGGAATTTCATGTCAGCAGTTAGTATCATCTTGTTTGTATTTCTGGTGCATACTTTTGTGCTCGTAAATCTGATTGGTGGATATCATGGGATTATGCTGCATTGTAATCAGAAATAAGTGAACTTGGAGGAGGTTATTGTGACATGATTGAAAACTTGGAAAATCAGGAAGATTAGGCATCTTGCAAAGAGTGAGATATTTTGGTTTTAAGCTTATCAGTTGTTTTTAGAGATAAAAAACTGTTTGTTTAAATTTGGCTCTATCATATACAACTGGCTTGACTTTTTACTTATATCAGGACTTTGTTAAAATATAATTTGTTTTCTCACATAGTCTATATGTGCACATTATAATCTATGTTGGTGTTTTATGGCAGACAGGGTTCTTCACCTGAATCATTTAGACAAGTTATTTTTGCACAACAATCTCACATGGAGTATAGAAACTTGATTATTGTAGATTTTCTTCATTGGTTCTCTTGTAGAATGAAACAAAGAATGCTTAATGATTGGAATTGCATGTAGTTTGTGAGGAAGGCATCTGAATGGAGAGCAAGAAGCTATTTGGAAAGTAAAGTGTACACCCACTATGAAATAAGGTAGCCCCATAAATGTATTTGCATCATGGATTGATTGTATTTGGTGAAGAATTTTGTCATTATATGCCATCAGAGCGTCTGACAAAATAATGTTACTCCTTGGGCATCAAAACTTTTGACAATGCCTTCTTATTTTCTATTTTATTTTGTGAACTAAAAAATTGGAGATGTGAATGGTGTGAAATTTGGAGGTCAGGAACTAATATTCAATACAATTCCCAAGTGTGCACACTACAGCATTCATAGACTCAGTGCCAATTTTTTGGGAAAAGGAATGAACATTTAAATTTTTTTCGTGATACCCTTGATTTGTTCGATATTATTTGTTTGGTTTCATTTTGGTATTGTGTTCCTCCGATTAGTAACTTTTTTATTAGTTTTCATCACTACATGGTATACCATTCTTTTTCAATGATATCAGCACTTAAATTTGTAAATTCTCATTTTAAAAGCAATAATATTTGGTTTCCTTGGAAATCTTCTACCTCATGTTAACACAGTTGTTGTAGCTCTTAAATTTCTGTGCTCACCGTAGTTTATTTTCTGGATTGTTTTACTATCTGGATTCCTTTTCTTTAATTCTTAGAATGGTTGGATGATTTCTTGCTTCTTTGTCTTTATCAGCTCCAAGAATTATAAGTTCTGATTCCTTCAGGTCACGTGGATTAAGAGGAACAGAATGGCCATGAAAACACGTCGAAATTCTTTTGATTCATCAAAAGTAGAAGGTGCAGAAATTGATACCAGGGCACCTTTTGAGTCTGTCAAAGCTGCTGTCAGCATATTTGGTGAGAGGAGAGCATTTTCTTCGAAAAGACTGGATGTGAAAAAGGCAATTCCCGTCCAGTCAGAGGTAACTGAATGTAAAGAATGATTTAAAGCTAAATAATATCAATTCCCATCCTTGAAAATCCACATCTAAACCTTTTGGGATGCTTTTGTGGTAAGAAATGAACAGTGATTATTTCCGGATGGCAACAATCTAAAGCATTGGATACGTCATAAGTTGGTAGTAGAACGAATGATATATGATAATTACCTGACACATAAAAGATGGACCATGACTTCATCATATCAATACGTCCTCTACTACACTGAAACACTAGTGAGGTGCCAAGGATCAACCTGACATTTTAGCTGCATGACTGCCTTGAATGCACAAATTTAAAGGTTTCCTTAGAACATGTATCTATTTAGAAGTTAATGATTTGCATACTTCACCCGTTGAAACAATGAAAGAAGAAATTGGTAGAATGAACATACATCTTGCATTACTCATTAGAGGTCAAGCCAAGGCCTCTCTTTCAACATGGACACTTAGGTTGGAAGCATGACTTTAGGTGGAGAAGGCTTCACAAAAATTTGAAGAAATTTTTAAAATTTTTCATGACTATTTAGAAGTCCACTCATTGCTCTGGAGCTGCTTAGTAGACCCAGCGACCTAGAGACATCGGTATGCAGGTTCAGCTCATTTGAGCAGATGATACTCCAATTTTCTTGACTGGCAGTAAGTCTAATTAGGAGAAAACAATGCCAAATATAGAAGCTGCCTTTTGTTGAGACAGAGATTATTAGCCAAATACTTTTGAGCACTTGGTTGTCCAAGGCAGTCCATGGAAAGTACAGTGAATGGCATGATCTTGGGAAAATGCCTTTTAATGATAATCCTTAAAATTAGAATGATAAAAAAGATCAGGAAACTTATGCTAATAGCTTAATTACTTCCCCTCTTTTTTGTTATTTGAAGAATTTTATGGATTCTTCTCCCTTTTTCTTTGAGCTTGAAAAGCATGGAAGGTGGAATTTCATTTATGTCAGATCTCAGGATTGGAACTTGATTTTTTTTTTCATGCCTCCTATTTCTGTACTGCAGGGTGAATTAGTAAAGGAGACAGAACTTCACTTGGCTCAAAAGGAGCTAAACAAGCTTGAGGATCAGCTGAATAATGCTGAAACAACAAGAATGGAAGCACTTGCTGAGTTGGATATAGCTAGAAGAACATATCAGGACCTAACCCACATGCTGAATGCCATCACTGAATCAAAAGAATCTGCACTAAAAGCGACAGAAGCTGCAAAGAGTAAAACCAAACATCTTGAAGAGGTGAGTTTTGGTGATGCTAATGCATGGGATGGTGCCTGGAAACAAGAGCTGGACAGAGTAATGGAAGATCATGCAGTAGCCATGGATGAGCTTGATGCAGCAAAGAAGGAACTTCTACAAATAAGGAAGGATTTTGAGATGTCTCTGGGTGGAAAAATATCTGCCTTCCAGCAAGAAACTGAAGCCAAGCAATTGTCTTCTGCCGACGAAGAGAAGGCCACTCGGCTCTCTGCAGAACTCGCTGAGGTGAAGGAGTCTCTTGTGCTGGTTAAGCTGGCAACTGAGCAAGCCAAACAACAGGAATCAAATCTAATTTCTGAGAAAGATGCTATCCAGCAACATCATAAGCAATTACTGGAAGAAACAGAAAGTAGATTGGCATCTCTGAAGGAAGACTTTGATCCCAAAAACTGCAAATACCTTGAGGCAAAGCTTGTAGGAACGACTATTGAGATTGCAGGTGTTCAGAAGGAGCTAGAAGCTGCCAAGGCTTCAGCTTCTGAACTGGCTAAAGAGCTGGAAGTGTTGAAGACAATGACAGAAGAAGAGAATCATCTTCGGGGAATGGTGGAGTGCCTGAAGCTAGAGTTGGAATCTGTAAAGAAGGAACACTCTGAGCTGAAAGAGAAGGATGTTGAAAACGAATCTATTCTTGGGAACCTTCAAGTTCAACTTCAAAACTGCAAAGATGAGCTTGAAGCTGCCCTGGCTTTAGAATCCAAAGCAGCATCAACATCAAATGAGCTGGTGTCTGCTCTTCAACAGCTATCTGTGGAGTCTGAAAATGCCTTTCAAGAAGCAGAAGCACTGAAGAAGAATGCTGAAGAACTAAGAAGTGAAGCAGAAACCACAAATATTGCCATGAATGAAGCAGAGAAGAAACTAGAGGCTGCCTTAAAAGATGTAGAAGAAGCCAAGGCAGCAGAGGCAAGGGGCCTTGATCAGATTAAGGCTTTGTCGAAGAAAGCAAATGCAGATAGTGAATCAACTTCAGAATCTGGGGCCAGCATCAAAGTTTCTGCAGAGGAGTATGAATCGTTGCGTGAGAAGGCAGAGGATTCTGATAAGCTGGCTGAAATGAAGGTTGCGGCTGCTGTAGCTCAGGCGGAGGCTTGTAGGATGAACGAAAATGAGGCCATGAGACAATTGGAGGCTGCTCAGAAGGAGATTGAAGATATCAAAACTGCCAAGGAGGAGGCATTTAAGAGAGCTGAAATTGCTGAGGTTGCAAAGAAGGCAATGGAGGAAGAGCTATCGATTTTGCGCACAGAATCTGCTTCTATACTAGCTGAGACACAGATTTCTGGCAAAGTATCAGCTTCAAGGCTGAAGGACATTCCTGTCATGGAGAAGGCTGAGGAGAAGCCAGCTGCCCAGAAAGGACACACCTCGAGGTGGTCAATTCTGCCGAACCTGAATGGCCTATTCCATAGGAGGAAGAGCTCAATTGATGATCACCAATCAGCATCTTATCTTCCTGGTGAAAAACCTCTATGAACTTCCTTACTATAGTTGCTGCTGCATGATTTCCCACTTTTGTTTGTCGTCATAGGAATGTTCTATTTGGTTGTGCATAGGTAGCACCAAAATGTTTGTTTTCTCTCATCTTGAAACTCAATTCCACTCTTCGGAAGGGAGTTAGACATTATCGTTCTTTTGATCATTTGTTGAACATTTGTTTAACATTTTGTCTCCAGACAACATTTCATTTTGTATTTAATAGACATTGAAATGAAATTTTTGATTTTTTTACAAAATTTTGATCCTTTTTAGTATTTAAGTTAATATATTCTGACTTTTGAATTTCTTTCAATTAGTTTTGCGTAACTACACATATTTGTTGATGTAATTTACTGGAATATTCACTTAACAGAAAGAAAATAGTTGTAGAAATTTAGATCTCATAAAAAAATAATGGAGAAAATCTAAATTTTAAATTTGAGTTTTTTTAAAAAAAAATACACTCAGTTTAGTTTTGGATTAAATATAATGTTTAAATGGAAAATTATCAATAACCCCTGAATTATTTTCAAAATTTTCAGACTGCCACTCTAATTTTCGAAATTCAATCAAAGTTATAGGTAAAAAAAATTTGAATGTGAAGAAGATATAAGAATTTCAAATCGGAATTACAAAAAATAAAAGATTAGTAGTAAATCATTATATTCTTAATTTTGAAAACTTTGAAGGGTGTTAACATATAAAACATGGTTTTCGGCTGAGAACGGTTTCCGCCGTGATCGATATCTGTATTTTCGATTTTGATTTTTAAAAATACATTATTTATATTTATATATTATATTTTAACCGATTTTTTTAAAAAAAATATTTAATATTTTTTAATAAATATCGATTTTTTTCTCTTTTTAAAATTTTTTGAATTTTCTAAATTTAAAATCAAATTTTGGTCAAAAAATTAAAAATTATTTGATCAAAATTGAAATAGATTGAAATAACTAAATGAGACTGAAACAACCTAAATATATTAATTTCGGTAGGATCCCAAAATTAATACTTAAAACTTTGATATAAAATAATTTTAAAAAGTGTTTTTTGTAAATATGTAGATATTATGGGTTTTTATTTTTTGAACAGATAGTCGATATTATTACATTCTGCCAAATAGTTTGCAGGAATAATAAATTTTGAATTTTTTTCATGTCGTTTACTTTTCATCTTTATCGTTTCGTTTTCTCACTAAATTTGGGCAGGACTTCTGATGAAAACATTGGACTTTTCCGAAATCAAGTGATTTTTTTGAGTTTCGAATCAACTTTGGCCTTCCACTCTAAATTTATTTTCGATTTGCAATCTATAAAATAATTTAAATTTCAAATGGATTAGTTAATAAAAGTCAAAAATCAGAGGGGTTATCTGTAATTTTTCAGGGAGGCAACGCATTAATAAAAGTTATTGCTGGGGTCTTCAGAAAAAATCCGATAAAGAAATGTTTCCCATTTTTTCGCGTCAACGCGTTTCCAAACCCCACAAGGGCTGGAACGCCAGCCAATCAGTCAAATCACCCGCTCCCATCCTGAATTCTAAGCAGATTTCCTTCCTTTATCTCTCCATGGAAGATCCGATCGCCGCCGCAGCCGCTGGCGAGGCCCCGAGAGCGGAAACCGCCGCCACTCCGGCGGAGGACTTGGCGAAGTATGGGTTCGAGAGGGCGGAGATGGGGAAGGAGGCGCTGGCGGGGACGGTATCGGGCTTCGACCGCCACATCTTCCTCCGCTACAAGTCGCCGGAGATTTGGCCGTCGCATCTCGAGGCTGCGGAGTCGGATCGCCTCCCCAGGCTCCTTGCTGCCACGCTTAAAGCCCGGAAGAACAGCATCAAGAAGCGGGTCAGCTCTCAATCTTCTGTTTCTTTTCTTCTAATTGGATCTATTCGCGGATTATTCGGGAATTGTGGGTTTGGAGGGCTTCTTGGAAGTTTTTGTTTGTGATTTGGTGAGTTTATGTTTGTGATTCTTGCTGTTCTTTGAGTTCTGCATTTTTAAGTGATTCTTGTTTTCTTTCAAATTTAGGGCTTTTAGTAAGCAATCCCGACAGAACCTCTTTTCAAGTTGGATACTTGCACTATCTTCGTTGTGTTAAGTGCATCAACTTCTTTTCCCTTGAAATCGTACACAATCAAGAGAGACAGGAGAACAAAAAAAATTAGTCCGCCACTGACGCGTCATCATGTTTTCCATGAGTTCGTTTTTTTCATAAAAAAATTACTTTTTTTTTTCTTTTTGGCTGAATCCCAGTTTCATGTCTTTGATCCGATCATCCGAACGATAAATGCACTGAAAATGAAAATTGGATTGGGATGTGTTTTCGGATGTATGCCATTTAGGGATTGTGATGTTTTTGTGGGCTAATCGGGGCTTGTGCCTGAAATGCTCAGCCATAAATAGCACAAACTTGCAAACTTTTCGTGGAGATTGTTTGAAGAGTTGTTAGGGTGAAATTACTGTTTGATGTGTAGTTAGAAACAATAGAAATCCTTTTCAGCAATTGTGAAAATATGCAACTATTTCGTACCACTTTCATATGGTTAGTACATGTAACCTCTGTTTTAGACCATAAGATGATCTTTTTTATGGAAAAATAAAATTTTTCCTCTTAGACAATATTGTCCACAATTCAAAAGACAATATTGTCTTTGCACTAAAAAAAAAGACAGTGTTGTCCACATTTCAAAAGGTATTTCTTCCTATGTTAGTATTAATGTTTGTTTCAAGGGCTTTGTGCCTTCGGTTTTTTTTAGCCCCTAAACCTAAAGGCCAAATTCTGCAGAATTTGGTACAAATTTTCCTTTTACAATTGATGCCATGACCTGTAAATTTCTCTTGCAATGGTGATATTTATCATTTTTTCAAGCCACTGAGAGGATATATATGCTGCCTTTTCTTTTCATACAACTTTGAAGTGTGAATATCATAACAAAATAGTTGTCATATATGTGTATTTTGTCCTACCTATATTTGTGTCTGTGTCTCAGTTATTTGTATGGTGCTTACAGTTATGCTTTGTCAACCAATATCAAGTCTTAGTAAATCTGTATCTTGTATTACCTATTTGAACCATGGTGGCTTTCCGTTTCTCTCTGTCTTCTGCAGACTCGTTTGACTATTTGTGGTGCTGAGGATGGTAATGAGTCATCAGACGGAGATGTTTTAATCTTTCCAGACATGATCAGATATCGGTTAGATAACTAGTAACTTTTAGTTTTTATCAGAGCACTGAGGTTCATCATCTATCTTCCAAAGTGTGATGTTTCTTTGCATGTGGGAGGCTTGCAGGCGATTGACACATTTTGATGTTGATAATTTTGTTGAAGAAGTGCTTGTGAAAGAGGCAGAGTGGCTTCCTGGAGCTGCTGAGAAGCTTACTGGTTCATATGTCTTTGTATGTGCTCATGGGAGCCGGGATAAGAGGTGTGGCATCTGTGGGCCTGCTCTTATGGACAAATTCATGGAAGAGATATCTTCACATGGTCTGCAAGGTCAAGTGTTTGTTAGCCCATGCTCCCACATTGGAGGTCATAAGTATGCTGGCAATGTCATTATTTTCAGTCCAGATGCCAATGGAGAAGTTTCTGGTCATTGGTAAGAATGATTTGTCTACATGATGTAAATTTAGTTTGAATTTGCATTATAGGACATGTCTACATTGTTAGTCATAAATGGTGCCGATCTCATTTCATTGGCCTATATTTACTTGGATTTATTGTCTTGAATAACTAGTACAATTGTTATTGAAGCTATATTTAGATATCTGTGAAATATAGTACTATGAGCTTTTGCTGTTCTATTGAGAGTTCTCGGTTTCCTAATCAATTCTTTTTGCATATTTGTTTTTGTAAGGTACGGGTATGTTACTCCAGCGGATGTAACAGTACTGATTGAGCAACACATAGGAAAAGGCAAGATTATAGATCATCTTTGGAGGTATATTCTCCTTTTAGATTTAATATCCATGCATATTTGGTTGTTGTTTTCCATAAGAAGATTGTTCAAACGGAAATTGCCACATGAATCATTATGCATTTTTGCTTGCAGCACAGACTTGCAGTAGAAATTCAGTGTCAAGATGGTCTATAAGAAATCCAAATGTCATTTTACTTTCCAAGGAGAAATAGGCTCTTTGCAAGTGTCCCTTAACTATTTCTTTTTATGAGCAATCAGAGCTTGATCTATACTACAAAATCTGGTGGAGCTTTTTTTGATTAATTCTCTATTGTTGAATTTAATAGTAATGAAGGATGGTAACCCTCTGAATTTCCACCTAGTTATGGACTACCACAAAAGTGATCTAGCGTGTAAATCCATCTGCATACTAAAAGAAGCATGCAACTAATGTGCCATAGGATCTTTTTGGCTCCATTAAGCAACTGGAAACCTATCTGTGGCTTCTGTTCCTGGTGAAACTTGCAATGCTGCTTGAGAATGAAATATCTTGTCAGGTGTATAAGATTGAATCTACTTCTCTCTTTGGGAACTTGAGGGGAAAATGGCTTAAAATTCACAATGGGTTCTTGTGATGTTCATTAGCAAGAATTTAACCTATTTACTACATCTTGTCCCTTGATTTTTCTAGAATGGTTGGCACAGTAATCTGATTCTGTTGGTCAATTGCTAAGTCATGGTCTCTTCGTCATCTTCTAAGCACAAGTTCAAAAATTCTAAAAGCATTGTTTTTTGCTGCAGAGGACAGATGGGACTATCTGAAGAAGATCAGAAAAAAGCACATTCCCTCAGACTCCAACATCAGAATGGTGTCACAGATGAGAAAACTGTGCATACCATACTTGAGAATGGTATGACAGAAGCAGCTACAGGTTGCTGCCAAGGAGTTGGAAACTCTTCCTGTTGCCAGCTGATGCCACGAGCATCAAAACCTGAAGAAGGAAACTGCACCGGTGAGCCTTCGCAGAATATCCCCCGTGATAAGAATGCCAAAGAAAGCAAAAGGAGCACCAACAGCAAAGGGTCCTCCACTCGCAAACTATGTGCATTTCCTACATGGTTTGAGAGCTGGGAGTGGGAGGACACATATGCTGCTCTTGCCGTTGTAGCAGCCATTGCTTCAGTTGCTGTTGCTTATAGCTGCTACAAGCAAATGAGATAAATTGGAGGTCTTGCTTGCATTGCTATTGTGAGTTTTATATCAATAGCTCCTATAGATGATAAACTACCATAAACCAATATCTCATCAGAGTATATGAACTGCGTTTCACTTGTGCAACCGATATATATATTGTATTGCTGAATACGCTGTAAAATGATTCTTGATATATTTTTATTTATACACACTGCCAATAATTGAAACTTAACTGTGATTTTCATTTTGTCCTGGAAGGCTTATTGCACATTTACCACTGCAGGAAATATGAAATTATACAAATACTCCTCCAAAAGTGAAATTGCATTTGTGCTTACAAAATTGTTTGTTTGCTCATGCACCATTGGATCCAGATTTATATCTGCTCTGGTTAAAGAGAGTGGTATTATTTGGCAAATAATGATTATTCTCCATGGATGGAAATCTCATTGATGAGAATCTAATAATACAATTTTGACCATCTAATAAACAATATTTAATGGTTAAACATTAACCAGAATTAGTTACTTACAATGTTTAAGCATCCATATTAATAATTTGTGGAATAACTATGTTTAAAAATTCTTGGCCTCTGTCCTCTGAGAGGATGCCTATACCTTAAAGAGGTTGTCCCCTCATTGTATACTAACTTGATCATTAGAGAGGTCAATGAAGATCTCTCAAGTACCCTACAAGTGTGGGTCACCAAATACGAATTTGGTTGAAGTCCAACTAAATGCTAGAAAGAATTCACCATTCTTGCACATCAATCTTAGGTCAAACTCAGATTGTGACACCACAAAAAAGATTTATTGAAGGAAATTTTGACTTCATTGTTGTTGTACATGGGATTCTAGATCATCAAAGTCCATATGGATGACAATAAGGCTGTACTAGTTTTCCCCAAAACTGCGTTTCATGGATTTTACGGCCCAGACCTTGTTTCAGTGGCTTCCTACAATGCCCCCAATATATGTGAAATCTTTCTGATTATACATATATATCCAAACATGCACCTCATCCAAATACCAAGTACCTAAAAAAGAAACAAAGAACTAGATGGCCTCAAAAATGCAGTGCAAATAAAGAAGTTCCCGCATCAACCAGAGCAAGCTGATTCCATTTATAATAATAATTAAAAAGGCCAAAAACATTTCAGCATTTCTTAAATACAAATCTGGAAGCATATTATGATTTCAAATGGGAACCAGAAGCCCAGCAACAGACTTCAGAACCAATGCAGAAAACCAATGGCATCTGCACCTTCATTTGTTATGCAATAAAAATGGAATGAGTGCAGAAAGCAATTAAAAGAAATCAAATTCAAGAAAACTATCTGAACCTTTCTGATCACTGGCAGAGGACACATTGTCACTGCTTGATGCAATTGTATCTTGAGGCCACACTATCTCCACTGGTTTTGGGATTTCTGGAGGGCTCGCACAGCGTATCAAGGCCCAGTTCACTCCTTCAAAAAATGCGTGTTGCTTTATCTCTGTGGCACCACGCTTATATGCGAGCCGGTTCTGAGGCTCCTTCACAAGCAAGCCCTTGATGAGATCTTTTGCAGCAAAGCTTACAGATGGTGAATCTGGAAACCGCAATGGCTGCCCAACGACATTGAAAAGTGTTGCCCTGTTGCCAGACCCCTTGAAGGGAGTCTTCCCAAATAAGAGCTCGTACAAGAAAATACCAAAGGTCCACCAATCAACAGCACTCCCATGACCCTCGCCTTTAATGATCTCAGGAGCCAAGTACTCATGTGTACCAACAAATGACATTGATCGAGCATCTGTTGGCTCTGCAATCAGCTCAGGCAATGGACTGACTTGGTTTCCAACCTCAGGTTTTGCCTTCTTTTCGTTCTTGGACTTCGAGGAGAAGATGCGGGGGGAGAAGCATGTGGTGGGCACAACACATGCAGGCTGGATGCAGGATGGTTCGACACAAGCTGGTTGTGAACAGTAGAATGGATTGTTTCTCCGAAGTAGGTCAGAGTCTGAGTTGGACGACTTGATGAGTGTAGGGCTGACAGCACAACGAAGGGAAAGGTCAAAGTCAGAGAGCATAATGTGGCCATCTTCTCGGACAAGGACATTTTCTGGCTTGAGGTCACGGTAGATGATACCAAGCATGTGTAGGTACTCCAGAGCAAGTAGGACCTCTGCTACATAGAATCTGCACTAAAAAGAAGCAATGACAATAATTCAAGCGTTATGGGTTGCATAACTTGTTTTTATTCATGAAATGTAACTCAAAACAATAGATTCTTGTGATCTTCAACAATGTCAATATGTTTCTAAATGTAACAGAAAGAATAATTCATGGCGCAAGATTTCTTGCATTTCAATTGAGTTTGTAGATGGAAACAGCAATCCTGCACTTAAATTAGTTAAACATTCACAATGCTGGTTTAGAATGATGACGGAAAATACGGCCATCAAATGCAAAACAGAACCAAGTGAGTTGAACTGTAAACTAGCCACAAAGGGAAGCATTTAGCAGTAACTTGTCTGCATTATCAATGTCACATTCTAGCAAAAACATTGAAACAACCATGATGGAATTTATTTTGCAGGTTCTTATACTGTTTGTCCAAGATAAGGAAGTAAGAAACTCCAATGACCTGTGTCACCTACTTTAGTGTTCATCTAGTCTGTTTACGTGAGAAATGGAGAATAAAAAACAGTTATAGTTATGAAACATGAAATTAGAAATCATACAACTACAATCAGAAAGCACCCACCATTCCTATGTTCCATACTGCCAGGAAAAATGTATATATGTTAATTGGAAATATTATCGATAATGACTGCATGGGTCTCATATAGAGGCAAACTTGGTGAGTGACAGAAAGTCATGTTAAGAGAACATCAACAAGATGAAATCAATATGAAGTTTATTGACCAAAATGTTGTAGTTTAGTTTTCTAGTAAAGCTACCAATGCGTATTGCTTCAACAAGTCGTCACTCTTTTAAGCAAAGCATGGCGGTTTTGACTAGAGTTAACCTCCCCAGGAAAGAACCTTCTACTTCCAAACTTTGCAATACGTTAGGAAACGTGGCAATGTTCTTGTTCCAAGCTCAAATGGCCAATCTTTCACATCTGGTTCTCATATTCTTAGATAATTAGGTTTCAATAGTGGCACCTGTTAACAATTCACAGGCAGTATCATTTCCAACATTAACCCTTTAAGATTCAACGAAATTATCACCAAGTTTAGAGCTGGAAATGAACTAGGGACAGGCCCAATACAGATACACAAACTTTTTAGTTAGGTTTGTTCATTTTGCTAGAATATCTAGGCTCCTGCATAACATTTTGCATCCAAAGCATGTATCCATACAAGGGACAGAAACACTTGTTTGTATCATTTTGAAAGCTTGTCTAAATCAGCCTCCTTCAGTAATTTGTCTTACATTTTTGCAAATTTAAGTCGTCCATTTAACTTGAGAGTTCATCAAGAATTGAACAAGTAACCCTGTGACAAAATTTTCAACTTTCAAGCAAATTAACATGCATTACAAGACAAGCATCATAAACTCAAAGAACCACAAACAATAACAAGAACAACAGAAATGTAAGCTACATTTATAGACAAGTATCTTTAAAAATCTAACATATATGTCATACAGACAGATCAGTCTAAAAGTGGAATCTAGTTGGAAATAGAACTTCACTGATATAACATCAACAAGACAATCATAGACAAAAAGTGTTCTATCACACCTCCCTAAGTGAAAAATCGGATTCCATATAAACATGTGTTTAACCAAGAAATTCCAAAACAGAAGATCATGTCATCATGGTGTAATATTACATATAAATGGAAAAAAAATACACCAAAATGTTCATTAACTGAATAAAGAATACCAAATGAAACACCAGCGAATAAAAAATACCATGAGATGATATTCCATGCATATTCAGGGCTAGAAAAAAGTTCAAATATATGTAGAACAACAAGATCATCATTATCATAAGATCAGACAGGAAGAATACATACCTCGCAGCTTGTTCAGTAAAACGTTTCCCGGGCTGTCTCTGCCGAAGCGTGTGCAGATCTCCCCCTGGACAAAATTCCATCACCAGGCACGAGAACTTATCAGTCTCAAAGTGGCTATACAATGTTGGGAGGAATGGATGATCAAGGGACTGCAGTATCTCCCTTTCGGTCTGAGCACGAAGCAGTTTTTTGCGACTTGCCAGAGCATTCTTGTCCATAACCTTCATTGCAAAATGACATCTAGCCCCACTCAACTCTGACAAATACACACTACCAATATCACCACAACCCAGCTTCTTGAGAAGCCTAAAATGGGTCATCCCCAATATACCATGCTTGCCCCTAACTATTTGAATTGCCTCCCATCTTACGTCATTTGCTTTGTGAGGCTTGTTTAGACTGCTGTTTAAGCTGCTGCAAGTGCTATCATCACTGACATCACTACTTGTACTAGGCCTGCAAATACTACTCTTCCCACTCTCAAAACAATCAACTTGGTCACCGACCTTCAAACTTTGGGTCCCATCACTAACCTTAGCCAGAGCTGAGATATGTACACAATTCTTACTAGAATTCTTCTCCTCTTTATCACCATTACCATCCAAACAAGGTTCTTCAGAAGGATCTCTATGTTTTTTCGGTTTCATACACCCTGGAGAAGGAACTGAGTTATGAGGCAAAGAGTTAGTAAGCCCCCTCTGGTCTTGGCCATTTGGTTTTGGTTCCTCCAGAACTTCAGAAACACTAAGCTTCAAAGAATTCAGATTCACGGCCTTGGATGGTTTTATAGGTGTAGTGGGGTCCAATTTGTTAGGTTTAGGAATCTGCAAAGGGGAAGGCCTGTAAGCACTTGGCTTGGATTGATGTTGACAAGAAGCTTTGCACATCATCGTCTTTGATGCCATTGGTTTGAAAACTGGATGGTCAATACAACAAAATAACCCTACAACATCACTCGCTCCACAGTCCCAAATGCACAAAGAACAATCTTGTCTACTTGATAAGCTAATACTAGGTCAAAGGTATCTGTGGAAACAAAAGAATAAATAAATAATGTCAAGCAACTTTATTGACGCTGTTCTCATGGGAACTATTAACATGGTCAAAAGAAATCTTACAAATTTTCTTAAAATCAAGATAGAATCTATAACTTTTGTTTTTGAGATTTGAATCTAGAACCCCAATTAATCACTCAATAAAGCGGATAAATCCAGTCCGTCAACCACAAAACATATCATAATTCAAGTCACAAAATTAGATCAATCAGCAAAAGAAACCCTACAAAAATCCAGGCCATCACGAGCCAGAAAAAGGTGGAGATCGCACCAAAACACATCAAGATCCAAATTTTCCCCAGTGAGGAAGAACTATTCCCAAATTCCAATTACAAAAGCAGGAGCATAACATCAAAACCCATATGGTTCAACAAAATACGAGCGCATCAAAACACCCATCAAATGCCACCAATTTCAAACTCCGAAAGAGAAAACCACGCCAACCCCATCAAAAAATGCGACTTTCGCCCAAAACAAGAATTGAAAACCAATCTTTACACTAAAGGACTGTAACCTCCGCATCAAGAATAAAGAGAAAGAGGACAGACCGTAACAATCAAAAAGGGCCCTGGTCAAATGTTGCTCGCACCAACTCTCCTAACCACTACACATCAAAATCCCATCACAGATCCAAGAAAAGCAAAACAAAACTCGCAAGAAAAAAGAATCAGAAAAAAAGACGACAACTTTAGGATCCAAAGCGTACCTTTGTGGCCAAAGATCACAACTTTAGGGTTCGTTGGCAATCAAAGAGTGCTGTCCCTCCGATTGGCGCCCACAAGGAAGAGAACAGAGAAGAAAAGAGGAGATGAAATGGGATGGAGAAGAGAGGAAGAAGAGCATGAAAGTGCGAGAAAAAGGAAGGGGAAAGGAGAGGAAGTGATGGGAAGTGGAGGAAGTGGTTGGGTGGTCATTTGGTGAGTCTTCGGTGCATTTCTGTGCAGCCAATCCAAATGCAAGAGAGCTCAGGGTAGTCAACATGTTTCCTCGCAAAAGAAGGGGTATTTGCAGATAGTCCCTTCGGAGTAGGAATATTCGCAAGTTAGTCCCTTCTTTTTCTAAAATGAAGTAGATAATTTATCAGTAGTGCAGAATTTAGGGGTTTTTGTGTAGTAAATCCCTATAAGTCTCTAAGGATGGGTTTGGTTCGGTATTAAAATCAGAATTATCCTATTCTATTCTGATTAGTCTATTATTTAAAAAAATTAATTAGATTTTTTTAATATTATTTTAAAATATAAATTATCATATTATTTTTATATTTATTTATTTGAATTTTAATAAATAATATATCCAAGGACGGAAAGATTCAAAAAAAAATTCAAATAGTTTACTAACTATACTTAATATTTAAACACCAAAAATTTAATTAAATTATTTTTTTTATTTTAATCTTGATTTTAAATTTAAATTTGATCTTAACATCGAATGAAACGGCGATAGGCTTAACATTTAAGAGGAGTGAAATGGTTATAAATGCCCCTCAACGTACCGTTTGTACGGTTATGCAGTACGGTGATATGGACAATCACAACTTTAGAGGGTTCTTTATGCAAAAAGGTTTCAAAAAAGGAAAAGGAAAAGTCTACGAGCGGATCATGCCTTGGGTGATAAGCGAGTAGGATTCGGATGAAGGTTGGGTGATATCGATACTGATACTCTCATTGATATTTTGAATGATCCATATCCAAACTCATATCCATTATACCAGTAGAATTTTTACCCATATTTATTTGTAATTAATATTTGGGTATTGGTCGGGCTTTGAGTATCTTATCGGATATAATCTCATTAATAAAAATTTTTAAATTTATTAAATATCGTTAATCTCATTAATTCTCGGTGGTCTCCGGCAAAATTTTTTTTTAAAAAGTTATTTTGATACAAGGGAGAGGTGTCATCTGTGAATAGGTGAAATCTCAGGGGGTATTTACAGAAAGCCGTAATACCTAGTTTTCAGAGGCTTTGAACAGTTGTGCGCTTTCCACGAGCCCAATATTTGACTGCTTGTCCCATTGCTAAACGACAAATTTTCCTGAGTTTTTCCGGACTATTGTTCCTAATTTTCTTTTATTACATATTGGTCCCTGGATTCTTACTGTTCGATCCCGATAATTTTCGGAATTCCCGTCCAACGCATTGGAAGTAACAAAACGCAATGGAAAAAAGGCAAGAAAATACAGAAGAAAAGACAGCTATGTCTAAAGACACAACTGAGCATACAGATCTCAGGTGGATGTGGTCAGCGAGGCTCATCCAGTAGATCTGCCATCAAGTCATCGTCTCTGTGATGGAAACAAGTCACAAAAAACAATAACTAGAATTACCGTTTTCGTCTTTGATAAAAATTAGATTATTAATTATCATGAACAAAGCATACGAAGGAAGACCTCGTATTGTTTATTTTTTTTCAAAAGAATTCGATATGAAAATATCTATGAAAGCTGCATGTTCAAACACGGTTGCTCTTTGGTGGTGTTGTTGACACGAGAAAAAAAAAAGGGGGAATAATTTGCATAAATTTTGCCTTTTTTTCGGTGTCGTTCTGATATGATGCATACATTTAGGAAGTCTTTTTAGAAAGTTTCTTCGAGAATATATCAAATCACGACCGTCCATTTACAATAAAAAAGTGAATATTTAATTTATTCTTAATTAATCCTTGCCTTTGATTTTTATATGACCAATCGAGATTTAAACAGGAATATGGAATATGGGTATAATCCACCATAGAGTTTTTCATGAAAAACAGTAGATATTTATTGCAAAAAAACCCCTTCTTTTTGTTGCCTAGTCCAAATAAAACTTGAAGAAAATAAAGCAAACTAAATGCAATACATGTTGTGCTTCATCAACTGATTCCATGTGGATTTGCTCCACTTAAAAAAGAAATTAAAGATAATGTATGCAGTAATAAAATATCTCAATAAAAACTTCTGAGACAAAGCTAGCACCATCCAATGCAACATGTCATCAATAGATGTAGTGACAAAATGTCAACAGAAAGGTTAAATTTTGAGGGCTTCATCAACTGATTCCATGTGGATTTGCTCCACTTAAAAAAGAAATTAAAGATAATGTATGCAGTAATAAAATATCTCAATAAAAACTTACTGAGACAAAGCTAGCACCATCCAATGCAACATGTCATCAATAGATGTAGTGACAAAATGTCAACAGAAAGGTTAAATTTTGAGGGCATATTTACCCAATATTCATACAATATAAAATTTTTTGAGTTAAACCCCGTCCTCAGTGCCCCATCATCTTTCGTTTGTCCACACTTTCAACCTGAAAGCTTTCTTTCTTTATTTATTCAAGTTGGAAGTTGGTCCACTAAAAAAGTATCCTTCTCAAAGATTAGGTCAGAATTAGGTCTGTGAGCACATATAATTATAGATTTAACGAGAGCGTTATGTTAGGTTATGCCCATCTTTTGGAAGACATTTATAGCCAGAGCCATGTTGGTCAGGGCCCATTTGGGTTTGAATTGCAGCTTGATTAGGCTAATTAATGCCTAGTTGCATTTCATGATCAGTTTGCAGTTGAGGTTGGCTGCTCATAAAGAGATAGTCTTAAACACTGATTAAAAAGTATTAGCAGCGCTCAACAAGTTTATCACATGACAGTCGACACATTCAGCTTCAATCTTAAAAGAGCATTCTGAAATACAAAAATCTACATTGTAATCACATCAACAATGCATCAGATTATAAATAAATTAGAAAATATTCAATGATGAATAATAACAAGGAAAATGTAAATGTAGTGAAAATGCAGGCTCAAGAATGTAGCACAACACAAGATCATCTGTAGGCCAGTACTGAAAATAATAAAACATGTTCTTTTAAAAAAAAAATCTGATTGCATCAAATATAACACAAGGACTATATGAAATGGTACAGTATCACCATAAGCACACCACATTTTTTTGGCTTTCCCACAGAATTTATACAAAGCTAAGATAGCGCAGAAAAGATTGGATCACATTTATCATCCAAGACATTAACAGCTTCGCTGAACAAGACGTCCGGAGGTAAAGATCCAACTGATTCTATTTTATCTGCATGGTCAAATTAAAGAAAGACCACTTATAAGAGTAACAATGGCAGCACACAGTTTGGTAACAAGGAGCATTAATAATGGAATCCAGGAGGAATACAAGTGAGGATATAGTTCATGAATGTATCTTGGAAAACAGTCATGCCATTCCATATGAAAAGAAAATCCATGAAAAATTCTTGAAATAACCCTACTGGGACAAGCACAACAAAGCTAGACTTACAGTTATTGGTTTAGCATATTCCCTGAATGATGTATCATATTTGAATGTATAAAATTGCAACAATAGTTACTCTTGTAGTGGAATCCAAGTTCAATATTCATGAACAATCAAACATTAGATATGCAGTTAAATGGTGCCCATGACTTTCTTAGAACTATATATATACATATGTGTGTGTATGTGTCTGATCAATTGCTCAGTTGATGAAGATATTGTAAGTTTCAGCAAAGTCTTCTGGATGATTAACTGCTGGAGAACAAATCAGCTCCTGGAAAAACTGAACAACAAATCTAACCTGATTCTGCTTGTTAGTACTTCAAGGATAAAGTTTGAAAGATTTTAAATTCATGACAATGTGCTCTAATTCATTTATTGAGCATTGCCACATGTGATCCCTAGTCCCTTCCCTAATACTCCTATGGCCAGCAAATTCTTTTCTTCTTTTTTTTTTTAATCAACTCCAGCAGGCAAATCCTTAACTCACTAAAATCCCATTTTTTGAACGATATCATACCACATAACATGATAATGAATACCACCATTCCACTTGTATCCACAAAGGATTAAATTAATATTTGATCTGCTTTAGATATGTCTCTAAGTAAGCCAGTTGTCACTGCCACCTGGATCATGCATATCCATACAGCTTGCAAGTTGTATAAGGTTCCATTTGTCTGCATTTAGATTGAAATCGAGGATTTGAATTCCTGAATTTGAAATCCTGGATTTCAATTCCCTGATTTCATTCTCCCTCAATTTTGGAGGTAGTTCAAATCCAGAATTTTGCGGTAATTTTACTGTTCAAATTTTACACCTGGGATATAAAATCCAGATTAACGAACAACAGAAAATTACTGTTCTTTCGGATTTCAAATCATGGACTTCAATTTCAAGCAAACAAATGGACCATAAAGCTACTGCTACCTAGCATATCACTTTCTACAGCAGTCACACAAGGATACCACTGATGGCAGATCAGAACCTCACATGACAGGTAATTTTCTAAACAAATTTGTTTTTTATGTGCATGAAACAAATGATGTAAACGAAAGTTCTGCCAAATCCAGCATATATAATTCTCATACAAAATGGTGAAGTACTTACAGATGAAGTGATCTTTAACACGTCTTAATTCCACTTGTGGCTTGTCCACCCCACGAAGGCATTCTCTACACAATGTACAGTCTCTAGGTCTGGCTGCAACTGCCTTCTTTTTGCCTGTTCAAGGATAAAAAAAATTCCAAGAAGCTTAGCAAAATAGATAAAATCCATTAAGCCAATCAGCAAGGGGAAGTACAGAAAAACATTTAAATCATGCTGATCAACTGGTAGCAGTATCAAATCATAGAAATAAGAAACAGCAAAAACTTGAAGATAAAGAACAATCAACAAACAGAAGGGGTGATTGCTTGCAGGATGTGGTTGACACACCTATTAAACAAATCTCGTGTTTTTAAAATGTTTTGTGCTCCCTTTTTGCCATGATTACTTATGTACCAATCAACAAAGTGGTAATTATCAACTCTCATACCAACAACCACTGAGCTCCTACCAACGTTATGGGATATAGTGCCATACAACAATAACTACTGATGATATTCACATCAAGGCAACTTCAACAGGTGACCTTTAATGCTGCTAGTAATGGAGAAGGGGCCCCAACCTTTGCCAACGTCTTCAATATCAAAGACGTTAACTGGACAACTTGCTACAAGCTTTTCTGCTTCAGTACCTTCTACTTCTTTCAATAATACAACCTGTCATTACCACCAGGTCACAACAGTCAGAGCAGAAATTGGCTGCAAGTTAATCAGCACTAAAATGGAATGCCATTCGACAGGGAACAAGCAAGAGGAGGAAATTCTCACCTCTGGATGCATTCTGTACCATGCCGTTGCCACAGGAGACCATTTGGCATGAATTTTACCAATACCTTTCACAGCATGTGCCTCGAGTTCAATTGCCTACAAATCCAATGATGACAGAACAATTTAATCAAACTTGCTGCATTTTCTACAGAAAGATAACAAAACTTCATGCATGATAATGCTTGCCAACAAAATAGTTTGCTAGAAGGATGTGCAAAAGACAGACAATCAATAAATGAAAGCCCAGAACAATGTCTAAAACTGATCCTGCCATGTTGACCTCCCTGTTCATCATCAAAAGGAAAGTATTATGTTCAGCATGCTAATATACCCATCAGTCATGTTATGCAATACAGTCAAGCTACAGAATCATAAATTAACAAGGATGGAGAAGTTCAGAAGTGGAATCATCTTCTGGTTTTGACAAGTTCTATTGTTCCACTAGTGCAACATTTTGATGCCTCTGCTGAGATATATCATCAAAATGGGGATTAGATAAGAAATTTTTAGAGGGATGAATCCAAATTGATCACAGATTATATGGAAAATTAAAGTGTTGTATCCAACATAAGCAATACTGAAAAATCAAAAGATTGAAAAACTAAGAAATTACACATCTAAATTAAAGTGCCTTGAGAATTGAATTTATCTGCTCTCAATTTTTCATGTTCTATTTCACATCTAAATTGGGTTTCTTTACATATCTGACGGTGTCAAGTTCTCAACAGTCAGGGGCAGAGATGAGCAGGAATGAGAGCCTGGCCTGAAAATTTCAGGTTCAGGCTCCATTTTTCAGATTGCAGATCAAGTTCAGGCCTGAAGAGAGCTTCAGTTACAGAAGAAAATACTCTAAAAACTAATTTACTAGACATACTATTCAATATTCTTAGTTTATACTGTTTCCTTCAAATAATAGCTTTCCTTTGCTAAAAAGCCAAAGTTTGGCCATAACATTTTGATCAATTGATTTTCTTACTTGGTTACAAGAGTTTCTAGCTTATATGACAAAACATATTATACTGTTAGACAACATTGCAAGCCAATTACCAATGTGTTTCTCCAATCCAAGTATGTCAAAATATGCAAAATTTCAAAAAGCAACAAGACATCCATGTTTACTTTTCAAACAATCTCTGAAGTGAAAAAATATCATCTCAAACATCAAAAAAAGGCCTGAAGAGAGCTTCAGTTACAGAAGAAAATACTCTAAAAACTAATTTACTAGACATACTATTCAATATTCTTAGTTTATACTGTTTCCTTCAAATAATAGCTTTCCTTTGCTAAAAAGCCAAAGTTTGGCCATAACATTTTGATCAATTGATTTTCTTACTTGGTTACAAGAGTTTCTAGCTTATATGACAAAACATATTATACTGTTAGACAACATTGCAAGCCAATTACCAATGTGTTTCTCCAATCCAAGTATGTCAAAATATGCAAAATTTCAAAAAGCAACAAGACATCCATGTTTACTTTTCAAACAATCTCTGAAGTGAAAAAATATCATCTCAAACATCAAAAAAAGGCCTGAAGAGAGCTTCAGTTACAGAAGAAAATACTCTAAAAACTAATTTACTAGACATACTATTCAATATTCTTAGTTTATACTGTTTCCTTCAAATAATAGCTTTCCTTTGCTAAAAAGCCAAAGTTTGGCCATAACATTTTGATCAATTGATTTTCTTACTTGGTTACAAGAGTTTCTAGCTTATATGACAAAACATATTATACTGTTAGACAACATTGCAAGCCAATTACCAATGTGTTTCTCCAATCCAAGTATGTCAAAATATGCAAAATTTCAAAAAGCAACAAGACATCCATGTTAACTTTTCAAACAATCTCTGAAGTGAAAAAATATCATCTCAAACATCAAAAACAATTATAAAAAATGGTTTTTCCAGAAAGAACCAAAACGCACCTGTCCTGGCCCAAGTTTATCGATAATAATATCTTGATGCTTGATGCCTAGTGGTTTGCGGGAAAATTCTGGCAAGGAATCTTGTCTGCAAGTGAAAGAAGTGTAACTTCTTGCTTTTACAGTTTTACCTGTTGTATCTGGATCCGATGGTTTTGCATCTCGAGGAGGTGGTCTTCTATCTGGTTCCATAAATAGTTCACTGCCTCCTGGCAACCATTTCAGTTGATCTGACTTCACTGCATTGACATTAGTCTTGCTATTAGATCACACATCAACAAAATGCAGGATTTCACTGGACAATGGATAAGATATTAAAATTGCAATGGTAAAAGAATAGAAAATGTGAAACTATCCAAGCATACAGGAAAGGAATAGATTATGACATAATACACAAGAGAGAAAACATTGCTCAAACAAGCTCTACGAATCAGAAGAGGGATCAACATAGGCAACATAACTAAAACAAGCAGTCCATAAATCCAAGGACACAGGTCAATATCCTAAACTGGAAAGAGAATGCACAAATTCAGCTATTACACAAATACAAATACCTGTAAGTCGAGGACCACCTCTTTTACACAAGACATCCAACTTAAAGACTATTGTATTCCTCTCATTTGGAGTATCATGTTCTACATAGAAAGACAACTTATGGTTACCCACATGAATGAAGTAGAGGAGAATGCACAATCATTTATACTGACTGAAAAAGGAAACCATCATAAGTACCTGAAAGGTACTCAAATAGCCGTGGATCAGCATCAAGCGGTATGAGCCCCAGTCTATGGGCCAATACCTCATCTGGAATCACTGATGTATTGTTAACCATGAGAACCTTTTCAATAGCCATGGTTGGAACCTTCAAAGGAGAAAATTACAGTGCAAGTATGTGTTTGAGTGAACTGGACATAGAAGTGAAGGAAAATTTGCAAAATAGCATCCCACAACAAGATTTTTATTTAACATCGCAAATATGCTGAGCAGTAATCAGTAATTTTTCAAAAGGAAACACAAGTTTCACATTTTGTATCAAAGAGACATGCTCCCTGGCATACCTCAGCTATGAGAATCCTTCTGAATGCATTAGCCAATGCAGCATCAATTCCAATCATATCAAATTCCATCTCATCGTCATTTAGCTGATTAACTTCAATTTTGAAATTCTTGCGGAATTCATCAAAGTGCAAGCTATTATCAACTCCCATGGATGCATAAGCCCCAGAATATTGAATAGGTTCTGTCTTCAAAAATTAAGAAACATCGGAACATACAAAACAGATCAATCACAGTGTGAAGCAAAATTTCAAACTAAAAACCAGTAAATTTGAAAAAAATTGAAGTCAGTCAATTCAAAAATATTAACTCCTAGTCCTCTATATTGAAGAAAGAATTAGCATAGAAGAAACACATAGCTTTCCCAATTAAAATCCCGTTACTCTAAAATTGAAGGGTTCGAACTCTCAAAAATCTAAAAATTTTGGTTTTGTTTCATTTTGCCTTTCTGAGAAATCGGCGCAAAAATCGCCAAGACAGTGGCTTAATGCAACTAATCACATAAAGGAGCCAAATTTGCGGCTGATGCCACAAAAAGGAAAAAACAAAACCCGACCAAATCCAAACACCGAAACCTAATTAAAATTTCATCAAAGAAAATATAAGGCCATGGAGCGAGGTTTTGAGAGCTTACATGAATGGGGGCGTCGAGCTTGCAGACGACGCGCGTGCGCTGGAGCTCGAGGTGCTCGGGGATCTTCCCCTTCGGCACGTCCGGCAGATCCAGAGCCGACGTCATCGTCCCTTTCGCGGGCGCGGTGGCGGTGGGAAGCTGGAATCCCCGAAAACCCTAACCCTACTAACGGTGACCGAGCTCTTTGTCCTTTTCAATTTGAAAGAAGGGAAAATAAATAAATAAAGAATTTAAAAACATAAATAATTACAAATTAGTCCGTAAAATATTTAAGAAATTATAAACAAGTTTTATTACAAATAACTCCGTGATCTTTTCGCCTTTTCTAAATTGTTCCCTGAAATTAATTGAGCCAAAGGAACCTAGGGATTTATATTGAGTGTTATAAAATTATAATATTTATTCGTATAAAGTAGTGATTATTTGGAAGAAAAATAATAATTAAGCAATTATTAAGTATTCAATATTCTTAATCAGTAAATGCTTAATTAATCGATTTATATTAAATATTTAGACGGATCAGAGTCCAGTTTTGGCTATCTTAAATTATACGTGATATCAAAGATTCGAGATTTATATATAAATTTGTAATTAGGACTGGAATGTGATTAGAAGATAGAAGGTCCGATGGCGCTGTTGACGGGCCGGGCTGGCCCGATAAGCTCGAAAACATGGGTTCGGGTTGGGCCTGCGAGTCGGTTCTTGGTCAAGCTTCCTTTGCGCATGTACACCTATAATATTTTTTTCATTAAAATCCCTAGCAAACCCCATTTTACGGACAGGAGTCGGTCTGTGAATTCCGTTAATCTCAGTTTAGAACATTAAGAATAAAGGAATAAAAAAACTAAGGTAAAAGCGATCCACATTCATCTTCGGTTAACATGAACTAAGCAGAAAATTAACTTTAATCACCACGGTAAACATCTAAAAGAAATTTCAGCATTAGGTTAATTTGCTTAATATCCAACAAGATTACAACTAATTTTATTTTAAGATGAAAAGACTAAAATGCAGATTGAACAGATAAAAAAGACCAATCCATGGCCCATGAGGCCCTGGCGTCTCATATGCCGGAGAAGCCAAGCACAACCAGTCCTGTCAGCACTAGAGAATATGACACCAGAAGGCGAGATGAGCCCGAAGGCTGAGGCCCATTTGCGACCACTTCAATGCTACTGACCAGCCAATGTGGTTCGTAGCCATGGGGCAAAACACGGACGTGTAGCTTGAGGCCTTTCCGGCAGTTCTCCGCCCGACCGCTGACGAAGTAGCGGGGGCCTTCTTCCTCGAGGCCGACGCGATCGAGCCCTCCGGTGTACAACCGAATCGGGTTGGCCAAGTCGCATGACTCGAACTCCTCCTTGCTCCCTAGCTCCGCAATGCTCTCTTGTGCTACCGAATATGCGAACCCTAGCAGCAAAACCATCAAACGTCAGAAATGAGACGCTCGTGGAATTATTTTTTCATTTTAATCATAATTATCCCTAGGAATCAAAGCTTCTCGTAGAGACACAATTAAAGCAAGAATCCTCGTGTCACTCGCTACGTATTAATGCATCATGGCTCGTTAAACACAATGTGTTAACCCAAGTTAACAACAATTAAACAGTAATAAACACGAGCTTTGGCAAATAAAGCCCCTAAATTTGGACCGATTATGTCCTCTAAAAGTTCATTTAATTCTAAATTCTTCGCATAAAAAAAATAGATCATGGATGAACGAGAACAGAGATTACAAAGTTTTATTTATTAATTTTACGCAAACAAATTATAGATCGATTTCTTAATAATTCTTTGCCCCATCTATCTTCATATGAAGGTGATCTAAATCAAAGTAAAAGTTAACAAAAAAAATCACTTCCTTGAAACCCTCTAGATTTTCTAAAACCAAAGTAACTCATAAAGTCGGACATTGATGAAAACGAGAAATTGTCGAGAAAAAAAAATGACAAGAAGAGGAGCTCACAGATACTGTCTCCGGCCCTGAAGATCTTGTCAGCCGACCACCGGGGGATGTCGGAGGCCAAATCCCACCCTCGATCGCCGCCGACAGCGTGATTAACGGCTTCTGATGCTTCACTTCCTTCTCCTACAGTCATCGCTACTGCTATAAGAACAATAACAAGAGCAATAACAACATGAACCCCAGAAAAACTAGCCATTTATGGCAAAATCTAAAAATTTTTATGCGAAGATGAGAAGAGAAGAGAGTCTCTTGTTCTCTCCTCAGAACCTTCCCTTCTTGTACTGGTACAACCATCAGTCCATGTGCTTCAATAGCAAACCTAAAATATTTGGTAAGAAAGGTTGGTATGATCTTATTTCTTGCAATTGTGAAATTGCATACATACCCTTGTAAAACTTAAAATTGTACACTGGTCCTTTTGAAGATCTGTAATATCTTGTAATCCAACAATCAACATAAGATGGAAAAAATCAAAATACCAAGACTTTAAATACCAGATAAAATATTTTGATTTCAATGGATGTATGATGAATTGAGTGCGCATTTTAATCTCAACTAATATAGGTCATTCTTTATTTTTTTCAATTGTTATTATTATCTGTTAATGACTAAAATTAGACAATTGTGCATGAAATGAAATAAGATTTTTGTTCTATGTACTCACACTGTGACTGACGTTTTAAATCTTCCAAATGCCTGTTTATTGTATAATTTACAAAAGTATAGTGGCACGTATACATATTTTTAGGGCATTGATATAATTACAAACTTTAAAAGGGTACGCATGCAAAAAAAACGAAAAAGAAAATAAATAAGGAAGCCCGACAATCAACAAAACATGCATTTTGTGTTTAAAATTTGTACGAACTGATCACAAAAGCATGCATTTTGTGTGTTTATGATCAGCTCTCCGCTTCAGCACACCAATAAGTTCATATGCTGATGTGTCAAGCATTGGTTGGTGTCATGCTAGACTTTTAATCTAGTTGGCGGCCTCTTATTGGGCTGATTCGGTGGACCGTGGGACGAACGACTCCAAAATGGTCCCGACGCTGGATACCATCCTGAAAGCCCTACACCGATGCTTCTCGCTCCGCTCCCTTCGACAGGTCCACGCCCAGCTCCTCCTCGCCGGCCACTGCCACCGCAATCTCGCCGCCGTCAAGCTCCTCTCCTTCGCCGCCAACTCCCTCGGCGACCTCGCCTACGCGCGAGGCATCTTCCGCAGCCTCGCCCCGTTGGCCAACGTCTTCCTCTGGACCGCCATGATCTCCTCCGACCGCCTAGATGCCGTGTTGCTTTACCAGTCCATGCTCCGCCGAGGCCCCCCGCCCAACGAGTTTACCCTTTCCGCCGTTCTCAAGGCGTGCTCGCTTCTTAGAGCCGTTTGGGAGGGGAAGCAAGTCCATGGGAATGCTGTGAAGCTTGGGTTTGGTTCTGCTGGTTATGTCGAAACGGCGTTGATTGATATGTATGGGAAGGTTGGATTGGTTCGGGACGCGCGAAGATTGTTTGAGGAAATGCCTGTGAGAAATGTTGTTGCTTGTAATGCTGTGATGACGGGTTTTGTGAAAGCTGGAGACTTGGTGAGCGCGCGAGAGGTGTTTGATGGAATGCCTGAAAGGGATTCGGCTTCATGGAATGTCATGGTCTCTGGGTATGCTTGTAAGGGGGTGATGGTGAATGCCAGGGAATTGTTTGAAGCGATGCCCAAGAGAGGGGTTTGTTCATGGACTGCATTGATTGCTGGATATGGTTGTTGTGGAGAATGGCATGAAGCGATTAGAGTTTTCAATGCTATGCGGTGGGAGTGTGTTGAACCTGATCGGCAAACAATGGCCGTGTTGATGTCGGTTTGTGGTCAGCTGGGGGCTTTGAAGGTTGCAGGGCAGTTTCATGGTTATGTGCAGAAGCATGGGATGGACATGAATTTGTATGTGTTGAATTCGTTAGTTGACATGTATGCGAAATGTGGCAGTGTTTCTGATTCTCAGAGAGTGTTCTATGATATGTCTACAAAGGATGTTGTGTCATACAATGTGATGATTTCGGGGTTTGCTAATCATGGGTATGGAGAAGATGCCCTCAGACTTTTCTCTGATATGTTGGAAGCAGGCATTGAACCTGATATCTTTACTTTTCTGGGCATCTTAGCAGCGTGCTGCCATGCTGGGCTTGTGGACACCGGCTGCCGATTGTTCACTTGCATGAGCAGGGATTTTGGAGTGGAGCCTGCAGTGGACCACTATGCTTGCATAGTTGATCTCTTTGGCCGAGCAGGGTTAGTTGAGGAGGCCTATGAGTTAGTCAAGGCCATGCCAATTGAGCCCCATGCAGGTGTTTGGGGAGCTCTGCTGAATGCTTGCAGGAATTGTTGTGACATTGAGATTGGTGAGGTTGCAGCACAAGAGCTGTTCAGGATTGAGCCAATGAACCCTGGAAATTATGTTCTTTTATCAGATATCTACGCCAAAGCTCAAAGCTGGGATAATGTTACAAAGATGAGGAGCTTTATGAGGGAGAGAGGAGTAAAGAAAACAACAGGGTGCAGTTGGATCCAGGTGGATCATGAGATGCATGAATTCTTGATGAAGGACACAGGTCATCCTCTGGGAGGGGAAATTTATGGTGTGTTAGAGCATATATATTCGCAGTTCCTGCAGGACTGATGTGGTTGGTTTCATTGTCAAGATTCACAGGAAGCCTACTTGGGGCCCTTTGTGGCCATTTGCTTTGCTTAGTGCATGCACAAGATGCTGTGATACAGAGACTTTTGAGTTTTCAGCATTGAATCTCTTCATAATTGAGCCAATGGACCTGGGCATTTGCTTGTTTCTACAGGATATCTGTACATAAACCCATTGTCAAAATGACATAGACTATGGTGTTCGTGAGTTCCTGATGGAAGGGACTAAATCATATCAGAGACAGGAGATTTGGCCAGTTCCTGATGGATGCAGAGTTCTAGTTTAGTCCTTGACTAAGATAACCGATATGCATATTTGGATCTATTTTTGGCAACTTGCTCTGCTCAAGCATGCAGGAAATGCTGCAATATTGGGTTTAGGGGATCACGGTTCTAGTAGTTCTTATGTATCTCTCTGATATCTATGCCAGACCATATTGTCAAAATTGGTACTGCAAGACAGGAAACTTCATGAAGACGAAGTGAAGAGAAACAAACATGGTGCAGTTGGATCTAGGTGAATCACGAAGTTCGAGAGTATTGATTGGAGACACAAAGTCATCCTCTGAGAGATGAAATTTAGGGAGCATTGGAGCATATCTGTGAGCTGTTTATGGGGATGGCCTTCTGCTCCAGCAAGTCATGGGGCAGGGTTGATTGCAAGTCATGGGGCAGGGTTGGCATATGATGCAATATCAAGAAAAGCAGCATGTTCTCTTTTCATTTTTCTGTATCTCAATGATTTTAAAAGGCATCATATACCTTTTTTTCATCCTCAGTTATTAAGCGGGAATTGAGTGATTATCTTTGAGAAATGGAAATTTTAATTGTTTTGAATAATATACTGGACTGAAAGAATGTTATCTGATCAATTTGGGAGGCATTTCTTGTCTGATCTATTTGGTTGAGTTGTAAGCACCACCTACTTTTTCAGCAGTTGAATTAATTAAAATGTATCAGGTTCTACTCCAGATCGTTAGCCTGAAATATCTAATGCTCCATACGCAGGGAGTGGAGGATGGATACATCTATACTATTACCCATATTATCATCCATCAAGAAAGGTCAGTAGAAAACAGAATTACATAAGGTTCAGAAGTTGACCACACCAATGATATGAGCTACAGGGTTGCAGTCATCAAACACTGAAAATTTTGAAAGCATTCACACTATATAAACTGATTCAAAAACCACAGTGATCAAAATTTCGATGATGTATCACGAAATACAAAAGGCCTGCCTTTTCAGTAAGCATGCTGCAATGCTATAATCAATACTGCACTTTTTGGGCTGCAACAAAGTAATTTGAAGCTAGTTATTCATGGAAGGAGACATATTGTAAGCATCAGACAGATAACTCAGTCTTTGAAATAAGGATCCCGTCACTGTCAGCATACAACCATTCGCCATCACGGATTATGGTACCCCCAACATTCACTGGGATATGCTTCTCACCAATGCCCCTTTTGTATGATTTCTGGGGATGAGAAGCCAGCGCTCGAACTCCAATATCGCAGCCATTGATCTCGTCAACATCTCTAATGCAGCCATTGACCAGAATGCCTGACCAGCCCATGTTTTGGGCAAGCTGACCTAGATTGCCCCCGACCAAGGCACACCTTGTGCTCCCTCCTCCATCCACAACTAGCACCCGCCCATCCCCTGGTGTCTCAAGAATCTGCCTGACAAGCACATTGTCCTCAAACACCTTGAGGGTCACAATGGGCCCAGAGAAAGCCCGGCAGTGCCCATAGATTTGGAAGATTGGTGGGAGAATGCGCACATCACCGTTTGCTAGAAGGGCAGCATTGGAATCACAGAGTTCAGCTGTTGCTAAGGAGGCCATCTGCCAAAACCACAAAGATATATAGAGGAACAGACTGTTGATAAACGAAATGAAGATAGTCATGCAATTAGCAAACTGCTATGAGCTGAGAACAATGAAGTTATTGAAAGAGTAAGATATAAGTAAAAAATATCCAAGGAGAACCATGTGATTTGCTTCTTCTATACCAAATCATGGAGAAGGCATCCTTGTGCAAACAAGGGATCATCTCCTTCCAGCTTCATTTTGTTGGAACATAAACTTGATTATTCTTCATTTAACTAGGTTTTAGATGAAACAGAAGCTTAGCTTTCATATTTTGCCAAATTGATGGCTTTTCTTTTGGTAGTGGACTCTTTTCTTGTTTGATGCATAGATAACCAATTAGTTTAACAGAGTACTCTCCACATACCATCTCATAACTTGCAGCCAAATGAGTGCAGAAAGTAGAGATGGTGAAGAGTTAGCCATACCATGAAGCTTGTAGATTTCTTAACAGTAAGCAACTAGAGATAATTTCCGTAAATCAGGCCTCCTGATGTCCAAAAAGACTGCAGGAGATGTATGCTAACTGGAAATTTCAAACAGGTTTTTCTTCAAACTTCAATTTGCACCCGGAAAGACCATAATGTTTGCTAGCTTATAAAGGTTCCAGTTATGCAAAAAACACGTACTCTGACATAGAGAATTACTAGAGGTAATAGCTGGAATAAACAATTAAATCTTCTCAAAGACAGTATATGCATTGGTATTTTTAACAATTGTCAATGACTTCAGCACCATTATGAAACAAGGGCAACAAGTTCCTCATTAACAGCATAAAACCTAGATAAAAGTGGTATAAAGAAGGCATGTTCACTAAGAACCATAGAAACACAAAGATGCTCAAAGGGCAAGCACAATAACGAAAACAAATGTTGGCTTTGCCTTATGGATTCTAGCAATTTTTCGAAGAAAAAGAAGTTCTCCAGAAACTCAATGTTTTAGTAAATCCTCAGCATGTCTTCCTTTCCTGTTCTCTAAAAGCGGACGAAACAAGCCTCTTCCTTTTAATAGAAATGCTAGATTACAAGAAAAATATCAAGCTGTTCAATCATTCATGGGAGATGAACTAACTTTCTTCTATGAGCATGCATGCGGTTCTAGGTTAAAAATAATCAACTTCTTGTCAACGGTTAACATGTCATGATGATATCTATGAGTATAACATACTGAATACTACTAGTCTCAAATCTATCTCATGAAAAATAAAGGATGAAGATATAGTCACGGTCAATAAGATAAGTTAACATGGTTCTAGCATGGAGCTAGACTTACCTGGCTATGTTTAGCAAAGGAGCATTAACTTCCCTAAGACTAATCCAAGATAGCATTTTCTTTAAAACGAAGAACCAACACAATCCAAATTTTGGTTTCCAAATCCTGCTCACACCTATACGGACACATGCACAAAAAACAAAAAAGGTTCATGAATAACCCTCCAAATTCTTATTTTTTTCACGATGTGTTACCAATCAACGTCTATGTTCATATCCTTATTGCTTTGCAGGTAAACTCCCACGCAAAATCAGTTACAGGAATAGGCTGATGAACAATTCAAGGTGTTTGTAGTCACAACTGCATCCATGAAATTAGCCTCAGAGTACCTAAAGAATTGCGTTTGATTGCTTACATAGATTAATATTTTCCATAAAAATTGCTCATAAGTGTATACATTTCACCCAACAAAGAACTAATCCAACAAAAAAACCAGAACCAAACCGCCAAACTCTCTCAATCAATACATCAAACACGTCTTACGCAACAATGAAATAAAAGCCATTTACCCTAAAATCTACGATTTTGATACATACCCGGCTTCAAAAGCAGATCCAGCAACACAAAACAGCGGGAAAAATCCGATCTTTCCTTCAATCTCGCCCACCGAACCCTGATTGGGAGGATAAAGAAAGCCTGATATTGCAGAGAAGTGGTTAGAAATGAAAGCCTAATATTGCAGAGAAGTGGTTAGAAATTGGAAACGGAATCTGCGGCGGAGGAGCTGCATTTAAACGAATTGGAGAGATTAAAAAGCAAAAAAAAGAACATATTGTATTTGGATGTGGATGCGGTCAAGGAAAGGGAGCTGCTCATTGGAGCTCATTGAAGAATGATGGGCGCCTGGACCCACGACGCTCTCGGGTATCGGTAATCGGGAGCGCGGAGGAGAAACGCGGTTTGAAGAAGAAACGGTTGGGAATAATTTCATTCAACCCCCTAATATTTCCAATATAATACGTGCTTTTGTTGTCACTGAATTTAAAAAGGAGCAATCTTTGCGTTTCTACTAAAAATCACGCAACATCTCACCCGATGTTATACTCGGCAGTTACATTTTACTTCTCAACATCAAAGCCTTGAGAATAAAATCCTGACAAGACAAAACACTTCCCCACAACTCATTATTGACCAAAATTTCAGTAGATATAAATTCCTTTAGTTGGCATATAAAGAGTTATTATTTTTCCAGAATTTTTTAGTCGACGCATTTGGTTTAACATGAGCAAAGTCAATGACACAACAATCAATAAATTAAGATTAAAAAAGAGAGAGTACAAAGCAAGGAGCAACAAAAGAAAAAATAATGCAGAATGATCACATGCATGACTTATCCTAATTTGAACAGCGCATGAACAATTTGACTTACATTCACTAAACAGCCGCAACAAACAATTTGGGTGAAGTCTAAATAAGAAGAAAAAGACCAATTCTAACACAATCTCCTTACAAAAAACTCCATAATGAACTGTACAACTTTTTTTTGCGTCCTTTATGTACCATAAGTTTGAATCCAACTTTAATTATATTGAGATCCATATAGAGTTTCATGAGGATAATGGAACTGTAAGCATGAATTTATCTCAAATCATGGAATCAAGATATGTATAGCTCCGGCAGCGCCTGTACTGAAGAAGACTGCCATAGGTGCGGTCCCACACACCAACAAAGAGAGATTCTGTGTCAGGGCTGAAAGAAATGCCTGAGATCTCACCGAAGAAATCCAGTTCCTGCTGCTTCTCATACCCGCTGGAGGTATCAAAGACGTGGACAAAGTCGGCAGGCTCTGCCATGGCCATGAACTGACCATCGGATGTGAAACGGATTGATCTTATAGCCCCGAGATTGCCTCTCAGCACAGCAATGGACTTGGAGAGGTTTCGAATGTCCCAAACCCGGCAGGTTTTGTCCTGGTTGCCAGTGGCGAATATGTAGCCATCCGGACTCCATGCTGAAGCAAAGGAGTAGTCCAAGTGCCCCCGCAACTCATGGACAGTCTGTAAAATGAAAGATAATTAGTTGTTTAAGATTAACCATGATCAAGTAACCACAATAGAAGAAAAATTGCTAAGATAGTTGAATAAATCATAGTGGCCATGAAATAGAGAAAGGCACAATAACATCCCGACAAAGGAATTTATGTTCTATGTTGAATCCTTCAGATCAAAAGATGCTGTTGGCAGGTAATGTGGAAAACTATGCCTTTTACAATAAAAATCACTTATTACTTCTCATGTTCCCAATCAGTATACCACCATTGCTTTATGCTTTTGGCCAAAAGCATAATTCCTATGAGCAGGTCCTCAGGTATAAATAGCTATCAAGCTTAGATTGAAAAGAGTATAATAGAATAGACCAGAGTAAAACATGTCTAATATAAAATCCAATTACCTTGCCAGTGTGTGCATCCACTACAAAGCCCTCAGGATTATCACCCACAACTACAAGAAGCTTTCTATCAGGACTAAGGGATGTATGCTGCGGCAACCACCAACATGATCAGAAATAGTCACAAATAATAAAAAGAATTGTAAACAAAACTGTGATGCTAAGAAAACTGGAGTGATCACATAATCAGAAAAGTGGGGGAATAATTTGGATTAAATAGAAAAGCAGACTTACATTAACTGGCCACGGAAAGCGAAAATGCTTGGTAAGCTGAAACCGCTCCATGTCGAAGTCTCTAACTCCACAATCATTGTTTGAAGCCACAAAGCGGACAGCACCACTGGGAGAAAGATTTCATTCCAGATTAGTAAGCAAGAAGTCTCTTAGACAGATATAAGTTTTCTAGCTAAATCAAGGAGTACCTGGAACTATTATATATCTCCACTGCATTTGTGATGGCATTGTCATCGTAGGTCGTGCGGCAACAAAAGCTAATTCCAGGCCGATCTAGATACTGTGTCTCATGCATATGAAAAAATCAATTAACGGAAATTTCATATATAGAGCCTTTTCAAAGGACTTTTGCTTGTTGCATTTTTATAAACTTTTTATTTTTATGGAGTAAGTTACCTTACAAATTAGTTCTCCTTGGAGACCGCCAGCAATAAGCAAGTTATTTCTTACAGATAATGTGCTAACTTGAGTCTGACTGAATCCTTCCAGTAGATTTCCAGGGTGTTTCTGTAATTAAAAAAAATTATTTAGTGTGATTCTACCTGCCATCCTGAATAGCAATAGAAAACCAGAAACAAACATAGATTCAACAAGGAGTAAATCAAAGTATAAAACGGATTTAATGGTAAAAGGCATGCACCTCACTTGGTGCAACATGGCCTGAAACATTCAAAACCTCAGACTTCTCACAGGTTAATCCTGACCAATGAATAACAGAATAGTGTGACATAAGGTAGACATCATGCTTTGATGTAGACCATACCAAATTTCTCAGCTGCAAAACACAAAAGAATGATATGCAAGATAAATAGGAACAATCATAAATTCAGTAAGGACAAAAGAAATATATCATATTAAATAAGAATTTGTCCAAGAAAAACTTCCGTCAAGATGCACATAAATAACACAATATGTTTCATAACAAGGACACAAAAGAAAAATAGAGCCTTTGTTTACATTATTCACAAATATATTCAGAATCTGTTTTATTTTCTGGCAAAAATTGAAGAATTCTCGCTAACAGCTTGAAACATAATATCTATAAAATATGCCACACTGCCATAACAACTTAATCCCTTGTCATCCAAAATAAAATAATGATGTAAAGAATGTTCTGAATCCAAGGAGCTGACAATGACAAACATATGGAAGAAAACAACTAGATTTATGTTCCACTCTACTTACCATCAAGCAGGTGGCCGCCAAAATAAGAATGAAAACAAAATCAAGGAATAATAGAATTACTTCATGGATTAATCAAATGTCATCATTTTCTAGATAAATGCTACAAGTTCAAATAAATAAACACAGCAATAAAGATTTCAAAGAACGTAAAAAACATTCAGCCTATGTTCAGTCAGGGAACTTCAACTGAAATCTAGCTAACATAAATGTACATGTTCAAATGTATGCCAAAGAAATTAGAATGCAAATTTTTAAATTCAGATGATAAGGAAAAAAAGGATCCAATCATTCACCTTCAGTCACCATCTACAATAATCACCTCACAAGCAACTTGAAATGTTACTCTCCCTGTTTCTAATATGTCAATTTGACAATTTTGTGGCTTCCCATATTTAGAAGATGCTTATGCACAAAAAAGGCAGAGGGACTTAAATTATGTCCGTCAAATGCTATTGTAGCCTCCATTCAATCTGTTGCTACAGACTGTTTGGATACATTTGAAAAAAAAAATTGATAGGATATGATTTGCATGTAACCCAATTCCTATGAATAATCCCTACATTTGATTAATAATGAGATTAGTAGTAGTTAATAATGACGTTAAAGATGTGGTTGCAAGCTCCATCACAAAGGAAAGCCAAAAGGAGATGCCTCTTTTTATTCTTCCTATGGAAAAACATAGTTCCAAATGAACTGGAACTCTCAAAAAAGTGTTGCCAAACACCTTGTCAGGAAAACAATCCTACGAAAGAAAAAAATCCATTGGAAAGCCCAATTCCTAACGAATACAGGGTGTCCAACAGGCCCATAAGCTTGAAATAAGTACAAGGGAATAATGGAATGTCAAGAAAATTCTATGAGGCATTCTCAATTTTCATTGAAGGTAAATGAAAAATCAAATAGGTCAGATTATAGTCAGACATTACTTGTTTCAAGGATAGTTAATCGCCATCTCTGAGTAAAATGGAAATGGACAATAATCTTCCAGTATGTCAGCAATAAATTTTCACGACTATCAAAATGAGATTTTCTCCCCATAATAGCAGTTTATTCATGAGGACATGATTAGGTAAATCCTCTGATCAATCATGTTATGAATGTATTTCTGTCCGGTTAGGTGCATCATTATTTGAGATCATCACCTGGATTTCTCAAACAAAAAAATCACTAACAGTAATAGAATTTGAAAGCTTAAGAAACAAACCAGGCAGATCATAGTAATATTCTCAATGGGAAATAAAGCAAATGGCAAAACTACCATGTATAAATAAACCATTAAGTTAACTGCATTTGCTAACCTGAAAATGAAGAATAGTTGATTTAACAGATCTTGTATTGCGCCAGAAGTCATAATATGAACCCCCCTTCTTGGTTGGTTTGCATTCCTAGTAAAATGGAGAAATTAGAGAGCGTGTAGAATAAAAGCTGATGCAAGGAAAAGACAAAGAATTTAAATACCTTCACAGATGCCTCACCAGAATCGAGAACATTCTCATAGTTCTTGTATTGTTCAAGCCTCGTTTGCCTATACTTATCCCTCGTAATGCTAAGCCTATCCCAAGGAATCCCTTGAATATCCTTTCCTTTCCTTGCTTGTGCAGAAGAGGTATCAGTTATTCCACTACTCTGAAAAACAGTTGGAGAACATTGTCTAATAAAATTGCATTGCTCTAATCAATCACAAAGGGGAAATCATTAATGATCTATCAACTCCAGCAAAATGAGATCAGATAAAGCTTGAACTGCTGAATCAAGTAGACCTCACAAGAGAGATGAAAAACATTTAGCAAACAGCAGTCAGTTTTACATGAAGTGAATACTTTCTTAGCTCGTGTCAAGTCTCTCTGATACCGCCATGAGTGAATATCATGAAAAATGACATCTATAGGCAATAAGATAGGTACTCAGAAAGCAAAGATCAATATCCCAACTCAACAACAATAGTTTGAGGTTTGGAAGAAAACACAATCTCCATACTGCATGATAATATGTAGTGAATAACAAGCTGATAAAGTAAATTAGGAAATTAGCTAACAACACTTAATTGGAAACCAGGAAAAAGACTTACTGCTTGCCAATATTCATCATTATCAGAATCTGAATCACCCATTCCTCGTCCATGAAATCCCTCGTCCATGTCATTCTCTGCATCATGCATTTCGTAATCGTCTGCCATTTCCTCGGCGTTGTTGTGTCTGTACTGTGACATTCCAGCAAAGATAAACCTCTGCCATACCAAATTCTAAGCAGTAAGCTCCCCGCTAACCATGGGAAGAGATGTTGCAGTTCTAAATTATTGCGGACAATTGATTAACATATTTATGGCACATATATAAGTAAACCAATATAAACACAAACTAAACCAATATCAGGTGAAAGATCAGTAAGAAAATATGGCAAAAGGTTAACAAGAAAGACAAAATAAGCTCATGAACCATAAACAGCCTCAAAACATCCACATGACAACAAAAGAACAATCAACTGGCAAACAAACCTGCAATTCCCTCGATAAACATGCTTGTGGTAATGCAGCATAATTGAGCAAAATGACCAACTTTACCAGATAAAGAAACATGCAGTCACCACTGAGGCTATTGATACATACTCTCGTCAGACACAATCCAAATACAAAACATGCTAAAAACAACAGTCACTTCCATTGCTCGCAGTTCTCTAGTTCAATAGGAAATTATTGAAAATATACAGATAAAGATCAGTATAACTGAAAATACAGCATCTAACACAAAAAGAAAGGATCAGGATCTTAAACAAATGGTGTCTTCAACGAAACAATCACCAACATAACCCCAAAGCAAGGCCCATAGCAATCAACAAAAATGAAATCTTTCACTGCTAATATCCAAGCGTAGGTTCCCAAAACCCAAAACCACAACCTAATTGAATCAAACTCCAAACCATTGACCGCAAACCAATCAAATGCGGAACACAGAAAAGACTTCACCTTTCCAAATCACGCAACCAGATAACCACAAACCGCAACACCAAGCTTTCCAAAACCGCATCAAAATCATCTACCACCCCTCAAAACCTAAATTCAAAACTCAAACAAAATAAAAATAATCCCATTTAAACCGAAGTCAGACGACTCAAACTTACCGAAAGCCAATCAATCTCAGAACGGGAAAACAAACACAACTCTTAGATCCGCCACGATCTGATTAAAAATCTAAAATTCACGTTGTCTGCATCAAAAACCATACAGAATCTGAAACCTTCGAATCAAAACCCGACCTCGGTGAACGATCAGGAGCAGCTTCGCGTCCAGATCGGAGTCGCAGCGGATCCGAGAGATCAAACAGGAAATTTCGGGATATTTCTGGACGGAGTTTTGGAGATTCTAATCGGATTATTCTATTTAACTTTGGTCGCTGGTTCGGACGCTTGTGCGACCGCGAAGGGCTTGAAACGGACGCGAATTGGCGATAGACGGAGCCGGTAAGCAGTGGACGGAAATATCCCTATAATGATCTCATAATTACCGAACCCTTGCATTGAGATTATTATGATCATTTTTTTTTCATTTTAATCGGACGAATAAAAAACTAAATACAGAAATTTTTTAATTAGAATTCATATATAAATCTAAATCCGGAGTTGAATCAATCAAATATAACCAAATATATATTACAAAACCTCGTACAAAATTTATATCAATAATTTGAATAAGTTTTGTAATTTTTTATTTAAATTTCAATTTGCATGAAATACGATACTTATACACAAATTAATTCATATATAAATTTCTATGTAGATATATATCAATAGACACAATTATTTTTATCTGATTTAATTTATCGTGCAATCGGATCAAATTCCACCTCCACACTCTCTTAAATAGTGATAAAAAAATTTTAAAAAATTATCTATAAGTGTAATATTAAAACTAAAATTAATTAAAATTCGGCAACCTTTCTTTTATGTGAACCCTTTGCAATGCGTATATGCATATGTTGTCCATGCATTCCAAGATTTTTTCAGTTTTATCAACTGAGAAGAAATTTTTTATTAAAAAAATAGAATGTCAAATTAATATATAAATATGATATATTTTAGGGGGCTATGCGTAAAAAGCCGTAAAAAAGAGCATTTGAACAGGAGGTTGTGGCCATATGGTAAATAACAGTGATTTGTGAGGGCTTTTGGGTGATTACATGAAAAATATATTTTTCTAATGAAAGTATTTTCTGAAGACGGGTTGGTAAGGTACAAGGACGATTGGTGATTGAAGATAGTCAAATACCGAAAAGTCCCTTGGACCTTTCCAACCAATGAAAGCTACACGTCTCAACTAGAATAACAGCAATATCATCCGTCTCCAACATCGCTACTACCTCGCTGCCGCCTCGAGAGAACGATAACGCGTACGACAATTGAGAAAACACAGGGCAGAGAAATGCGCATTTTATTGGTTGCGACAAAATTAAGTGGCGAATACATTGTGAAGAGAGGTATAATGCTATGTAGTTGTGCTGTAAATAGTGTAATTAATTCTGCTAAAGAGAGTTAAATAGTAAGCCGACGTGAATCCAGCATAGATCTAATTTAGAGAAAAGGTACGCAAATGGGTAATTAAACGTTATTGACTTGAAGATAACTTGTTATATGCTAGAGGTAATAAATTGTACATTTTAAAGGCAGGATGACTGAGGCGTGAGCTACTGCGAGAGACTCGCGATTCTCAATGGGCAGGACATCATGGAGAACAAATGATGATGACACTCTTGTCTAGGTCATACTATTAGTCAAAAATGGAAGAAAATATTGATATGTACGTCAAGTCTTGTCTTATGTACCACATTAATAAGATAAAGAAAAAGAATGAGATATGACTGCTACAACCCTTGCCTATTTTAGAGAAGCCGTGACAGTTAATTTTTATGGACTTTATTTCGGATTTTTCTAAAGTGGATGAGATGAGCTCGGTACTAGTCGTTGTCGACCGACTCTCAAAGTATGCGGTGTTCATACCAACACCACATGCATGTCCAGCATAGGTAGCGGTTAGGCCGTTCTACAAGCACGTGGTGAAGTACTTCAATGTCCCAAAAGACATCATAAGTGATCGAGATGCTCGATTCACGTGTGGGTTTTGGACAGTACTCTTCAATTTGATCAAATAAGAGTTGAAGTTCTTTACCGTTAATCACCGGCAAATGGATGATCAAACGAAGCGCATCAATACTTTGATGGAGAAATACTTAAGGCACCATGTAACCGCCAGACAAATATATAATTCACTTATAATCAATATTTATGGCCAAAGAATAAATAAAATTTTTATTTTTTTATTCTTAAAATGACATAATAAAAGGGATTCCAAGTAATTAGATGTTTTCAATCCATTATAACAAATTCGGGATGGAGGTATGAAATCCGAGACACAATCAATATTTTTTTATAAACTTTATAATAATAGAATTTCTTTGCATATATCTCGTTAAAAATAATTCTAATTATATATACCGTCATTTTTAAAAAACTAATATAATTTTTTTCATATTTTTAAATTTCTTGAGTATATTTTTTTTTGAAGAAATTCAATTATCTTGGATTAAAATTAATTATATTTGTGAAAAGTCACTTTTATCTTTTATTTCATTTAGTTATATATTAATTATATTTAATTTGTTAACTCTTTACACACGGCAATAGAAAAAAAATTTGTTAATTGAAGAGGATAAAAGTTTAAAATATTATTAGATTTTAACTAACATTTTAAAAATGTGAGACAAGAAAAATTAATAGGTTAAGTATAATTAATATATAATTATATGAAAAGAAGGATAAAAGTGACTTTTCACAAATATAAATATTAATTCAAGATGATTAAGACAATTTTTTATGGATATCTCCATCCGAAATCAAAGAATATCAGAAAAAATGTGTAATTTTAAAAAATACATAAAAGGTATATACAATTATAAAAGATTTTAGGAGGTATATGTAAAAAACCGAATAAAATGTGTCAAAACTTCACACTTATCAAATTTTACGCGCAAATGGTGAATACAACTATTAAACAAATCAATTTTTAGTATGAAGTTAGGCACCAAATTATTTAAAAAACATAGACCAATTAAACCTATTTTTATATCCAATTGCTTTAATATTTAATATAAAATTAATTTATTACGCTTGACATCGCAATACTAAAATCACTGGGAACGAGAAGTCCAAGTTGCAACTCCCAGGACCACTCCGTCATGGTCCATTAAATCTATCAAGCGAGAGGCCACAGTAGTATCTAAAAAAAAAATTTTAAAAAACAACCACCATTATTATTATAAATTTACAAAAAAATACTTATATTATTAATATTAGTAAAAAATTACTTCTTTTATATTATTAGTTTACAAAAATCACATTGATTAAAAATATTTTAAAACATTGTATTTTAGTTTGATTTTATCAATTAAAATAAAAATAAAAATCTAAAATATTCAATTTGATTTTAGTTTAAATAAATATTAAATAACTAAAATTATTTTATTTTATTTTAATTTTTATAAAAGATTGATTGTCCAATTTTTATGAAACTAAGAATTTTAAATCTATTTTTTTTTCAAATTAGTTATCTAATAATTATGAACCGATTACTCGAAATAAAATCGAATGAACATTATTTGATCATTTATATTAAATTAATTGACAAAATAAATAAAATTATATTTATTTTTTAAAATTTGAATTAAATTTTTTTTGTACATTTATAGTACAAGAAAAGTGATTTTTTTATTAATAATAATAAAATAGGTAATCTCTCATAAATTTATAATAATATAGATAGTTATTTATTAAAAACTCTAAAAAAATTATTTCCATAATGAAATGGTTAGCACATATATAAGCATATTTTATTCTCAAACACATGCTAAACACCATTCAGTGGCTCGATTTTTACAGAATTTATTACCTTCGTTATTACAATCTAGAAATATTTGATTAAGTATGTTGTTTATAATTAATTAATTCCTAATCCTAAAGTTAGATGCAGATTTTGAATAATTTTATGTCAAATCTGCTCGGTATCGTTTGATAATCAGCTAAAAAAATAATCCGACTAATTTCTTTACTTAAAAATTAAAAATTTAATTATTTTATATTATTTAATAAATTAAATTAGTATAAAAAATAATTAACATTTTATTTTTTAAATTATTATAGAATTAAATTTTAATAAAAAATATTAGTCTGAAAAAATTATTAATCTTAATTTTATTCTATTACTTAAACGCATCTTTCATGTATTGCCCGAAGTCCAAACGAGGACCATAACCCTGGTCCTCAACCTAATTTTCGAGCCGGACAAGGACAGCCCGGTCATCAAGTTGCCTGGGATTTGCGTACGCCACTCAAGGAAAAAAGGTACTCACGTGCTACTCTCGTGCCATTAAAGCTGTACACCACCACGTGTTTGTAGTAGACTCTATTTTGAATGACGAATTCTACGTACAACGTCAGCTTGACATCAGCATCACATGTCTCTGCCACGTTTCACAATCTCTTCCTCACGTACAAGTCACGTGCCCGGCCATTGCCATTTGCCGGCTCTATACTTCTTCCTTGTTCGATCCATTCTTCGCCTCCAGGTCGTCCTCCTCCTCTTCCTCTGCGAGCTCCTATCCATGTCCGCGATTCTGAAGAAGGTGCTGGGTTCCGTCCTCTCCCGCCGTGCCCCGGGGGACTCCTCCCGCCACGCACCGCGGGACCTTTCCTCGCAGGCGGGGCTCGACGGCGCGTCGATGGGCGCCTTCGATCGGATCCCCACCGACGTCTTCATACAAATCTTGAAGCTTCTGGACCCCAGGGATGCTGCCAGGGCCTGTGTTGTGTGCAGGGCGTGGCGGTTCTATGCGTCGGACAACCGGCTCTGGATCTTCTTCCTCCAGATCGGGAAGGAGCCCTGGGATTCCGTCGTCTTTGCGGAGACCCACCTCCGATCTGGATTTCCGTCGATGTGAGTTCTAGGAGTGGCTTATGTGGGGTATTACAGTTCGAAAGGTCGTAAATTTTGTCGGATTTTGCTGAAATTTCTCTTTTTTATTTTTTTATGACCTGAAAATTTTGCGATTATGGTGCAAAGATTCTTGCGTTAGTGAATGTAATGAGAGAATTAGGTAGTTAACGTAAGCTGGCTGCAGCGTTATGCCTTATGATGACGGTAGTCCAGTATACTTTTTGACTGAAGCAAGTTCTCACTTTTTGGATAGGTTGATTTTTTGAAATCAATAAATTTGCTTAATAGAGTAATGCTACTAATCCCATGAATTTTAATGTGGAGGTTTCCTTTTTTTTTTTTTCTGAATCAACTTGCAATTATTGGTAGTGTTTAGGTCGCTTTGTTTGAATTGCCATTGAAGCAACAAAATATTATTCAAATTGGTTAGTTTTTGCTGACAATCTCCAAGTGCGTACTTACAAGTCCATATTACTCTGATTCTATCTATTAGTGTTTGAACTACGCTTAGTGGTGACTTAACTTTAAAATCAAAGATTATCTGACTGGTTATCTGGAAAAAAAAAGAGAATAGGACAACCAATGTCAGTAGTATGTTACTTAATAGTCTGTACCTTCTTCCATTGAATTTCTCTTTTTAACAGAAATGCAGAAATTTGTTTGTGCTGTTGTCTTTTATTGGTTGTGGCAAATCATTTCATTAGATTCCTTACTTTCCTATTTAAATTCGCACTTCTCATATGTTTTTCAGTCATGCAGGATGTATTTTGACCCACCCCAACAGTTATCATTCATGCACATTTACAGGCAACGTGCAAAAATTTCAGGCTGCATCATTATTGATGGTAATATCTCACAACATTATGATCCTACTTCATAATATTATGCTTTCATTTGTTGCATTAGTGGAGTATAGTTCTAGTTTTTCACTTCATTTGCCATAGTTTTGTCATAAAAGCCTGTAGGGCATAAGGTATGTGACTCCTGCCCTGATATTGGTGATTAGTTTCTATTATTAATGGAATCTTATCAGATTCTTGCACTAATAGTGCTCCTAGTCTTTTATGTTTCTGCATCAAGCTTGAGAAATATTTACAAATGTTTTAAATTTTGCTCTTTACATACTCTATGAAGGTGGATCAGGCTATTGTAAGTATGGTTGGAGCAAGTATTCCGCTCCATCTGGCCGTTGTGCGACATTTTTGGTGAGCTTTCACATTTTCGGAGCATATACCTTTATGATTAAATTTTATTTGCAGAGGGAGGAACTTTTCATATCTCATTGTTTCTTCGGGCTTGCAATCTTGATGTTTGTATTAGCTTCACAGGTTTTAATCTCTAATTTGGGTCTAAACCCTACAGGAATTTGGTAACATTGAGTCTCCTATGTACTCAAGGCTTCGGCATTTTTTCTCAACAATCTATAGCAGGTTGCATTTTGCCTATTATATGTTTGTTTCCCTTAATTGATGACATTTCTCGTTATTTGCTTCATTGCTGTTCTTCTGTTGTATATTTTTCTTGTCCCATCCAAATGTATCTTTATGTTAAGGAACTTGTTCTAATGAGTTTGGTAAAGAATTCCATACTACTTTGAAAGTCAAGAATCATGTGCCCAAATTAGTCAAAACATCTAGGCAGAGCTAGGTGGTAACCCTCCAAATTTTGTAGGCAGACTGCCTAGGCATCCAAGTGGAGTCCTAGGCAATTTTTTTATAAAGTTAATATCTAAAATTGTGTATTAGCAAGGTTTTAAGTTTTGGCGAAGACTGTAATGAAGCGGCTTCAAAAACTGTTTTGGAAATTTAATATTTTTAATGCCATGGAATGTTGGAAACGGCTGAAACAACGAAACGAAATGGGCAGAGGGCATCAATTTCTGTTGGTGTCGAAATTAATCTTAAAACTGAAACTTAAAACCTTGGAGTATTTACAATAATATAGAAAACAAATATTTATCTATATCTCTTGACAGGAGAGCAGCAGCTTGGAAGAAAAATGATAATTAGGCTGCTAACTGATGCCTTGGCTGTAGCTATGGAGCCAGGTAGTTTCCTAGCAACTTGGCTATTAGTTAATAGGTACCTAGGTGGTCATTGTCGGGCATCTAGGCAGGCTGCCTAAGTGTGTTAGGTTTCCCACTTTGACTACACTGGTTGTTCCAAACATGCCTAACTGAACTTTGAAGTGACAGCTACTGCAGCAGATCTGAATCTATTTTCTGTTTTAGCACAGTATTTGAACTGGACCTATCTGTTTGTATAGAACAATTTGGGTAAAAGGCAAGATTATGCACTAACATCCATGGCCAACTTGTTCCTCCTAGCATAGAATGGTGTAGTGATATCTGTGGTGTAGGTTCAGGGGTTAGAAATAATAGGTGGCCTTGGTTGTTGATCAATGGAGGGGACTTCTGTTGTATGCTACAAACTGTCTTCAGCAATCTTTCATCAGACTCGATCTGATATGTGTTGGCTTTCTTGGTCAGCATCATTTTTCATTTCCTTTTTGGTTTCAGAAGATGAAGTTCTATCAAGTGATCATCATCATGAGAATAGCCTGGCTTTTAGATTGCAATTAGATTGGGTTGGGTTGGTTTTGCATGATCCAAATCCTATCTGCTGGAGGAGCAGGTTATGCTTTTGCGTCCAAATTGAATCCATTGGGATAACATATTGGATCAGATTGGTCCATATCAAATTGCTTTCAAATCGAGCTACAGCAAATTTAATTTTAAATTGGACCGACCAACTAAATTCCACCTAATTTCATTGGAGATCCTTCTTCAGGTCAGATATAAAGGCCACATTTTTGCTAATCCAAGTTCAATACACTCATGTCATAAGTTTACTATTTCTATCCTAACTTGATGCAAGTTAAAATGGATTCGGTTTAATTAGGTATTGTTTAGATTGGCAATGGATCGGTCTCCAATCCACTTGCAGTCCTAACTGGCATAAAGAATTTAGAAGCAATTTTATTAGAATTTAAATGTTCTGCTTGTTTTATAAGCCTATGTAGCATTTCATTTTGTCTTTCATACTCATGGTTCTGAGAGGTTTTTGTTACTTGGATGATTAGTAAATTTCAATTTTCTTTCCCTAATTTAGATCAGGTTATGGTGTTCCACACTATATATGCCTCATATTGGTCTGCCAAAATGCTTCTAACAGAACAATATTAACTTTGCTAAACAAGTGTATTGCGTTACTTCTGCGGATATGAAGAACCTCATGAATTTGACATTTTGTTTCAGGATGCAGGTGAAGCCATCATCACAGCCTATTATTATCTCCATTCCGATCTGTCATTCTGATGGTTAGTACTTAGTACCAATTACATTTTCCTTCACATACATGTATCTAGTGACGTATTTGTAGAATAGATATAAAGGTCGTCTTTATATGTACACAGTGGCATGTGTAGACATATGCACTCAACTTTGCTTATGTCGAAAACACATGTACAAGTAATACATTCCAGAAAGGAAGGCAATTTTGACAATCTCCAAAGGAAAACTTCCTCTACCCCTGTTTGCGGTTCCCTTGCAGTAGGTGCACCCAGCTCATTAGTGTGTTCCTAAGGTGCTACCTTCCATCTCACAACTAAACAAATTGAGGAAGTTTTGAGAGATTACTATTACATGTATGAACCAAATTTTCCTTAAAACCAAATGAACTGGCCAATGCAGTTAGTAGATTGTCAAAACTGTATCTATGGTTCAGCAGACCTGTCTGACTTTGAAATAAACAAATAATTAAAATGTTAGTTGAACTGGAATGGATGGATTATTTATCCTTGTTTATCAGCATTTGAACTGTTTGGGCAACATTAAGGAAAGGAAGCTAGCATTTGATAATATACTTTCAGTTAGTACTACCTGATGGTCTGCTTGTCAATTTCAAATTGCAGATTTTAAAATAATTATTTTACAATGGTTTCATACTTGCCTGACCATTCGATACCTACTCTTATGTATGACAAAGTAATCTTCTAGATTAAGAAACTTGGGAGGCTGTAAAAAATAAAAAGAACCTGAGATACCAAAACTATGATTAGGTTCTAGACCTGTTATGCTGTTCTTAGAAGTAAGAGGCCTTTTTTCATAGTTAGCATCTCAACCAGATAATAAATGGTTGCATTATTATATATTTTTTGTTTCTTATAGTATGGACATCAGATGCTTGTGTGAACACCACAACTTTTTTGCGCTTGATAAGGCTAACTGATTTTCTTTAAAATTCATTGCGATTTAGAAAGATGTTCAAGAGAGGTTTTGATATACTAATCTTTCCATGCACTGCACTTAATTTTAATGAATTTCTGTAAGAAATTCTGTATTTTCTTTGTCATTACAGTGGCTTGATGTAGGAGTTTGGCTAAGCATAAGGAATTTTTTGGCTAACTCTAATTTTTTGCCACATCTGTAGATACTGAATCTGCTAGAGCATCTCGAAGGCAGCTGAGAGAAACAATCTACTCGGTCCTGTTTGATATGAATGCTCCTGCTGTTTGTGCAATTGATCAGGTGGTTGCTTTTTCTCAACGCTTAGTTTCTATTAGATGCAAAATCTTATTTCAGCTACATGGATGTTGTTTGGATGTCTATAAAATATCTGAAGGTTGTCACTAATTTCTGACCAATATAGAATATACTCATAACATCTATTTTTCTGATATTCAAAGTTTACAGTGCTGATTTGTAGTGTTTATTCAAAGATCTTTATTTTCTTTATTTTTTAAATACTACTTATCTTATCTGATTCTCTCTTTATGGCTTTCCATTTTGCCTTTTCTTTTGTTTGATCATCTTCAGAGAATGTGTATATCAATATTGACATCAATCAAATATCAGTCCTTTTTCCTTTTTTCTTAGGATGTTTGTTAGCCAAACTTTCACATGTTTCTATTTCCTTAGCAGCACATTGTCGTCTATGGTTTTTGGATAAATATGAATATATGATCATTGTTAGCTTGCTAATTCTAGTTTTTTAATTTCCTGTTGGAATGCCAAACTTTGTACCTCAAAGAAGATGACCTCTTGATTTATCACTCAGTTTTATTTCTCACTTCAGGCAATTTTGGCTCTGTATGCCGCAAAGCGAACTTCTGGGATTGTTGTAAATATTGGTTTCCATGTTACCTCAATTGTTCCAAGTGAGTTTTTTCTCTTGATTTATTCCCTGATCTTTAGTACAACATCTAATTGGCTCGCAGTCTTTTATACCTCTCAGAGCAAGATGTTAAGAATGACTTGAGGCATTAAATCATCAGGACATGGTCCAGGGAGTGAATTAAGATGATTGTGTTCCTTCTGTCTGTTGCATTTTTTACCATTCATTTGGGCATTAAGTTGCTCTATCATATAGACTGATGCAGTGTAAATATTATTTTCTGTTCTATGTTTTGGTCTAGATGTGGATACAAGTGTCTCAATTCAACTTAATTTATTTTTAGCTCAGGATACTTTTAGTTGCAAAATCTATCAAAGACAGTTTATCTGCAAATGACAATTGTAAATTTAGCTTAATTTCTTCTTCTTTTTTTCATGCACAGTTTTTTTTTTTTATCATGTAATCTGAATGCTTTGAAAGTTGTGCTCAGTTCTACGAGGTAAAGTGATGCGTGAAGTGGGAGTTGAGATTGTGGGTCAAGGAGCTTTAAAACTTACAGGGTTTCTCAAGGAGCTCTTGCAGCAAAGAAATGCTAATTTTGAGTCATTATACACTGTTCGAACTATTAAGGAGGTGAGTCTAATTAAATCTCAAGTGCAGTCAAATTTTATGTTAATATAGCTAGACTGGCAGTTGACTTGCACCATTGACCAATTGCAACCCATTGATGATGGCATATAAAGTAGAGATTACCCACATAATGGGAAGGATAAATGATAACTTAATGCCGCTGACGACCTTTTTGATCACCGATCACAAGTTTCTAGATGTTGATTCAGTTCTTTTTTTGTGGCAGAAACTATGCTATGTGGCAGCTGACTACGATGCAGAACTCAAGAAAGACACCCAAGCATCATGCGAGGTCCCTGGTGAGGGCTGGTTCACTCTGTCGAAGGAGCGGTTTCAGACTGCAGAAATCCTTTTTCAGCCACAAATTGGTGGAGTGTAAGAATTTGTATCAGTTTATCATAATTCTACATCAACAATGCATGGGAAGAATATAGCAGTAGCTAATTAGCGGAATAACTTTTTGGAACAGCGATTGTCAGGGACTGCTATTCATTGTTCTTTTGATGTTCTGGTTCCAGGCGAGCAATGGGTTTACATCGAGCTGTAGCTCTTTGTATGGATCACTGTGCTGCATCAGAAGTAGCTAGTGACGATGGGTGGTTTAAAACTATTGTTTTGGCTGGTGGGACTGCATGTTTACCTGGGTTAGCAGGTGTGAATTTCGTTTAGAGTATATGTTAGCGACTGGGCTAGGAATATTTTATGTTTTCCTATTTCCTGTAGTCAAGAATCAAATCAACTTTGATATGCTATTCCAGAGAGGTTAGAGAAAGAGCTCCGCAAGATTTTTCCACCACCCATGTCTGATGGGACCAAAGTAATTCCACCTGCTTATGGAGTTGATGCTGCTTGGTTTGGAGCAAAGATTGTTAGCAATGTAAGCATAACAGTTTATGCATACTAGATATCTTCCCATGCCTGTGAATGTTTCTATATACTGAAAGCTCTAACTCTAAAATTTTATTTCTGGGGCATACCATGCATATATTGGATGGTTAAGACATATGGGCATGGCAAGTTGAGCTTAATTTGATTAGTTGTTCACATTTGATCCATCTGCTGAGGACTTGTTTGAAGTGGGTTCTTTAGCTATATAAGACTATGTAGTTTTCTAATTTGAGAAAGTTGATTTCTCACTTCCTTTTAACATGTTCAGGCTTTTATATTTGAGCATGTGAGGGTCCACATATGTATTCTTTTTACTAAAATTAATAGTTGATTTGTTTATCTCAAATCTTTTTGATCTGAATCAAATATCTGTTTCTTATATTATTTCTTGAACCTCCTCCTTTGCTTTTTGAATGAATACTGTGGATTATAAAAATAGACAATTCTCGGTCTTAGTAAGTTGTTGGTGAATCTGTGTAAATATCTTCCAAGACAGGGCCTACTTGGACTGTAAGTGGGGAGGTGATCATCACCTTACTTTACATCCAAACAGGTTTTAAATTTCTACATTCCAAACTTACATGTAAACACAACTGCACAAATTCAGAAAATATATGTAATTAAAACCCATCATGACTCCCTACTCAACCAATCAGGTAATCATGCTTTCACATGATCATCACTTCTCAACTGACCTGTAAAATTCGCAGTTTTGGAAGTTGTCTGAAATTCTTAAGGTGTTACTATTCTGATATATAGTTTTGTCATGGTAAATATCAAATGCTGTTTCAGTCTTTTGCATATGCATTAATTGATGACTCACCAACCAATGGTTTTGCATATTGGCTGGCAGGTGAGCACCTTTTCTGAGGCATGGTGCATGACAAAAAAGGAATTCCGTCAGAAGTTCCGGCGAAATGCATCATTTATCAGTTCATGGTGATATGTTCATCTTCTCCAATCTTGTGACTTTGTGCAGTTGGTTCTTAGAAATTTTGTATGGCGTAAAAGTTTGCAACCTCGCTGGCAAAGCAAGTCTCACAGGTTTACTCACAGTTGTTTAACATGAAGCAAGCAGAATAATTAAATTCCAAGGTAATACTTTACCTTGATGCCATGTTTTACATACCAGGGCTGCATACATACTCTTAAAGCAGTTTTGGTATTACAGTTAAATCTGGATTATAGTTGTATTTTCTTGATATTATAGGTTATAGCTTCATGTTGTACAAGAAGAAAGCACCGATTTGTGTGACAATGTATATCTGGATGGATCCAAGAGTGCATGTGAAGCTCTACCACGCCGTTGGATCGATGAACTGTTGTATTGCTCAAACATCTCACATGTTCTTTGTGCACATCCAGTGGTTTTGCTGGCAAATATATCGAGTATTGTAATGTGCTGTTGTTACATTTGCATATACAACCTTGCAAACATTTGAGTTTGCTTTTCCCTCACTAGTTTCTCTTAAAAAACTTTAGAATGCAAGAACACCGTTTTCTAGCTTGCATGTTTTCTGATTTACTTAAAAAGATAATTTGTGCTGGCTATACTTGAAAGCATGCAACATTGATCTACGGTTGAAACAGTAACACATATTAAATCTATAAATTTAAAATTTAGTATAATTAAATAACTATAAATTAACTTGTAGTGTGGTATCACCAGATTCACCACCGTGGAGGTGCTCTCCCATGGCATTGGCTTATTTGCATATTCCTCCTGGAGATTTTATAATTTGAATGCGAAACCCTCTAACGGCTTTTTTGCATATTCCCCCTCGGTGGTTATAATTATTACAATAAGAACCAAGGGTTGTATTTGAAATTGGAGAAGAATAATGAATAAATTAAAGTTGAGGTGGCGTTTGTAAAAACCCCTCGAAGATGCTCGGGTCCGTTGTCGTTTCTCTGGCTCGCGATTCCTTACAGGCACTTGCAGTCTCCCCACCCACTCTCTTTCTCGATCTTCAATTTCTGGGGCATCTGTTTCTACATTCCGATCTGGGCGATCGGAGCTCGAGATTCTTCTAATTGGTCTCGTTATTGACTTGGGTTTGCGGCGGAATCGGGGTGCTTTCGTCTTTGTTCCTGTAGATCTCGAGGCGCTGTTGGGAAGTTTAGAAGCTTCGTGGACCTAGCTAGATTCGCGGAGAGGGCTTTGAGTTTTACGCCTTTCTCGGTGGATTTTGGGTTTTTTTTGAAGAATGTTCGTGATTTAGAGTGGTTTTATAGGAGCTTGGTGCGTATTGTGTTTGTAGGGTTTGTTTTTTATGGCAAATTTGAATCCAAAGCAGAAAGATTTTTGAAAAGTCTGGGTCTTGAACTTGTATTCTCTCATTGGTTTTAAGGGCACTGGTGGGGAGTGGTTGGGACTCGGATTCTGTGAATTTGGTGTTGTTTTTGGTTTCTAGGGTTTCTTGTGAGTAGGTTTTCATCAAAGGGACAGGAGTCGGTGAAAATTTGTGGTTTCTGGGTTGTGCAATGGAGGATGAGATTAGGTGATGAAACAGTGCTTATGGACGGGATTTTTTGAGTTTAGGATGAGCTTCTTCATTTGATTTAGGGTTGGCATGGTGTGGGAGAATTCATTGATCTCTAACCCGTTAAGGCAGTGTGACTCTGATAGCGGTAAAGAAGGAAGATGATTGATCAGTTCATCAATTTCGTGATCCGACCTCCTAGGTATATTTCTATTTTGCATTTTAATTGGGAGTTTATTGACTAGATTGTATTTCTTTTCCGAATTATTTTCCATTTTTGTGTTTATTTATTCATGTCCATTTTAGTTGTTAGCTTCTAATATGTGCTATGGAATGTTAGTTGCTTACTGTAAAATTTAACTACTTCCTATATAGCTTGTTAGTCCTTTTCATTTTTGGAAGAGGTCTTGCTTGATAATAATGTTGGCAATTCGAGTTATTTGAAAATTTAAATTTAGCTAAGAAGCTGATTGATTTGAAAATTTCAATTAGGAGACTTACTGAATCATAAAACTCCCATATTTCTATATGTATATCCTATGTTCTCTGTGTAGAAATTTTTGACATCTGTTTGATTCCAGCGGCTGCATTCAATGCTTGGCATATTTCTTGTAAATGGCCTTCAATGATATGCTGCATGAGCTTTATTTTTCATTCCCTACATACTTCTGGAAGATTCTGTACATGTTTAGAATTTTTGGCTGTATACTTTTTCTGAATGATGTCAACTAGATAAACATTTGTGGATTTCTGATATTGTCCAATGATGCAAGCATTGCATTAGTGAACCTCACAGCATGTAGCAGCTTGAACTAATATTGTAAACCATGATTTATGTTACTACTTGCATACCAATGGTTTTTTAACTTTTGGGGTGTTACACAAATACTGACACATAAAACTTACCTTATTTATGAAAACCACCCCGGCTTGAACACTTTGTCATATAGCTCCCTGGGATTCAATTTTATTAACAAATAAGCCTTTGGCTTCACACTTTCTGTTCGTCTTGGTTAACGTACCTGCACTCAAGGTTAAACTAAGCAAGGATAGGGTCAATTAAAAAAATGCCCTCCCCTAGAGCCCTCAATCCCTACACAAGCATGGTCTTGTCCTCCAATCTTTCTGGCATGTTTGATTGTTCTCCTGTATTTATCCTGGTTTCTTCTTATCATTTGAGAAATAAGATGTGTTTCTAGTTGTCCATTATTGCAAACAGGGCCTGTTTTGATGCTTCCAAATCCTGCAGAAGTTGGGGGTTCCACTGAATTTTTTTCTCTAGGTAGATGCTTGGCAGCACTTTTTTGAGAATTCGAATTCCTTCATGTGAATCCACAGGAAAAATAAAAAGTGGTGAGACCTCTTTTTAATTGTCCTATGGAACTAAGCTTGCAACCACCACTTCATTGTTATTAAGGCAACTGTCTCAGTATTATCAACCATAGGGTTTTCCAAAGGAATTAGGTTGCATGCAAGCTCAAATTCTAAAGGAAAATTTCCATTTTTTTTTTCCGGAGCATCCAAATTTCAAAAAAGCCCTTATTTTGCAACTGTATTGTTGTTGCTATATTTTACTGGGAATAGAGCTAACCCAGTAGTTTATCTTAAAAACATGCAGATATTCAAATTACTAGACTCCTTTATTCATTCCTATGTTCCACTAAACTGTTTACACTCACACATGCCGTGTTCCGGTCCGAGGATTTTACAGGGCAGAATATAATCCAGAACAGTATTTATGGGAGTCAGAATTCACTCTGGCAGGCAGAAAATACAAGCGTCAAGACCTGGAGGCAAGTAAGGAGATAGGTTATCGAGGTTTCTTCTGTCTTTCTACAGTCCTTCATACCAAGAATAAATTTGTGCCATTGTTGTCTGCTGAATTTTCAAGTTGATCTGTGTTACTCTTTAACAGCTCATAAATGGAAGAGGCCATACCTTGCAGTGTAGTCATTATGTTCCCTCTGCTCTCCCAGAAGACACTGCTCTTCCCTGTGTTATTTATTGCCATGGAAATAGGTTTGTCTTCACTGTTTCCATTTGTTTCACCTGGCATGTGATGTTGCATCGTCATTTGTTTTTTAATGAATTGGATTTTTAACATGACTGGAAGCTTTAGTCTTTCAGTTTCATTTGTATGTTATAATTTTTGCGATGGCTGAATTGTCTTATTATCATAAAAAATGCAGTGGGTGCCGAGCTGATGCAAATGAAGCAGCTGTTATCCTTCTTCCTTCAAATATTACGGTGTTTACACTTGACTTTTCAGGCTCAGGACTATCTGATGGTGATTATGTTAGCCTCGGCTGGCATGAGGTATTTTATTCTATGGTTTTTGCTCAGGGTTTGTTTTCTTGTGTTATTGTGAAGATTTTACTGATCTGATGCTTATAATGGTGTGCCTGCCAGAAAGATGATCTTAAAATTGTGGTGTCTCATCTCCGAAAAAGTAAGCAAGTTTCCTGCATAGGGCTTTGGGGCCGATCCATGGGTGCTGTTACCAGGTATATCAATGCTGCTATTAATAGTCTGCTGGCCATCTAGTGGTCAGATTGTGTGTTTTCTTAACTCTCTTGCCATTTATCCTGTCGCTTGTGGTGTACAATTTTGGTTTGTCTTGCTTGCAGTTTTGTACAGTGTTCTGGTTTAGATAAAATTCGGTACTTTATGTTGGAATTATGTTGAATTGAAATAGAGTGTCTTAACATATAATAATCAATCTACATGTACTCGGTATTCATTCAAGGACATGAGTTGGTGTTTGATGACTTGTATTTTTTTATAAATAGTTTTTGGCAAAGAGCCACTTTTATTATGAATTTGCGGGAAATCACCTAACTATTCGCCTTATGCTATAAATTTGCAAAAAACCACATCCTAATTTTCTGATTAAAATATTCAGAGAATATTTCGTTTTTATTTGATTATATCGATTAAATTAATATAAAAGATTAAATTGTCCTCGGTTTGATTCTTAATAGAAAAATTGAACCTACCCTTAACTGAAAAATATGATTAGAAACTGTTCGCTTGGCCGGAGATGGAGAAGAAGGGCTGGAAGGAGATTGTATTCACATGGATCAGAGAAGAAGATATCTTTCTGTTATGAGAGAAACAAACAAGGCGATGTTTTTACCTACTCATATTTTTTTTGGTTAATGGTTGGTTCAATTTTTTCTATTAAAAACCAAATTGAGAGCATTTTAGTCTTTTTATATTAATTTAGTCTGTAAAACCAAATCAAGATAGAATATTCTCTTAATATTTTAATCAAAAAATTAGGAGGTGGTTTTTTGTAAATTTATAGTATTAAGGTGAGTGATTTTTTGCTAATATTGATTAGGTAGGTGATTTCCTGCAAATTCATAATAAGTTAAGTGCTTTCTTGCCAAAAGCTCTTTTATAAAATTGAGGCTATAAGGAGTTATCTTTGCTAGTCACATAAGAAATTTCTTTTCTGTGGAACTTCAATAATATACTTTCTTGCATAGTTGTTGCCTTGCTATCCAAACATCTTATTGTGAGCTAGACGAGAAACTTACCTTAATATTGTCCATTGTTTAGATCATAATATACATCATAGAGGTAATTTTCTTTCTTGCACCTAATTGGAAATATTATCTTCTAGTTCCCAGCAGTATTCATAGTTATTGGATAAAAGAAAGAAATAGCTTTCAATTTTTTTAGGGCGTAGAAACACTCGAATTGTTTGGGACTCTTTATCCAGAGCAATGTTCATTTCTCAACATTTTTAGTTAAAAAAATAGACATGCATAACCAAATACACACACATGTTGAGCCTGTGTACACATTGGGTCTACGCCTGTGATGTGTTCTTAAATAGATGTTCTTATTGTTCTTTTATCCAAGATGATAAATTCTTAGAGAACTTTGGCTAGATACGTAGTTTGATCATTTGGAAGCTTTTGGTTGCAAAGGAGGGATAAGAAAAATCATCAGATTTGAAGAATCTTGTTAGAATAAAATTTTTAATTTTTAGTTTGGAACCATATGGTTGGGGTGGAGACTTCTAATTTTGCAACTTTGAATCTTTTCAAATCATTCAAACATGCTATTCTTAAGAAGGGCATAAAAAATATAGAAAATCTCAAGACATACTCTGACTTTAGCAGGCAAAACATCGGTTTCCATATCACACTATTCCTCACTTTGGTTGTAATATGCAGAATGAGATAGAAACGTAGGCAGTTCTGAAGTTGAAATAATTTAGGAAAGAATTCAATTGAACTCTAAAATGGATTTTATAACCAATTTTTTGAACACCAAAATACCAAAATGGGCAGAGAGCCAGTTCAAAAACAACAACCAAATCATTAGCGGAGTCGTGAAATCTTCCCTTGTTCAGTCTTTTGTCTAGCTGACAACATTTGCTTGACATAGCTGCTCCTTTTGTTTTATTGCAGCCTCTTTTATGGAGCAGAGGACCCTTCCATTGCTGGCATGGTGTTGGATAGTGCTTTCTCTAACTTATTTGATCTCATGATGGAGCTTGTTGATGTTTACAAAATCCGGCTGCCAAAATTTACAGTACGTTATTCTTTGTATGTTGAATTTGTGTATTGTGGCACATTATATTCTCTGGCATGTGGTGATAGTTCAATGGCTGTACATTTTCCTGGCGGCTCATGACCTTTGATCGTTTGCTTTTATTCCTATGCCTTAGTTTAGCTGTTATTTTTGCTTACACAAACCTGGTGATTTTTCTTACATTGGTGTTGGATGAGAACTGTTTACTAATGTACAAGTATAATATAAACTTGTCTCAAATTTAAACCTTATCTTGCATTAGCAATTCTCTAGGAAAAAATGTAGATTGTTTGTAACTATTTGTGTTCATAATTGTCTGTCTATTATGACTCTAATATGTCGTTGAAGCAGCAGCATCAAATGATCAACTGAATTTGCCTTTACTATTTTGTTTCCCAATAGGCAAGTTTCATGATCAACTGAAATCATTTCTTTGAATATTGTTTTGTATCAGGTTAAAATGGCTGTTCAATACATGAGAAGAGTCATTCAAAAGAAGGCTAAATTTGACATAATGGACCTTAATGTTGTACAGGTTTGCTAATGCTTGCTATACTTTTTTTCCTAGTTATTTCCGTAAAATATTATCTATTCCTACTTTAGGATTTAAAAATGCTAAAACATGAAAAGCATCTTGTTGACTAAACATTTAATATACATCCTTGACGAGCATGTTATTCTGTCTCTGTTCACTGCAGTTTGCTCCCAAGACCTTTATTCCAGCTTTGTTTGGACATGCCTCAGAGGACATATTTATTCACCCCCGCCACTCTGAACGTATTTACGAGTCTTATGCGGTAAAGCAGAATCTAGACAGACTGAGAAAATTGCTGTTTATCCTTGTTGTGTAACTTTCTGCATATTGAAGAGTTATAATTTTACTGGGTGCATCTTTCAAAATCTAGTTATATTTCAGTCATAATATCCACAATAATGCTTACTTTTTAGTGTTTCTTTGGGTATTGCAGGGTGATAAGAACATAATCAAATTTGATGGTGATCACAACTCCCCAAGACCACAATTTTACTATGATTCTGTTTCAATTTTCTTCTACAATGTCCTTCATCCACCACAAGTTTCTTCAATGGGTTCAAGTAGGCTAGAGAAATACTATGATTTGGGAGACCTGAAGTTTGGCAGCAATATGGATGAGGTTATTGGCAAAACACTTGGAATTCCTTGAAAAAAGTGGACTGCAGGATGGCTAACATTTAAAAAATGCTAATATGTGCTTATTTAAATCTGTGTATTCAGTAGTTAGAGTATACCACACTGATATGTGAATCTTATTTCATTTGGTTTCAGAGTTTATTATATGAGATTATTACTGGTATCCGTGCAACTAGTGCTGATGCTGCAAGTTCTTCATCAGCTCCTTGCAACATTTCAAATGGTTAGGCAAACATTTAAAAAGTTCTGAACTTCTGTTTTATGCTTTTCTTCAAGATGAATAGTTGGTTGGTTTTGTGATAGGCCTTGCTACGAAATCAGTAGTTGAATTGCTTTCTGAAAGTGTAGCTCAAATATCATTGGAGCATGACATGGTATGTTTTGCTGTCACATATTTTCTTTTTATTTCTTCACTAAAGTATGTCTTAGTTTTAATTGTTTCTCTTGCATGCACAACGCTAACATCACAAATTTTTTAATTTTCCAGGATTTCTTGAATGATAAAGACATTTCAGAAATGGATGGGAATGATGGGGAATCTCATGCTCAGGTGATAAGTCTAAATGAGATTACCTTCATTGATAGAGTTAGATGTCTGAGTTAATTGAGGTTCTTCACTCTTTTGTTATGATGTTTTCAATCAATTGATCGCTTTTGTTAAATATGAATCATCACAAGGCACATGACATTATCCAAATAAGCCATCTTTAAGTTTCCAATTTCTTCATGAATAAAAGAACAAAAATCAATAGCTGGTGTAATTCTGCAATGACACAGACATTTTGTCTACATGTAACTTAGCTAGCCAATCAAAGATGAATAATGTATATACTGTTTACTTGTTGAGTGAACTAGCATCCTAGTAGCATGTTGGCTTCAGGAATGTAGTGGAGATGAAAGTATCGGTTCAAACTTCAGATGTACATTTGTTTGGTTGTGATACGTGCTCTATTAGCTTTCTGAGAGTTATATGGGTACTCAATCCTGCATCACATTTGTCTGTTATTTTCTGTTGGTTCAAATTCTGGGTACAACAAATTATTAGGATGACAAGCTAATGCCTACAAACTAATGACAGAGCATTTTTAGAGTTCACAAGGATGTGCTTTTTTCTATGCTTGATAAATTGAGATCATCTTTGTTATGCTATTACTGCAGTTTTGTGATGCTGTTTGACCATTGGTATTTTCTAGGAAAAAGCAAATGGGCAGAATGAAGAATTCAACTCTTATTCAAGCTCAAACCGAGAGAGTTGGGGAAGGTGTTCTTCTTTAGGTGCTAGCGAGGAATCATCATCAGCTGAGTGCACCACAGGTGCCAAAAGCAAGCATCAGGTCTTCTGTCACAACTATTACCTGTTATAATTTTCTTCGCACACTTTTTTTCCCATTCTGTGAGAGAAATCTAATAATGCCCTTAGTTCTTCCTGGCATATGTACTCTCTTTCTGATAATATTTTTTGCTTTTGTACTTAAATGCGAATCTTTGTCACAAAACCTAGTGACTATGGATTCTTTGACCCCTGCAATTTGATGCTTCCAGCTAGTCATTTGGGAGGAAGTATGAAACTTGGTGGCCAGAACAGCCAGTAAGATATGAAGGACGCAGAAACATGTTTCGTATAGACAAAGACATGAGTGTGAGGCACAAGGTCCTAAAATCTGAAACCCAGGGACATGGGGAGTTAATGATCTATTCTAAACTCTCATGTACTCGCATAATCAGTATACATATACCCATTTACATTCCTCAATTGAAGTGGTATATTGCAGACAATTAGTTGCTCAATGTCAGATTAGTGTATGTTCAAATTTAAATTAAATTTAACCAAGTACGATAGGATTAAATATAAATGGAATCTACTCTATCAGTAGCTTTATGGAACGAATGCTACAGAAAAGTTGACCATATTCTTACAACTTGCACTGTCGTTTAATTCTTATGATCTAATCTGGAATTCTAATATTTTCTGAAATGGAGCTTCCATTGATTGATAGATGGCATTGAGGGCCCTAGCCACCCCACTGCGGCGGATACAACAAAGGTCAGTAGCGCCACCAAAGGAGAAAAAGAAGAGCCAATCAGTATCGAAGAAAGCCAAGCACAAGAAGACAGAGAAAGGGGAGACGTTTGGCCAGCGATTGCGTCGCAGCATTATGAGGCGAGTAAATCACAAGCGACAACGGTCTTCATAGTCCAGTCTTTCTTATCTGTATAATGTTTCTTAATGTTGTGAGCTCTGCCCGGTTTGTCCTCCCAAGCTTCACTCAAATGATGTAGTAGCAGGAAATGGCTTTGTTGTTGTTATTCATTTGTTTTGTACATCCCAAAATTCTGCAAAAATGATGAAGACTAGGAAACCACTTTGGTGTATGTGAAATAGATTTCAAGAATCTATTCTATTTTTGAAATTTTTCCGTACAATTTTTCAAAATTTTCTCTATTTATGAGAAATTTCATCGTAATATTACTATTTATCTACAATTTATTTTTGAAATTTATTAGATTGTTATTTAATTAAAATTTTAGTAATTTTTTTAATTTCCTATAAATTTTTATTTCGATGCTTGAAATTTTTAACTTATTGTTTTGCACTTATTCTCCTAACTATTAATAAATAAATTTTTCATAAAATTTTAAATTGTAAGTTTAATATTTATAAATTTATAAATGTATTTTTTTAATTTTTTATTTATAAATAAATTTAAATTTTATATAAAATTTTCCAGAAAAAGACTGAAGGTTTTAAACTTCATAAGGGGTTTATTTTTTCAAATAAATTTTTTACAAAATTTTAAATTATAAGTTTAATATTCGTACATTTATAAATATTTTTCCGAATTTTTTTCTTTATAAATAAGTCAAAATTTTATTATTTTTAAAATAAAATTTTACAAAAAAAATTTTGAACATTTTAAAACTTAAAATCTTAAATTAAAATTTTAATATTTATATATTTACAAATCAGTTTCTTGAATATTTTTATTTATAAATAAGTCTAAACCTTATGATTTTTCAAATAAAATTTTATAAAAAGGACATTAAAATTTTTAAATTATAAGTTTTATATTTATACATTTACAAATAGACACATCGAATATTTTTATTTATAAATAAGTTCAAATTTTATTATTTTTCAAATAGGACCTTGAAGGTTTAAAAAATTAAAATTTTAAATTATATTTTTTAAAATTTGAACATTTACAAATAAATTCTATGAATATTTTTTATTTATAAATAAGTCCAAAATTTATCATTTCTCAAATAAAATTTTACAAAAGGGACATTGATGATTTTAAATTTTACAAATAATTCCTTATAATTAATTTTGAAAACGTACTTAATTTTTTTAATTTACAAATTAGCTCTTAAAGTGAAAATTTTGCAAATAGCCCCCTATATTTTATGGTTTCGTGATATACTATAATTGTAAATCTATACAAGTTCATCTAACATATCTTATTTATATCGAAACTGAAATTGAATATTCATGCAGGTAGATGTGATCATGTTTTCTTAGAAAAATGATAAAATTTATAATTATTTATAAATAAAAATATTTGAGGAATATATTTATAAATATACAAATATTAAATTTGTAATTTAAAATTTTAAGTTAAAAAACATTCAAGGTTTTTTTTGTAATTTTTATTTGAAAAATGATAAAATTTGGACTTATTTATAAATAAAAATATTATAGCGATCTATTTATAAATATATAAATATTAAACTGTAATTTTAATTTCTAAATTAAAAAACCTTCAAGGTCTTTTTTGTAAAATTTTATTTAAAAAATAATAAAAGTTAGATTTTTTATAAATAAAAATATTCGAGAGGTTTATTTATAAATATACAAATATTAAACTTGTAATTTAAAATTTTAAGTTAAAAAACTTTCAAGATCTGTTTTGTAAAATTTTATTTGAAAAATGATAGAGTTTGGACTTATTTTGTAAATGTATTCAAAGAGTTTATTTATAAATATACAAATATTAAATTTGCAATTTAGAATTTTATAAAGTTTTAAAACTTTCAATTTTCTTTTTGTAAAATTTTATTTGAAAAATGATAAAATTTAAACTTATTTATAAATAAAAATATTTGAGGGGTCTACTTATAAATAATAAATAATAAATTTAAAATTTAAAATTTTAAGTTTTAAAACCTACAAGGTACTTTTCTTAAATTTTATTTTTTAAAAAATTTGGACTTATTTATAAATCAAAATATTCAAAGGGTCTATTTGCAAATATATAAATATGAAATTTATAATTTAAAATTTTATAGAGGATTTACTTGTAGAAATAAACCTTTCATAAAGTTTTAAAACATTCAAGGTTTTTTTATAAAAATTTATTTGAAAAATAATAAAATTTAGACTTATTTATAAATAAAAATATTTGATGGATCTATTTATAAATTAAAAAATATTAAACTTGTAATTTAAAATTTTATGGATAGTTTATTTGTAAATATTTGGGAGAAAAAGTGAAGGATGAGAAATTAAAAATTTTGAGTTTAAATAAAAATTTATGAAGGGTAAAAGAATAATTTTTTGCCAAAATTTTAATTAAGTGGTAATCAAGGGTTATTAATAATAAATTTTAAAAGGAGGAAATTATAGATGAATAGTAAAATTACGGAGAATTTTTCATAAATAGAATAAAATTTGAGGGTTGTACATAAATTTTTTTTATTTTTCCTTCATTTTCTTCATATGGAGGGTATTTACGGTTTACCTTGGATATATTGGTTCGCTATTGGCAATTGAAATGGGGGTTTGACATGTTTTGAGATTCAAATTTTGCGATACTCGTATGAAAATTATTTAAGCATGTAGGATTTATCTTAACATCCAATATGAAATTGCCGCTCAAAAAGTGTATAAAAAAAGCCACTATTAATGCTTACTTTTCTTGTCAGCTCCTTGGCTATACCGTCAGAATTCAGTGAAAATCTAACGTCCTATTCGTTAAGTGTAGAATCATTGTGCCACTCGTGGCTTTCTGAGGAAATTCACAACTATTTGGATATTGAATTCTGAATCATAGATGATTAACTATAAGAAAACAAATAAGCAAGGCAGTATGCTCAAACCCATTTATCACACTCTGATTACAACGAACTCCATAGCATATCAAATTGGATTAACAATTAACACATGAACTAAAAGTTGTATGCTGCGGATTATATTTCAATATGTGAAAAAGACAACTAGCTGATATGTGCCAGTGTTACCAACAGCAGACAGATTTAAGGAAAAGCACAATGGCTCAGAAGTTCAATGTTATAAATGTAACCCAGCTCCAGACAGTTTAGCTCCATATGTAATAACAAGTCCAGATACCAACCCCAACTGGTGAATCTAGATACAACATACATGAAGTGTCTAAATCTGGAGACGAGGAAACAGAAGTACTACAACAGTACACTTCCATTCAGCAATATCAGATATTTGAAGATACATGTGGGATTAACAAAGCTCAAGGAAATACGGTGTCTACATCTGCTCATACATCACTACCTGAAGTGCCTGAAGAATCAAATTGACCAACTGAGCATGGCTGCTGGAAGTCTGAGCCCGAGCTCGACTCGAGTATATGATGTGCAAGCACCAACTCCGGCTTTGCATGTGCTTGGCCACTGGTGGCACGTGGCCTCTTGGTTGGCCTTTCATGCTTTGGGCTCTCAGAGGGAGAAGCATTGCGGCCACTCGAATCTGGTGTGAGGGGCTCTAGGCGAGACGAAAAGGATTCATCACGGGAAATAGACTTGAAGAGGCTACCGGCGGCTCCATGGTCACTGCCTGTCTTGTCAGGTAGTGGGGATTCGGATGTTGGTGCAGGGGTTGAGGGGTCTGTCTTGTCAGAGTCTGGGCACTGGTCAGCGGAGGCAGTGGCTGGCATATTCAATCCTGGTGTTTCACCAAGGACGCCACTGAGTCTTTGCTGCTCCTCAATGATCTTCTTCAGATACTTGCCCTGGGCTTCTATCCTAAGTTGCAGCTGTCTTTGGACCTGAACAAAAGTTTGACACAACAGGTTGTTTGGCGTTCTACTTCAGGGAGTCTTATCAGACCATATTATGGACTTTAAACCATCACCAAAGAAACTTAGGGCCGAGACCTATGTATGACGGCTGTTACTTCAAAAGCTTCTGTGATATCCTCTTTTCAGATCTATCATAATGTCGTTGATCTAGTTGTTTCTAGTGAAAAATGAGAAGGCTATATTGCCTAGTAGCTTCGAAAAGTTGAGATCTGAATCAGGCCTCATGGTTCTTTGCAGTCAATAAATTATCAAAAAAGACCAACTTACCTCCAGTTGTTCTTGCAGCCGTTTTTGCACTTCCATCTGCAGCTTAAGTGCTTCAGTTATTTGCATACCACTGTAGGCAAATAAGAACAAGTGTATCAGATACGCACTACAAATGCTGCAACTCACGTCTCAGGTTGCAATGAGGATAAACATGAAAAACAATAATAAGAATTTGTCCATGACTATTTAAATTTGAAATGCTATTTCAATATTAGCATGAGATGGATAGTAACAAAAACCAAACAAGATACTATAATCACCATATTATGGACAGTAGATTGACTGCTCTGCAGGAGCATTCTGAAAGATCTTTGGCATTTATTCTCACTCATAACTTTGGTCCATCTTGATGTTTGTCTCTAAAAATAGATGTTCCTCTTATATGGACCTTTAAAATACCAGCCAACTTTGCAAAACCCAGTTCAACATGCTCATCCATATCTTGTTCATTCCTTGGAGTACATCCTTTCATACAGCAGAACATTTAATATAATCAGATTGGAAGAAACTTTTCCGAAAGTTTTCTAAGGTTTGGTGGTTTTGGAACTAGGATTTTTCTCAATGATGAATAAGAAAAGAGAGCTATATAATTCTGAGAAAGATACAAAAGAGAGTCACTGAAAACTCTAGTGTCCCACAGTTTATATAGATGGGAGTTTCTCTACTAATACATTTCTTACTTGGACCTTTTTTCAGTCCATTTTCTTTATGTCGGCTGCTGCTTTCCAAGTTGGCTTTGGGCTGGTTTTAATGGGCTGTGATGAACCCGGGGTTTCTCAAGTATAGGAGGATACTTTGTTGTGCAACCATATTTGTAAATTTTGAGTCCCACATGGGTGCTCTGAGCCCCCTTTTTCTTCCTTATTTCAACATCCTGAACTCTCTTTTTCTTCACTATTTCAACAACTTTGACCAATGCCATAAAACAGATCCACTGACAGATGATACAAAGAATAGAAAAAGAAGCATCAAATCAAATTTTATTTGCTTTGAAAATCCTTCAACAATAAAGTGTATTTTTATTGTGTCTTGATAGTTCAACTTAAACATGACAGTTTTAAGAGAAGCAATAACTTTGTCCAATTTGAAAGTAATACAAACAGAAACTTATGAGCAACAGCAAGTGATATGAAAAACAAATACTACCAGCAGAACCCAATGATATCTTGTCATGACTTTGACCAGTCAATATTGTGATCAGAAAAGTAAATTGAATATTTTGGCATACAGAAATCATCAATTAGTAACTGTCCACTCACTTGCCCATGATCACATTGGCAGATGTAAATCATCTCAATCACACTTCAATTAGGTGACAATAAGAAACTAATACTCTTTCAAGGCTCTTCTGCCCTCGATCAATTGAAGCACTTCATAGTCTACCATTTAGCACATACCCAAATAGATATAATAGTTTCTCAACAAACAACAAAAGACAAATTCACCCGAAAGCACATTGTTTGAGTAGGAAACAATTTTAACATTCAGTGGAAACACAACAATCAATTGGGTGCTTCTCTTTATTGAAATCTGTTTAACAAAAGAGGGTTATTTTGTTCTTACGAAGAGTTATCACGACTTGAAAGTATGTCCCCTGAATCTTTCTTTTCAGAGTTCAGACCTACAAGAATGAAATTGTGTTAGACTAAATAGCTGGAAATCAATACTTAAGCCCTTAAAGTACTAGTTCACAAATGTAACAAACAAAAGATGACTTTAAACTGCAAGTCATAAAGATTCTAGTAGAAATTGCATGCCTACCATCCGATGAAGGATCAGGAATATATTTTGCCAGGCGATATTTCTGCAAGGAGAACAAAACCAAAGGACTCAGGCCCTCCTAAAAGGAAGCCACATATAGACCTAGGACTGGATAAGAAACAGCCACAATCAAAATAAAGTTTGGTGTCATGGATCACCTGTAAGTGGCTTTTGACATGGTATATTGTCAGCCCTTGTACGCCCATAACTCTAAGCACACCCTTGGGAGTGGCTCCTGTGAGGAGAAAGAAATTCAGTTACTGCAGACTACTATGAGGTGATAGAGAAATGAAATACAGTGGCTCATCCAAGATGAATGCTACTTGGACCGAGTTGAGCATCTGGCATAAAAGACAAGTGTCTTTTAGAAAAATTCTAGTTTTGTAACATTGATTCGTCAAGGATGTCTATTGGGCTATCTCATAGTTTCATTTTTCTTCTTATTATACTACCTTTTAGTAAGAGGTTGCTCTACACCCTTTTTTTTTTCCGAGACAAAAGAGTTGCTTTACACCTTCTCTATATTGTTTTAATCACTACAACAAATAGTTGAACCGGTAAATGCTAACCTACTCATTTTCCTAGATACAGAACTAATGCAATTCCCTCTACTTATATATATTGACATAGTGAACTAATAGGGTATCCTAGTAGATGAATTACATATTTAGTGGGGCAGAAGCAAAATAAAGAATCTCGTATAATGAATTAAGTGTAACCCTTTAATCAAATTAGGTCTCAACCTGCCTTCTCTGCTAAAGAAATGAAATCTTCAAAATCATGATTGATGATCAGAAGATGAGTTTAAAACACAGCAAAATAGTTTATATAATTGATTAACCACATACCACATCATATATTCTTAATTAAGAGGAGCATTTTAAAATATAGGCAGCCATTTTTTGAAGCACTCATGAAGAAGATAATTTATCAAGTTCCGCCTGAGAGCAAATTCTATACAATAAAAGGTGGACATCCTGCAAATGCTCATTGGTTTGACTTTCTCCAAGGTCATCAAAACAAGGAAAGAAAGTTTCACTTACTGTCTGGGCCACCAAGTTGTGTCACTGCATCCACGAAACGTTCATGAAGTTCATGTGTCCACCTTAACCGCTGCCTTGAAGACATATTTGAGTTATTTGAGTTGTTCCCTCCACTGCTTGGAACCAGGCCGTTTCCACCCATTTCAAGATTGTGGTCATGTGGCACTGAGCTACTGTGTGCTAAACTTAAGGAAGAAATTGGCTTTGGTTGATACATTTTTTCATGATCTGTGAAGGCATTGAACCAGAATGATTGTAATTCAGAAGTATAATCTCTTGAAAGCTGAATGATATGATCATTTAAGTGAATTTGTTCAATGGGTACATAGGACAAACATGATAAAAGAATGTTCCAAACTTAAGTAGCTCATAAAACATGATAAATAAATTACCGAAAGAATGGAAAAGACCTAGCTAACCTCTACCTTATTGACAAGAAGAAATTAATGCAGACAAGCAAATGCCATGAAGAAATATTTTAAAATAAGACAAAACTGATTAGGGCCAGGTCAAATCAACAACTCTGACCTTTTACAGGGATCAGCAACAATGAAGCTTACAGGAAACTTGTTGTTTGTGATTTTTACATCTCAGATATATAATATGCAATCAGGAAGACTCTTAAGAATAGCATTTTTTTTGTGGGAAGAAGTCAGATTAAATGGGCACGCAGATATAGAAGAAGGTAAATTTAAAAATCCATTTTACAAAGGCTAATCAATTACATCTATCTCCTTCATCATGACTCAAAATACATGTCCCCAAAATCATCATAATGAATTCAAGCTTCGTGGATTATAAAAAATACAGGTTTCACTAATATAGGCAGCTTGAGAGAATATGTAACTCTTAAATTGAGTTTGGCATCCTACCAAGAGACTAAGGTAGAAATGTTTTTTATAAATCTTGGAAAGAGAACCTTTATTTTAATATTGTCAAATTATATCATCTACTCAAGCTAGCTGCTAACAGTAAGCTTCAGATATTGGCAGTGATTGCATCAAAGATAATTTGCATGTTTATAAATCTTGAAGTAGGAAGACCCTGAACTTATACTATGACTACCAATAGCAATCAATCATTTCACCACCGGAAGATGGAAAAAAAAACGATTAATGTTTGTTTATCAAAGAAAAACTTAGTCTAATGTTTTACAACCCATTCAGATTTTGAAGTCACGTGTTCAACCTTTCAAGCATTAATAGAACCTAGGCCTCATTGCTATGGCATACTAGTATGCTAAAAAGTTGAAAAATTATCTACAAGTTTGAATTTGAATCTCTTGAACAAGAATGAATCTTGAACTACTTTCATTCTCTATCAGAGCCATCAATAACTTCCTGAATGTGAGTCAACCCAAACCTCCCTTTTACTTATGGATCCAAATATATATTTGATCTCCATTTGTGACAATGTTTTAGACATTCAGCTAACATATTGATGGCATTCTAGGAAGCAGCAGCACTAACAAGGTTTGAAACTAAATATCTACAGGTAGGAGGCACCCTTAAGGGGTACTACAATCAAGGGCCTGAATAAACTTAGTGTCAGAAGTATATTTTTAACCCAAAGGAACTTCCGTGGTATGTAAAGATCTGAAATAATGTCCATTAAATTTTAGATGTCTACAGAATCAGCTATACTTCTCTTCCCTCTAGGCAAGTAGCCTGGAGTAACCAGAACTACACTTGCAGAGAATCTCAAGCAGCTTTATTATACTAGAGCCACTCAGTTTTAGATGATCAGACATGCTAACCAATCAATATCAACAATTTATAATAGTTAAGAAGATTGAAATCAATGGACAAATGAAAAACAGAAGCCACTGAAAACCTCAAGTACCATACCTCCAAAGAAATATCCAGTAACGAGGGGGTGTAAAGTCCCACTAAGAGTAAACCTAGAGAGCCTCACAGCTTTTGAAACTATCTGTTCTTAAATCTAACTAGGCATTTAACTCCATAGCTGTCAAAGGTTTCATTCAAATCAAACTCAAATTAGGGAGAAATCAACCCAAAGTCATAGCAAGAAGCTTCTGAAAACAATATAAAGATTTTCTACCAACATTAAAACCCCAACAGTTCAGAAACAATCCTGGGAAAGATAAATTCCCAATCCATTTCTCTCAAATTTCTAACTTTAGAGCAGCTATTTACCAATAGTTCTGACTATGTTTTTAACTTCATAGCTGTCATGAAACCCTAAAGGGACTGACCGCAGCTTCTTAAATGCAACGACTAGGCCCCTACTCTACTACAGACCATTTCTCTCACATATAGAAGCATATGAACCCCAATACTCCCCAAATTCCCACAAAAATCAAACCAAAACCCTAGAAAGCTATAAAATTTCCCAAACTACATCAGTGATAGCGAGCTCCCACCATCATCTCCCGCACCTAACCAAAAAAGGAGCTAAATTTCCAGTACGATCCCTCAAAAAACTCCAGGAAACACCATCAAAACCCACGAACTCGACCAAAATCAAGAGGTCAAAACAACAGAAGAAGAGCAGATACCGCGATCGAGAAACCCTAGAAAGCAGAAATCCACCCAGTCCCGGGCTGACCCGGGATCCAAAGCGCCACGAGGGGCTGGTGATCGAGAGCGAGAGCTCGGAATCCGATGAACAGCGCTCGATCTCCGTGGAAAAATCGGGGGAAAATGGGATTTTTCGGGGTTTTTATTGCCAAAATTCGGGGATTCGTGGAGGTCGCTTTCGATTGAGCCAATAAGAGAGAAGCTTGTGCTTTTGTTGCACTTTTACGTAGGACAGACGTGTACTGCGTAAGGAGACACCTTCAGTGAAAATACCTCGGGATTTGGATTCGTAATCTCATCTCGAGGATCGCGTAGAACGACAGTTGCAGTGTGAGATAACGGGCCGTTACGGAATCTTAGCTGGAAGATTCCCTCAGACCGCAGGAAGAACGTCCAAGATTTTGTCCGTATGCTGTGCGATCGGCTAACGGACCGGGCCGACCTGGCCCGGCGCGCAAAGTAATTTTTTTCATAAACAGAACATTTTTTTTTTACTTTAAAAACAATCATAAATTAAAGTATTCCATCGGGTTTAATTTTTGACTACTTTTGGATTACAGTGTGTTTGGTTGGATTTTGAGAAAATAAAACTGGAATAAGTTACAATTTTGACGCTATTATTAGTATGTTAATAAAAAGAGCAACGGTGAAGGTAAAAAATTCTTTTAAATATGAGCAATTTTATTTTTTTAAAAGTTAAATTTTAAGTATAAAATATATAAAGTTAATTATAAAGTGAGCTTTTTTTTTTTTTATTAAACAATTGAAAGTCACATTTTTTGTATTTTCAAATGTCACGCTTGCCAATATTTTTATGGGAAAATAATCCTCGTTGAAATATTTATGAAATTATTATTATTTATTTTCAAATTGTAATGTCTTTGTTCTCAATGGCGTGGAGTAGCAGCGTATAAACTAAATACTAGAGAAAATCGTGCTTCTCGTGCGATTGCAAGAGCAGTATATAGATATATTATTCTCAATAATCCTAAAATCATGTAATTATGTTCTTGCTAATAATCCTAAAACCACAATTATCTAGATATAAACATAGAGAGATTTGCTAAGAATTTGGTGTTGTCTTCTGCTGTTTGTATTGATGCAATCATCCCATTGAGTTTCTTGTTTCTCAATGCATGCATATGCATGGAATATACCACGTAAATATTATACTAGAGGAACTAATAATCCTAATCCAAATAGAGCGAAGCAATAGAGACAACCGCACTGTCCATGAGAAAATTTTTCAATCCAGCTCAAAGTCAATTAATTTATTCACTAATTACAATCCATTCTGAGAAAACTATCTCAGAATGCAAGCCAATCAAAACTGATTGAATCAACAATAATTTTAGCACTTTCCTATTTCATAAGAGAAAATAATCATAACTTGATGAATTAATAACTTCAGTTAATATAAAAAAATGAAAGGAGTCTGCATAACCAAATGCATTACGATTCATGTGCAAAATACTGCGTTTCAAATGAACTAATTGCATCAAGTGAAGTAAAGGATTTCCTTGTGCGATTCAACATAAATACAATTACTTGCTGCAAACTAAAACAGAGGGTTGGGCTCCGGGCTCAGAGCTCAGGGCTTGGGACTTGGTCTAAGTAAGAAGCCTGGGCTCTGCTGTTGCTAAAGAACCACTTTCTCCAGAGCAACTTTGCATATGAAATCTAAGAATTTAGAATCCACAGCCTCTGAAGCCTAGATCATAAAAAGGTATGCATATGATAACTTCTTGCCATGGTGTCCAACAGTTATCTGCAGTATTGAACTCAAGGTCAATTATAAACCAAGATGAACTGACAGGACTGAGAAAAAGGATTCACCTCCACTTGCTGATGCAGTCCTCAATGTACTCTTAGTGCCAAAAGGCCTGGAGAAATAAATGAGAAAAGGAGCAAACTTGTTCCTTACCTAGAGTTATTGAAAGGAGTAGAATGGGGAAAGAATGTTACAAGACAATAGCTGGGAATCTACTCAAATCTACTGCTTCCTAAGCTAGAAATAGTAAATATCAGTTGAAGGAATATATCTCAACCAGGAAACATAGGGAACAAACTGTTTCACCATCAGCATGGACATCCTTTAAATACTTAAGTCTCCTTTTAAGCCACTTAATTGCAGGATATCTGATATCTGCTGACATCAGTGAATGGTGCATCTGTGGCTACTGGTTTGTCCAATAGTTATGTGCCTGACTGATTTGTGCATGTTGTGGCTGCTAATAGACACTTGGTGGAGGGTAAACTACATCAACAGAACCAGATGATGGCTGAGACCAGCAAAGACACTAGGATCAGTTTGAAGAGTGCAAAGAACACATGGTGGCCCTGGGTCGAACAAGCTGCCCTGAAGAGCAGGGATGCTTGTTTGCTCATGGGAATCCATATAGCTGAACCTTTGTTTGGCTTGAGAGCAGCAATTGAAGTAGAGCCTGTTAGTGAAACATATGTAAACAAATACTGAGAACCTGTAGAGTGTAGATGCCTTACACAGGCATACTACTATATCAGCAATAGCAAACATGTAATAGGAAACTAGAACGTTAATTTTGGAAAACAAAATATCTTTGAGATAACCTTCTGCATATTGTTGTCTGTGACTGAATGATTCAATCAACTAATCTGAAGTTAATATTCTGCTTCTAGTAGATTTTTTAAGCGTCCTGGAGCAAGTTTGTGGAACATATGTTCACAAGCCCCACAGGTCATACTCCCAGCTGAGGGCAATTGAATCACATTGAACAACATTCAGCCAATTCCCAACATCAAGTGAAATAGACAAAGCAGAATCTTCTAGTTGTCCATAGGACAGCCCTGCAACCCATCAAAGACATCTAGGTAGCACATGGAACATTGTATAAGACACATCACACACTCTAAATAAATAAATAATAATAACAATAATAATAAATACATAAATAAGTAGTTGGCGCTACATTTGCCCAAATTATGGTCAAAAGGTGTCACACCAAAGCCATTCTCCAATCTTGTTTTTGCATCCTTTTCTAAGCTAAAAACATTAAATAATCACATGTAAAACAGGAATAATGGTGTATCTTCACAAGCTGCCAATATACAGCAACCACATGGAACAATAGATCCCCTTGATTCTCCGTGCCAGGCACCAAAGGAAAACAATTCATTGAAAATAAAACCATACCAGTGGCAGATCGCTTTAGATTTTGGTCACCTGCAAATTATTTCCAATTTGAGGATTTTTTTATTACAATCTACAGGCCTGAAAACAGTTCATCAAATAAAAAAAGCTGCAAAATATCTATTAAGCAATAATATGATAATAGTTAAGCTACGAACACCATAACTTAGGTCAAGAGGGAATCAAGTACCTGCTTCCCATTCAAATAGACTGTGTTTTCCTTGAATTGAGATACAGTGAGATCAATGTTGGCAGTTGAGTAAACACTAGTCTCATTTGGATTGGTACTAAAACCAGCTGGAGGCAAGTTATGCACCTGATACCTAGCTGGCATTCCAACATGGGCTGTATAACCCACATTAATTCCTGGCTTGAATTGAGGAATAGTAAAGGTGACAGGTGTGGCAGAAGCTGCAGCTGCTGGAGTGTTAAGTATGCCACCTGTTAAAGGTTCTTGAGGAAATGTCATTTGCTCAAAAGAGGGTGAATGGTATGGTAGTTGGTAGAACAGAAAAGGGCAAGAAATACTGATTGTACAGGGCATAGTCAAGGTGATAGTATATGTACACAGGAAGCCTGCCAAAACACAGGAACTAGCTGTTGTGTAACTATAATGGAACTACACATCAATCCATCAGCTTGGGTAGTGGTTAGGTTTGGCCCAGTTGATCACATAAGTTCCCACTTTGGAAAAGTAAAGGCATCAAGAAACTCATCAAAAACCAGAATATAAAACAAAAAAAAAACACAAATTTTCATCCAAACGACATGCATAATGAAGTAAGAATCACAAAATGCTACAACATTAACAATCAGAAAATGAAAACGTAACCTCTTAACAAGAAACAAAAAATTATTAATTTCTATTGACTTCAATAAAATGTTAGAAACTGATATTCAATTTTACATCCCAATAAAAGGGAAAATAAGTTGAAAAAAGTCATTCCAAAAAAAAAAAAACATACTTAGCTCATGCGAATTGCTGCTGTAGTTGGACCATAGCCTATTACCTGCAGCATGATTGATGGAAGTTGAAATTGTGTACTGAGGAGTATCTGGTAATTTACTCACCTCAAATCTGGGAGGTTTGCCTTGTGACCTTCCATATGTCTAACTACTGCTCAGTTCTGAAGATTCTTTCATCCTTCTGGATGGTAACTAAGAATCAACATCATCATGAAAGACAACTTTGGTGATGGCTTGTTCAATTAAACATTGACTTCCTACTTCATGTTATGGTGCTCACCACACCTGGGGCATGAGCATCAAAATTTGGCATCAGTATAGGGCCAACACTGATACCTAGACTTCTGCCACAAATCCTGACACAATAAATGATAGAGATGGTCAGAACCTGATCCTATTATATTTCTCAACATTAAAAGAAAAAGGAGAAAAACCATGGGAGCTTCATAGAAGTTATCTGTTACATTCCTTGGTCATCTTTTGCCTATATAACTGTACTTGAAGTAGCAAGAAAGGAATTCTTCACTAGTCTACAGACACAAGGCCATACTTGAAATTACTAGGTTAAAATTCTTTTATTAAGTATGCTGTTCAACTATCGTATGACATCTACTAGTCATTACAACAACTAATGTTGAAGCAGGAGGTTGTGATCTTAGTCAGGGCCAAACTATTTGTCACCCTTGTAATGCAAATGAAGAGTCAAACAACACAAAACATATACAGCTTCCAGGTCTAGCAGTAACTAATAAGAAATGCAAAATTTTGATTGATGGGAATAAGAAATTTGAAATGTGATAAAACACAAAATGGCAAATATGGTTCCAAACATTATATTTTTAGGAGGACTTGCCTCTTATTGGATTGCTAGAAACTTAAAATTGTACAGAAACCAGTCCTTTGCTACCTTGTGGTTGCTCCTCAAAGATCCAATCATGCTCATTTGAAAATTAAAGCAATCATGGTATCCTCCAAACACTTATTACTGAGGTAGACTGGAAAAGTGGACGTGAAGAGAATGACCAGCCAGCAAATCCTCCATCTAACTCCATTAGAACATGTTAAAGTGGGGATCACACCGAAAGCTCAATAAGTGGAACATGAGAGCAGAAGAGTGTCCACATGTAGCCGAGGATACTTGCTAGGCCACATTGGCCAATGCAAGATATTCATTGGCCAATAAAGACTCTATTTGTGGAGCAGGGCAGCAGTTCCTTTCCTCCATGATTGATAGCAGTTCAGAGCATATAACAGTGAAACCCTTCTTAAGTAGGCCATCAATAGTAACTGTCCATGTAATCTCATCATTATGGTATCCTCTCCCTAGCAAGTCATGAAACAATGATTTAACTTTTTCATAGTTTCCTTCATTGCAGAATCCTGTGAGAAGAAGTTTGTATGAAAATAAATATGGTAGATAACCATGCTCCACCATGGAACTTAGATAGGTTGTTGCTTCTTCCAACCGGTCCCATTTGCATAAGCATTTTGTTAAGACATCATATGAGCTGCTATCAGGGGTGTAACTATAATTAACCATCTGTCCAAAAAGTTCTTTGACAGTGTCAATATTGGCAATCTTCCATATTTCAGAAGTATCTGCAGAGACATTATCACCATACTTCTTTTGAAAGAGATACTTGAGTAAAACAGTAAAAGTGCTGTGATTTGGTTTGCAAGAAGCTTCAATCATGTCATGTTCTTCAGAACTGAGAAAGTATGATCTACCGCCCCGACATTTGCATAACCTTCTATCAAAGTGTTATAGGCCAACAAATAAGGGAGAGTACTTTCTTTTTTCATTTTTTCCATCATGCTATCAACCTCTTCAAACCTTCCTTCACTGCAATAAGTGCGGATAAAGATGGTGTAAGTGCATGCATCAGCCTTACGCCCCAAAGAAACCATCTGATGAAAGACTCTCTGTGCTTGTACCCATTCCCCTATTGTTGACAGCTTGTCTATGAGAACATTATAAGTGACAACGGTCGGCTCAACACACTTATCTGACATGTCATTCATTAATAGCATGGCTTCCTGCATTTTGTTTTCCTTGCACAAACCCCCTATCAAAGCATTGTAGGTGTATGAGTCTGGCATGCAGCCCTCTGAGTCCATTTTCTTGAGCAGAGAATGCGCCGTGTTGATATTTCCTACCTCACATTGCTCGTGTAATAGAGCATTATACATCACCTTGTGTGGTTTTATGTGTTTTTTATCAAGAGTACTGAAGAGAGAGTAGGCTTCTTCAGTTCTGCCATTCTTGCACAGATTATCTGTAAGAATAGAGAATGACTGGTTGTCAGGGACCAAACCATCCCCTTTCATCAAATCAAGCAGCCTAAAGGCATTGTCTATACAACCTTGCTTGGATTGACCATAAATTAGAAGATTATAAGTAACAACAGTCAGAGTTATCCCAGCATCACCCAGTTTACGCAACAAGGACGTTGCCTCGTGCACTCTGCTTGCCTTACAAAAACCATGTATCAACTCATTGTAAGTTTGCACATCTGGCTTGCAACATTTGACTCCATTAATTCAACAATCCTCAAAGCAGGATCAATGTCTCCTTTCTTACAATAACCATCTATGAGAGCATTATAGGTAGCAATTGCAGGGGATACGCCCTTCAAGGCCATCTTGCTCAACAACTTCTCAGCATCTTCAAGCTTCTCTTCCCTGCAGAGCCCCTCAATTAGTGCCGTAAGTCCAAACATCCGGCCACCATCCACTCTTTTCCATCACTTGCATAATCTCAAGAGCAGTATCAACCTTCCCTTCTTTACAATACCCATCAATCAAAGTATTGTGGCTAACCACATTGATAAACAAACCCCTCCGAAAGAGGTTGCAAAGCATCGCTTCAGCATCTCTAACCCTGCTCTCGTTGCATAAACCATCAACCAAAACAGCGACAGTATGAGCACTAGGACAGCACCTATCACCTTCCATCTAAGTAAACAACCTATAAGCTTCTTCTCCTCGATGAGCTTCACAAAACCCATGAATAAGAATAGTGTATGAAAACATATCACGACGCAAACCCTTCTGCACCAACAAAAAGAAAATGCGGGATGACACATTGAAGTGCTTAACTTTACAGCAACCCAACATCAGAGAATAGAAGATGTAGGTATCCGGATCAATCCCATCTCGCAACAAGCATCTCAAATAAACCTTGGCCTCAGAGAGAAGCCCAAGCTTGCAATAGGCATTGATCATTGTATTATACGTATAGAGATTGGGCAAGATCCCATCTTCAAGAATCCGGCGATAAACAACGTCCAATTCCGTCACCATCCCAAACTTCCCAAGCGAAATCAGCAAGTGATTGTAACACAGGAGAGTCCTACCTCTGTCGCCGTCCTCTTGATTCAGAATCAATTCTAGGGCTTGTCGGGCATCGTCAGCGAAGGAGCAGGAGCGAGCCATGGAAACACGGATCCGGACAGCAGCGTGGCCAGTGAGGAGGCGGGGGAGCGCGGCGAGGGAGAGGACGGTGTGGAGAAAGCCATGGCGGCCAGCGATCCAGTTAGAGAAGGAGACGGCGGTGGAGGGATCGAGGGGATGGTTGCGAAGAAGGTCGGAGAAATGGAGGGGCTTACGGAAGGGGTTAGCCCGTGGAGGGCGGGGTTCTCCTGCTACCCCGGGCGGGAGAGGATGGAGAAGAGGTGAGAGAAGGAGCACCCGCCGCCGCTGGAGGCGGCAGGGGCGGCGGAAGGGGAGGAGCGAGGCCGGCCCTTTCCTGATTCTGGTTAGGTTTTTCGCTGGAGACGATAAGGGAGACAAGCGAAGGAGAGAGGTGTTAATGGGCCGGACCAGACCGGCCCACGAATTGCGGACCAAGCAAAGGACTCAAATAAACCGATTCAAACAAATGGCCGCCGCCGCTGGCGCATCAAGCAAACCCTAGCTCTCCTCTCGATATAAACCCCTCCATATTCCTTCGACTTCTACCAACCCCGCCTCATCTTCTTCTTGCGATGTTTTCATTCCTAAACTCTTGCCCTGTCTTTGTTTCTTCTTTTTTCTTCGATATCTGTGGCGGCTGATGATGATTGATCCCAGTGGTCTTAGCGGATTTCGGTGAGACCTCGCGTCCGTGATCTGATTCAATGTTGTTACACACACTGAAGCTGCTCTTCTTCTTTGCAAAGTCTCATATTCTCTCTTGATTTGCTTTTGTCTCGTTTTTTTTTTGGGTGGGGGGAGGATTTCGGCGGTGATCATGCATCCGTTTTGGGGATCTGGCGCGATGATGAGTGTGCTCAACTCAAGGTGTGGGCAGTGGTGGGGGTTTGTTTGATCCCTCGCCGTGAGCCGTATCCACCATACAAACGACTTCTCCTTCCACTGAGCCTCATATCCCCATCTACACCGCTCATTGAAACGGGTTTCTTTCAATTATGCGTTTCCTCTCGCCTTGATTTTCGCTCTAATGATAAGAGTTCTTGATAAAATAAAAACTCGTGTTTTACCGCTTGAGATCTTTATTTTTTTTTCAGTTTTATTGCGCTTTTAATCCTTAGATTTGTCGACGTCGCGGAAATCTTTTTGTTTCTGTTTATTGTTTTTAATTTCCAATTTGACGGTTATATTTTGGGGTTAGTTTGGAGTTGACATGAGCTTCAAAGTTATTTTGACAATCCCAGATGCGGACTGAACCCTATGGATGGCATTAATTTGTGAAGTCGTAAGCAGATTGAGACTTTTGAAAAAGAATACGTTGAAAAGCTTTATACAAAGATTTAATGTTTATAATGTGGAAAACATGCAAAATCTATGCATCTAAGCAGAAATTAATGATAGCACGATTTTTTTGGAGTAAGTTTTTAGTTTGGGTTAATTGCAAACTCCTTTGAAAATACCTTTAATCGTAAAAAAAAAAGTTAAAAAAATTACAAGAAATTATGCATCTTTGTGAACAAGAAAATGGAGCTTACAAACGATGATAATGATATTTTTTATATAAATTTAATGTTCTTAAATGAAAATTCAATAAAATATATTTCAAACTTGTGGTTACTTTTAATTTAAGAAGTTTTTTTTACTAAAATAAAAAACCATGAAATTTTATCTTTTTTTTAAATGCAAGCAGTTTATTTGTAATTATAAGAAGGGTTTTCTGAAAAAAAAAAAACACAAATGTTGAAGAAAAATGAACCAGAAGGTAATCAATATTGTAAAACAATCACCCAAAAATAATGAAAGGTTTCACACAACAGCATCTGTTTAAGTGGCTTATGCCAATTGCAACAGGTCTGACATAAATCACAAAAATATTCCTCAAAAAGGCTCCAAGTGCAAACAAAGATAACCCTAATGTATGCCATGGAGTACAACATTCAGGAACAGCTCCATCATGATCATAAACACTTACTGAGTTAGAGCAATCCATTCGAGCCCCAGATCTATCTCCCCAGATTCAACCCTCTTCAGCTTCAGAGAGATCTCTTGCTTTACCTTGCCATCGGCAATGTTGATGGAGCTGTCCCTGACGAGGGCATTGTCCTTTGATTTAAGCCATTTCCCAATTTGCATGTCTGCCAGTAAGTCGGGGTTTCCAAACGCCATTGCCCCCTCAATCATTGGCTGGAGATCAATCTCAGCTTCGCCCATCTTGTCATCAGATGAAAGCACATCTTGATCAAATACTTGCTGCTCCAAAAGTGACAGTTAGACTACTTGTGCATATGCAAATAACCAACTCTGGGAATATTAGTTCATTTCTATGATTTACAATAGGTTCATATGCCAAAAACTCACAACTATAACTGCAGGTATAGAAACCCTTTTAATTGAACTCCATGTAAATCCATCATTTAGAACGGAATCACAACATAAAAATACTAGGATGAAGAAGGCCTTAACTTTTATCAGAATGATATATGATATTAAGCCAATGTTTTTACAGTTGGAACACTTTAATTGTTCTTTGGTTGCTTTGGAATTTGTGAACACTTGTAAATGTTCTACCTCACCTACTCAATGATATTCTGGGCTTGGTGAAAAAATGTTGAGGATAACAAAGTTGTGCACTGTCATTCTCACAAAGATATGTAGGAATTTAAGTTTCTTGATATATTCCTATCAAGAAATACATTAAACTCATTCTTTTTACATATATTGCATATTTTGACATTCAGATAGCAAACGATTTGTTTGGATCATTTATAAACCAAAAAAACTAATCGAATAAACTAATCCAAGCTTAATCCTGCAATAAACCAGCTGAAAAGGTTAAAAGCTGACTAAGCACAAATTTTGTGTTTCATTTGGAAGAAATTAATTTAACCCTGATTGTCCAGTGCTGTTATCTGGCTAATCCTAGGACCAGCAAAGTGGAGGCAAAGACCTAGTGAGAGGCCAAAATTGATATTCAAGCAATGGTTCTAGGCAACAGGATTTCTGCCTGCCAGACAAATCAATAAACAATCAAAGCATAAGTAAAAAATATATGATTGCTGCTTACTACTTTTAAAGGCCCATATGATTCAGGAACACATAGCTTGAGCTCCTCATTCCAAACTGGATTCAAGTTACTCTTTATTACTGCTGTATGAGCCTTCTGCAAAATGCATCACATAACCAACTTTTGGAGCACAAATACAGAATTTCATGTAGATTAGCTGCAAAAACAAAATTTAACACCTTGATTTATTTTAAATTCTAGAAAACTAACTTACCTGCTGTCCCAAAGTCAAAACAACATATGGGTCACTACTTATCACATCGCGGACAGCCAATTTTCGGCCTCGTATCACTCTGACCTTCAATATCCCAATGAATTCCACCATTCCTGCCTATCAGACACCGAAAAATCACATGATTGGGGTTGTGAAGTTCAAATGTAGCACTTCTATAGACCTCTGCCATCATCTACATATTTTGATCCCAAGACTGCTTTATATTTTAACTTAAATGGAATGATATATTCATCACAAACCATTGTATTGTCGCAAAATAGCAGGTGCCCTAAATTCTATGCCGTTGGATTCCAAAGGGCTAAAATATCAACAGGAAACTTACTGCACTTTGTAATCTGTCTATACCAGAATTGCTGTTTTTATCCTTTCCAGAAGCACTGGATTGTGATGAACTCTTTGAAGAGACGATTCGCAAACTAGGTTGCAAAAATTCTTGCCGCTCATATTTAGACCTGCGAGATTAAAAGCAAGGTTCCACATAGGAATTTGTCTAAATTATAAGAAAACCTAAAATTTAAAGCTAAATTTGAGTACCACAACTTCAGAGTCCATTACTTTGCTAATTCAGTATAAATTAGGTAGGAAGTCAAGAGTATGGTTGAAATAAGGTATGATTTGGAGGAGTTCTGGTTGAACTGAGTAGTTTGGGATTTCTTAGCTAGAAATAAGGTATCCAAGAATGGTAGCATAGTTAGTGGCTTATATAGGTTATTTCTACTAAGATTATGAACCATCGCAAGGGCTATATACAATAACTCAAAGCTAGTAAAAAAGTCCAACACCTTCTATAGTTCTGTTCAATAAAATTTACTTCTATTAGATGTTTCTCCCTGTATTCTTTTCCTTGCGGATTCAAGGGCCCATCATGATGAAGTGTTCCATGCCCCTATGAGTCCACTTCAAAACGTGTTTGAACTATTTGTTTCTAAAATATATTTTCTGTTAATTTGTGTCAAAAACTGTTTATGTATACATACACATGCAAGCATGCTAAACTAACAAGCAACATTTGCACATCTACCCAAGAAAACTACATCATTTGTGATGCCCTGAATATTTTTCATCAAGTCAAGGTAACAAGAAAATATGGCTTAGAATCAGATGCCCTGAATATTTTTCAGTCATAATTAAGTCTATGGATATAATTTTGCAATGTTCCTCAAAAGTATAGCATTTTTTATGGGCAAAATGCCTATATTAATTTTATAGGATTCAGTTGATATCATAAAATTCAAAAAAGAGCAACAGTAGAAAACTGAACCTAATGGCTAGGATATATATGCAGCCAACGTGATTTCATATGGGACATCATTTTTGCCCCATGGCAAATGTGCAATTACATGTTAAAAGGAGCATGCATGCAAAATCCACCAAAAAGATATTGCAGAAGAGATTCGATGAATAGACTGTATGTCCCACCTAATGAATTCTTTCCTTTCCTCATAGCTGGAATGCAGGTTAGGTTTCAAGTACCCAGGTGGAAGAAAGGCCTCATAAGTTGAGTTTGCATAAGAGTTTCCACCAATCTCAACCATGGAGTCAATTTCATCCTCGGACCATTCATCTAGTGTCACAGACAATACCTGCATCGGAATGGTTAATTCAGAAGGCAGAAAATAACCAATGAAATTCATTAAAAATAATACCACGAGCACTTCTTGAGAAGGTCACTAACAGAAATAATCCAATATTACTTTCCACCTTAGTTGTAAATCTCAGGATAAGAAATGCTATTGGAACCATGTTTTTGAAGTTCAAGGTAACTTTGTTGCATATAGTTGCTTGAGACTTGAATTATGAAAGGATTATAATTGACAAAGGAAAAATAATAGTGCAAGCAAACTAGGAGTTGAAAAAAGAACACAAACTCTAGTTGAGCTACCTTGGAGATATGTGTACCAAGACTTCTGTGTATGCCAGAACATTTTAAACATATGAATACACCTATATTACTTGACCTGCATAGACAAGCAAGAAACTTCTCAAATGCCATTTTCTGGCAAAGCAAAATTAGAAAAATCAAGGCATTGTTAGATGTAAAAAGATGATCCAAGCCATATAGCTCACACGTTACCCAATCAAAACTCCAATAAGCTCGCATAAATATATTTCTTAGGAAACTTGAGAAAAAATGGTGAAGAAACAGATGCCACATATATCTAGCAATGGAGGCCACCATAAGTCAAGAAAGAATTACAACCACAATGAAAAATGATAATTTCATTTTAGACAATAGGACAAAGAAAATCATTTGGTAAACTTAAACAATTAGTACAACTTTTTCAATAAAAATCTTAGGCACAAATAGACACACTGTTCACTTTAACACATCACAAACAAGATAACTGTCACTTGTATATGAAATCAAACAAAGATATTGACAAAGGAAAAAAAAAAAATTTAACAATCAATATATTCAAGCTACAAATACAATTAATAGTAGATGCTCGCTACTTCTTGGAGATTCAGAATAATAAAATTGCTTAGACAGTAGCTATTATACAAAAGATGCACTGGCCATAATTACATGATAAAAAATGGCACAGTGTGGAAAGGAAAAAATGGCAAATAATTTCATAATTAATGAGAGTCAAAATTATTGTTTACAGCAAAAAAATAGCACATACGCCCATTTAGGATCTGGAGCACCACAATCGGCACAAACACGATTATCACTTCTATGTAATAACTCCTTCAACCTCTTTAGTTTCTCTGTCATCAAATGAAACTGAAACTCAGTTGGGGAAATAGAATGGGGTCCTTTGATAAATCATCTCCTTCTGTACATATTGAAGCACATCTATTAAGCATGAGGATTGAATCATATGAAAAAAAGCTAAAGAAACAACTCTCTATGAGTTCACACTCTAGTTTAAATACCTGTATGTATGGATAATACAAGCTTTTGCAGTTGAAGCAATGACATGAGTTTTCCCAATGACAATTTAAAATTGATTGAAGAAATGATTTGAGGAGGGTTTAAAATGAATCCAGACAGATAGTCTACCAAATTTCTTCTCCAAGTAATGCTATGTTGAAATGCAAAGAACCATCTAAGCAACAAAAAAGAAAAAAAAGAATGGCATTTTCCTTTAGATATTCGAAGTGCTTGGAGATCCGCTTCTAATGAGACAGATGTTTTCCCCCATGAGAAGCATCTGCTTCTTCACCATGCTTAGAATGTACTTCAAGATTTCATAACCATAACCATCACCCAGAATTAAACTTAGAACAATATAACTGTAATATATGCTTCCCTCAATTCAATTATTAAATAACTAACACTTTTTTTCTTGTATGCACCTATAGATATTTACCACTTGGTATAATCATTGAAAATTGCAATTATAAGTATTCCCTAGCAGTTCTCATAAACCTTCATGTATACACTCAATTATAAGGGTTTGTTAGCACAACCAATATCTCCTTATTTTGGCTTGCAAAAAACACTTAAGTTCTAAGGATATTTTTGTGTATTGAGGATGTTTTATTCACTTCTAATTCAATCTTTACCTCAAGAACTCAAGATAACGACAACTAAGGTACTCAACTGAAATAAGATTAAAAAAGGACCACCTGGAGAAGCCTTCTTCTTCTCAGGCTCAGAGCTCTGCTGACTCATCCCACCGTTTGCAAACCTTGGCAACTCTGTATAAAGCCTTCTTTATATTTCACAAGCATAACAGAAAAAAGAAAAAACAATTTAAGTTATCAACAAAAGCAACAAACCTCTTCAATAGAATTCAAGTAAAACAAACGAATCCAAATAATCAAATGTATACCGACTTTACATATCTGACCAAACAATGTAATTTGAACAAATAACGAGCAAAATGTCCAGCAGCAGTTGATTTTGGTCTAAACATCAGAAATCCAGTAGGGCCAAAATTATACCATGGAAATTGCAAAATAAATAAAACATTTATCGACTATTTCTTTTCAAATACCTTTCCCTGGACTCAAAATCAGAGAACAACAGCAGAAGGAGGCATATTTTCAAGGCAAAGCTCGAAATCGATCCAAAAGGGCCAACGCAACGATCTTCATCAAATAAAACAAAAAAAATCACAAAAAAAGTAAATGAAATATCAGCTCCCAAAAAATATCGACGATCGGACGCGCATTGACACCGTTTAAGGCAGGAAAAAGGAAGGAAATGGGAAGCAATATGAAACAAAATCGAGAAAAATCTAATATCGGAATGTTCTCAAGATTAAAGCGGATGGAAATGGATCAAATGGAACTCGATCTTACCAGAGTTTCCGCCAGATCTCGTTTAAGCTTTTTGCCCTTTTCTTGGCAGACGATCAGCGTGGGAAGCCAGGGGCCAGTGAACTGAAAGTTTAATTGAAAGTTTACGCAATTATCCCCTTCGAATTTGTGTTATTTATAAACAGCCTCTATTTCAGGTGCTTTTTGAAAAGGAACATTTTCTTGTTCTTAAAAAAACAATTATTTTGGGAAAATTACCAATAAATCATTGGAATACGTCGTGTTTACTAATTTCCCCCTCTACTTTTCAAAATAAATTAGTAATAACGCTTTTCCATTTTTTCATTGAATATCTATTCATAACTAATCATTGAATAATATCTATTCCTATTATAATTATATTTATATCATTTTTATATTTATCATATCAAATAATTATTTATATTATTCTTTTTTAATATAAAAATTATTAATAATTTTATAAGTAAGAGAGATTGTTTGGTAAATTTAAAAATATTCAAAGTGCTATTGGTAATTTTAATAAATTATGCAATAATTAAGAATAAGAATTACTATTTGAAGGTCAAAAAAATATATAGTTTACATCAAGGTTTTATGGTGCGGTTTCGGTTTCAATTTTAGGACCCAGCGAAACCGATACGTTTCGGCCGTTTCGGTTTCAGTTTTGGCCGTTTCGGTTTCAATCGAAAGATTTTTTTTAAATTATTAATTGGGTGTTAACCAGAGTTTGACTATATTTTGACTATACTTTGACTTCAAATTAAAAATACGATAAAATATTAAAAAAATTTGGAAAAAATTGAAAAATTAGGAATAAATTTATACTTAATTTTATCATAATATTAAATATTATTTTAGTTAATTAAAATTAATTTTAATAGTTAGTGACTGATATAATCTACTTTTAATATATATTACTGTATTAAAAATATATACAAGAAATAATATGAATATGATTAAAAGTTAAAAATTAATATAAGTACATTTAACTTTTTATTAAAATGTACTTCACACATACATAATTTATAAATTCTAAGATAATACAACTAATCATTATAATCATCATTAGTTGAGTTTGAAAATAATATATGAGAAATAATATGAATATAATTAAAAAATAAAAATTAACATAAGCAAATTTAACTTATTATTAAAATATAATTGATATATATATATAATTTATTAAATATAATGTAATACAACTAATTATCATCATCATCAGTTGAGTGTAAAACATCTGGATGTAGAATTATTATTTCAGTACCTGAACGATCCAGATGAACATTTATAGACATACGAGAACAACTAGCTTTGTGCAATCTCGTGACAACGATTCACACGGGGGTAAGACCGACACAATTTTTTTTTGCCTTTACTTTCGGTGGAACGACCATTCACACATGCATGTGAACAAAAAAATCAACGTGTTTCGATCAAAATCATTTTCATTTCAGTTCCAACCAAAATATTTTTTTATTAATTATATTTTGACTAAAATTTAACTTTATTTTAATTATTTTTTAACTTCAAATTAAAAAATTATAATATGTTTAAAAATTTTAAAAAATAATGAATAATTACGTAAATAATATTATGTACGTGAACAATATCTGACAGAAATCGATAAGGAGTCGAAATCAAATTGGTGATAGCGCTAGTCTCAGTGTAAGACTGGCTTCAGCTTGCGGGAGTACGGGTCAAGTCGGTGAGGGCGCGAAATAGGCGAGAGAGTGGCGGCAGACTAGCGAGTGCGCAGGGCCCTTGGGCTCGAACAAGAAACTGGCGAGGTCCCCCCCACCCGGGCGAGCTCCTGCTCCCGCGAGCCCAGTGAGCTCTCCCTCGCGCACGCGAGCCCGGCGAGCTCCCGCCCACCCGTCCGCGTGCGAGCTCGACGAGCTCCCACCCGCACGCTTGAGCCTGGCGAGCTCCCACTCCGGCATGCTCGAGCCCGCATGCGCTCCCGCCCATGCACTCGCCCGACGAGCACCCGCCCACGCTCGTTAGTGAAGATAAACAGTAAATCCTAACCGAAATCTAAAATAGGATATCGGTTTCGGCCGAAACATAAAACCATGGTTTACATAATCTTGTAAGGTATAGTAGAAGACATGTCTTTTACTTCCTATAATATTTATTTTTCGAAAAATATGCAAATAAACCCTTTATATTATGGTTTTTTGAAGATAGATCGGTAATTTTATGTGAAAAATAAAAGTTGGCCGTAATCAAATAACCAAAAGCGTTTTCTTGAAAAGCGCAAATTTTTTTTTTTCAGATTAACCCATGTAGTACTTCAATTATTGAATACAACCCAACGCGGATCAAATGAACCTCGCTCGCCTCCTGCAACGCGCTCGTCTCCTCCCAAAAAATACCCAAGCTTTCCACCTCTCAATCTCATCGCCATCATCATGTCGCCAATTCTTTTCGAACCCAAGCAGCGTTTCATCAAAAACATTGGATATATACAATTACAATCTGAGAATCTCAGCCCTCGGGCGATCAGGGGAAGTCTCCAAAGCCCGCGAGCTGTTCGACAAAATGCCGAAGAGAGACGTTGTCACCTATGCTTCAATGGTCAGCATCTATCTCAAAGATGGAAACCTCCCGCAGGCAGAGAATCTGTTCTGGGCAATGCCTGAGAGGAATGTCATCGTTGAATCCGCAATGATTGATGGGTATGCAAAGGCAGGGCGGATAGAGGATGCTCGCATTTTGTTTGAAGGAATGCCAGTAAGAAATGTCTACACGTGGACGAGCTTGGTGTCTGGGTACTGCAGGGTTGGAAAGGTGGATGAGGCTCGGAGGATTTTTGACCAGATGTTGGAGAGGAATGTTGTGTCATGGACGACAATGTTGTTGGGTTATGCGCAAAATGGGATGATATCTGATGCGCGGGAGTTGTTTGATCGGATGCCAGAGAAGAATGTCATTTCGTGGACCTCAATGATCAAGGGATATGTGGACTCTGGTAGGGTTGGTGAGGCGCGAAAGCTGTTTGATGAAATGCCGCATCGGAATGTTTACTCTTGGAATGTGATGATTTTGGGGTATTTGGGTAGCAACCAAGCAGAAAAAGCAACAGAGTTGTTTTGGTTGATGCCTAGCAGGAACATGGTTTCGTGGACCACGATGGTTACTGGTCTAGCGGAAAATGGATTGATAGAGAAGGCACAAGAGTTCTTCAACCAAATGCCTGAAAGGGATATTGCAGCTTGGAATGCAATGATCACTGCATACATTGACAAGGGTCGTATAAGTGAAGCTGGTGAGCTCTTCAGTTCAATGCCTGCTAAGAATGTTGTGACTTGGAATGCGATGATTGATGGATATGTGAAAAATGGGTTCCAAGGGGAAGCCTTGGGACTTTTTCTCCTCATGCTTCACTCGTTGATGAAATACAATGAGGCTACTCTAACTAGTGTTCTAGTAGCATGCGAGTGCATTCTTGAAATCATGCAGATTCATGCACTAGCATTAAAACTCGGTTTCGAATCAAACACTTCTTTAACAAATACCTTGATTACCATGTACTCCAAGAATGGTGATCTAACTTCTGCTTGTGTTGCTTTTGAGGGACTCGCAACGAAGGATGTTGTGTCATGGACATCAATGATACTAGCCTACTCAAATCATGGGTGCGGTGATCCTGCACTGCAAGCTTTTGCACGGATGCTGAAACATGGAGAGAAGCCTGATGAAGTCACCTTTGTCGGAGTATTATCGGCTTGTAGCCATGCTGGTCTTGTTGAAAAGGGTAGGTTGATATTTGATGCAATGAGTCATGTGTACAGTATAGAACCAAAAGCCGAGCATTATTCTTGTTTGGTGGACTTGTTGGGCCGTGGTGGGTGTGTTAAGGAAGCTGAGTTAGTGGTTAGCATGGTACCACCTAGCAAATGCGATGAGGCTGTACTAGGAGCACTTCTCGGGGCATGCAGGGTGCACAATGAGATCAAAGTTGCATGCCATGTTGGTGAGAAGTTGATGCAACTTGAACCGGCTAGCTCAGGGGGTTATGTGCTATTGGCAAATGCCTATGCTTGGCATGGTAAATGGAATGACGTTGCAAGAGTGAGGAAGATGATGAAGGAGAGGAAAGTGAAGAAAGAGCCTGGTTATAGCCGAATTGAAGTGAAGATGAGAAGCAATTGGTTTTGCATTGGTGATCGGTCGCACCCGGAAACTAAGGAGATATATGAGATGCTTGAAGAGGTGCTTCTTCCACAGATGAAGGATATGCGGTGCTTGCATGAGCTTCTTGGATTTACATGATTATGTTTGAGACTTCATAACCAGGCTGTTGTTGAGGTTCAGTGCAAGACATGCCATCAATATGTGTTTATACTGACATGATTATCATTTTCCTTCGAACACCACACGAGATAGAGAGAGCAAGATGTATACTTTATTCCCTGCATGGAATTAAAGATGCACAAATTGTGACTATGTTGAGATACTGTTGTTGTATACATTCTGAAAGAAACATAGGAAAAAATCTAAGAAATGTTTTTTCGCCTGCATGCAATTAGAAGTCCACAAATTGTGATTATGTTGAGATGATATTATTATATGCATTCTGGAAGAAATATAGGCAAAAATATTTACGAAGAAATGTTCTATTCCCTGTGTAAACAAAATGGGACTTGATGCATCAATGTTGTAGTATGAAACGTCTGGCCAAATAAGTGGTAAATTCTAGAGAATTATTCTGTTCCTTCTGGTGTGCAAAAACAGAACTCTTGTTTATGAATTGCAGAATTGAATCAAAGACAGCATTGAGTACAATAAGGAAATCAAGGAGGCACTTCCTACAACACGAGGCCTCAAAAACTGACATCTAATTTCCAAGAATTAATTCCATTTGGAATAGTCAGTTTCAAGAAATTATCGGCACCATTGAAGTCGAAGTCCTCCTCTTTTGAGTTCAGCATGCATTTCTTGGGTTTCATGCTTGAATATGCTCCAAAAAGACCCGATCCTCTTCCTGTCACGCTTATATGGGAGTTGATTAAATCATCATGGAATTCCACTTCTTCGACAGCTCCACCAGAATTGAACATTTTGATCAGTCCAATAGGTGCAACTTGAATTGTTGGATTATACCTCTGCACAAACAAGGCAAGGTCAATAATGTCTCTTCCATCATTTGTTATCGTCCATTCACAAAGTATTAGCCTCAAAAGCAAAAATATAGCCATAGGTTTCAGATGGTCATTTCTGCAATTGAACATTTTCAACAGGAGCTTTTGATACTAACCTTGATTGGAGATATTGTAAAAACCTCAGATTCGAGAACGTTTAGTGAAACACTAAGGGACCCAGTTTTTGGCAATCTGGAAAGAGAGCCTGTCCAAAAAGAAAGCTTTAAGATTAGTTATATACTTAGAGTTCTCCATAGAGAAATCAAATAGAGGCAAATTTGGCCTAGTATGCTCAACAAGAATCCCATCTTACAGTATGGAAATTTCAAGATACCATGAGATAAATCATCTGTTGCATATCTCTTCATCAAAGAGGATTAATGAGTTCAACCAAACAAGGGGAATATTTGAGCCTTTAGAGTTGAGACCATCAAAAGATGTAACTTCCATGGAACTTGAAAGGTGAAATTAACTAAATAAACCTGTAAGTAATTATTATGTTGACTTAAAAGCAAGGTTTTGAATCTCGGTTTCGGGATCGATTTCGTCACTCACCGAAATCAATTCGTTTCGGTTGTTTCGGTCTCGTTTCGGTTTGTTTTGGTTTCGGTCAAATAATCTTTAATTTTCTTTGACTAAAATATTATTTTTAATTAAAAAAATTTAAAAAACAAAAAAAGGATTAATATACACATATATTTTTGGAAATTATTAATTAAATTTTTTTAGGCAAAAAAATAGCTTAAAATTTTTTTTAAAATAAACTCAAGAGCTAGAATCCTTAACCATTGGGATAAATATAGATTGTGATATAATTATGATATATAAATATAAAAAGTATATTTTTGAAGGTGCATTCAGAAGGTCATTTTCATCTTTTCAAACAATACGGTCATTTTCTCTTGAGTGCACACAACAGAATCCAACAAGGGTATATATGCAGACAACATAATTTTATAGGGGCATATATTTGCAAAAATCATGTTTATAGCAGTATATGTGCAAAAAATCTCACCAGCATTGAAGGAGTAAACTGCACAATCCCCAGTCCAATCCTTTCCAGCAAGCTCTTCAAGATACTCAACATCTCCAGGACCAACACGGCCAGTGAGACATGGTTTTCCTGCAATTTTGTCATCCTCGTCACTGTTCAAGCCTGGCCAAGTTCCTGCACCTTGGCAATTGAAAATGCCCACTACTCCTGAAACTTTATTCAGGTTCCAAATCTTCAAGAGACTGCTCAGTTCAGAAGAGAAATTAAAATCTCGAGTTATTAATGTTAATGCTAACTACTAAGTTGAGCAGGAGCTTGTTCAAGAACTGCACCTTTTTCCATCCATGACTGGATCATTGAACAGAGAATCCCGGGTTGGCTTACCAGGATATTTTGCCCGGAGTACTGAACCATCGGGGAGTACAAGCTTCTCTAGCAGAGAAAAATCATGCTCCCCAGGCTTATCACTGTAAGTAATGATGATACTATTAGATTCTATGTTTTTTCCCATATATAAAAGAAGTATAAAAGAAGTGCACAAATAAACTACCTGATGTAAACTCCACAGCCACCCAAGGCTCTTGCAGCTGCATGGAACTCTGCTGCATAGTGAAGACTCTAAATAAAAAAAAAAAAGAAGCATGCTAAATAATGCTAAAAAAGAAAAGAAATGCATTTATCAGTATCCAAAATGAATTAAAATTCAAAACTTACGTAGAACATGTCCCAGTCCGGAACTACAACCTCCCCAAGAAAGATGCTGTTGAATGCAACAGAAGCAACATGCAATGTCTGTGATGATACATTCCTTGGCATGTAATCATCCGAAGCTCTAGTAACCGCACTTGCTTTTGAACTATTCAATTTTTCCAGAAGCACATGCATTGTTATTAAGGTTTTTGTCAGAGATATTGCACGTATGCCTTCAAGCATGCCTATTTGCTTTGCTTGTAGATCAGTGTGAAATTTTATTTGCACCCATTTCCCTGGAAAAATAAGATTTTTTGTGTATGCCCTCACCATTAGTTGGAACTTTATTTTTTATATCAAACATTATAATTGCCCTTAATGTCCTATTATAGTACAAGTAATAGTGTAAGGGCCACAGAGTATACACAAAAGCCCCCATGTACACACAATTTGCAAATTTCCATGGGAATAAGAAGCACGTATACAAATACTGATTATTAGTGAAAATTGCACTTTTTGCATGTAATTTCATAAGGCATGCCTCAGTGCAAGTAATCCCCTGAACATATATGTTCTTAGGTAAATAAATGGATTCATCACCTATCATCTCCATATTCTAGAAAACTGATCCTCTCTCACCAAAACATTTTGATAACGTAATGAAATGGATAGGTTACAACAAAAGGGAAAAAAAAAGTCAGTTTCAATGGTTTAATGGATTGTATTTACTTAAAAAATAATGTTAACAAAAAACATGAAGGGTGAATGTAAAAACATAAGAAAGGATGGGCAGCATGTAACTACGAATAAAACAAGAGAGTTTCAGTAAGTATTCCTATTTTTCCTTGATGCTTTTCAAGATAAATTACCTGTAGATTGAGTCTGTGTTCTGGGCCATGCAACAAATGATGCTGTTATCCTGAAAATTCTTTGCTATTGACTTCTCGAGGTTTTCCTGGAACCAGTGAGTCAATGAGACTCTGCCTCCATAGCCTGATGCCAGGGTTTCAAGAACGTTCTGCACATCAACCTTGACTCCATCAACACCCTGAGAAGCAAGGTAGCTGTGGAGATCATCATAGAACTCAAATATCTTTTCTGGGTCTATCATGCCAACACCATACTTCTGCATGCCGTCATCCATGGACAGGTCTCTGGAGTGTGCAAGGTTTCCTGGGGATTGAATAGGATAGAGTAGCTTTGGGTTGTATTTCTTGGTTCCTGGTGCGCCTGGCTCAAGCCCTCCCCAATATCCCATCAGAGCATGCCATGCATATACATACCTTAAAAAGATAATAAAAAAACTTACCATTTTGTATATACGACCTTGCAAATATGTCCAGATGCATATATATATCATTCTAAATTGTATCCACGACATATATATATCATTCTAAATTGTATCCATGACCTTGTAAACATAACAAATTTTCATGTAAATATAAAGGCCACCTTTTTCCATCATTGAGGGGCTGTAGACCAAAAAGTACCCTCTTTGTGATATGCAGAAAACATCACATGCTTTGCATTACCATTTAAGAGCTCAAAGGTGCATTTGGAGTATTTTCGGCATTGAAAAAGACAGAAATTTCCAGACAAGATTACATACTTTACCCCATAGGTCTTCTTAATTTTTGAAATGAAGTCCTTCAGATCATTTGTTTCTTCAGTAGAATCACTTCCATTCCTCCTAAACTTGTTGTTTTCCTCGATACTGACTAATCTGGCACCGTACCTATACAATCATGGAGACATCATTGAGGGAAATCAACAATTCCACATAGTTTAAGATTATAGAAATGAGAGCACACTTACTGAGATCCTTCAATATATGGCTCAGCATCTTTCTGGAAGTCATTAGTTATGTTTTGCCAACCATCGTCTATTATTAGAAATTTTGCTGGAACCCCACCTTCGGATAAACTAAAAAATGGTGATAACAAATGGGATTAGTCAGCGTACAGGTTTTGTATCTATTTAGTGATAGTTATGATTTACAACAAACAAAACAGAAATAACTGGATATGCAAATAAAAAACGAAAATGAAACATTATTTCAAAGTTGCCTACCTCTTTAGCCCATTTTCAATTCCTTGAGGACTGACTTCAGTGTAGAAAGCATCCCATGTGCACCAACCAAAGTAATCGAGCATTCCAGGCATCTGCTCCAATCTCCTTGCTTAGCATTTTCAATGTTTGCTAGTTTTATTTCTTAAGCAAATACAACAAAAAGTAGATTATCTAAGATAACCCTTAATTCTATTTCACCTCTTTAACAAGTTCAGTAATAAGCATAATGCCCCCATTGTTAATTTTGTTATATTCAACTCTGTATTCGTCTGAACGCCCAAAACAGGGTATCTGTTAAACACCAATATTGGAAAATAGCAACCGCAGAAAGCCAATTACCTGTTTATTTTCGCGCAGAGAAAATGTTCCTTTGTGTTTCTTCAGTTCTCTTCCAGCAATGAGGGAGGCATGCAAAGAGCGAAACTGGTTAGGGCCATACAAATGAGCTGTTACGATGAAATGCAAAGGGATTTACTTGAATGACTCATTGACTAGTTGAAAAGGGTTGTCTCCATAGTTCACAAATACTGCTTCATTAAACTGGGATGCTTCCACAGCAGGATCACCTGGTAATAACAAGGAAGAACATGAACACTTTAAGGTTGAAGAAATAAGGGAAAACATAAAAAATATCTAGAAATAATCAGAGATGTTCAGGATAAATACCGCTTTCGATGCAAAACTCGAGCTCGTTTAAAGAATTCCCCTGCAAACTGCTTCTAAAGGAGCCATCTAACACAGGAAAGAGGAGAATATAGAAGGTAGAATCAATATCACATTCAAGGCTTCCATTGCTGATAGCCTTGCCTTCTTCCCTTGCTTCTAGCAGAAGCATCTGGGTCTCAACGGGGATATCACTCCCCGAGCTTCCCATTCGCGGTATCATCCACCAGATCTTGAATCTAAACAAGCAGAGTAGCCGATGATTCCTGCAAAAATCAAATGAAATAAAATAAGCAATCCGACAGAAATCCAGATAATGTTACCCAAAAAAAAAGAAGAAAAAAACAGTTAACAAGAACTTACTCAAGAATGCCGAGCTTGAAGACATGCCGGCTGCTCTTCTCCTCCCCGACGGCGCCCAGGAAAGCGGAACGGTCGCCGGAGTTTGACACGACGACATTCTCCGGCACGCCGGTCAAGGTCTCTCTTCCCTTGATCCTCAGAACCCCACCCTTGATCGATGGCGCAGATGAAGCCAAGCTCATGCAATGCCTCCATCTCCATGGAGGCTTGCAGAGACCATGGCGGCGGCCATTGGAGAAGAAGGGCTTGGGCTTGGGAGGAACGAAGATGGAGGAGAAATTCTGGCTCAAATGGAGCATTTGGGTGGAAAATATTTTCGCCGGGAAGGAGCAGAGGATGAGGTGGGGGTTGTGGATTGGTGGACAGAATTGAAGTCATACAATAGATACTTTTGTAGTTCATTTATTCTTTTTTTTTCCTCCTAAATCATTTTGGATACTTCGACGTTTTCTCCGTCATATTTGGAGTTTTTCATATACCACCATATATTTTGCTTGTATTTCGTAAAAATCCCTGCATTACTTTCTATTATCTCTTTCGTTTGTAAAATTCACTTCTAATAAAAGTTATCTCAGAAGAAGTCTTTCGTCAAGATTCCATTTTGATGTAATTGATCAGATTTATGGTGCCGTTTGATGATAGATTAATATCAAGGTCGAGATTAAAATTAATAAATTATTTTTATAAACTAATATTTATTTTATTCGAATTGATTTTATAATTATTTTGAAATTTAAAAAATTAAATAATTTTTTATAATAATTTATTTTTATAATAGTATAAAATAATTAATATTAGGAAAAAAAAAATCAGGGCTAGTACTCACCTTGACTCATTATTGAACAGATTATATTTGAGAAGTTGGCTCGCTCAATTTAATTTAATACGTTTCAAAGTATTTTAAAAATTGGTAAAAAAATTTTACTTTTCTATATTGACCTTAATTAATTCTTATCGACCATCATCGTCTATGTTCATTATTCGCCGCTTGACCCTTACATATCATGTCTTTTATGTTCGTCAGTTTTTTCTCATTTTCTACGATCATTGGCTCTAAACCTCGCCTCGATCTTTACTTTCTTACTTTTCTTTTCATCCTTATTATTGTGTTGCGTGCAAGTTAAAACTTAAAATTTTTGAAAAATTAAATATATATATATATATATAAAAAGAAAGCGGCCAATTTGTCAACAAAATTGAATATCCATGGAATGTTCTCTCTTTTTTTAATGCAATTTTTATAAGTAAAAAATTAATTTCTTAGTAAAAAATCACATATGTTATTACAAATTTGCAAAAGTCACCTACATTATCACTAATAAATAAAAACCACTCATCTTATCCTATAAAATTATAAAAAATTTTCTCGATTAAAATATTTTTTTAAAAAAATTCTATTTTCATTCTATTTATTGATTTAAATTAATATAAAAATTCAAATTATTTTTAAAAATTTCAATATAAATAACTATTAAATTAATTAAAAGAAGTTATTTTACTTTAATTTTTATAAAAGATTGATTGTCCTATTTTATAAAACTAAAAATTTAAAATTTAGTTGTGTTATATTAATTGTTCGATAATTAGAAATTGATTGTTCAAAAAAATCAAATAAAAATAACTTGATATTTTATATTAATTTAATTGATAAAATTAAATTATTTTTTAATAGTTTAATCGAGATGATTTTTATAAATTTATATTATAAAACGAGTAATTTTTTATTGATAGTAATAAAATAGGTAATTTTTTTATAAATTTGTAATAAGATAAGTAATTATTTGGTAAAAACACTAACAAATTTTCACAGGTGAAAGGGATAATCGGTGGTGTTTAAACACAATAACAATAACGCAGGGTTTCTTTTTAAAAAAAGAAATATAGGGCGTTATACCGAAAAATCCCGTGGGATTTTAGGGTATGTTTTATGTCTTGCACCCTGTGAATTTGGATAATCCCTTGCCTGTTCGCTGAGATTTTGTTTCTCGCACATCCGAAAGGGGAAGAGGATGAGGTGCGGTCTGTGGATTTTGGGTTGAATGTCGATCACAGAAAAGCAAGAAAACTCGCGCAAAAAAAATACAAAGAAATGCTAATCATCGCCACATAGTGACGATGTACTAAAATGACAGCCCTTTGTCTTCGAGCGTTTCTCTGGTCGAGAGACGAAGCCAACCATGGCTGTGCACCGGTGCTAATACACATTCAAGTTCAACCCGAGTCGGTGCCTACATTTAGGGCCTGTTTGGTTTGGGTCAGGGACCGGGTCAGTATTTTTTAAAATTTTTTTTTTATCTTTTAAAATTAATATTTATTGTTTTATATTATTATTAAATTAAATTATTATAAAAAAATTAAATAGTTTTTTGAGCTTTAAATTATTGAAGTCTTAATTTTGATAAAAAAATATTAGTTTACAAAAATGGTTTACTAATCTTAATCTTGATCATGATCCCGTTTCAAACAGACCCTTAGGGCCCGTTTGGTATGGGATCGGGGTCAAGGGTCAAGATTAAAGGAAGGGGTAAAATGTAAAACGCTAATGCGGTCAACTAAATTCCGTTTGGTCCCTGATCTGGTTAACAGATGGTTAAATTTTTGTATTGACTAAAATGCCCTCGGTTGAGTAGTGTTCGTATTACTGTTTATCTTTCTCTCCGGCGGAGATCGCGCGCGGAGCCGACCGCCCGATCTCGGCCGCAGAGCCCGGGCGGCCGAGCTCGCCCGCCGCTCGAGCTCTCGCGCGGAGCCGGCCGCCCGAGCTCGCCCGCGAAGCCCGCCGCGAGAGCTCGCCCCCGGCGGCTGGGCGGTCGAGCTCGCCCGAGGTCACCCGCGGAGCCTCGGCGGGGAAGGAGCAGAGTCGTGTGCCGCCGACTGCGTCGTCGGTGGGGAAGGGTGATACTCGTGCGGCGTCTGCTGCGTCGGCGGCGAGGAAAGAGGGCGGCGTCTGCTCCGTCGTCGGCGAGGAAGGAGGAGACTCGACTGGGAAGGAGCAAACGCGTGCGCTGTCTGCTGCGTCGTCGGCGGGGAAGGGGAAGAATCGTGCGCTGTCTGATGCGTCGGCGGGGGGGAAGGAGGGCGGCGACTGCTGCGTTGTCGGCGGCGTCGGTGGGAGCTCTGATGCGTGTTGGGTCGCCGTTGGGTGGGGGGGAAGCAGGAGGCGTTGCGGGCGTAATTGTATCTTAGGGTTTTACTGTTCATCGATCTGAGCCGTCGGATCTAGATCCAACGGTTCAGATCAAGTGACGGTATTCGGCTGTTACCTGATCTAAGCCGTTGGATCGAGATCCGACGGTTCAGATCAAGTGAGGGTATTTTAGTCAAAATATGATTAAAATTTAAATAAATAAAATAATATTAGTACGGTCAACTATTTGGTATTTGAAAGATAAATTGGTCTGGACGGAATCAACTTAGCCCTGACCCCATACCAAACGAGGCCTTAGACTTTAGCCAAGAGAAGTACCATTGCACAAACTCTTCTAGTTGTTTCCCGCCCGCCTGCGTCAATTCAACGCGATCGAAGCGCGTCGGGCCGGGATCTAAAGGCAAGCTTGCATGAATGTCCCAGTCAACGCTGAGCACTACTGGTCTTGGTCTTTGCGACGTGGGCCTTCTGAACCCAATGATCCGCGTCGGGGACATTTCCACCCTCGAGAGGAAGATATCTCCTTTTCTGTACAGTTTGTTATTAAATTTTCTATAATAAATGAGTAATTCGTCACTAAATACACGACTCTCGCTAAAATGTAATAGTATATATCTCGATTATAAATTGTTTTATTTTATCAATCAATAGATGTCAGGTCTAAATGAATGAAAATTCTACCGCTGAATTAACCGAACTTTAGATTTCCCCGTGCTGAGACTTCGCCGTAGCCATGCATGTTGGCGGACACAATTTTTTATTTTATATTAAAAAATAAATTTGTAAATAATAAAAAAAATAATTTTGATAATATAATATGGCATAAGATCAAATTGAGTTTAAGTTACCTTTTGTTTTCGAATCGAGGTCATGGTCATACTATACTAACAAACCTATTATTTAAATATTTAAAATTTGATCAGACTAATATCATATAATTTAATTAAATTTTAATTATAAAATAATAAAAATACCCTTGGACCTAATAGTAATTGTGAATATTTCGTCCAATAGCCACGAAACCCTAATTTGCTGTTTTACTCCATTTCTAATCCTTCTCCTATTTCTCCTCGGTGTCTCTTCTCGTGATCTCGTTTCAGCGGACCTTGATTGACAGCACAGAGACATCTACGGAGAAACTCCCCGAAAAAGAAGCTTTGATCGACGAGAACTCGGTCAAATTATAATTGGAGAAGCAAAAGTTTCGGTCTTGGACCGTCTCTTTGCCCTCCCCCTCTACTCCAATTTCTTAGGCTGCTCCATCCCTCCTTTTTCATTTTACTTGGCCCTCTTTTTCTTTCCTGGCTCTATTTTCGTTTGCCTTTTACGACTATTAGGTCAAAAAATTAGCTAATCCAACGAAGAAGTCTTCATCAGTAGTTCATGTAATGGAAGCCTGTTGGGCAGGGATCTAAAGCCAGCCATGCATGAAGGCAGCACTTAATTTTTTTTTATTAAAAATGACTATTTTACTTTTAAATTTTTAACGTAATATAATATTATTGTCAAGGTAGTAAGGTAATTTTTTTTAAAATTATGTTCTTAATTAATTTGTTGTTTGATAACAAGTTAAGGATAATTCTGTAAGAGTTGGATTCAGTCGCCGCCATTCAACTCTTTAAATTACAGGTTTACATAATTACTGAATTCAAGTTTAATCCAAAATTTACTGTAAAAAAATTTTATTGTCGAACACAATTTCGATAATTATTTCTATAATTTAATGTGAAATGTGATGGGATATAGGACTTATCTTCCTCGAGCTGATCTCGGTCCAACAACTTGGCACGAGGGAGGTGGACCCGGACGCGGACCCAAAGATCGAAATCGAAATTGAGGTCAGATTTGGACGCCTTCTTAATCGTGCTGAATTTGTTGTTTGCCACGCGACTTGGACTAAAAACTTTTCATGAGATTTTGTTCACACCTCGCACACAGTTTGCTGAGCGAAGAGGCTGTAAGAGGGGACTCGGACTGAAAACATAAACCCGTTTTTCCCAAAAACCGAACCGAACTTCCTCCGCCCTACTCGAACCTATTTGGTTCGTGGATAAACCAGAAAACCTGCTTGTCCATCCCGAACCATTAGGGGTGAGCAAAAAAAATCGAAAAATCGGTTAACCGGACCGTACCGATTGAGAACCGTACCGGAAACCGGTTATCAGTGCAAACCGGTACGGTTCTGGTTTTGAAATTTCACAGAACCGATTTTCCGGTTCCGATTCCGGTTATTCGTTTTCTGAAAAACCGGTTAACCGGAACTGTACCGGTTTTTCTTTTTATATATAAAACCCTAACCCTAACCCCGACCCTAACCCGCCTCGCCCTCGCCTCGCCCTCGCCTCGCCCCTGCGCTCGCAGCAACGCGCCGCTGCCGCCGTCTCGGTCTCGCCCTCGCCTCGACCCTGCGCTCGCAGCAACGCACCGACGCCGCCACCTCGGCCTCGGCGTCGCCCTCGCCCTCGGCCTCGGCGTCGCCCTCGCCCTCGCCTCGCCCTCGAGCTCACAGCAACGCGCCGCCGCCGCCTCGGCCTCGCCCTCGTCTCGCCCCCGAGCTCGCAACAACGCGCCGACGCCGCCTCGGCCTCGGCCTCGCCCTCACCCCCGAGCTCGCAGCGACGCCACCTCGCCTTCGCGCTCGCCCCCGCGCTCACAGCGACGCCGCCTCGCCCTCGCCAGTCGTCGCGACGCCGGGATCCGGTTAACCGATTTTAGAACCGGTTTAGAACCGGAACCGGAAAATCGGTTCTTCATCCAAACCGGTACGGTTCCGGTTCTCAATTTTTTGAGAACCGGAATCCGGTTCCGGTTCTCAAATGAGCAAAACCGGTCCGGTTAACCGGTTTTGCTCACCCCTACGAAACCATGATAACTGGAACCGAACCGGCCAAGCCAAAACCAACCCGTGGTTTTGGGTCTGGCTCATCTCAAGCCATGCTCATCAAAATCCCAAACTGTTTAGGTCCGCTCTAAAATATTAAGACGACCGATGACTTGGGGTCCTCGCTTCCCAGAAGGATCGCCTCCCCGAGTCTTACTCTACACTTCCGACCCACAAAGGCTCTATATAAAGCGGACATCCTCCTTGCTTTCAAGTCATTCGTTCAGAGTCTTCAGACGACCAGACCACTACTCCATTAGAAACAAGGCTCTTCCACCAAAATGGCCAAGGTTAGTACAAATCTTCATCATTTTTCTTCATTAATTAGAGGAAACTAGCCTTTTAAAAAGAATTATTGGCCTAATTTGATCTTCTTCTTGATCTACTTCAGCAAAAGGTTGTGATCAAGGTCCCGATGGAGGACGCGAAGAAGCGGTCCAAGGCGCTGAAGATCGTTGTCGGCCTGCCCGGTACTCCGTCTCCGTTCTTTTTTTCTTTTTCCCTCTCTGATAATAGTCTCAGTGGTTATTATTGATCGTATTTCTCGATTTCAATCATGAGAGCCAGCTTAACAATCGTTCTTTTATTGTGCAGGCGTTCTATCTGCAGGACTCGAAGGAGAGTCCAAGGACAAAATTGTGGTCGTCGGAGAAGGAGTCGATTCCATAACTCTGACGACCTTGTTGAGGAAGAAGATGGGCTATGTCGAGCTCGTCAGCGTGGCCGCGGTCGACGAGAAGAAGGGTGGGGGCAAGGACAAGAAGGAGAACACGTCCGATGGTTCGAAGAATGTGGCGCAGCCGGTCTGGCCGCACGCGTACCCCTATGTTTCTGCTCCTCCGCCCCCGCCGCCGTACGGGTACGAGGTCCGGGAGAATTATGATCCCTGTTCTATCATGTGAAGCTGGAGTCTGAAATCCATCGTAGGTGTGTGCTTGTTCAAGAATGTCAGTTGTAAATGTTTGTATTTGCCTTGAGCGCAGTTTTTTTGTGTTTTAATGCATTTTCCTTGCTCATTTATCGTAAGCACAATAGAAATGAGGATTGTGTAGAAGCAATAAAAATTAGGACAAGTTTTGTTTTGATTAATATTTGGTGGTTGTCTTAAGTTTATAACCAAGAAAAGCAATTAGTATCGTGATGAGGTGATGAAGCAAGTAGTTTTGGACTTGGTCATTGTGGAGCCTGGCATGTGCTCAAGCTACTGCCATGCTCTGAGATAAGACGCCAATAAAAAAGCTTTAATGAGAACTGTATTGGATAGATTCGAATAATTTTTTCTTATAAGACGATGTCTCTGGTTAATCTCTCTAAAATTTTTTAAGAACTGATTGTAGATTGGTTTTGAACTATCTAAATTAGATCAACCTTTGAATTTATCAAGTCTTCTGTTGTTGTCTTGTAGATAAATAGTTCATGCACACTCCCTTCCCATTAGAATATCTAAGCTCTCTTTCAGCTGTCTGCATCATAATTCTACCCTCACAAGAAAATTCGTTTTTAATATTCACTTGCATGATTAACAATTTAGATTAGTCCTTTTCTTAGCCTCAAATCCAGCTTAAGCAAGCTATAACAACTTGAGTACAATGTCAAACCCAATAGAGCACAATCTCAAAGGTCCAATCAACGTCTCATCTTCTGATTTATTTGTCAATCCAATTGTGCTAGACACCACAGCTCATGACCATCAGTTTATTGAAAAATTATTAACCTATTAAGCTCTTCCTTTTTTTGCCTAAACCCTAATTTCCATTATCTTAGTAGAAAAATCATCTCTTTGTTCACACCTCGCAAATTGTTCGAAAATGTGAACAGAAGAAGAAATCCTAATTCAAATTAAACCCATTCGTTAAAAAAGCCGAACCGAACCTTCTCCACCTAGGATTATTACAAGGACCAACGGATCAATGACTTGACACTCCTAAGATACCGTTTGGTTTTAGATCAAAAATGAGAATGAAGGTTAAAATTGATTAACCACTTTTATAAATTAATATTTTTTTATTAAAATTAATATTTCAATAATTTAAAATTTGAAAAATTATTTACTTTTTTTATAATAATTTAATTTAATAACAATATAAAATAAAATAATATTAATTTTATAATAAACAAATATTTTTGAAATGGACGGATTATGATCTGATTGCAAATCAAACGCGAACTCATTTCTTCTAAGAAAGGTCATTTATTTTTTGGTGATATTCCTGGAAAGACCACTTTTCTTCGTCTATATAATGGCAACACCATCCTTGATTTCACCTCAGTCATGGAACTCAAGCACCCTATCTCTTTGCAACAAGGCTAGCTTAGCTCTTCCACCAAGATGGAAAGAGTGAGTACAAATTCTGATAATTTTTCTTTATTGATTAGAGGAAACTAGCTATTAGAAAGTATGCATCACTTTGGCCTAAAGTGATGTTCTTCTTGACTCATTTTCAGCCGAAGGTTATTTTTGATGTGGGATTTCCGCTAAAGGTTGTGATTAAGATCTCAGCGAAGAATACCAGTAAGCGATCCCAGGCGCTGAAGATCGTCGCTGTTCAGGATGGTATTCCATCTTAATTCTCTTTTGCTTTTTCCCTTTTTGTTTTTGATAGTCGATCTCAGTTTAGTTTTAGTTGTTGATTTTGATTGCATTTTTCATAATCGTGACAGACCTTGGCAATTGTTCTTTCATTGTGCAGGCGTTTTATCTGTAGCAATTGAAGGAGAGACCAAGGAAAAAATCGAGGTCGATGGAGAAGCAATCGATTTTCTAGAGTTAATGAGATTGTTGAGGAAGAAGTTGGGCTATGCAGAGATCGTCAGCATGGCCACTGTCAACAGGAAGACAGGAGGGGGCAAGGAGAAGAAGAAGAACCAAGAGGAAGAGCATCATGAGGTCAACAGATCTCCATTATTGCGGGAACAGGAGGTAATCACAGTGGTCGCTGGTGGAGCCTTCACCACAATGGGGAGATTAGCTGGACTGGGCTGGTTGTTGGTTTACCAAAAGAAGAGGATCCTGGAGGCAGGCCACGCACCGTCGCGAACCTCATCTACACTAGAGACGGATTTGAATGCAGTTGCTGCTGCCTTAGAGATCGCAACAAAGCACAAAAATAGAAAAGTGCGTCTTTTATCTGATTGTAGCCCTGCTGTGGACATTGCCAATTCATACTCCAGCCCACCTCAAGTGTGATGCTATCAGAGAGCAAGCACACACATTCGCAAATCTTGAGTTAATAATTGTACCTAAAGAGTTTACCGTGGCTGCAGATGGGCTGGCCGAGCAAGCTACACATGGAAGCACCATGCACTGGGAAGACGCTTTCCCTAGTGAGATTGTGAACTTTGTGGTCCATCTTCCTGGAGTCTTTTTTTCGTATGCCCAACCCATAAGGCTCTATATAAAGGTAAAATCGTCTTTGATTTCACCTCATTCAAGCAAAAACTCCTTAGCAACAAGGCTGGGTTATAGCTCTTCCACCAAGGTGCAGAAGGTGAGTATAAATTTTGATCGTTTTTACTTTTTACTTCATTGATTAGAGGAAACTACTCATAGAGAAGTGTCAATATCCTAACCTTGTGTTCTCGATTAATTTGAGCTCAGGGTTGTGATCGGGGTCACCATGGAGGACGCCAACAAACTGTCTAAGGCGTTGAAGATCGTCGTCGGCCATTCTGGTAAGCCATCTTCTTCCTTCTCTCTTTTCTTTCGATAGTCTGTCTCAGTTTCGTAACAGGAAAAATCACTTTTCAATGTTTTCACGATCATGCACTTCTTTCTTTCTGCAGGGGTTATGTCTGCAGGATTTGAAGGGGAGTTCAAGGACAAATTTGTAATTGTCGGACAAGGAATCGATCCCGTGTCTCTAATTCAGTTGCTAAGGAAGAAGATGGGATATGTGGAGCGCTTGAACGTGGCGGCCTTCGATGAGAACAAGGATCGAGGCGAGGAGAAAAAACTCTCGTGGTGGAGCGAAGAACGTTGCACAGCCGGTCTGAAATCAGTTGTTAATTACATAATTAGCAATATAGATTGTACCTTAGCCGCATATCTAACTTTAGCGAGATATGACTGCTTTAACTACCCAAGTACAATGTCAAAGCCACTAGAGCACAATTTAAGCAGAATTTCAGAGATCCATTCAACATCTAGCAGTGACCAGGTTTACATTTTAATTTAAGAGCATTAAACATCACATTTCATGACTGGAAATTTAATGAGAAAATGTTAAGCTCTACTGCTGTCTGTCATATACAATTAGTTGTTTAGCAAGCTTAATCCTAGTTTCGTTTATCATAGCAGAAAAATTACCAAGGTACTCGGCTTAGTTTTCTTTTTTGTTAGATTATGCCAACAATTATATGGCATTACAGCCTGCAGCTCATTTGATTTCAGGATTTTATTTTTTTCACTTTTCGAAAAAAAGTGTTGAATTTACGCCAATTATCATATTTAGTTCAGTTTTAATTGTGATATTTTATTGATATCGGATTAAAAAAAACCGTTAACAATCACAGGCGTTATTGTCTACCCACTAGCCCATCGGTCCATCAAACTTTACAATCTCTCCTCTCAAAAACTCATCGTTTTTGTTGAGTTAGTCCACTTCGATCAAGAGGTACAGAGTGACTCTGATATCATTATATGATGTCCCTAACATAGTATGATATTGTCTCTGAGTACCAATGGCTCGTAGCTCACCCGATCCCAAAATTTTTTTTTTTCTGATTCTCCGAAAAAAGACTTCATTGTTAAGTTTACGACAACCATTATATTTAACGCAGTCTCAATTCCGATACTTTATCGATATGGGATTAAGGACAATTGTTGTTAGTCATAAATCTCATTGTCTGCCCACTTGCCCACTAGTCCACCGGGCCTTACAATCTCACATCTTCGACCCAGTACGATATTGTTCTTGAGTATTTACGGTCCTCGATCGATCCGACCCCAAGATTTTATTTTTTCCTTCTCTACGAAAAAAAAATCATTGCTGGATTTATGACAGTCATTATATTAGTCCAGTCTCAATTTTAGTATTTTATCAATGTGGGATTAAATACAACTGCTATTAGTCACAGAAACCATTGTCTATTTGCTAGTCCATCAGCCCACCAGGCCTTATAATATTTCCCCTTTAAAGGCTCAGTGTTCTTACTGAACTAGCCCATACCGATTAAAAGGTGTAAAGTGACTATGATATCACTATGTGATGACCTTCGACCCATTATGATATTGTCCTTGAGTGCCTGTGACCCATGATCCAACTGATCCCAGGATTTTATTTCTTCCAGCTTCTCGGAAAAAGATATCATTGTTGGATCTATAACAATCATAATATTTAATTCAATCTCAACTCTGGTATTTTGTCAATGTGGAATTAAAGGTTACTGTTGTCAGTTACAGGTCCCATTAGGACTTATAATTTCCTCCCTCAAGGACTCAACATCCTTGTTAAGCTAGTCCACATCGATTAAGATACGCGGAGTGATTTTAATACCATAAAAGTTGTCATGCCCCATTATCATTTAACTTAGTCATCCAATTAAAATTATGTTTTTGTAGATATTTTACAACAATACCCTCAACTAATCATTTAACTTAGTCATCCAATTAAAATTAGGGCTAATTAAATACACCCCCAAAATATCCCTTAATTACGAAAACCCCACGAAATTTTCGTAATTAACTACACCACCTATTTTCAAAATATTTACCTACACCCCTGATTGTTATTTAATCAAAATTTTCTTCAAAAATTATGTTTTTATCTTCTATAATTTTACAATTAAACCCCTAAAAAACTTATTTTCTCACTCTCCACTCTTTTACCCAAAACATTTACAAATAAACCTCTTAAATATTTTTATTTATAAAAAAATTTAAAATGTTAATATTTTTGAAAAAAATATTTATAAATAAGCTGAAATATTTTGTCAATAAATCGTAATATTTGTATTTTTACAAATAAGCCCCTTGAATTTTTTTATTTATAAAAAATCAAAATATTAATATTTTTCAACAAAATATTCATAAAGGAGCGAAAATATTTTACATATTTTATAAATAAACCTTAATATTTGTGGCTTTACTTTCAGTAGAACGGTTATGCACGCATGCACATGAAAAAAAATCAACGTGTTTCGATCAAAATCATTTTCATTTCAATTTCAACCAAAATATTTTTTTTCATTAATAATATTTTGACTAAAATTTAACTTTATTTTAATTATTTTTTAACTTCAAATTTAAAAAATTATAATATGTTTGAAAATTTTAAAAAATAATCAACAGTTACGTGAATAATATTATATACGTGAACAGTATCTGACAGAAACCGGTAAAGGCGTCGGAATCAGATTGACGATAGCGTTGGCCCCGGTGTAAGGCCGGCCTCAGCTTGCGGGAGTAAGGGCCAGGTCGGCAAGGGCGCGAGGGAGCAGCGGCAGGCTGGTGAGCGCGTGGGGCCAATTCGGCGAGGGCGCGGGCTCGGACACGAAGCCGGCGCGAGCTCACAGCGCAAGCTTCCTGCTCAAGCTCTGCTCTCCAACGAAGATGAACAATAAACCTTTAAACCGAAAACAAATTTAGGGTTTCGTTTCGGGTTTAGCCGAAACGGCTCAGTTTCAGCCGAAACTTAAAACCTTGATTAAAAATTAAAATTTTAAAATATAAGTTTAATATTTTGTATATTTACAAATAGATCTCTTAATTTTTTTTAAATAAATCCAACTTTTATCAATTTTTTAATAAAATTTCACAATATTGAAGTTTTAAAATTTAAAATTTTGAATTACAAATTTAGTATTTATACATTTACAAATAGACCCATTGAATATTTTTATTTATAAATAAGTCTAAATTTTTTTTTATCATGTTTTAAATATAATTTTATAAAAAAGACATTGAAGATTTTAAAACTTAAAATTTAAAATTACAAATTTAATATTTGTATATTTAAAAATAGATTCCTTAAATATTTTTTTATAGATAAATCCAAATTTTATTTATTTTAAAACTAAATTTTACGAATAAGTCATTGAATGTTTGAAAACTTAAAATTTAAAATTACAAGTTTCATATTGTATATTTGCAAATAGATCCATTGAATATTTTTATTGATAAATAAGTCTAAAATTTTTTATCATATTTTAAATAAAATTTTACAAAAAAGACATTGAGGTTTTAAACTTAAAATTTAAAATTAAAGTTGAATATTTGTACATTAAAAATAGATCCATTGAATATTTTTATTTATAGATAAGTCAAATTTTATTTATTTTAAAACTAAATTTTATGAATAAATCATTGAAGGTTTGAAAACTTAAAATTTAAAATTACAAGTTTTATGTTGTATATTTATAAATAGACCCCTTGAATATTTTTATTTATAAATAAATCTAAATTTTTTATCATATTTTAAATCAAAATTTTACAGAAAAGATATTGAAGGTTTTAAAACTTAAAATTTAAAATTACAAATATAATATTTGTACATTTAAAAATAGATCCATTGAATATTTTTATTTATAGATAAGTCCAAATTTTATTTATTTTAAAACTAAATTTTACAAATAAGTCATTGAAGGTTTGAAAACTTAAAATTTAAAATTACAAATTACAAATTTAATATTTGTATATTTAAAAATAAACCCCTTGAATATTTTTATTTATAAATAAGTCCAAATTTTATTTATTTTAAAACTAAATTTTACAAATAAACATCTCGTTGGCTGTGCTCACACCCTTGCCAGCCTCAGGCTTCCGTGCGCTGGCCTCCGGCGTCTGCGCTCGCGTGCTCACCGCCCTCGCCGGCTTGGAACCCGCGCTCACACCTGCCTCTAGCACACACGCTCGTGTGCTCGCACGCCCTCGCCAGCATGGCGCCTGTGCCCGTGCGCTCGCACGCCCTCGCCGGTACGGCGCTCTCCCCTGCTCGCTCGCACGCCCTCGCCCGCACGGCGCCCTCTCAACAAATTATATCAATTTGAAGTTATATAAATTTTTTAATATCATAATTATCATAATGATATAACAGAGGTTTTAAGTATCAGTTTCAATTTCGGTTTCGGCACCCAGCGAAACTAATACATTTCGGCCGTTTTTGTTTTAGTTTCGGCCATTTCGGTTTCAACCGAAAGATTTTTTTTAATTATTAATTGTGTGTTGACCAGAGTTTAACTATATTTTGACTTTAAATTTAAAATACGATAAAATTTTGAAATTTTTTTATAAAAAATTAAAAATCATGAAAGAATTTATAATTAATTTTACCACAATATTAAATATTATTTTAATTAATAAAAATTAATTTTAATAGTTAACCACTGTTTTTATATATTACTATGTAAAAAAATATATGAGAAATAATATGAACATGATTAAAAAATTAAAAATTAACATAAGTAAATTTAACTTATTATTAAAATATAATTGATACATACATAATTTATTAATTATAATGTAATACAACTAATCATCATCATTATCAGTTGAGTTTAAAATATCTGAATGTGAAATTATGAATTCAGCACTTGAACAATCCAGATGAACATTTATAGACATACGAGAATAACTAGCTTTGCACAATCTCATGATACTGATTCACATGGGGGTAAGACCGACACAAATTTTTTTGGCTTTACTTTCGGTAGAATAGTTATGCACGCATGCATGTGAACAAAAAAATCAACGTGTTTTAATCAAAATCATTTTTATTTCAGTTTCAACCAAAATAATTTTTTTATTAATTATATTTTGACTAAAATTTAATTTAATTTTAATTATTTTTAACTTTAAATTAAATAAATTATAATATGTTTAAAAATGTTAAAAAATAATGAACAGTTACATGAATAATATTATGTACGTGAACAGTATCTGACATAAATCGGCAAGGGCGTCAGAACCAGATTGACAATAGTGTTGGCCCCGGTGCAAGATCGGCTTTAGCTTGCGGGAGTAGAGGCCAGGTCGGTGAGGGCGTGAGGCAGGCGAGAGAGTGGCGGCAGGCTGGCGAGCGCATTGGGCCAGTCTGATGAGGGCACGGGCTCGGACACGAAGCAGGTGCGAGCTTGCTCGGCGAGCTCCACCTCGCGCGTGCTCGCTCGACGAGCTCCCGCCCGCGCACGCTCGCCCGACAAGCTCCCGCTCGCACGTGCTCGCCTGTACACGCTCGCCTGGCGAGCTCTCGCTCGCGCGCGCTCGTTGGTGAATATAAACAGTAAATCCTAAACCGAAATTATATTTAGGGTTTCGTTTCAAATTCGGCCGAAATCAAACCGTAGTTTTTGATCGAAACTTAAAACCTTGGATATAACTGAAGAGATAAAAGATGGTTTATACTAATTCAATAATCAGAGATAATTTATAAATTTAATACCTTATTTATTATATTAATTTAATTTAATATTTTTGTACTTCTCACTACGCAAACCGACAATCCGCCATTAGCGCAGCCGCGGCCGGCACCATCTTCTCTTCACTGTCGGTCATCTTCTCCTCCGCTGCACGCCTATCATCGTAAGCTTTTTTCCTTCTCCCCCACCGCCTCCATCTGCCTCTCCCTGCCCTTCTTCTCGTCCGAATCCTTTTTACTCCCTCTCTAGCTACATCTCTCGCTTCTGCTTGTTCCTTCCTAGTTAACTTGCACCATCCTCCCCAAAAGTGAAAAGCAAAATAGTAAAGAAACGGCCAAAATTTTCTAAATAGCCCCTATTATTTTCATAATTACCAGGACCCTCTAGAAATTTGCAAAATTTCCAAATAGCCACTAGTTTTCAACATTACCCAATGACCCCTACGTTTCCATTTCTGCATAGTTTATATCTGAATGTAACTTGCCATAATTGGAGATTTGTGCGAACAATATATTGTAATTCTTTTGTCCATATCGTCATTTTTAAATTTTTTATATTTTTTAAAATTTTACATTCAATTATAATTTGCTATATCAAAAGGGTTGTTTGAAATTTTATAAATTTTACCACATGGTTATTCATAATTATTTTTAAAATCGTGAAATTGTAACCGTTTGTTTTGCCCTTTTTATATGGTTAGAGCAAAAAACAAGTGATTAAAAATGTAATCACTTTTATTTATTTATAGTATTTGAATGTCCAAAAATAATTTTTTAAAAATCAGTCTACGTTAGATTCAATAGTAAAAAATGAATCAAATTTTATTTTCATATTTTTTATTTTGAAGTGATTTTTGAAAGTAAATCTGATCATATTTTGAATTATAATAATATCGATAATTTTACATACAATAATAATATAATTTATTTAAAATGTTTTCTTTATGAAAATTTTCAAATAAATAATACTTTATGTATTAGTAATTACTCTTGTAAAATATATTTTCATCCAATCAAATATAAAAATAGAGCGCCTTCAACAACTTTTAAAAGTGGAATGAAAGTAAAAAAAAAAAGAAGACTTTTTTATACTTTCTCCATTTGTATGACCAACCAAATAATTTTTCATTATTTAAAAGATATTTGATCCTAGAGCATCCAATTCAACACACTAATATTGGTGATTTGCTTGTATGTGGAACATGTTTTTTAGGGTTTATCATTAAATACAATGATTCGTTCAACAAAAACAAAAACAAACAAATAAATCAGCGACAAAAATGCTGACTGTCACCTTCTCTCCATCAGTTAATAGCAGTAGAAGTTGTTATTTTAATGCTTCTTCTCTTGTTCATACAAGAATACTTGGGCACTTGCAGATGTATTCTGTGATATAAGCTCTGTCGTCACGAGTTCTGAGGAGGAGGAGCATCTTGTGCTTGTTTTCAGTAGATGAGCTGCTAGCTCTCAGTTCTCATGCCCAACAAGGCATGCTTGGCAGATGAAATGAAATTAATCCGTTGTTTAAGTACATTCAAACATAAGAAGCAAGAGATCTACTTACTCAAACACCCTCATGTAACAAGTGGCGGAATTCAAGTGTCGTAAATATATATTCTCAACGCAAAGACAAACATGAAGTGGGATACGAACTCCGAGACCTTTTAATTCATCCAAATACGTTTTAAAATTTTGTTGCTAATTTACTTGTATCCAAACACGATACTCTCTTATGACAAAGAGAAGCAGTCACACTAACACACTGTCTCACAAATTATTTATCAATAATTATAAACACAAGAAGAAAAATGGAAGAGAGATCGACGAGGACCGCGTCCAGCTCATTTCTTATAAATAGCCATACACGATGCACTTCCAATCATCGTCTCCATTCTCCAGCACAAAGCATCAGCTGCGAAGACACTCGGCTGAGCTTTTGTGCAGAGCAATGGCTGCTTCTGCGATAGTCTTCTTCGTCTTGGGGCTCTTCCTGGTATCAAACTTCAACTCCAGGGTGGAATCCTGCAGCCCATCCAGCTTCTTGCACGGCACGAGCCATTCCTGCAACACCGATCACGACTCCGAGTGTTGCAGGTCTGGCGAGAAGTACCCACAATTGCATTGCTCTCCGGCTGTCACCAGCCAAACCCGAGCCACCATGACCATCAACAGCTTCGCCGAGGGCGAGGATGGCGGCGGCGCCTCAGCGTGCGATGGCCAGTTCCACGACGACAGCGAGCCGATTGTTGCGCTCTCCACGGAATGGTTCAACGGCGGCAGCCGGTGCCACAAGAGTATCAAGATCAATGCCAATGGTAAGCACGTGATAGCCAAGGTTGTCGACGAGTGCGACACCGTCAATGGATGTGATTCGCAGCATGACTTCCTGCCTCCTTGCCGGAACAACATCGTCGATGCTTGGCCGTCGGTGTGGGTTGCACTCGGGATCCATGGAGATCAAGTCGGCGAGTTTGAGATTACATGGTCTGATGCGTGACATTTCATCGGAGTGACTCACGCCATATCTGCTACAAGAATTGTTCGCAGTCTATGTCTATGTTATCAATATTACATTACATTAATAATACAATAGAGTGCTATGTCACATTTCATTAAGGTTATGATTGGTTCGATTCTTGAAATTTGGAATAAAAAAATTTGAAAAAATTAAAAATTAATTTCATGTATTACTGTATTGGATTCTATATCCCGGAATTAAAAAAATCGGCTGATTTCCAATAATTCTGGATTTCGATTTTTAATTTCCTGCGTTTTGGCGGGAAAGACGTCGCAGGGGTCCTACAACTGAATTCCCACCTGGGAGTGAGAGCGGAGGTGGGGATCTGCAATTTCATTTGTCAACCAAACAACGAAATTTTAGAATTTATGAATTGGCCAAATCCTAATTCCATTCAAAAAATACTCATCTAAACACGAAAATTATCTAATTCTTTCAATTCTTTCAATTTCCTGGAATAATTCAATTCTCTTGATTCCACAATTCTAAATTTAGAATCGATCCAAACGATCCCTAAATGAAAGAATCATGCTAAAATTAGAAACGTTTTGTATTGTGATGTTCATAAAAAGTATTTCCATTGTTTTTTGGGAGGTTTTAAGTTTTGATTTCATCATAAAATTTGGCACCTTTTGAAATATGTTCTGCTCAAAACTAATTTTTTTTTTATTTCAACCAAAATTTTTAATATTTTTTTATTATAGGGTCAATTATATATAATTTTTTAAAATTTTATTAAATTATATATTTCTCTCTAGATTTTAAAAATTGCATATAATTTTTAAAAAAATTTCAAATTATATATTTCTCTTTGAAATTTAAAAAATTACATATAATTTCTTGAATTTTTTTCAAATTATATATTTTTTTCTCAAAACTTAAAACATTATAATTTTTTCTTGAGTTACTTTATATATTAAAAAAAACTTTTGGGATGTAAATTTATTATTAGAATTAATAATATTTTTTAAAAAATATTTTTTGACATCGTTTAAATTGAAGTGAAAAAATGAAATTAGTTCCGATCTGGTTTATATCGAGCTTCAAATATGGTCTAAATTGAACTTTAGTTCTAGTTAACATTGGGTTGAAACAAGTTTGAACCAAATCATGACAAAACTAACATTTTACTTATCGGGTTTAAATTTAATTTAAGATTGAATTGAAATTACTCTAACCAACTAAAAGCAAAATAGTAATTTTATATTTTAGGTTAAAATTTAATATGAGATAAATTTTTTAATTGAATAAGAGAGTTTTTTATAATAATAATATAACTACGAAAGTCTTTTGTAATAATAATAAAATTTTGATATTACATGTATATTTTTAAAAACATTATAATTATATTAATATTTTTCGATACAGATATCTATATCGTAATGTGTCGTTGCCCAAAATTAAGGTTACAGCATTTAAGCTTAGCTGGCGGCAAAAAGATTGATTTACCCTCAGAACTTTTGAAAGGTATGTATACAAAAATCTAATTATTTTACTTAAAATTAATTTTGAGGGAAAAATTAGCAATAAAAATTTTGAAAAAAATATATATGTAAAAATACATCTTAAATATTTTATTTTAATCCGTTATCTCAATAAATCGATGATAATCCCAAAGGTATTTGCATAATTTTTTTTTGAGAAGTATTGGTGCAATTATAAATTTTGAAGAATATATATGCAATATAAGTATATATTCATATTAATTACAAAGAGTGTGTTTTTTTTTTTGTTAATGATCATAATAGTAATTTACTAATTTTTTTTTGTTATTTTAGGATTTAGAACAATAAAATTAAAATAGGATTTTAGAATTCAGTTATCTGCAACAGAGAAAGACGGTCCGTGAGCTATATTGATAAGCCCTTTTGGCGATGAACCTCTTCGGGATTTTTTTCGGTCTATAATTGTTCCAGGGCGACAGTGAGCCGGTCGTTAGGCTCTCTCCCGGATGGTTCAACGGCCGAAGCGGGTGCCACAAGAACCTCAAGATCAACTCCAAGCGTAAAAAAGTCACGACCAAGGTTGTCCATCAGTGTGACAGCGCCCAGGGCTTTGATGCGACGTATGACTTCCAGCCGCTCGTCTCCGTTGTCACCGCCGCACCTCCGGTTCCATGCCAATGGCGAATCCTGAAGAAGTGTTGGAGCTACTGTTCCCGTCGCCGACGAGAAGCTCGCCACATTGACGGCACCTGCCAAGGCCGCCACAGAGCCTGCAAAGAGGTGTGATGAGCCATGGACTGCAGATGGGCTGCTGATCGGGGAGGGGAGCGTCACGGGCGAGCCTGTGTCTCGCTTGCAGCGGGACTCCAACCTCTTCGCTTGCCTCGGTCATAACGATGAGTTCTGCAGCAGCGATCTGGAAGTTTCTACGTCCCGCTCATCCTCTCTCATATCCTGAAAATTCTCGATTTCTTTTGTTCTTCAAATCGTAGTAAATGGGACGATGCCATTCGAAAAATCCAGGAAATAAGTGTATTTTTTTCCTTACATTTGCAGCCGCCAGACTCGAAATGGTGGTAATTATTCGATTTATGTTATATATCAGTTATATATGAGCTAGTATTTTGAGGTAGGCGAAGCTTTAACAGAGTTTATCCAATATTGAATTCATAATTATTTTGCAAAGGGGAAGAATATGTTGAATTTGTTGGAAATAAAACTCCATTTGATTTGAGATTAAAGTTAAATTTAAAATTAAAAATAAAATATAAAAAAATAATTTAGTTAAATTTTTAAAATTTCGATATTAGTCTGATTAGTAAATAATTTAAATATTTTTTTTAAACCTTTATATTTTTGGACATATTATTTATTGAAATTTAAATGAGTAAAGATAATAATAGTATGATAATTTAATTTTTAAAATAAAATAAATATAATTTGATTATTTTTTTAGTATTTAGATGATAGACCAATTAGAATATAATGATATTGATTTTGATTCCGAACCAAACACACCCTAAAATATTTTGGATCAAAGGTTGCATTCTTACCGCAATTTCAGTAGAATATTTTTCTTCTGTAGATTTGCCTATTTGTTAGGATTTTAGCTCATCTTTTATAAAAATATATATTATTTACGAACGTTCTGTTTTGTGTTTTGCATTGTTTTTCTCAAAAAAGGCTTCATTATGTTTTGATCTTATTACTCATTTCAGTTTACAAGAGTATTGAGTCTGATCAAATGCTAGCGTATCTAACTCTTTAGTTTTGAAGCAAATATGACAGGTTGCGGTTTTTTGTTGTTTATTTAAAATTATTTGACAATGGAAAAATAATTTTATATTAAACAATATCTAATTATTTTATATATATTTATATAACTCTTTATTTGTCCAATTCATTGAAATTATTCATTAATTTTATAAATTAATTTATAAAGTTCTATATTAAACTTATTATATTTTCGTAATAATTTATAAATAAATTTTTTTTTAATAGTCCGATTCTCAATTTTTACTTCAATCAAACACCGAATTTGAGAAATTAATGAATTTCATTTGCCAGCTAAATAATAAAATTTTAGAATTAATAAATTAGCCAAATCCTATTTTTATTAAAAAATATTTATCCAAATACTATAATTATTTAATTATCCTTTTTAAAATTTTTCTAAAATTGATTATTTTTTCTATTTTTTAATTTTAAATTCGGAATTAATGCAAACGTGACCTATTTTTACTCAACAAAACACAAAGTCAAAGTATTCTTTTGCCCGTTGTTGACCTTCCTGCAATCCTCACTGGCTGGGGATCGGAACCATTCGGGCGATCCCAGCTCGGATCGGCCTATCCTTCAAATTTATTAATTGGTCGATTCGGAGGCCGCCCCTCATCTCTCTCTGTCTTCCCCGCCCCTCATGGCGAAAGGAGGAGGAGGCCACAGCTCATCGCGGCGGCGATGGCGGCGGAGTCCCTCGGATTCCGAATCTGAGACCGGCTCCGGCTCCGGCCCCGAATCGGAATCTCCTCCTCGCCGGAGTAGAAATTCCTCCTCCCGCCACCGGAGCAGCCGCCGCAGTTCTTCCCGTCGCGGCGAGGAGTCTTCCGTCTCTGAAGATTCCATCGACCGCCGTGGAAAGCATAGGAAGAGGTCGTCTAGGGAGATCACCGAGGAGGAGATCATGGAGTACATGGCCAAGAAGGCCCAGAAGAAGGTGAGCCGTGGTTCCTTTTTTTGCTGACCTAGGGTTTCTGTGTACGATTTTCTTGGTTGGTTTAACTCTTTTGTTTTGAGGTTTAGGCTTTGAAGGTTGCCAAGAAGCTTAAATCGCAGGCAGTTTCTGGTTATTCCAATGATTCAAATCCCTTTGGTGATTCAAATCTCACAGAGAAGTAAGCTCTTATTTTTTCCCTTGTTTTTTCGCAAATTGATTGGCCTCATGCTTTTGTTCATATGCTTAGTTGAAATGGATGATTTTTTTAGCTTTGTATCTATACAAACTTCTAGGTTGGAAGGATATCGATTCATTTGTGATTATAAACTAGCTTACTCGTTGTCTCGACTCCTTGCAAGTGATGGTGCCCTTATTTGGAAAAAAATTCCAACACGGAGAATGCATTGGATTAAGGGCGTGGTATTTGTAACAGTAGGCATTCACCACCAAGATTTTTTCACTTTGAACTTGAATTTTGCAGGTTCGTGTGGCGTAAGAAGATAGAACGTGATGTTGTACAAGGACAGCCTGTGGAAATATCTGTCCGAGCGGAGAAAAAGAGGCAAAGAGAGAGAATGGTGTGTAGTTATCATAAAGTTTTTCCACCTTTTGTGGTTAATCTTCTAGAATTCTTGTGTCCTGGTTGACATGACTTAATGAAAATAATTTAAAGTTTTAAATACTGTTGCTGGAAACTTGATCAGGGGTACTTGCAGCTCATTGAGTTGTCCATAATAGCAAAGGACAGAGTCTAGCTTACTAATGGAATCCCTTCTTGAAGCTTTCTGCTAAAAACACTTGTAAAATTGGGACATGGCTGGAAAATGGAATTGTCTTGCTACCAACCGATCTGGAAGCATTTGATTTTATCTTACTTTGTTGATTTCCTGCTTAGCGAGCATCAAGCATTCTCTGAGTCCTATTCATGGATGGCATGACATAGAGAACAGAAGAAAATGAAAAATGTGGACATTGTACTAATGAAAGTGAGCACATGCAGTCTAGATTCTCTGATACCTATTCATGGCTGACTGGGAGAATCTATATCTTCTTTCAATTTCACTGGCTAGTGGACTAGTGACACACCGGAGGAGCATTGACTCAGTTTTTATAGTAAGAAATGTGGAAATAATTGGTAAATAGGATATAATTAAACAAAGGTGCCACAAAAGCCAATGACAGATCTTACTATAAGGGTCATTTCCTTGTCTAAGAAGCCAGGCGATTAAGTTTGAGATAATTTATATTTGTCATGTATTCTATTTTTGTGTCATTTGATTATTTTCTGCATGGGAATGCCTTCACAAATCAGTATTTCCAATGAAGTCTACAACTCTTATCCTTGTATAACATAAATATGCTTCTTGTTGGTTGTCTCATGTTGCATTACAACTACATTATGATTTGTTAAGACCATTCTGTAATATAGGCATTGTTGCAAATCAAGCAGATCATTGTTTTTTGTTTTTGGAATTGTTCATTTTGATCATTCTGTGGATTATGTCCTATAGTATAGCTGATTTTACAACTCACAATGTTGTCTAATGTAGGTTGAGATTGAAAAAGTAAAAAAGAGGAGAGAGGAAAGGGCAATTGAAAAAGCAAGACATGAGGAAGAAATGGTATGTTATCTTTCTGATTATTTTCCTGATCAATAGTTTGATCCAGGATATATGCCTGAACTTAATTGTGGCTTCCAATGAATTGGCTTTATCTATATTAATGTTAGAATTTTTTGAAGAAAGTTCATTTTCTTCTTCAGGCACTTTTAGCAAGAGAACGTGCCAGGGCTGAGTTCCAAGATTGGGAAAAGAAAGAAGAAGAGGTATGAAGTTGGATACCTGAATGTTCACCATTTTGTCGTAACTTATTTTTCCAATTTTTTACTTTATTTTTCATTTCTTGTGTGATAATCAATCAAAATTTTCTTGTTTTTTAGATTTTCATCTAATTCTGTTATGGACAACTAACTTTTGCTCCCTTTCATTTCTTTGACAGTTCCACTTTGACCAAAGCAAAGTCCGGTCTGAGATTAGACTGCGTGAGGGGCGTACAAAGCCCATTGATATACTCTCAAAGAACCTTAATGGCTCATTTGATATTGATATTCAGCTAGGTGAACCTTATTTAGTGTTCAAGGTGAGTGTGCGTTTTAAGTTTGCCAATCAAAACTGTACCTCTGGTTTCTTCCTAATCGTATATTGTTTTGTCTGAATTGGCTCCATACCAAAAGTTGTTAGCATGGCACTGATTGTAGTAATTGCCCTCCTCTCATCACTATTTATGACATAGTATAAAGTTGGGTGGTAGGATAGACGTTATCATCTGGAAGCTTTAGCCTTTATGAGAACACTTATTTTTCAAAGCAACAATCTCATTGGGTAGAAATTATGGACAATGGAGTAAGACTAACTATTAGGTGCTTTAGTTTTGTTTGTAAGCCTCAAGTCGTTGAATGTTGAATGTAGAATCATAAATAGTGGCACAGAGGATCCTAGATTGGAAGCATGGTATTAGTGCTGCTTTAGGCATGCAAGTAGGTTAAAAACTCCCATTCTTCTTTCATGTATGGCTGTATTTTGTACATGTATTTGAGATTGTGGTAAATTGAACATCTGAAAATCCAGTGCGGGCAATTTTTTTTCATAGCAAGCTAGAATTTTTTCCAGCCTGTGTGAGCATCCATCCATATATGCTGAGTTAGATGCATGCAGATCCTGCATTCTAGAAGACGTTAAATAGTTCATGTTACTATTTTTTTGAATCAAGATATGGCATGATATAGTACACAATGCTCTACATGTTGAAAGTCCTTGCATTATTAAGACTAAAAATAAAGATATGGCATGCTGTATGGACCAATGCTTTATTTGACCTGTGGATCTGCTTGCTTTTTTTTTTTTGTGAGCAAATGTGGATCTGTTTGCTTGCTAGTCCAAATAGTTGTTTTGGGTTGTCAATGGGCTCAGGTGGCCTGAAAGTCTGTTCTGACCCTGCCCGAAAATTTTCAGTTTTGACTTCGGGTCAGGCTCAAGCTCAAAATTTCCACAAAAATGCATAGGCCTGAAAAGCCCAGCCCAAATTGGCCAAATCTTTAGTACAGGTTTTTGGGTTCGGATCAGGTCCGGGCTTAAAGTATGTAAGTTTGGGCTCAAGCTTGGGCTTGCCAAAGCCTGAGACCGGCACAATTACAGCCCTATACTTGTTCGAATTCAAATCTTAATTTGTGAGATTTGGTTTTTGGGTCTGCTCCTTGTCTGATGATTTTATTGTTCTGTACTTTATTTTGCCCTTCATTTTCCTTGTTAAGTGGTTTATTAAATTATCAACACCGTTTAAGCCATGTCTAATATTTTAAAGGTCAAGACTAACATAATGATGATTTAAACAGGGGCTTACTGTGAAGGAATTGGAAGAGCTTCGTGATGACATCAAAATGCATCTTGATTTGGATAGAGCAACTCCAACTCATATTGAATTTTGGGAGGTCTTCCGCTTCTCTCTCATTTGTATGAGATTTTCATTTACATCTTTTACATAATCTAATATCTTGGATTCCACAATATGTTCATATGTGCATTCAGTTAAAAAATAAGCTTGGATCTGTTAAGGAAAAATCTCAATTTACATCTTGAACAGGAACTTCTGACAGTGTGTGATTGGGAACTTGCTGATGCGCGGAAAAGAGATGCACTTGATCGAGCTCGAGTACGTGGTGAGGAACCACCAGCTGAGGTCCTGGCTGAGGAAAGAGGCTTACACTCAAGTGTTGAATCAGATGTAGAAAGCCTTTTGCAAGGGAAAACATCTCATGAGTTGGACTCCATGAAAAAACAGATTGGGTTAGAAATGCGTTCTGGTACAGCAAAAGTAGTTGAATACTGGGAGGCTGTTCTGAAACGTCTTCATATATACAAAGCAAAGGTATAAAACACTGCTTTTTTTATTGCATTTTCAAATTCCTTCAAAATGAATATGCACACATAAATGTAGTGAATAGCTTCATTGATTGTCAGACATGATGCCATACATTCTGCTGTGGAAAGTCCCACTGTGTTTGCTTTTTGGGGTTAACTTGGATTAGCCATGACAAAGCAAGATATGAACAAGCAAAACCGTTGAGTTTCAGTAACCCTGGTCTGCCCTAGCTTATGATGGTTTACATTAACCTTGTACTTTGGCTTAGCCTAGTTAAAACAGTGTTAACCTGAGCCAGTAGACTGTGCCTGTTTTTGAGCAAGCATTTGCATTTTCTACATATCTAGTGTTGTGGTCTTGTCCTCCTTCATGTTTCCAATAGGCTTGTACATTTTGGGAAGGGAAGAGTCTCTCTATCTGTTCTTTGCTACCAGAATTGGGGACGGTAGATATACTGTTTTAATGGACATAATACAGGCCCGATTGAAGGAAATTCATGCTAGTCTTTTGAGAAAGCAGCTACAGCGCTTAGAACAGCCTTCTGAGACTGAGCAAGGAGAAGAAATGTCTGAAAAAATAAATCCTGATGAAGAAGAGGATAAAATGCATGATTTGGATGGTATGCTGTTCCCTTCTACACCAGGTCATAATATGCATTCTTTTATGTTGTGTTTTAAGTAATATATCATTTTGTGCAGAGAATGAAGTCTATTCACCTGAACTGAGAACAGATGACCCAGAACATGGTCTGGAAGAAGAACCTGGTTCTTATTCACCAGAACTTTTGCATGGTGATGAAGAGGATGATGCAATTGATCCTGTAGCAGATCAGGTTGAGCTGGTAAGAATTTTGTTTTTCTATGCATGAGTTTGATATGGTCAGGGGCACTTTTCTGATATTGTTGAGTTTTGATTCCTTAAAAAACTAATGAAGTTCTGAATCTGGCAATGGATGCGTTCCAAGTGCAGTACTGATGCCTCTCAGAAATGGTTTTATACAACACTTAGGCAATAGCCTTGGACAAACTTCATTTTTGAAGCTTTTAGCATTCATAATTCGCCCCATGATTTGCTTATTTGATTGCATTTCTTTTCTCTACAGTAGGGCTGCTTGATCTCTATCTTATTCATTTTCCTTTTCTATATTTAGTTTCTTGTCTTCTTTCATTGTTTATAGTTTTTACAGAAAACAAACATGTTTGATTTGTTTGATTGCTGACTTCTTGCAACCAAACAATAACATCCCATCTTTGGGAATAATGTTTTATAGGATCGAAAACGTGAAGCTGTAGTGATAGAACAACAGAGAAGAATACAAGATGCAATGAAAGCAAAGGCGGCTGCTCCTGAAGATAGCATGGAGTTGAAAGCAATGAAAGCAATGGGAGCAATGGAGGAAGGCGATGCATTATTTGGGTCTAATGACGAAGTAAACCTGGATTCACAGGTATGTTTGTTCTGGATCTTAACATGTGCAATGCTGCAATGTATAAGCATCTCCACAACTAAAGAAGTGTAGTTCACCTCTTTATTGAGTGCCACCTTTTTCATGTCTATGTGCTCATAGGTGTACTGGTGGCATGATAAGTATCGTCCTAGGAAGCCAAAGTACTTCAATCGGGTTCACACAGGGTACGAGTGGAATAAATATAATCAGACACATTACGACCATGACAATCCACCACCAAAGATTGTTCAAGGTTACAAGTTCAATATATTTTATCCTGATCTAGTGGATAAATCCAAGGCTCCTACCTACACTGTTGAAAAGGATGGCAGCAGTGGTGAGACCTGTATCATCAGATTCCATGCTGGGCCACCATATGAGGATATTGTATGTATTACTTCTCTTTAAACTCCAGTTCACTCATTTTAATTTACATGAATATATCCTCTAAATGTATTCAAATTCTGTCATTTCTTTATCCTTGAAACAGGCCTTTCGGATTGTTAACAAGGAGTGGGAGTACTCACACAAGAAGGGCTTCAAATGCACATTTGAACGGGGTATTTTGCATGTGTATTTCAACTTCAAACGCTACCGTTACCGAAGATAACTTCATATTTGCATAGATATTGAGAGGAAAGAACCCTGGCATTATTCAGAGGACTTGGTGCTATTGTTACATTCTCAAAAAAGAAAAGAAAAGAAAAGAAAAGGGATAATCTGTGCTTGTTAACTATTACTTATGAGTTGGATTTGTAACTAGAAAACTACACGTTGAGTGGTAATATATTCGAGATATTCACCATATTTGTTATAGATTGTCTTTTCCTGTGGGCTGAATTTGCATGAAGACTACTACCAGTAGGAACTTTTATGCCTTGAAATGAGGATGATATACATTGAAGGTCACGATTGACAATGGGAGGTGATTGCAGTGCAAGTTCTGTAGCTTGAGCATTAGAAGCTGCAGTATATTCCTCATGGTACAAAAGGGAGGACGATGTTGACTAGTTCATGCAGAAGTTTGACGTTCTCAGTTTTGAGGTTTCTCCTTTGTTTGTTTTTGGTGAATCTTGATGAAATTGAGTTTGGGGTAAGGTCTAGCATGTAATTATTGTGTGTTTTGTTTCTGTAGACATGTATGCAGTTTCTGAGCTTTTCCATAAACAACAAGACAAAAAACTTATTCATGAGAGTAACAACAGACCTAAACACAATTTCCATCGGGCTCTAGGTAAGTCAGGACACAAATCTTACAGCAAAAACTGAAACAAAATCCCACTTTGACCAAAGCCTTTATTCGTATTAGTTTTGGACATAATCCTGAAGAATACGCATACATATAGATTACCAATGGAGCAGCGCAACCCAGTTTTTAGGGTAAACCAATTATTCAACCTTAGCCTGCCAATAGTTCAACACAACAATTACAGAAGAAGCTGCTGGGAAAAACAGAGCGACATGTATAAAAACAGTTTCACCTCATCTTCCGCTGGAAATGGCATCATATGAACAAACTCATACTACCAAAATGCATTCAGTAGGTTAGAAGTTTGCTATACCAAAGTACAGCGCATTAAAAAGATTAGAATAACCATCTCACACTTACACGACTCCCGAAAAACAACAAAAAGCTGAAGACTAAGATAAACTGGCTTCATCTGCCAAAGCATTTCATTATCGAAGATGTAATAGTCGAAGAGAGAAACCTCAGACCAGTGGATCCTCCAGGGAAGTATGATATAGCATAGTAAGCTAGTGCAAGAACCTAGAAGGACATGAGCAGCATTAAATCTAATGCCAAATATATGGACCTCCAACCAATCAAAATATTTCCACAACCATAGTTTTTCAGTGAAAATACAATATAGGAGTTGTATTGAAGGAAAACAAACATAATCCTAAACAAGTTGCCATGACCGAACAGAGTCTAGTAAGTACCTGAAACACAGAGAAGAGGACAGAGAGAACATAACTATGAAGCACCATTGACACATAAATGGTGCCCACCATACTGCCAATGAATCCCACAGTGAATGGGAGTCTCTGCAACAATACCAGAAACATTTAGACAAGCCATTATAACATTCCTGCTGTCAATGGAAATGAGCCAGATAATCAGACATAATTAAGAGCCATTTGAGATAAGGTCATAATTCAAAACACTTAGCAACTTAATCAACAGGATTAGAAGATGCCAAAGATCTATGCAGATCATATGTCATGATTAGCACCAAAAAATGACAATAAAGTAGACAAATTTGAGGCATGTTCCTAGGCAAAGAACTTCCTTGCCCAGATCTCTAATTTCATATCACTTTCCTGCAAATATATTCTAAATTAAAAGCTGAAAACCATGAACACAGAAAAAAGCAGAAGAAAAACAAATGACATTGAGAAGAAAAAGGGATTATAAACACAATATATAACAGTGATGCACCACTCCTTGAAAGTCCTCATTTTCTATCCTAAACACACCCACAGCCACATCCATTGGTGTATTGCCTTCAAGAACTGTGATATATAAGACTGTAGAATCTAAATGCAATACAACAATTAGAAAGGACAACACAGAGGATAGTGCATTAAAAGCCTCAGTTTGCAAGGAAAACAGTCATACAGAGCAAACGTAGCAAACAGCTTGAGCTTCCCCAGAAAAAAAACCCATTACCAACACTTGAAGGTTTCAAGTTCATCAACAGCATTATTAAGTATTAACTCACTAAATCTCTTTAATTTCCAGAACTTCCTTAAGCAGGCAAGGTAAAACAAGAGAAGCCACATAAGGATAGAAGATTGAGAGACTTGACACGTCAGACAACTTAACACTTTTGCAAAAAGAAAAGACAAACAGACAACTGCAAAGGACTGCCAACAAAACCAAGTTCAGGGAGGGCTACAGGTTGTTTCATAACTCAAAAAACCCAAGGCCAGAAAAGAAAAAAAATATGCTCCATTAAATCTCATAGTTGTACATAGGGATTTTTTTTGTAGGTTCCTCCTTTTGTATTGCCAATTTATTACACAAGTTTACAACATATCTCAATGCCCAAAGAAGGCCATATGTCGCCACTTCATGCCAATAAAGATTTCTAACTCCAAAAAATGTAAAGTCAAGCTAGAGATTTCTAACTCCTAAAGTATAAACTAAAGCTAAATACATTCCTTTGTTGACTATTTATGGTGCAAAGAAGTGAAGCTGATTGGCTTTCTTTTCTGATGTAGGATTATATTTTTCTTACAACAAAATCGGATATCTAAGTCAAAATTAAATTCCAATTCTAATTAGGATTTGACAGAATTAGTACAGTTGCAGTCCAAAAACCATATCTTCCATAATATTAATTCAAATTAGACAAATAATCCTCCATTGGAAAGCTAGGGTCGGATCCTATGATTTTGTTATTTACTATTTATACTAATTCGATTTCTATGTTAGTCAAAGTAAGGGTTTATTTTTAAATCAAAGTTTGTAACAATTTTATCCCAATATGGAATGATTTAGATCTTATTATTTAAAATTAGTTATCTCTGATTAGTATTAGGTCTTACTTTAGTCTATTTTAATTAAGATTTTAAATTTATTTGAGAGTTATATATATATATATATATAGCTCCAAGGATTGTAAAGAAAAAACTTTTTCACGAATAATATTCTTTTATTTAGGGTTTATTCTTTTCTTTGTGTATTCAAAAACCTATCGTGGTGAGAAGACAATTTTTTTTTTCCTACTTATGTTTTCCCATTGCGTTAGTTGGTATCAAATCGAAATGGTTCTTCACCTCAACACCATCGATTATAGTTGGTGGTAATAACTTTATAAATGGTAATTTAAGATATTATCAAATTTTAGATTCAATTAAATAAAATTTTCTTACTTATATTACCAAGGAATATGAAATTTTGAAACATATTGAAACAAAAAATCAAATTCATTAATTGATTGTTAAAAAGACTCATGATTCAACATCTTGCATATTATCATGTGGGACAAGTTCTTCAAATCATTTTTTGATTTTCGTAAATATGAGAATTTTCTTAATTGAACAAAACAACTTCAAGGCTTTTTTAAATATATAAAGATTCTTAAAATAATGAAAGTCAAAGTTGTTAAACTAAAACTCAAGGAATATGCTTTATCATGGTGGGAAAATACAACATCTTTTAAAGGGTTTAAACGTGGTTGAAAATACATCTTTTAAAAAAACTTGTATAATAAGACTACTCTATTCATTATGAGTACGTACATATCAAACTTTAAGTATGAGATTCGAAAAAATTCAATCTAGTATCTCAAAGATTTAAAATCAATCATGCAATTCCTAAGATAATCCTTTCTCAAGCTTGCCTTTCAATGAAACATTATGTGATGATTATTTATTTTGACAATTCATACTTTTCTAAAATGCCTAACTCTAAACAAGAAGAACAACAAGAAATAATTTCAAATAATTGTCTTATTGATGAGGATAAGTTATTAAAAGATTTAACTAAGTTTACTGAAAGTGACCATCAAGATTTTGATTTACAGAACCAAACAATATAAATTAATTTCCTAAAAAGCTACAAAATTAACAATGGTAAAAGTCAAGGAATGATAATGAGTGCAAATGGTTCCCTACTTTCTTTGGAATTTGTCATAGAAGATGATAAACCAATAATATCTAAATTGATTCCTCTAAACGATGATAAAGTTGTAATTTATGAAAGTTATATTTTATCATGTTTGAAATCTTGTAATGATTATTTGATATGCAAAATTAAATATTAAAAGTTAGTAAACATAAAGGCTATGTTAGGGGTTAACCTAAAGTTTATGTACCTAGTCATATCAAAAGCACAAATTGATAGACATACATCAAAACAAAGATGCAAGAATGGGGTATATATTTCGAAGAAATCTAATTAGTTTTTATTATAAAGTTTTATACTCGAATGTGTTTGAACATAATGTAGTTGCAATAATGAAGAGTTCAAGTTTTAATTGGATGACAAATTTTTTACAAGTGGAGGGATCTAATATAAGACAACTATATCTTTTTACAACAAAATTGAAGATCAACTCAAAATTAAATTCCAACTCAAATTCAAATTTGCCAGAATTGATATGTAGTCCAGAAATCATATCTTTGACAATATTTATCCAAATTAGACAAATAATCATTTGTTAAAAAGCTAAGATCGGATCCTACAATTTTGTTATTTACTAAATCTATTAATTCAAATTTTATGTCAATTCAAAATTAGGATTTATTTCTGAATTCGAATATGTAACAGTCTATCCTAATATGAAATATAATTTAGATATTATTATTCAGAACAAGTTATCCATTATTAGTATAAGATCTTACTTTAGCCTATTCCAAATAAAATTTTACAAGTGTCTTTAGTAACAAACTAAAATTAAGACTAAAGCTAAAATTAGAGTTAAAGTACAAAAACGTAATCTGACTATTTTTTTGGTATTTGATTGATAATCTAGCTAGTGAAAATTTTGAAATTTTTTTAAATTAAATTACCCTTGGAAATGTTAGTATTGACATTTTGAAAGAATAAAAATATGAGTATTTCAATAAAATATTATTGTTAGTTAATAAATAATAAAAAAATTAATCTGACTAATTTTTTAGTGTTTAGATATTAATCCAATTAAAACTATATTATCCCTAGCCCTGGCCCTATTCTATTACCAAATGATATCTAAGTTTATTTGAGAGTTACATATATAGCGCTGAGATTGTAAAAAAAACTCTCATAAATAATATTATTTTATTTTGATTTTATTCTCTTTCTATCTTTTTTGTGAATTTAAGACATCATTATGACGAAAACACGATGATCTTCTTCCCCTATCCCTCATATTTTCTCGTTGCATTACTTTCAGTCACAAGACATTTGGAGGACATTACATGTGCGTATAACAACAGCTAATACAATGAGCTATTTAAGAAATATACCTCTTTTGATGACATATGAGCCAGCTGATTCCGTGGACCTTTAAGAGCGAAGAATGATCCAATAATGAAGGCACATCCAAGGGTAAAGCAAATGGCAAATTTCTGGGGCATTAGGACCATGACAGGAAGGAACATAGTGAAAGCAATGAAGATGAAAAACACCCCGCTGGCAAGGAGCAGCCCAAAATACATGAGGGACTTTCCAGAAGGAACACTACTAGTGGCTGTATTAAAGCTCCCAGGCAATTCCCTCACACCTTTTGAAACCCTGATAAATAGCACAACAAGTGTAACTGCTTTAAAATAATTAGGGGGGGGGGGGGGTAAGAAATCTATGTCAAAACATTAGAGAGCTGGTAATCAAAAGAAAAATTAGAGAGTTGCAAGCATTAGAGTCGTGACTGAACGCCCATGTTATACATTCATGATCATGCAAAACTAAGTCAGCATCACAAACACAAAATCATCAAACTCATTACAAAATTGTAAAGGACTACTATTAAGCAAGCTTTATTTATGTGTGGGTGACAGTAAATAAGATTGTTTTCTAACTAAAAAAAGAAAATCCAGAATCCCTAGACCCCCATTACACCAAAAATCTCGCAAATTTAGTTTGGTTTTGAATAAGCAATAGTCTCATACTACATAACTCTGGCTTCCATCTAAATAATTATATCACAAAGTTACAACAAACTGCTCTGACTCAATCTTTCTCATCAGCACCCAAAAGAAAGACTGATTAAAAAAAATTATAACGAATAACTTATTCAAACCATATCACAAATAAAACTGCATCCAACTATAAAGTTCTAAATCTGTTCTCCAGATCCATTTTCAAGGTCAAATGTAAGAAAAAAACCAAACAGATACCATGAAAGAATTATAAAAAACAAAAAAGTAATACTCAGAACTCACGAAATATACTACATCCAACTCTTAACCGTGAAGTTTCACGCTTATATTCTCATCTCTTCAACAATCTCAATAATATAGAAATGAATTCACAAAACAATAACATCTAATACAATACATACTCGTCAATCCCCACAACCAATTTCACCTCCAAACCAAGTCCTCTTCCATCCAAATATTTCCACTCTCCCATCTCACCACTAATCAATAGAAAAAGCAGCAAGAATGCAACAGAACTCACAAAATTCAATGCTTCCAAATCAATTCCCCCCATCAATGCCTCATGAAAACCATATTCCACCAGAAATTTAAATCTAAACAACAACCACGATCCCCTAAAATCTCCCAACAGAATTACAAAAATAATGTCTATTCAGATCCATTTAGAACCAAAATCCTTTAAAAACCCACAAAAGGAAAGAAAATTTAGGGTTTCGAGGTCTCACACGCTGAAGGTGCCTGCAACCCTATCGTTGGCGGATCGCACGGCGGCCTCGAGATCGAAACCCAGGGCGCCGCCACCGTCCTCCTCCGCCGATCTCGATGCTGCGTAGGAGTTCCATTCGGAGAGAAGCGACGGGGAATCTTCGCCTCCTCCTCCACCGCTGCTGGAACCGCTGGGGCCGCCGGAGAACCATGCCTGCGCCGTCTTCTGCATCGGATTCGTTTCTCGCCGATGAGATCCGGGGGATGAAGAAGGAGACGAAAAGTTGGAGCCCGAGGTTAGCTCGCTACCGCCGTTAGGCCCGGTTTGATTTAGAATCAGAATTTATTTTTAAATTATTTTTTTTATAAAATTAATATTATTTATTTTACATAATTATTAAATTAAATTATTATAAAATATTAAATAATTTTTCGAATTTTAAATTATTGAAGTATTAATTTTAATTAAAAAAAATAATTTCTAAAAATAATTTATTAATTTTATTTCTGATTTTGATTCTAATCACGAACCATACGGGTATAATAGGACTGTAAACAGGCCCAGTCGAGCCGAACCGGCTCGAAAGACCAGATCAAAAATGCTGGGTTTGCGCTGAGTTGGAGCTGGAGGTTAACAATACAGATTTATTTGAATTATATGGGCTGAGTTGTGTTGATGTCTTATGTTCTGAATTTCCTAAATTATTTTAGTTGATGAGATAAAAACCTGTCAATGCGTTAATAAAAAATAACTAATACATGCCAATAAATAATCTGATAATTTGAACGTCAACTAAACTTTTCAAGATGTGGAGTCTAGGTTAAAATCTAGTAAAATATAATTGTAACATCATATATTACATTCTTTCTGCTCTGTCGCTGTAAATATGAATCTGATCAGCTGACCAAAATGAGACCAGACACAAAAATTTGAAGAAGAAATCTCTCAAAGTATGGATCATCAGTTGCTAACAAGCATCTCTTTCCCTACATTTCTACATGCCGGAATTTCAAACATTTCTCAAAACTGTACAAACATTGATCATAAGATTTGTGGCTCATCCTGTTGGTCTGTCCCACGTGGTCTCCGAAGTAATTGTATTTCCATAGTAAACCCCCTTCGTTGATTCATCCCAATATGCCTACAGAGGAACACATTATCAGCAAGGCGCAAATTTTGATTTCCATCACATAAATGCATGAGAAGCAATTTGAAATCTTTAGCGTTCAGAGATTAAACCCTCAAATCTTATAACAGCATATTCCATCCTATACTTTCAGTAGAAATGATAAAAGAGAATGACATTTAAGGATTTAAAATCTTCAAGGTTTTCTATTTTACCATTGTATCCAAAAATAGTATGATCATTTCGAATGTTTATTTTGTTATCATTGTATTCCAAGAAATTAAGGGAACTAATTGCATCTAATTCCAAATTGAGATGAGGAGGTTTCAGCATTTATATGACATGTTGGCAGGATGGAGGCTAGTGGGAGAACAAGAAAATCAAAGATAAATTGGTGTTTAAAATATCTCAGTGCTTAAAAAGGCTTTTGAGGAAGATTGGGGAAAATGGGAATTTTAAATTCTGAATCAAGTATAACTGAAAGAGATTTTACAAGTGGCATTACAAATGTAGGAAGAAATATGCAATTATAAATGTATCAGTGGTTACTCTGCAAATACCTGAGTAATGTGTGAAAAAAAAGGGGAAGCTGTGTATCAGAAAAGGAATCAAACCTGCCAACCAGAAGGAAGACCCTTTGAGAGTTCAACCAAATCAGGCATCTTCGTCTTGGTCTCAACCAGCACAGAAGGTGATTCAGCTGCTTCGGACTTCGCTTGAGCTGCTTCAGGCTTAGCTGCTGCTTTCTTTTGTCTTACCCTTTCACGCCTGCAACAGGGATAACAGGAACTCAGCCTCATGGAAAACAAAATTTTGATGCTTGAACAAGAAATGATATGGAATAATCACTGAACAAAACAGATTAACACAAGTTATTGGCTCCTCCTTTACCCTTCTGAGCTACAAAATTGGAAGGCACAGTCATGAAGAGAAGTTTTAAATCCATATATTATCATGCAAAATATAGAGAAGAAAAGAAGAAAATTCAAGAGGGACAAGAAGGTCTTTTGGCTTTTCACAGACAAACGAGAGAAAACTTAAAAGAGAAAATAACTTGAACAAAACACTTGATCAAATTATTTGATTTTGTAATTGGTGAAATTTTGTGCTCATCTTCATTTCTATATTATTGTCTAGTAGTAACTTCAATTTCTTTTTCTGTTGAGCTTTCAACAACATTTGATTTTATATTACATAAATTCCAGATTTTATATTTGATTTTCTATTTTGAAACCACACATTATGTCTGATGAGGTTCCCTCGTACTGCACTAGGTAGATTTTATGTGAGTACCAGGAATAGTGAAATAAAGATGCCCTGCAGATTTCTCATAAAAAAAAAAGAAGCCTTGTGGACTTCTAAATACTATGGAATTTGATTTGTCAAGCGAGGCACCTAAAAGATGTTTACTTCCTGATAATGCCAGTAAAATCCAGGACTTCAGGCCATTTAAGTGATATATCAGCTGGGTACCCACAAAATTATAACCACAATTCATTAATTTGGTGCTGAATTAAGTCAATGGAAAGTACCTCAAATGCATAGACATTGCTACTAGATATTTTTTCACCAAATGACAGCTACTTCAATACAATACACATGACCAGAAAACTAAATGCCAAAAGATGACAATTTGCGAAAAAAAATTGCAGCAGTTGACAAACTATACTAGCACAATAAAAACGAGGCTTGGCTTTAAGGAAACATACCAATCACCACCCAAAGGAACAAAATTGGCATTGTCTTGAGCTTCTCCACTAGCTATTTGATGTGACCTCCATTCCTGCTAGCACAGATGATGTAAATGTTTGAAAAGAAAAGCTACATGTATATCATAATGAAATTAGCAGTGCAACAGCATCTACCTCTATTTCCTTCTGCCGTTTCCTCTCTAATACTTCATAAGCATTTTCAGGTTCCTCATCCTCTTCTCCATGTAACTCCTCTTTTGCAGCCTTCCACTGATATAATCAAAAGAATATCAAAGTTTAGTACTTCTCATGCACCTCATTTTATATGCTACATTTGTTCTAGGTGTGCAAATAATCAAAGATAATCCAGACATAAGGAGTGAAACAAACCTTATCCACCAGGCTGGAGACTTTCTTACTAGGCCTTGAAATAGGTGCCACTGCAAGGGCACGCTTCTTGCTCCGTACAACTGGTAGATGGAAAAATAAAGTTAAAAACACCATATCAGCAATACAAATTATAAGATATAAATACAAGACCTCTCATCATGCCTTAGCCTTGATAAATTTGAGGCCACTCACAATCTTAGCAATCCTACCTTTCGATTGATTCTTTTTAGAAACAGCTGCAGAGGCAGCATCTACAGTAGTTCCATTCATAGAAGAAGCTTTAATGTTGGATACAGCAGGGACTGAGGGCTCAGTGACTGTATATGGCCCACTAACAATTGCAGATTTATTGGTCCTAGCCTTGGTGCTCAGTGAGGAGCTACATCCAGATGACGTAGTAGATACAGCCTTTCCAGTGTGATCCAACAAAGTTGCATTGCTGGGATAATTGACAGAACCAGGTTCTACACAGTACATGTAGGATTCGGCACCACTTGCCGCAGGTCCGGTAGGAATCGTTGCAGTTGAGACATCATAGTAAACTGCAGATTCAACTAAGCTACCATCGGCAGTCAACTGAGGAAAGGTGCTTACAGCTACTGCCTCATAATAGGGCTGTGCATGCTGTTCAACAATATGAGACCCTTCTATGGGCACATAATAATGATTATTCCCAACTTCATTTGAAGTGGGGGCATAGTAGCCATAAGTTGGAACCGTGTTATATTGTCCTTCATAAGGCTGAGGAGGAAATGCTTCTGGAACAGGTGGAAGAGTTGGAGGCAATGCTGGTTCTTCAGGTGGCGGTGGTGGAATTGGTTCATCTTCAGGAGGTGGAGGGGGAATCCACTCCTCCTCAGCAGGAGGAGGAGGAACACTAAAATCATCTGAAGGAACATTTGAGAACTCAGTTGATGAAAAACTTGGTTGCATCAGCTGTTCCGATGGGGTAGGAACTTCAGTAATTGGTGCTGGTAGGGTTCCATCATCAACCTCCATTTCCACATCCATATCCACATCTTCAGCATGTGGCTGAACTTTGCCAGCCAAATCCATAGTAAATCCAGGAGAAGCCTGCTCAATGTTGGTACTGTCACTCTCCTGCATATTGTTTGCATCTATTCGTCTTTCCATTGATACATGTCTACTAGGAGAATTACCATTCTCTATGGGAGAAGCTATCCTTTTCTCTCTACCATCTACCTCAGTTTTTGCACCCAAGGTTTCGGAAGGAGCAGAGTTTGTTTGTCTACTTTGATCATCTAAGCTCTTTGTTGTAAAAAGCTGAGAACCTTCTTTGCCAATTGCAGATTCCAATTGCTTAAGTTGGGTCTCGGTATGCCACCAAAATGGAAGCAAAGATGATCCATAAGATGAAAGAGCCTTGCAATCAGATATCCTGATCTCAATCTCCTTACTGATGGATTGATCTGTAGCCATATGGTCACCAGACCTAAAAGCAGATCATACAATATCTTAAATACCATACTTGGGAAGAATTACAGTCATTTGAAAAGTCCACTACAAGAACAAACTCCCATGAATTTTCCTCTGAAAATTTATAAAGAACATATAATAAAACTAGATAGACTATACACAAAATCCACAAGACATTATCAAGACATGAACCAAAAAAACACTTTCGCATGTGCATAGATTATGTGTCTGTATGAAATACATGGGCGAATGAACATTATAACAGTTGAATATGCATTCTCACACATGCTTGTGTGATTTCTAAAAACAAAGCATATGTTTATATATATAACTACAACAATGGATGAAGTATATTCCATGTCCCAAGTGTAGTGGTTTTCATTGTTAAACCAAACATGGCCTCTAGAGAATGAAGATTTTGAGAACCAACACTCTATGATTTATTTTATCTATGAATTATGAATAAACCTTTTTCAACTTAGGGCATGTTTGGTTGGAAAAAAGTGGAGAGAACTGATTGGAAGTGAGATCACTTTCTTCAACTTCTATTGTTTAGTTATCCAAAAGTCGCTTTTCAGAAGTCACTCCACCTCTAAACACTTTCAATACATATTCACTTCCGTATTTTTTAATCCAAAATAACTCCTAGAAATGAATCAAATGATATTTTGAATTATAATAATATTAACAACCTCACATATAATAATAATATATTTTTAAAAAAAAATTATTTATGAAAAAAATTAAACAAAAAATATTTTATATAAAGAATTACGGTTATTTATGAAAAATTAAATAAATAATATTTATGTAAATAGTTATACTTTCAAAATATACTTCTATTCAACCAAACATTAATCACTTCTACAAGTCGAAAGTGAAGTAAAGTGATTTCTCTATACTTCCATTCATTTTTGAACAATCAAACAGTCCCTTAACTACAATGTATAGAACTAAAATAGTGGAACCATAAAATACCATCCCAAAATATATGATTTTTGCTACTAACCATTAATTTATTTTATCTACAAGTAAAATATGCTTTTAACTTATTTACAGCTTCACTAAAATAGTAAAATTATGATCCATAGTACACAATTGTCACCTTCAAATATCTCTAAAAAGTTTAGCACTTTTACAAATGCCCATCACAATTCATCGTATTCACAAATAACCCATTGTTTTAACTTATTTTTCACTTTCAAATTTCTCTAATAATTTAGCATGTTTATGATTAACTATTATTATTTGTATTTACAAATAGGCCATAGTTTTTCTTATTTGCATGTGAAGTCTCATACTATCGAGACACCTATTTATAACCTAATCTTTTTTAAAAAATTATATTAATTCTTGTTCACGCATGCGTTGCATCTATAAATTGCTAGTGCCTATAACTAGAATATACTCATATACACAAGCCAATAATACTAAGGAGTATTTCTATTTTCTAAAACATATTCGTAAAGAAAAACCATTAGAAGGGAACTAAGAGAAGCAATACCTTTTTAGTGTTTTTAATCTCTGTAACAGAAGGTCGCCATAGTGTACAAGTCTCATGGAATAAGAATCAGCTGCCTCAGAGCTTTCATCATAACTGCTAACATGGATATCCTTATTTTCTGTGAGATTTTCTGGAAGAAGACTATGTGATTGCTGAAAGGAATCAATACTAGGAAATATGGGAGCTTCCCCATATGAGATGCCATTTACAACAGCACTATAATTTGTTAGGCTTTGATTGACATCATAAGTCAAATGTGCAGCATCTCCATTTACTGAACTCTCATATCCAATAACATTTTCAGCTGGAACACTTGCATATGCCAGTGAACTGTTGTTCAATTGCACCGAAGAATGTGCATGTCCAGATTCTACTTTCTCAGCGTGTGCACTGACCTTTTCTGCTTCTAGGGCCAGAGAACTAGGTACTTCCCATGAAGTTTCCCCTGTAACAGTATTCCAGTAATAATATTGATTGCTTTGTTCATCCATAACCATTTTCCAACCATCAGTCACATCCCCATTGATTTGCAATTCAGAAGCATCAGGAGCATGACTCAGTGTCAAAGAGTCTGTTTCACTGCACTGAACAGCTACAGAAGAAATGTTTTCCACTTTGGCATCATTGGCCTCTGTGATGTTGTTAGCACCTAGATTATCAGATTCCTCCACACCGCCTGCAATGGCTTTATCATTGCTACATTGTACGTTGCCACTTGCTTCTACATGCTCAACCTGTCACAGATAAATTCCTGAAATAAGCAAGCAAGTCCAAGATAGAAGAGTTACAGGTATGACCACAAATGGTGCACTCACCTGGCCAGTAGATTGTCCACAAACTGATGAAAACTAAATAACAGAATGCTGAAAACAAACTTAGATGGGCCTTTGAGCCACATTCAGAAGTTCAAATTAGAAAAGAAAGAAATCACACAGGAAAAAGACTTATCGACTCCATTTAACTTCAGGTAAGCATTGATTGATGACTAACCTACACAGCACAGAACTAGGAGGCATATATCCAGAAAAAGAGTACACAGCACATGCGAGTTTCATGAGAAAAGTACTATGAACATGCAATTTTTCTGTGGTAAAGATGAAACCCAACAGCTAGATCCAATGGCTGATTCAAACCCATAGCTTGTCATCATGCTAGCCTTTTGATCATATTAACCAAAAAACAAATTGCATTGTAAAAATTCTAAAAGCTACAAAATGATGTGGACATTGCTGCTAACAAACGGAGATCCTAGCTAACCTTCACTTGAAGAAACATCTATGCAATGAAAGAACAATGAACCTTGCATTAACATCATATTTTCCTTTTTTTTTCAGGACATAGAATTAGCATAACATTGAACTGAAGCATGTGTGGATGTGCTGCCTTCCCAAAAACAAGCTAGTTTGACATTCCATCTTCCAAAAGATAAGATTTAGTTGAAGTATATAGAGCATCAGACAAGCTTTCAGGGATGATAATAAAGAAACCTGAAGTAACTCATAAATATAGCCACTTAAGACATGAAGGATGATAATCCATCAATCTATCACCTTCTTTGTTAAAACAATGACCCTACTTGGAAGGTACTTAATTTAGTAACTCATTTCATGAGTTGATCATAGATGATTGGCATCACAAACAAACAGAGCCCTGACTATGGTCATATTGTCCAAACAAATAGCATATAGAGGTGTAAACAGTGTTCAAAATAGCAAACATGCTAACATCATTGCAGATTTGTTTTTCCTGAGCAGCCTAGAATTAGCATGGTTGCAGAAATTACACACATATATTTCATAAATGCATTATAATTGTTTATTTCTGCTAATAGAACCCAAACAGAGCTGTCAGACATCCTAGGAGCCCGCAAAATAAATAATCCTTAAAAGGTTCAGGAATTCAGCAGACATCAGAAATCAGTGATTTAAAATAGATATGCAACCATGATACCAGCCATATGAGCCACATGCCAGTTGAGTTCATACAACGAATGCATCCAAGCAACCAAAATGGCTTAGTTCCTATAATATATGACTTGTTCTACCTCGTTCTAGTGATTATCTATGGCATAGTTCCCATAACATATTACTTGTTCAACCATTTTTGCAATTTTATAGAGGTAAGTACATTCAGCAATGGCACGTCAAACACTTGGTCAGTATAATGTTCATTAATCAGTCAGAATAGGTAGAAGATAGCAACGATCACCTGGTCAACTGAGTCAGACAAGGAACTCGCTTCATCAGCATGCTTTGGTGGTTCACCTGCCTGCTCATCCAGTTCTTCATCACTATATTGCCCAAGTAATAATAAAGGATTCTCCTGCTTCTGATCTGAAAATTTAAAAAACAAATGTCAAAATAACTGTTAAGAATTCATATTGCAATCAGATAAAACATTAATGCAAATTCTTCATCTGCAAGGCCACTCAGACACGGTAAATGGTAATCTAGATATAAGAATATAATACTCCAGTAGGTGATATATTTCACCCCAGTAACCTGGCAATCACAGAAAAGTAATGTCAGGAGCCCGAGTCACAGTAAAATAAAGCTAGAGACATACGAACCGATAAGGAATACATTTCCTCCAGAAATCTCCGAAACGCCTAGATGCTGCCATAAAGGTAAAAATAGGTATGGAGTGACTCAATTTTCATAGCAGCAGCCCGATCTGAAATGTTATCGATTGCTGCCTTGATCTCAGCCATGCTACAGTCTCAAAACCACATTCTTATAACAAGTCTTGTGAAATAATTCCAAATTTCCACCAATAATATGCTTTGCAAGCATATCTTCTCTATATAGTCCTCTGAAGAGATATTTATGGACCAACCTGAGGAGGATGGTGATGTAGAGCCCCCAGCATGATGATTCTGATCTATATTCCCTCCACCTTCATCATTTAAGCTAGTGCTCCCTGCCTCTCCTATTATAAAAAGAGCAATCTGAAATTAGATCATGTAATTGGAAAAAAAACCCTCCAAATTAGATAATCATCCAGAAAGAATGGTCAAAAATATCATTACATGGAAGAATGAAAATAATATGGCCAAAATTTAAAGGAAGGATGTGGAATCATAATAAGCGGAAATCAATAAACAGTTGGAAACTTAACTCACTCGCTCAACCCAAATACAAGTTTTCTGATTTATCTGATAATCCCCAATTAGCTCTCATTCTTTTACAGAAATTTTACATACTAAGCCTACAAATTCCTTTTGGTTTCATATACATTAACATTTAGTTTAAGAATTACTAATTTAGCTCACTGGATCTTAAAAGATTCTTATCGTTATTTTTTACTGGAGTTCGCGAAGAATTTATCATTTGTACAGCAAAAACAAACAAAATTTCATCAGTGCAATCAATTACGAAGCAAAAATACTACTTCTGAAAATCGTGTGCATCAAAATCATACGAAGACAAAGACTCGGCATAAGTTTGGCTATTAACACTAAAAAGCAGTCAGCTTTTTATCTGATTCTACTTCTAGTTCCTACTTTTCCTTCCGTTTCGGGCAAAAATGAAAACCGATAAAACTATAAAATGCCAGGCAAAAGCACCAATCCCTGTGCAAAGCATTTAAAAAACCACAACAAACACAAAGAAACCTCCTTTAGCCCCAAAAATTTGAATTTTTTTAGCGGTTTTTCGAACTCTAAAGAACTGAGAACTATACAGAAACCAAAAATGCTCCAAAAAACAGAATCCAAGCAGCACAAAACCCTAAAATCAGCGAAACAGCTTGATTGGGATTACCAGAGGGTTCGGCGAAGAGATCGAGCTTCACCCTCCGCCCTCCCGCATTGAGCATAGCCGCGAGGCGGCGTTCCTTCCTCTTCCCCATCAATCTCCAAACCCTAATTGCTCGAGCGCCAACGCGAATTTGGGGGAGAAGTAATTCGGTTTTTTATTTTTTATTGTTCTCGGGTGGAGTTCAATTTCCAAGTTCGGGCCGAAAAGCAAAATGCAAACCGCTTTTATCGACGAGGTTGGCGATTATTAAACGGGTCGGGTTCCCGGAGAATCCCAATCCAACCTGAAATTCTTTAAGTCCAGCCCAAGTATAACGTTTTGGGCTGGGCCTGAACAAGACTTTTGGGCCAAACAGGCCCATGGACAACCTGGTGAGGAGACAAGGGATAGACTAAATATTTTTGAATTTTTAACTTGCATCAAAATTTTAAATTCATAAAGTTTTACATAAAAAAAAAGGTAATAACATATATCTACTCATATCCAAATATTATTACACTAAAATCTATTTAAAATTTTACTATAATTCATTACTTATAATAGTTACTAATCGAATTCATTTCGTAATCAGATAATTCTATTTAGATTAGGATTATCTCTTTTTTGAGCTGTCTAATTCTATTTAATTTTTTTAAAAAATAGTTAGTCCCAATATTGAATAAGTTGGGGTCCTCATGCGTAACAATTAACTAAAGAGAGTGATGGCGTGTCTCAGGTGGTACAAAAAGGAAGGAAGGACAAATGGGTGGCGTCGCATGGTTGGACCAGCGCACCGGGTGTTGCAGCGCCAAGCACATGCAGCAAGTACCATCAGATAAGGTTCCCCTCCTGGCGGCCCCCACATGTATTTCCTGAATCCAAAGGTCCCATACCGCCATTTTTATTTTTATTTTTTTTTATTTTTTTTATTTTTTGACGCGATATGTTTTGTCATTTTATTTTACAATTTTTAACGTAATTTATTTATTTGATAGTCGAGATTTTATCAGAAAATGTGGATGATAAATAAAAATAACCGATACTGAGTTCATGGTAGCATCGTTTGACACTGGTTCATTTAAAGAAGAAAATGTGAGCGCTGATCGGTTGAACGTAGTTTGGGTTCCGGGCCATTCTTCTGGCCCGATAACTCGGACCTATATATGCACGCATCACATCGATCACATTCACATTTCGCATCCCAGCTTGTTGGAGAAACACGGTGGACGAGACTCTTTCTCCTTCGCCATCCGATGGGCATCTCCAGCCTTCCCTCGCCGTCCGATGGGATCATCCCCTTCCTCGCGATCAACACCGCGAGCTCCGTCGCCGCCGTGAAGGGCGCCGCCCATTCGGTCCTCTCGGCCCTGCGCCTCCGCCGCCCAGAGCCGAACCCGAGCTCGCGCGTCCGGGTCGAGCCGGTCCGACTCGACCGGGCCGCGGGCGACTGCCGAGTCTGCCTGGGCCAGTTCGAGCCGGACGCGCTGGCGAGCCGGCTTCCCTGCGGGCATGTTTTCCACAGCGGGTGTGTTGAAACGGGGCTGGATTATCGCCACGTGACCTGCCCGCTCTGCCGCGCTCGCCTCGTCGCCGCCGGCGACGAGGCGGAAGACTTGTGGGAGTGGAGTTAGGGCTTGTAGGTACCACGACCCGACATGGTGACTACTACTCGCTGCTTGCCGTTTTCATTTTTTTTTTCTTTTTTTAGTGAGTGTGAATATATCAATATGGCTGTTGTGGAGTGTAATTTTTAATATTGATGGTGTTTATTTTATGTAAATATTGGGCTACTTATGTTGAAACCTTTTTATGAGTTATTTGTCTCAGTTTTTGTTCATCAAAACATTAACCATCAATATTTAATCACATACAAACATTACAACATCAAATTTTGACTTAAAATCGCATAATGATCTACTTGCTCACATTAGCCGCTCATCCAATTTATTGATTTAAGTGTAGGACATATTATTTTTCAAAATTTTTCATAGCAAATTATTATCTATCTCGTTATGAATTTATAAAAAAATTATCTATCTTATTATTATTAACAAAAAAATCAATCGTTTTATATTATAACTTAAAAAAATTAACTCAATTACATTGTTTAACAAATATTTTATTTAAATTTAACTTTGTTAATTAAATTATCCTCATTTGTTTATAAAATTTAATTTTTAAAATTTTAAGTTTATAATATTAAATAATTAGCCTTTTGCAAGAATTAAAACAAGATAAATTATTTTTATATTAATTTAATAATTATCTAAATCAAAAGTATATAAAAATAATTTAATTACTTTATATTAAATTTAACCGGTCAAATTAAATTAAAATAAGATTTCAAAAAATATTTTAATTCTGATTTTTTTTCAACTTTATAATATAAAAAATTAATTTTTTATTAATAGTGATAAAATAAGTAATTTTTTGTAAATTCGTAATATAATAAGTAACTGTTTGTTAAAAACAGAAAAAAAAAAGAAGAGAAAAAGAACACACAGTGTCCATAGACATCCCTGGCGTTGATGCAACTGGCTGACTTCACCTCAAACATCGACAAGCAATTAATCCCATATGAAAATATAAAAGGGCTAAAAACAAAAAAAATAAAATAAAATCAGCAAACCTATTTCCACTCAAGTGGCTGATCAGAAACGTATAAATAGGGAAAGCAAAACGAGGCGGAGTAGAAATCTGAATAAATAACACAAAAGTATAATAAGAGTTTCACAATATCAGAATGACCAGAAAAATCAATATAATGATTGGAGAAATGCAGGCATTACCTTCTAATATTTTGGGGATCACATCAAAATTGCCCGATCCCAAAAGAAAAGACGACCAAGTTGATTAGAATCTCAATCAAACGTGTAAATCATCCATCTCATCCTGGATGATCTGAGAGGAGAATACAATGCCAGTCTAATCCCCGAAAAGATCATCACTATCCTCAGCCAAAATAACAGTCTGCTTCTCACTGGAGGCACCGGAAGAATTCTCTTTGCTGCCGCTCTTGATATTTGGCCCATCTGATTTATAAGCCCAGGAAGAACCCATCTTGGAAGAGATGGAATCACCATAAAGGTCATCATACATCCCACCTGTTGGGCTGGGGATCTTCTTGACTTTGTTCAAAACCTCTTGTAGCTTATTGGTAACACCTTTAGGGGAAACAACGTCTTCCTTTGAAGGCGGCATTTGTTCCTTCCCTTTTGGGATTACTGTAGTTTGCACAAGAGACTCATATTTTCCTACAAGACTGCCTTCTTTCACTCCTATTGGACCAGGTTCGGTTTCAACATCAGCACCGTCTGATGTCCCGACTACTTCAACCAACTCTCCACCAACTTGATCTTTAAAGGCCACCCTTGCTGTTCTACTTCTCTTGGCAGGCTGTTCCGATCGATTCTTGTCATAAGTTACACTTGATCCACCTGCCAAAGCATATTTCGTTTTAGATAAAAGACCAGACTTGCTCAGACCATAGCGATTGAGTATGGTGTTATATGCAACAATGGAATCTTCATCAGAGGGGTCTGGAGAGGATGGTAGATTCAGTTCAGTAGGAAGAGCAGGGCCAGGGGAAAGGGCAGAGATGTTCTTTCTTAGAACATAAATTCTGGTTGATGCTGCAAACCGCAATGACTGGCCAACTTCCAGCTCAACTGGGTTATCTTTCTTCAGTCTCTCATTTGCCACAAATGTTCCATGAACTGATCCCAAATCAATAACAAAGATGCTGCATATGCATAAAGTGCACAAATGTGACCAATGAAATGCCTCCTTAAAACTAGAGACCATTCTAAAAGCCAAGACAAATAAGTAGTTCATAACCTTCTAATTACCACAACCATATTTGTACAGGAATTCTATTGGCACATCATGATTGGTTGAATAAAACTAATTATTTCCATCATTTAAAATACTTTCCAAAAATATAATTTATTGAGATAAGATATTCATCAAAAGTTTTTCACCATTCAAATCAATTAGAAATTTCATGCTGTTACATTGACAAAGGTTTGACATGGTACCAGGTTTAGCATAGTTCACACAGAAGGCTGCAGACAAATCACTTAGGGCCCGTTTGGTTGGGGGTCAAGGTCAAGGTTAAGACTGGTGAACCACTTTTGAAAACTAATATCTTTTTATCAAAATTAAGACTTCAATAATTTAAAACTAAAAAAACTATTTAATTTTTTATAATAATTTAATTTAATAATAGTATAAAATAATAAATATTAATTTTACAAGAAAAAAAATAATTCTGAAACGAGCTGATCCTGATCCTGATCCCAAAACAAACGGGGCCTTACAACACTGGTTAATGAGAGTCGAAAACTTCTACCAGTAATAGGTGAAAAAAGTTCAGCATACACAGCAGGCACATTCACATCTGATGCTAACTGAAGGTAATGTCCATGGTCCACAACAACAAAAATCAAGAAATCCATGCATAAATCGAGATTGTATCAAGAAAATCACCAAAGCTATATCAGATATCATCAAACAAACAGCTCAAATTATTTTTAAACGCATCACCATATCTACGTGTAAACAGCAGACGCAAACCCATTTTTGCATGAGAAACATAAGGGAGCAAACAATGACCCATTGCATGCATAATTGGGACTCGAATATCAATTTGAGTATCTAACCTTCCATTCTTGTGGGGCACCACTGCAGCATGCTGTCGAGAAACAGATTGGTGATCCAACACAAAGTCACAAGTAGGTATCTGCCTCCCGAAAATATGTCTCCGCTTATCCAAATTAATCTGATCCAACACTTCCCCATCCTTCAAGACCTCGAGATAGTAAACACCTGGCCTGGGCTCTATCGCCCAATCTGGAGGCTGCCAACTAGACTGCCCTCCGCCAATCTGAGTGATCTGTTGTACTGAAGCTGCACCTCCGGCTCCTGAGACCTTTGATGCAGAGTTCTGCTGCTGTTGAATATGATTTGAGTGGTGGGAATTTTGTGACTGGAAAGCCGGAACTGAAGCATGTGTAGCATTATTTGCTTTAACAGGCTGAGTAGCCTTAGCAGCCGAATTTACAGTTACCGAAAATGGCTCCAAAGATTGGGCTTTCTTGAACCTATCCAAACCCCCTCTGTACATTCTTGTTCCTTTCTTTACACCAATGCAGTGTTAATTTACTGGGAATAGTATTGAGTTCAATTCCTCATGAAAACACCACTACAAACAAGCATTTCAAACATCCCCAAGAATCAGACGTCAATCTACACCAAAAACTGCAGGATTTATCGCTTATCCTATCAACTCAGTCAATCAGAGGACCTAGAAAGAATTCCAAGCCCGAGTTTTGATATCCAGAATTCTCTAATAAGCTGCTCAACAATCAAATGTTAACATTAGAATCATAATAAAAACACATAATTTCTGTAAATTAGAAAGCACCACACAACTAGCTCAAACTGAAAGGAAACACTAAAAACCACAACAAAATCGCTCCTTTATGCTTGCGAATCCACCATCGAAACAAATTATACGAGAAAAAGGACCAAGATTTGGAGGTTCCGCTCAAGAACCGAGATGGAATCCGACAGATTAGCACCAAAAAGGCAAAAAATGAAAGGGATGAACGGGGGCTCGATTGAACACGCAACTAGACTTCATGGATCCGAAAATAGAAAAACCTATTATTCGAATCCGAAATCAGTAGAGATTTACCTCGCAGAATCAAAGGGAAGAGGGGAAATTTGGAAATCTAGGGTTTCTTCGAGCCGGGACGAAGACAGAGGTTCGGAACCAGCTCTTTCGCGAGGAGTAGCCTGCGCGATGTCTTTTTTGCCTTTTTTGAACTCCACAAAAAGATCTAATTTCTAAACAGACCCAATTCCCGACCATTAGATCCGACCAATCCAGTTTGGGACTTTTACAAATTAACCCCCGAGATTTATTGCAATTTTCCCTGGCTTCAATTTAATCATATTTAAAATTAAAATTATTAGCAAATAATTATATAATTTATTATGAATTTACAAAAAAATCATCTTATTATTATTAACAAAAAATTGCATGAATTGTAATTAAAATTTACAAATAACCATTTCTTAAAGTCAATAAATTTTTTTGAAAAAGTCTTATTATTTAATTTAATATGAGAAGACCATTATACTTCCTGTTTTTAAATCTGTTTAAAATTTATTCTTTTAAAATTTTTTATTTTTTTCTCCATTTTCGCTAGTTGGTAACAGTAAATATGATATTCAAAATTCTCTTATCCTAAGAAAAAAATGAGAAAAATCGAAACAATACATTTTAATTAAAAGAATTGAGTGCATAATGGACTTTTCATATCGAATAAAAAATATTAGTCTAAAGGTGATTATTTGTAAATTTTAATTATAATACATGAGGTTTTTTTAAGTAATAGAAGTGATTTTCTACAAATTTGCTGTGATTCTCAAATGTATTTATTCAGAAATAATTCCTGAGTTAACCTACGGAGGATTTTTTTTCTTATGATAATTATTATTATTATCATTTCATCGGAATTCATCTAAAAAAGAGCATGTCACACAACAATGTACACTAATATTTCTATAATATTCTTGGATCATTATTTATTTTTCACCCTGACTTGTGATTTCCTCCGAATATAATTCTGACGAGTGATCTGAATATCCAAACACCATCAGACTCCGAGGGTGAAAATTAAACGAAGAGAGCTATAACGAGTACTCGAGATCCACCTTCCACGGCCTCTTTTCTTTCTTCGAAAACATCGATCGAGAATTCATAGATCAGATCAAATGGGAGAAATGTTGATCCGTTTGCGAAGGCAAAGGTACGCGAGCAACCTGAAGGCCAATGCCATGGCGACGAGGATCCACACCTCTTGCAATCCACCATTCAGGTCTACCGTGTCGAACGACGGCGAGCTCTGCAGGCTTCTGCACCCGCTCTTGCTCTGGCACTCGTACCGGAGATCCCCGGAGTACTGCACCTTCAGCAGTAGCATGAAACCATAATGCATGAACGACGTGTATTTCATCCATCTCATGAATTTTGGCAAATGCTGCAGATGAAAAAAAAAAATCTCAAATTATACGTATATGTGTATGTACGAACGTACGTATGAAAGTTATAAAACAATAAGATGTTACCTGAACATAATAGCCTCCAGTTAGAAGAAACAGCATGAGAACAAGAGAGGCCATCAACCCTGCCCTCTTGACACTCAATATTGCTGCTCCAAGTACTTCTCCTGTCCCCTGTAATTAAACACAAAAAGAAATTAACAAAACAAATTTTTTATTTATTTATCTAAATTAATGAAAATTTGCAACGATTAATTGCAAAAATAACCCTCCATTTCAAAATTTTGCAATTGACTCCCTCAATTTAAAGAAATTCTCAACTGACCTGGCTTGTGACCATGATGAGCAGGACCGCGAACAAGGTGAGGAAAAAGCAGGAGACGGTTCTCCGGAGGTCGGTCATGAAGTACAAGATGAGCATGAAGATGGTCGGGTGCACAACCTGCGCAAATATATCACAGATCGTGCTACACACATAGTAAACACTCAGTCTGTACATATCTGCTTTTTGCTCCTTCACCAAGTATTTCTTCTCAAATGGGAACACGTACACTGCCCCAAATATGGACGATGACGTCCAGAATATACAGACATAGAACATCAGCCCGACCTGCATTAGGAGTCCTCCATCTTCTTAGGGTTTGAAATCCCAATTTATTTGCAAACCATTGAGTTTTTGAATATTTATGTGTGAACCCTTCCGCAAATTTTTCATTTTTTCATATGTCAACCAACCTAAACATGACGAACATGGCCAGAATTTTAAAGAAAGGGGTTCATATGCATATATCAAAAATAGGTCTTTTTATTGCATAAATACCCTACAAAGTAACACTATTTGCATAAACATACACTTACTGGGCTCCATTGACAAGTGTATATGCAAAAGAAGTCCCTAGAAGAGGAGAAATTACCTGATCTCTGAGTTGGGCTTCAGTTGCAATCTTGGACTTCCACCAGAGGAGACCAAGAAGAACAGCAACACCAATGGCTTGCACCATCCTCAGTTTGTCCAAGTAGTCCCTTGACCTCTCTCTGAAAGTCCTCTTGAGCAGAATGAGGAACTGCTCCATCCAACTCATAGTCCAGTCCTTCTTCACTTGAATTGCAATTCCGAGATGTTTTGGGGCCCTTCTTCCTCTGTGGTTCTCCTCCTTCTCATTTGGCTCCAACTCTGTCTTGTACTTCAGTTGCAGAAACTACAGCCATAGCATTAAGATTTTTTTTTTCTTTTCTTTTTGCAAGGCCGACATAGATGCAAATATCATTTCTAAATTTTGTATACGTATGTGTATGCACCTTGATAACAGTCATTTCGGACTCAGGCGAGCTTCGAGGACACTGGAGACCTTCAGGAACACTGATATCATTCACATGACCAGTTGCCAAATCCAGCAAGAACTCTGCAGGGTTCATAGCAAGCTGTGGCGCAAACCCTAATGAAGAGAAGTACTCCATTGAATTCTTAGCCTTGCCAATGTATATAGGGTACCCTTCGGATATCAGCAATAGCTTGTCAAACATGTAGAACATCCTGCTCGATGGCTGGTGGATTGTGGTTATTATCGTTCGTCCCGCCTGCAATTCAATAATCTCCTTTTTTATGGTGATGACAAGCTGACTGATGTTGGAGCTGTTGTGGTTAGTGTGATTGTGTTACTCTGGCGAGGTTTTGGAGGACGCGGAGGAGCTTGTTGGCGGAGGTGGAGTCGAGGCCCGAGGTTGGCTCGTCGAGGAGCAAGAGCGAGGGGTCAATGAGGATCTCGTAGCCGATGCTAGTCCTTTTCCTTTCGCCCCCCGATACCCCCTTTACGAATGCTCCTCCGATTCGCGTGTGACGGCATCTGTCACGGCAATAGCTATGAATAGTCATCGACTGCCAGAAAAAACGGTGAAGGGAGGGAGGGAATGCTAAGATTTTTAAATTGGGTTTCTTGCATTTATACCCTTAGCAATTTTATTGTTCTTACAAACCCACGCAGAAAATGTATTATTTGCATATAAGTACTGTTTTTTTTGGCAAATATAGTGAAGTTGTAAAATTTAATTCTGTTATTACCTTTCTAAACCTAGCTCTTTTATGATTGCATCTGCTCTGCTGTACTTCTGCTGGCTTGACATGGTGCTTGGGAGCCTTAGGAATGCAGCAAAGACTAGGGTTTCCTCCACAGTTAGCTGAGGGAAGAGCACATCATCTTGGGTCACAAACCCAATCCTGTGAAAGCAATGACGTTGTTTGGAGATCATTGAATGATTTGAAAAGAATGATACTTTGAAAACGTTTCATTATACCTTTTAAAATCTTGTATATTTGCACTTAAAATAAACACCATATTAAAGTAAAACTCTGTGAAAACTTGCTCCATTTTGTAATCTATGACTAAACTAATTGGAAAAAATGGTAAATGCTGTAGATCAGTAAGATTGTGTGTGTGAGAGAGATTAGGGTTAGAGAGAGCAATTTAGGTCACTCGGGCTATAAATATTCATATTTATGACCCAAATGGAGGGGGTGAATCTCAGAGCTCATTGAGTTCACCCATTCATTTACATCATAGATTTGGGTATTTACAGTTTATATCTGTTGTTGCCCTCCAAACAATGAGACCTAAAACTTTTCAATACGAGATCACCTTCTTTTGAGGGCAGTGGTGTAAAGGGTGTCATTGTAGGTGATGTTGCCCTTAATGTGGCCATCAAGCCTGCCACCAAGGATCTTGAGCAAGGTGGTCTTGCCACTGCCAGAGGGTCCCATTAGGGCCAACACCTCACCAGGGCCTATGCTCCCTGTCACACCCTTCAATATCTGCTTCCCTCCACCACAACAACCACCGCCACCGCCACCACTTTGGTCCCGCCCCCTCAGGCCTAATTGACATGCCACTCTCCTCAACGCAGATCTCACAGGGTTCCTCGAGGCTCCCCTCACCTTGTACTCCACATCCTCAAACTGCACATTTTGAAAACACAATTCTAAATTTGAAAATATCTTACTACTAAAAGCAACAATACAATTAATAAAATTAGATTTTTTTTTTTCAGCATATACACCCTTCAAAATTCTGACAGAATCAATAGTTGAATAGTACCTCTGCAAAGTCATTGCATTTGCATGTGTATCCCTAGATTTTGCAAATATAATTATGTCTGATTTTTATGTTACATTCAATTAAAAACTTGATTGCAATCTACATTTACGAAACAATATGTTCGTAGCCTGTAATTTACATGGACGTATATATGCTAAATCTACATTTACAAGGCAAGAAATATATGTTTAAGCGGAGGCCAATCGGAGAGGTTCTTTGTCAAAATCATAGGGAACAACATCTGCACAACTATAATGGTTTTGTAGAGTCATACATATGCAAGTATTGGTCTTGCAAGGTTATATATGAAGTTTATGATCTTTAGAGGGTCATCATGCAAATATCGATTTTGTAATTATACAGGATAATACATACAAAAAATCATACCTGACAGTATACTAAATGCTCTAAATTGAAATATTGACATTTTACCCCCACCCAAAAAAACTCTCTAAAGTGAAAACTAGCTCTCAACCCAATGAAAGCAGTTTTATACCTTGAGAAAGATTGGAAGTGGGTTATCTTTGGAAGTGAGAGAGTGATTTCCTTCCACGAGATCAATCTCCACATACTTGTCCCTCCCTTGGCATGAGACCTCTATGCCTTCCATGTTCTCCATGGCCATTGGCACCTCCCTCTCCCCCTCACTTTGCCATTCCATGGTGTTTGTTTTTCGCAGAGAAGAAAAGGATGGATTAATAGAGAGAGAAAGATGGGAGAGAAGAAGAAGCCAGCAATTCATAGGGAGGTGAAGGGCTAACCATACCCAACCAAAATCATGTATTTTGAGCTGGTTTGGTGGCTCACAAGCTTTATGCATGCTGCCTCCAAATTTTCAGTGTATGAATTATAAAGATTGAGGCACAACCAAAATCCTACTTGGAATCATAACAAAGTACTTGGAGAATTGGTTTTGATTTGTGAAGACATGTCTTGGCATAGCAATTCAAAATTCGCAACACATTTGATCATTGATCCAGATTTTTGCCAATAGAATGGTTGAGTGTGTATTTGGAAGATAATCTAATGTTTATTGCTTCTATAATGTTTACTGGCAATATTTTTGAGTAAGTTATATTTATGTTAAAAAATGAAAATTTTCATAACCAAAGGGAATAACTTGAGTACTCATTGAATTCACAACTTTTCCAAAAATAAATTATTAAATTTGTAAATTAGTGATCAAAAATAGCAGCGCTGCTAAAAATGGAATCTCATCATAATTATATAATTCATGAATTTTGTTTTTGGAAATTAATAGGATTTTGCCACTGTAGTTGCCTCAGTCTAGCTCAATGAAACACATGAAGGTTTGAATAACAGAGTTAATCACAAGTGGAGAAATCAAATTCTTGATTTGAATTAGGCGTAGCCAAGTGAAAATTATCTTATTTTCCAAATTATCCTAATTAGTTTTAAATTTATTGTAACAAAATTATATCCAAACACAACCACACCAACTTGAAAAATTTATGTGATTAAAAACACAACCACAACAGCTTGGGAAATTTATGCGATTAAACAAATGATTTCACTACTCTACTAATTGGCTAAACATGATCTTTTGTGCAATCATCCAAATCCAAATGGACCCTTAACTATCCATTGATGATGAAATAAGATTTGAATTAGTCTAGTCTTACTTCAACTAAAAAACTAATCTAACTAAAAATTTAATTATATTTAATTTAAAAAATTAAAATTAGTTATTTTTTTTAAAATAAATTATTATAAAAAATTAATTAACTTTTCAACATCAAATCATTATAGGGCCAATTTTTTAAAAAATAATATTAATCTTCCGCCAGTTTTAACAACCAAACATAAACAAATAATCTATTTACTTTTTACTTGAATTATCCTAAATCATCCATTACCAAACCCATCTTTAATAATTATCACCAACCAATTAGCACATGGAAATCCATGCAAAATTTCAGCAGTATACCTGTTCTACCATTAATTTCAACAAAAACTTTCAGCAATTTCATTAAACCATTTACACTCCATTGCAGTAAAAAAACAGAAAACTTTTTATGTCAGGAACAGATGGAGCTCGCTCTCCCCATTAAACCAGATACAGCGTCTGCAACAAACAACACACATCCTCTTGATATCAAAATTTACTTTACATAATAAAAGGCAGTGGTAACAAATGGAACCCCACCAAAATTCTCACTTCCCAAATTTTCTATGACCTCATCTTGGGACGAACAAAGAAGCAAAATAGAGAAAAATGGAAATAGAGAACAGCAAACCTTTTCCATCGCCCAGAATAATTCAAAGGCTAGAAAGGGCGAGGAATGATACAGGAATAAGCAATAGAAGACAATGGCTAGGAACCTACAGACATCCTCACTAACTTTGAGATAGTTAATATCAGTCAGAGGTGAAACTTTTTCTGCCTTCTTGTTTTCTTGATTCCCACATCAACCTCTAGAAATATGGCACCCTGAACTGTGTCGTGATTAACATGAACATCATTCAAACATGCAGTCCCCTTTTAGGCCTCCCTAGTCACAGGATATCTGGTATCTTCTGAGGTCAGTCTCTGGTGCATCTGTGGTACCAGTTTTCTCAATAGTTATTGGACCAATTGATCTGTGCACGTTGTGGCTGTTGATAGACACCTGGAGGAGGACCAACAACTTCAACAGAACCAGCTGTGGGCTGAGACTGGGAGAGAAGTGGATGAACTGCAGCTGCTGCAACAGTCTGGGTGGGGTGGTGGTATATACCTGTGAAGGCACCTGGGCCAGCTTGGGAGGGAGCAAAGGACATGTGCTGGCCCTGGGGAGGTAGTGTGTAGAATGAACTGCCCTGAAGTGTACCAATCTCGCGCCCTGGCGAGGGAAACCAGACAGCAGAACCTTCACTCTGTTCGAAAACAGTAACCAAGGTAACACTCTCAAAAGATTAATCATCAAGTTGTTTTTTGAATATAAACCAAGATTTACAATCCATAGTGTGTGTCTTGAATATCAGAATTAGCAAAGAGGTAAAAGGGAACATGATCTAATTTTGAAGACAGAAATATAAACTTTGAGATTTAGACCTCTGCATATAATAGTATGAACCAAATGATGCAAGGAACTAATCTGAAATTAACATGCTGCAGATGCACTACAGTTGCTCAAATTCTAGTCAAAGATTTCAGACCAAAGCCACTCAAAATTTGGTTTTGGCATTTTTCTTGAGCTAATAATGACACATGCCAAAATCACAGGGAAAACAGCAAACCGTTGTATATTCACAAGAGATACTTTTTGGTTATCCAGGTCAGACACCAAGGAAAACATGACATTGAATATGAAAGCAATACCAATGGCAGTCTGGTTTAGATTTAGGTCATCCATAAATTAGGGCTGTCAAATTAGTTTGAAGTTTGTGAACAGTTTTGAGTTTGCTCAAAATTGGATTCGAGTTTGATTCAGTTCAAAAATAATTTCAAATGAATTCAAACTCGACTTTTGGGTTCAAAATTAATTTCAAATAGAACTCGAACATTGGTATGTTCATTCAGATTCAGGTCAAAATAGTTTGAAATTTAGGGGCTATATGTAATTTTCCCTAAATATATGTAATCTCAACCCTAGAATCACATCGAGGGGCTGCGATTTCACTGCTCTTAGGGTTTTCCTGTCATCACAATCTTTCTCCACCGCCACCTCCACTGTCACCTAACGAGATCTTTCCTCTCCTCCACCCATTGCTTGAAGCAGTTTTTCTCCTCCACCTTCACCCATTACTGATTTGATCTTTCTTCTCCACCTGTGTCCATTGCTTCATAAAATATTTCCCCTCTGCCTGTGCACTCTCCACCTCCATTGCACACTCCCTCTCACTGCAATCTCCCCTTACCCTTGCTCACTCTGATTTCTGCCTCTGGTCTTGTGGCCATCATTCAAACTTTTTTGAAGCTTTTTTGATGCGATTCAAACTGTTTGAATAAGAAATGTACCAAATCCAAACTCCTCTTTCCAGGCTCATTTTGAACTCGAGCTCTCCCATCTGAATTTCGAGCAGAACTTGGACACAGGTAGGTTTGCTCAAGTTTGGCTCATTTACAACTCTACCTTAAATGTTTCTGATTTGAATAATTCTTTATTAAAATCCAAAGGACTATAGGCAGTTTAGAAAACCACAAAAAAGCAAAAGAAGATCTATTAAGCAATAGTATGATAAGATTGAGCTACAAACAACATAAACTAAAATTTATGTCAGAAGGGAATCAAGTACCTGCTGCCCCGTCAAATAGACTGTGTTTTCCTTGAACTGAGACGCAGTGAGATCATCATTGGTAGTTGAGTTACCACTAGCCCCTGTTGGATTAGGACTAAAACCAGCTGGCGATGAGCTGTACACCCCATACCCTGTTGGCATTCCAACATGGGTAGTATTGCCCACATTATTTCCTGGCTTAAATTGAGGCATAGTAAGCTTGACAGGAGTGGAAGAAGCTGCAACTGCTGGAGTGTTAAGTACGCCACCTGTTGGAGGTTGCTGAGGAAATGTGGTGTTGCTCAAAAGAGGGTGAATGGTAGTAGGTGGAACAAAATAGGGCGAAAAGTACTGATTGTATGGTATGTAGTTAGGGGGATAATGTGATACGTGTACACCAGCAGCCTGCCGAAATACAGGAACTAGCTGTTGAGTAACTGGAATAGAACTATGCATCAATCCAGCAGCTTGAGTAGTGATTGGAGTTGGCCCCATCGAAGACATAACCAAAGAGTTCCCACTCTGAAAAAGGAAAAACATCAACAAACTCATCAACCACCAAAAATGCAAACAAAATAAACAGAAATTTTCATCTAAATAACATGAATAATGCAGTAAGAATAACCTAATTCATTGGCAGACAGAAAAGGAAAAGGTACATTTTTAATAAGAAATAAAAAATTATTAGTTTCTGCAAACTTTAATTGAAGGTTTGAAGCTGCAGTCTACAGAAAGAGGAAAAATAAGTTGCAAGTCATTGCAAGAACACTTCAGAAAATAGCTTAAGCATAGCCAGACAATTATGGTAGGAAACTTGAAGGCTGAAGAGAATAGCTAAAACAAGAAAAATATATGTAGCTGTTGAAGACCTGAAGGTAAAAGATATAAGAATAACAGAATTCTTGACAAACAAACCTCTTGAGGAGGCTGCACAGCCTGAGCAGGTAAGACTGCAAGGTTCCCCGTGTACTTAGTACCAGCACCAGGTGCAACGAATGGTGAGAAGCGACCATTGCCCTCAATAGGAGGTTGGTAGAATTGAGTGTAATAATTTGCAGAAGGATCAAAAGGTTGATGGACCTGTACAACATTAAATGAAAAATACAAAGCGCAAAGGGGTGTAAAGACATTGCAATTAGACAATCCAAAGTCAATATGTATGACTAACAAGAAATAAGTTGTTAAATGTATCAGAGAAGTCGGTAGGAATTATTGAACATAATTAAAATAAGAGAATTCTTGGAAGTAACAGCTTGCATGAAGCACATATAAGATACTACAGAAAATTCATATGGCAAATGTGCTGAGCAAATTATGGTCAGTAACAAAAAAAATTGCATTCATTTGTGTCTAAAATGAACAGTGCATATAGCAAAGAGGAAAAACATAACCACATCTACTATACAGAAGTGACTAAATAAAAAGTTAAATGAAAAAAAAAAACAACGCCGTCCATTCTCAACCAATGTTGCTTGTCAAATGGGACACAGCAGGTATATTGAAGGTTGACAAGGATTATAACTATTCCTCCCATGACAACATGAGAATTCATTGTTCACCCAAAGCTTGATGGCAATCCACAAAAAGGAACAGATCAAAAGGTGCCTTCATGATGCCAGGCCTAGTGAATCCATTTATCCAGACTCCGGAGAAAACCAAGCAGCTAAACAAAAAGACCCAAACCGCAAGATAATGCACCTGTCTTGCTAACAGGTTATTTTTATTCACGAGTGAAGCCCTACCTGAACAATTTATAAAGTAGATATCCAGAGCAAGTTAAAAGTAATTCAACTTAAACAAGTAACAGCAAAGATACTTCTCCATCAAGCGAAAAAAATACAAAGAAGACAGAATATTGTTATAATCATTTAGTCACTTATGCCTTATCTGGATAAATCCCAGTTAAAACTAAAAGATGAAGACCGAAGAAACTTGGGTGTCACAGAATATGTTATGTATGCAAGTTAACCATCAAGATGACACAAAGCTAACAAATTTTAAATGAAAAAGTACAAGCATAATCGATTGTCCAGAAGACTTACAATGAAGCTAGGGACGCGTGTGTCCTCACGTGGTTGATTCTCTGTGCCTTCAAAGGCAGAAACTTGGCTGCTGAGCATTTGACGTGCCAAACTGAATGTTGGATGGGTTGGTGTTGTATGAACAACGGATTGCGGAGGGCCATCTTGAGCCAAAGTTGAATCTGACTTAGCCTGATCAAACTCTTGCATAGCAGAGGCTCCAGAGGATACATCAGTTTCTTTTGAGGACAAATTTTCTGACTGTGTAGGAGACTGAGAATTGTCAGGATAGGCTGTTTCTGGTGGAGTTGGAGATGCAACTTGAGCACTGCATTGAATTAGAGAAGGGATCAAATAAGCTCCCAAAGACCTTCATTGAATAAAAGATAGTACACCAACAAGGACAAAACAAAAGAGGAACAGTATATATTTTAATAAGTTACTTAGATAGCAACCTTGGAAAGCACCTTCTGAACCAGTTATTTAGAGCACAGCTATAAGCTGCCACAAAAACCTCAGCTTAGTAATCACTTAAAATTAAAGGATTTTTACAAATAAAACGTGGAATTTGCCTTATTTACCATGTGTTCAACTAATTTATATATAATCATATAACCCCTTCAAAATTATTAAAAGAATAACCCCTGGCTTGGCCCTGCCACCATCTGTTGTAGCTGATGCATCCCCAATCATAATTATACAAACCAATGATAGGGGCAACAACAAAACTATAGTTAAAGGAGCAGAGATCATGGAATCTAATGATCATATAAGCAAATTTTCAGACTTAAAATATGGCAATAATGGCTCCAGCATCACATATAATAGAACTTAAAATGAATTAAGACAAATTGGTAATTTCCATCTGGCCTAATGTCTATGCTACTAGAAGACAACATTTTAAAGAATATTCACCCAAGATTTTGCCTAGGGTACTATTAGTCAATGAATTTGAACTTCAAGGGGCAAGATCTGAAAATGTTAAAAACAGGGGACTAATCTACCTTGAGAGATTCTCCATTAATAGTATTTAACAAATGAAGGTCCTGTAAACAGCATTGAAACATCAAAGTGGCCTAACAAACTCAGAAAACCTAGTAGAATATACTGACACAGCAATTCTAGAATCCAAAAAAACCAGTTGAAGATTCTCATTACATTTGAATGGTTGAAACTGCCATATTTGAACACCCAGAGAAACCAAAAACATTGGACTTAATGCAGAGGTAGAAGAATAAATATATTACCACAGCAAAATGAAAGATGATGAACACAAACATCAGATACAAAATTGCACTGCATTAAGAAAGAAACTGAACGCTGAAAAAAAAATTGACCTCGAATGAAGGTCCTCGACATTTTCTTCAATATCCTGAGATGCCTCAGACAGTGGAGTAGAGCTCTTATTATTATCAGAGCCATTCAAGACACTTGTAGGCAGTTCAAAACTTGCACCAAAGCTACCAAACCTCAGACCACATCTTTCAGACTCAAGGACTTGAAGATGACTTGGAATAATCACAAAATCACTCTTCAAGAAAGGCAACTCCTCAAACTTCTTGTCCAGCTTTGAATCATCAACACATGAGGATGTCGAACTTGATGCAGAAAGTGAATGATTGGCTGCTTCAACAGTGTTAGATGTTGCATTTGAAGAAGCCAATATCCCAGAGGTTTGAATCAGATTTTCAATATTTGACTTAGGTTTCCACTCCATGTGTGGACCAATCACTAGCAAGAAAAATGTATGACCAACAAATTTTTAAGAAGTCCAAGTTTCAGCAAAATATACAGGAGAATGCACAAAAAAAAAATTTCATCTAACAAAGCAGTTTCCCCAGAAAGGTAGGTGAATGCAGGAAAAAAAATATAACTTCATCGGACAAAGCAATTTTACCAAAAAGGTAGCTGTTGGCAAAATTTTAAAGACAGCTACAACCCAGTGCTTTCTTTTTTTTTCTATCAGAAGGTATCTTCCAATATGATGGTGTTCATTTAGATTCCCTACTCTTTCCTGTATTTAGTTCACAAATATGGCTCTACACAATGTCTTGATCTCTGAGGTTTATTATCAAACTACCATCTCTATCCAATAACACCTGACCCCTAGCCTTGCACATCTATTTTCATAACCTACTTTATATGACATGCAAAACAGTACATACATAAATAATATACATTCATCTCTGGACAGTCATAAGCTCAAGATCCATGCAATGTGGGTTCAAACATGCCGCTAAAAATATGTCACAATGACTTCCTAAAAACAAACTGAGACATTTTGAGATAGACCATCAGGATGCATAAAATTTAAACAAAAACCAAAAGTAGATAACTCTTTATGCGTTCATAGGGTTTCCAGTTCATCAATCCAGTTTAATAATCCCTAAACAAGAAAATACTTATCTACGAAACACGTAAAGTGATCTAGTACCTCTCTGAGCAACATTTAGTTGCTGTGATCTGCTGCTGTAGTTGGACAATGGCCTGCTGCCAGCAGAACTATTGATGGAAGTTGAAGATGTGCCTTGAGGAGCATCCAGTAATTGATTCACCTCCGAGCTGGGAGATTTAACTTGTGACTTTCCATGTATGTGATGATTGCTTGGTTCTGAAGATTCTTCTATCCTAACAGATGATAACTGAGAACCAATGTCATCATGAGACAGAACTTTGTTGATGCTTTTTTCACCAATACACTGACTTTCTACTTCATGTTTGATAGAACCAACCACACCTGGAGCATGAGCATCAACACTTGGCATTAGTAGATGGTCAAAAAGGGCACATAGACTCCTGACACAAATCATGCACTGATGAATGACAGAAGATGGCCTGAACCTGGGACAGACTGTCCAAATGGAGTATTGGTTTTAGTATCAGTTAAGGCCCTTGTCTTGTTAGATTCAGTAGCAGAATTTTCTTCAGCTTTTATTGTACAACTCACGCCAGGTGCTTGAGAAATGGATCCTTGATTTGAAGTTGAGGTTTCCACAATGGATGGACCATTGGCATTGGCACCTAGGGAACTGAAAGGCACAGAACATGTGAATTACAAACATGCAAACTGGGCGTCACTTCTTCAGCCATAATTGGAAAATCTGAGCATAGTAGAATGAATACAACTTTGGTAATTTTATTTAAGGAATTTTTTTATCATAAAATGCCAAACTTCAATGAAAATGAATAAGGTAACCAACCATCAAGAAAACCAAGGGAGATCTCCTAACCAAATGATAGAACAGCCCATTATATCTCTAAATATTACAATAAAAGTGAGAAAAAAAATCATGGAAGCCACATAGAAAGTTATCTTTTGCAATTCTTGATCATCTTTCTCCAATATATGTGCACTTGAAGTAGCAACAAAGGAATCCTTTGCTAGTCTACTGATATAAACCAAAATAATTAGGTAAAATTCTTTTGTTTAGGGTAGTGTCAACTATGGTATGATATCTACAATTCAATTCAACAACTAATGCAGAAGCAGAATGTTGGGGGTTCTTAGTCAGTACCAAATTACTTTTTTAAACTTGTGATGTAAATGTATAATCAAACAACAGTTACCAATAAAGAGCTTCCAGATATAATAGTAACTAATAAGAACGATTACATTTTGAGTGAGAGGATATTAGAAATTTGGAAGGTGAAGAAACTCAGGATGAAAATGTTCTTAGTTCGTTTTGTTCAGTGCAAATATGTGAGTTTGCAGGTGGGTGTGGATAGATAGATACAAAGAAGATTGTCCCTAAATACAACTGGAAAGAAAATAAAGAATTCAACAAAGCTGTGAGCTACAGAAATAACAAAAGACAAATACCCTTGTGCAAGAATTGTGGACTTAATTTCAGCGTCGTGCACAATGGATGAAGGAGTAGATTCATTGCCTTTTTCTGCGACTTCGCTTACACCATTGTCTTTTCCAGCACCAACAATCTTTCCACTGCCGGCATCTACAGAAGGTAGTGAAACTGAATGTATCATGACCAAAAAAGTTGAACTGATGAATTTGTTAAAGTTAGTACAAAGTCGCATAGAAGGATGAAACTTGAAGATAAATATATTACTTCAATGATAATGACGTGTTAATGTAAGAAAATGAAGCTCAGATGAATACTGAGTTCAATATTCTGAAACTACATCTGAGATTCAAATGTAAAGTATTTAGATTTTCATCTTTCAGTCCACAAATAAAACAGACAAAACATAAGAATAAAACCGATGCAGTACAAGTTCCAAATTAACAACAGCAGGGACCATTGCTAATGCAAATACAGCGGACAAAATATTATATATTTTGTTCAAATCAGTTTTTCCCTTAAAGTAATTGATTTCAGCTACTGACACAAATTAATAAAGCCGACATTCACATGACATTGACGAATATGGAATAAAATCCACATAAGACTAGAATAAAATTAGCGAATGGATAACCCGCAAACATATTTAAGTTGTGGGATAAATAACAACTAGAGGGCCCAATCAGTATACTGAGTCGTTGGCTATTTGGAGATGAACAGATTTCAGGAAATCAAATTAGTTAAATTTAACAGCTCTATCAGCTCAACTCCATAAGTGGGCTATGACCTAAAGCAGGTCAGGTTTGACTAATGAGCCAGATTTTATTTAAAGAAATGATAGGATCAGCACTGAACAGTCCAAGATTTATGTATAATTGGGTTCAGGCCAGGTCCACAGATAGCTATAAGTCTATAAAGCTTCTACCCCAGACGATCCAGGCCAGGTCCATTTAAAGCCCAATGTACAATCAGGAGGTTCCTGCCAAGGAAACATAAGGAAATATCATTGCCTTATCCATGTGCAGAAAATCTGCTTTACCGAGTTGAACCCATGATTCCCAGTTTTGGTTTAGCAAACCCTTCCAAATGTGAGAACCAACATATAATAGGCTTTCCTTCACATACAGAATTCAAATCCATTATTATTTATTTGATCAGAAGCAGACACAAAAAGTAACATGGTTGAAAAACCAATTACATATACTTCACCATAGACCAAACAAGGCTCAAGATAGCATACACGTAATTAGCAAGCTGAAATTTCTGATGCATGATTAGCATCTTGGAACAACATATTAATTAGAAGATCCAATTACATATTCATACACCAAAAGAAGGCACTTACCATTTGCTACATGGTGAGAAGAATAGTTTCCTCTGTTGCTCCTGCCTCCCCTACTTTGTACCCCTGGTCTCCACCTAGAATCTGTAGACTCTTTGTTGTTCTGTCAAATGCAAAACTCTTGATTAATTACAAAAAAAGTGAAAACAACATATATTTGAGCTAAAATCAGATCCATGTCTAAATAGAACCTAATCTCATGGATCATAAGTTAACGGTTCTTAGCCAATCAGCAAGGTCTAGCATAATTCAGAAGACCAATGGACTTATGAAGATTCAACATTGATACAGTTAGTTAAAAAATAGGACAATCAGCAACCAAAAAGAAATCTCCAAGTCTTAACATCCTGAAAATCATTTGTTTAAAGAAGTTAAATACATTCTGTTAAATGATTAGATGTCCACACATAAGACGACAGTTTATGACTAGCCATCTGCTTCCAACCACCAACAGAATTGGGACACTCAGGATCTTGTGAATATGCCTTCATGACTCATGTTTCCGATCATATACATGGTCAGACAGACAACAGAGGCTGCTAGCCTAGCTGCACAAGCCAAACCTAAATGCTGGTTTATCATGGTATGCCCATCAGCAAGAGCATGAGCACTTTCATATTTCCCTATCATATACATTCGTTAGCATTGAGAACATTATGGTTTGTAAAGGTGGAATCCACTAGTCAGTCACACATGGCTATCAAGACCTCATTCTTTCTATGTGGTTCACAAAAGTAGCCCATTGTCCTGACTAAACATTATATGATATTATATGTCATTGAATCACTCGCTTTCAATTGATGTCATAAGTGTGCACATGATATTTCTCCATTAGCGATCCATTTCAAGACAACAGCCACAAAGTAATTTTCTTTTTAGGGAAAGCTCCATTAAAACCCACTTTATCATGCAAGATAGTTGACTACATGAATTCGTGTGGCCCCACTTAGCAATCTATCTCACACATTTTCTGCTATTGAATGCACATTGGACACTTTGAACTCTTTAAACTAGTGCAAGTTTTAAAAACAAAGAAAAGGAAAAGGAATGAAAAGGAGAAAAAAGAAGGAAAAGACAAAGCAAGGGAATCATCCTTAGGATTAAGTTTGGTAGTAGGAACTTTAAACTAAGTATGGATGAGTAGGGAGTGAATAAGGTGATCATCAGATGATGATCACTTTGCCAATCACAATACAGACAGGCCCTTAAAAATTAACTGAGTATCCTTTTCAACGGGTCTTCATATTCATTTTTTGGCTGATTCCACAACATGCACCCAATATATATCCAAATCCAACACGAGTCTCACTATCTGTGCAAAACAAGACATCACAACCTAATCAAATTCAGCACAAGGACCTGATAGATCTACTTCAGGTGGGGTAAATCAGATATGAATGTTTATAGATCATATAAATCAAATAGCATATACACAAATAATTCTTTGAGTTAACTTATGCAACAATTGTGAGACAAAAAGGGAGGAACCCATTGACTACCAAAACACATTGCACTGTGTGAACAGTGAGTTTGACAGGAAAAAGAACATAATGAACACAAACTTTAGGCATTTAATTAACATTTTCTTGCTTCTCAACATAAATAAAGTATTATGAAGGAACCACAATGATCTGCCTCTTACACAGGGAGAAGAAACAACAGAGAACTGCTATAACTAAAATTCATGTTGAGAACAAAAAATTCACCTCCTTCTTCTTGTCACGCTTCCTTTTGACCTCATGAAAGGTATCTGAAAGAGAATCCACATAACACAAACTCAGTATATTTTTGGTTTAGCGATATTGTTCAAGTGAGTAAATGGATATAAATATATATCAAATACAATTATGCAAATTAAACAAATATCTTATGGTGAGACAACTAATCTGTACACTTAAGCGCACAGGTAAAAAACCATGAGATAAAATGCAGCAAGGTTAAACTTAAAATGCAAGCCCGATACATGCTTACAACAAAAAAATCAGAGTATATTCCTTCTATTGAAACTAAGGGCTAACAACTTCTAAGAAGATAACTGAGTATTGATGTGCTCGGTCCAAACAGACAAAGTACTGGGGAACAAATTCTCCCAGCATGCTCAGCTAAAACCTAACAAACAGCCGCCATTTGCATGCCTCAGACAGTGAACAACTTGACAAATGAACCAATAATAGCAGTTTTCCTAATCAGCAGCATTCCCAGAAATCGAACCAGACATACATTTTAATGCAGAATATCAAACAGATCAGTCCTTTGTATCGATAGTGTCGTGCTAATATTAAGGACAACATTTGATAAAAAATAAAAGAAAGACACAAAACACAGCCAAGAAAAGACATCATAAACCCAAGCTCGCATTTTTCACACACACACAAAACTTCGTTTAATCCGCGAATCGATTACCCAGACAGAAATCAACAATCACTCCTGCCCAAAGACCCTAAAAGCACCAACAGTAGCAACTACAACCCCAAACAACCCCGAATCCTCTACCTCCGTTTCAGCTTCTAAACAGCAAATCAAATAAAAAACAACACCGTAAGATAAAAATCAGACACGGATCGGAGGAAAAGAGAAACCAAGGGAGGGTAGAGGACCTTGGAGGAGGAGGCGCTCGGCGGTCTCGTTCGGATCCATGGCGCATTCCTTGAGCAATGCATAGACCTCCTCATCGCTATGGTTGCCAGCTACATCCTTGAGCTGCTGGATCGTCCTCCTCACGCTCCCCGGGATCGAAACCCTAGCGCTCATCTTCGCCTCGATTTGGAGAGGGAGACCCAGAGAGCAAGACTCGAAGGAAAAAAGGGTTTACTCGAGGGCCTTTTTGCAAATTTATATACTTGGAAGTGCCTCTTCGCTTCGGGACGGAGAGCTGGAGACTGACATTTTCGGGCTGAGAACGGCCCGGCCCGGATTGGGAAATTGACCTTGAAATCCCGGGGATCAGCCCAACTGCATGTTGCTTCGTGTTGTGGAGAACCTAAGTATCGTGTCCAATGTTAGGTTAACTTCTTACAAACCTGCAACAAAATCAGTGGTACCAGTCGCGCGAAGCATTCGCTCGATCTTTAGAACTACCTTTCTTTCTGTTGCTGGTTATGAGTTTGAGCTGTAGAACAACTTTTCGGGTAGAATACGAACCAGTCACCAATGGAGTATGGCTTGTGTCGCGGGCAATTGAGATTGTGCTGGGTTCAACATAAAAAACGAGAAAGGAAAAAAAAAAGCAAAAGAGAAACACTCAAACAAATTGAAATTTTAGTTTTGACGAAGATGATTAATCAGCCTGAGAGTATGCAGCTACTGGGATTAGCATAGACAGAGTGCTAACCTTGTCAATCGCTACATTCATGTTTAATGATCATTACCAAACACGTCGTTACGCCCTGCCTGTTTGGATTGTTGAGTAGGCCGGGAATGATCATGTGATTCGTCATGTTAACCCTGGTCTACGTCCCCCAAATAGCATTAATCTGCAGAGGTCACCATTGGCAAGACCAGCAAGCAAATTCTTGATCGAAGGGAGACATTAAACAGGAATTTGACATTCATTTAATGAAACAGTGTTCAAGTTATCCTAAATTTGAAGTTATTGCTTTTCATTGGTCAAATCTCATGGACTACGAACCGCAAGGTCCATTGATGTCTTGTGAGGAGTTAATAGGAGATGGCCAAATCAACTCCCGTTGAAATTTTGCATGACTTACCAATGGTCTTGTTCATGTTAATCAATAACTAAACAAACATTTTCAACAGTCAACCCAACTTATCATTTACATACAAATGCATCTTACCCAAGACTAATAAAAAATAATAAAAAAGAAAGAAGATTTTTGATGTCAGAAGACTGATATGTTCCTCTCAGAGAACAAATGGAATGCACTGTCCCCATTAAATCAGATACAAAGTCTACAACAACACATATCCTCTTGCTATCAAAATTTACTATACATAACAAAAGGCAGTGGTAACAAATTGCCAAAATTCTCAGTTCCCAAATTTTTCTATGATCTCAACTTGGCCTGGAGAAAACAAGTAACTGAGGAAACAACAAATCTTTTCCATAGCCCAGAGTAACCGATAGGCCGTGGAGGGGGCAAGGAATGATACAAGAACAGATGAATAGCAGGCAATAATGGCAGCGAACCTACACAGACCTCCATACTTGCTAACTTAGAAACAGTTAATATCAGTAGAGGTGAAGCTTTTCATTTTTCTTGATCTCTCAGACCTGGATAAATATAGGACCGCAAACTGTTTCCTCCCAACATGGACATCTTTAAAACACGAAGTCTCTTTTTAGACCACCTAATTGCAGCACATCTGATATCTTCTGAGGTCAGTGTATGGTACATCTGTAGCTACTGGTTTTTTCAATAGTTATTGGCCCAATCGATCTGCGCATGTTGTGGCTGTTGATAGACACTTGGAGCAGGGCCAATTACTTCAACAGAACCAGCTGCAGGCTGAGACTGAGGGAGCAGAGGATGAACTGCAGCCGCTGCAACATTCTGGGCGGGATGGTGGTAGATACTTGTGAAGGCACCAGGGCCAGCTTGGGGGGTTGCAAAGGAAATATGCTGGCCCTGGGGAGGCAGGGTGTAGAAGGAGCTGCCACCAGGAATATCACGCCCTGGTGTTGGAATCCAGACAGCTGAACCTTCACTCTGCATGACAACACCAAAACAGATAAAGCATTTTAGTTGAACTGTCAAAATTGTTAACCTTCGATATTATGTTTTTTCAATATGAACCAATACCTATAACCTCTTGTGTCTGTTTGTACACAAGCATACTTGCAAACTTGCAATAGCAAAAGAAGACAATATCTAATTTTGAAAAGAGAAATATGATTCTGCCGACAGGTGTATTTAATCGAATGATGCAAACAACTATTCCAAAACCAATACCAGTCATAGAAAAAGTAGTGAAGCATGTTTATGGACAGGTAAATATGCTTCACAAGTCCCTGGAATAAAGCAGTTAAGGCTAACTAGGGGGCGAAAATACATCTCAAGAAGGAATCGACTCAACAGAACGAGGATCGCCAAAAGAAATCCAAATATTTTTATGTCACATATGTTAGTGGCTTCTAAAGGTCCTTAGTGAAAACATACACCTAGACTGAGATGCTTGAAAGCCCCTACTGAAGCCACTCAAGCCATATGACCAAAATGCTAACCATAGGGCCCGTTCCCAACAGGACATAACAGCATCTTTCAAGTTGTCTGGGATAACTCGCACTCTTCGAATAACACATCTAGGCAGCATGATATTCCATAAGAACAAGATAAGATGCTTGATCAAATTCTAGTCAAAAGGTTTTGGACTAGACTGTTCCATCTCAATTACCAGTTTTGTATTTGGCATTTATCCTATGGTAACACATGCCTATCACATGGAACCAGGATTAGACTTCACACCTTGCCAATACACTGAAATATGTGAAATGCGCAGATTCATCGACTCGTAAGCACATAAACTGCGAGTGTTTGGTTCAGTGTTAAACTTGGCTTAGTCAGGCTAAGCCAAGCATGGCATTAACTGAGCAAACCAGTGTGAGACCAGGTTTACGCTGATTTAGTCGTGTTAAACCCATGCTTTATTTAGCCTGATTCACTCAGGCTTAACCCAAAAACAAACATAGTGCAAAGGCAAATATAACATCAAATGGGGTGGCAAAACGTATGGCCTTCAATTTTTAGATTTAGGTTATCCACACACCTTTATCTACTGCAAAATTTCTTTGTTCCAATCAGCAAGCTCTATAAACAGATTAACAAATAAAAAAAGCAGCAGAAAATCGTCCAATAAGCAGAAGATAATACTTTTGCTACAAACAATATAAACTAAAATTAAGTCACAAGGGAATCAAGCACCTGCTGCCCAGTCAAATAGACTGTGTTTTCCTTGAATTGAGATGCACTAAGATCACCATTGGTAGTTGAGTTACTGCTAGGCCCATTGGGACTAAAACCAGCAGGAGTCAAGTTGTATGCCCCAAATCCAGTTGCCATGCCAACATGGGTGGTATTTCCAACATTAGTTGCTGGTTTAAATTGAGGAACTGTAAATTTGACAGGGGAAGCAGAAGCTGCAGCTGCCGGAGCTGTGAGTATGCCACCTGTTGGAGGTTGCTGAGGAAATGTGGTGTTGCTCAAAAGAGGGTGAATGGTAGTTGGCGGAATGAAAAGGGGTGAGAAATACTGATTATACGGAATGTAGTTAGGGTGATAATGTGATATATGTACACCAGCAGCCTGTCGAAACACAGGAACTAGTTGTTGAGTAACTGGGAGGGAACTATGCATCAATCCAGCAGCTTGAGTAGTAATTGGTGTGGACCCAGTTGAAGACATAGCCAAATAGTTTCCACCCTGCAACAGTATATATATGTATAAGCATCACTAACCATATAAGGTAAATATGTGCAAACAACACAATCAGAAACTTTCATCTGAAGGACAGTAATGATGCATAGATGCACTAAGGATTAGGCACAGTTATATATCATTGAAAGTCAGAAAAGGACAAAACACCTTCTCAACAAGAAATAAAGATCTATTACTTTCAACTTCAATAAAAGGTCTGCGCTAACATTTCAGTAATAGCACAAATTAACAGAAGTTGAATGTCGTTACAGGAGCCTTCCATAAAAGAGATTTTAGCCTATTCAAAATAACCAGGGGGCTAAAGCAAGACACCTGTAGGCAGAAGGTTATCAAAGACAATTCAATGAATATGCAGCATTTCAAGACATTTATCTAGAAATTAAGAATAGTAGAATGCTTCATAAATCATAATCAAACAATTCAAACCTCTTGTGCAGATTGCCCAGCCTGGGTAGGTAAAATTGCAAGATTCCCAGTGTACTTAGCAGCAGCACCAGGTGCAAGGAAGGGTGAGAAGCGACCATCGCCCTCAATAGGAGGCCGACAGAATTGTGTGTAATAATTTGCAGATGGATCAAAAGGCTGACGAACCTAATGGAAGTCATGAAACAACATCAAACAACTGAATCCAGAAAACAGATAGGAATGAAGCCATATTGCAACTAAACAATCCAGAACATATTATCATATCTGGTCAACAACAAATCTACTTTAGAAAATTCAGGTTGAAGGTAGAATGTATAAGATGCTACAGAAAACTTATGCCATACATTCTGCTTTAGTGCACATTTTGTGAATAAAACTGAAAAACATACTCACCAGCTACTTACACTGGAGTAATGACACAATTGCATTCGTTTGTTCCCAAAGAGGACAGAGATACTGCACATCAATCACAAACTAAAATACAACAACCAATGCTATACATAAATAGTGACAAATCAAATAATAAAAGAAGAAAATCATGCAATCCACCCACACCTCAAATGTTGCTTGTGAATGAGTAAAGCCGGTTATTCTTAAAGGTCGAGAAGGATTATCTCAATTTTTTCCACAACAATACAAGTCTTCATTGTTCCCAAAAGTTTAAGGGTAACCCACCAAAAGGAATGGATCACACATTGTGATCACCATAAAAGGTCCAGAGGACTCATTTATCCAGTGAAAATAAGAGATATAATGAACAGACCCAAATTAGAACAACAAAAAAGGCATCTTCCATTTTTCTTTAAAAAAGTAATGCACTAATCATTCTAAAATGCAGAAACATAAGCATTGTCAGCATATAAGTGATCCATAGCCAGTATCCATGCCTGAACAGTTCAGAGTACATAACCAGATCAAGTTAAAAATAACTTGTCTTAACCAAGCAAACAACAAAAGAATTTCTCCATGAGATGAACACAATGAACATGAAATATTGTTATAATTAATATAGCAGATTTAACAGGAAAGGCCGAATATAAGTGATTGACTGTACGCCAGAAGGCCATCAGGATGCAAATTACACATCAGGACTGACCGAAGCTAAATTTTGAATGAAATATAATGGTTGAAGACTTACAATGAAGCTAGGGAGGCGCAAGTTCTCATGTGGTTGATTCTCAGTGCCTTCAAAGGGAGCAATTTGGCTGCCACGCATTTGTGGTGATGAATAAGTTGGTGTTGTATGAATAATTGACTGCTGAGAGTCATCTGCAGCCAAAGTTCCCTCTGGTTTATACTGATCAATCTCTTGCACCACAGAGACTGCAGCGGAGACATCAGCCTCCTTTGAGGCCAAAATCTCTGATTGTTGTGTAGGTGACTGAGAATTATCCAAATAGGCTGTTTCTTGCAGAGTAGGAGAGTTAACCTGAATGCTACAATCAAGTAAAAGAGACCAAATAAGCTCCCAAAGACCTCCATTGAAGACCCAGGCGGTAGACCATGAATCACAAACAAAAGAATGAATAGTGTGAAAAGTAGTAGCACTAACAAGACATGCATAAACAGCAGCTCATATAAAAAGTGCAAACCACCAAGGCTCTAACTTCTCAATTATTGAAAACACCTCCCCCAAGTCACTAACGTTACTTAAAGCCCGATTATGAGCTGCCATTAAAACCATAGTTTGAATAATAAAAAAATAAAAATCATCTACCCTAAGTGGATCTCCATTAATAGGCATTCAAGTTAAAACAAATGGAGGTCCTGTGAACAGCTAAGATCAGTGGTGTAACATCCTCAGAATACCAAGGATAATTTCTTAATCATAGAAACTAAGCATGCAAATAAACCAATAAAAATTTCTGGTTGTTTTTTGTTTTTATGAATAATGAAAACTACATTATTTGTGTACCAGAAGAAATTGCACTTAAAGGCAATAGTAGAAGAATAATATACAACCTCAGCTCCACACAGGAAGATGACCAACATAAACATCATGAAAATATTTACTATGTCATCAAATAAACCAAACACTGGAAATATCTGACCTCAAAGAATGTTCCTCAACATTTTCTACAACATTCTGAGATGACTCAGACAGCAGAAAAGTGGTCCTGTTGTTATCAGTACAATTCACAAGGCTCGTGCCCATATCAAATCTCGCATCAAAGCTACCAAAACTCAGACCAGATCTTTCAGACTCTGTGACATGAAGAAAGTTTGGAAAAATCACAGGCTTCATGCTAGAGAAAGGCAAGTCCTCAAGCTTCTTTTGCAGCATATCAATGCACGAAGGTGTAGAACTTGATGCAGGAACTGACCGACTCATGGCTGTAACAGTGATGGATATTGCATTTGAAGCAGCTAGCACCACAGAGTTTTGAACAAGGTTTGCGGCACTTGATTTAGGTTTCCACTCCTTATTTGGACCAGCTCCTAGCAAAGAGAATTGTATATAGCATCTTTTTAAAGAGGCCAAGTTTCAACAAAGTATACAGGAGAAAACAAATCACAAAACATACTTTCTACCTAATAAAGCAATTTACCCCAACTGGGATGAGTTGCCAGTAAAAAAAACCAAAATGATAAAATATTAAAATTTCAATTGTGAAAACCGGAAAAAAAAGGGGTCTTGGACTTGAGTGTAGAACTTACTAATCCAAAAGGGGGGGGGGGATTTGTAAATTTGTACCTTTATATGACCTAACCCTAATCTTCTTCGCTTTGGCTTGTTTTGACAGTGAATATAAAGAAAAATTAGGATTTATTAGAAAATGGATTAACGACAAATTTTTGGCCAAAAAGCTCGCAAGGATTTAGAAAGAGAAGACTAGTATTACATTTAGATAATATAATACTCCTCTTTTCGAATTAAAGTGACATTTAATATTAATTTCCATTATCTTTCTTCTTTTGATTTAGAACGTAATTTTTCCTTTTTTTTTTTCTCCATTACCTTCAGGATCTAATTAACCTCTAATTATTCATGATTTGAGTTAAAATTTGATAAAATAATATTTGCATATGTTAAATATATCGTGTATTAAGTTAATATAGAATCTTTTCTTATAGTTTGACTTGGGATTATTGATTTCTATTAGGGATATGTATTTATTATTAAATGTTAATAATTTCTTGAATTTTATTATAATTATGATTTAAGAGTCTAATACCTTTTATCTTATTAATTCTAAAATTTGAGAGATAGAACATTATGATGAATTAATATTTTGTATAATGAGTAGAATTTACTTAAATTTTATTTAATGCTCAAACATGATTAGATTAAGATCAATATAAGTTTTTAGGTTTGGTGTTGAATTACTTTATTTAGAAGTATGTTTGGACAATTATGAATTGTAATTGAAATTTTGCTTAATAATTTAGATTCAGATGAGTCTTAAACTCCTACTCGTTATTTATTTCGTATTCTTCTTATCAGGTTAAGAGAATGAAGAACTCCCGTTAGTGATAAGTAACATTTTAATATGCTAAAATAATTTATTTTCTTAAATTACTATGTTTTAATGTGTCTTATTCATTTAAAATAAATTTTTATCTGATTGATATAATATTATATTATATCGTAATTTGTGAAATACATGTAACTTCATAATTTGAGATCAACAAAACTATACTTATGAATATATTTGTATATATTTATCATTAATAAGTTTTATTATATATTCATATAAAACTAAATTTTGTTTAAAAAAAATTATGCATGTATTTTTTAATTAAAATATCTCCTGTATGAGTGATTTTTTACTTTATTCTATTAGTTTTGACCGTATTATCTCCATCATAATTTGTATTGCGATTCTACCATTGAGAATTAAACAATGATCACATCGACATGCATATAATTGTGAGAAACCGATTTTGCTGCCAACCGCGACATCAAATTAGCAGTATATTCATGTTGTGGTCACTTCTGAAATATCGTATATTCGTGAAAAGACCACTGGATTTAAGTCTGTCAATATGTTTGTGCCTCGAAATACCTATTATTTGTGTACCCGATTTTATAAAGAAGACAACAGTCATAATTTTCTTGTATATTATTATTAGTACCTTTATTATTATTATTATTATCATCATCATTATTTTCGTCCTCCAGAAAAGAATTCTTATTTTAAAGACATACGAGTTTATTACTTAATTTTGAATATAATTCCATAAAAAATTGATACTTTAAAATAAACATATTTCAAGATTTTACTTCATATTAAATCATTAACTTAACATGAAATTGTTCATTCTCTTATAGATTCTGATCTTAAAGAGTAGTTTGAGAAAAGGAATGTGTGACACCCTACAAAATTACTTATAAGCATTATTTCTTATTAGAAAAAAAGGTGATTATTTAGAATATTATTTGTTAATTATTTAAATTCTAGAGTTTAGTTACGAATTATATATTATTCGATTACTTGGACTCCTACGAGTTAGTTACATTTCTAACTTATGATTTCAATACTTCTGATTTTAGGTGTGTTCGTTATTGATTTGTTATATTATGTTAGATGTTAATAGTATACGCTAAAATTATTTTTACAGGTCACAAAATTGTTAAAAAAACCTATGTTTTATAATCATACAAAATGAGTCTTGTATACTTGTTGTATAGACAGATATATAGTGCCCGTTACATTTTGATTTCAGGGCGTGACACCAATTGAGAATAAAATATATCAAACTACTATAAGTTTGCTTTTAAACTACTTTATGTTTCCATTAAAGCTACTATTTACTGTTGCTGATATTGCATTATTTTCAGAAAAGTGTCTGAAATTAGCCTTTTATGGAAGGTCAACAATGATGATATATACAGTTACATTCTTTGAATATTGTCACTAGAGGCAAAGGTCAGTGTGCAAATTTTATTATCACGCACTGAAAACTTCCAACTATCTCACTACCATAATTTCTCATGTTATGCAAATATTCAAGTGTAATATATTGCCAATCAAGAAAATGGTACTATTTTATGACAAGTTTCAGATATCAAAAGTAGAATTCCCACGTGAGAGCTATATTACAGTACTCATATTGCTTTTGTTTAAATTTCCCACTCGTGCTCTCCTGACTTTAATTTAAGACTGGTTCTTCACAATGTCTTCATCAGCCAGCATTATTACTATGAAAATCTCTGTGCTGCATCATCCAATTCCTTGCCTTGCACGTCTATGTGCATAATCCTCACAACAGTACATAGGTGATTGATACATTACTCTATGGATGGTCTTGAGCTGAGGATCCCACGAAATGCAGATTCACAAGAGTAGGCAGAAATCTCACAAAATCAACTTCTAAATCTAAATTAAGGATGTAATTTAAGGATCAACAAAATCAATTAAAATAAATTATCAAATGCAGATAAAAATTTTACAGATTGATTATATCAATATAGGTAAACCACTTCATAAACTAAGTCTCAAATACGGTTAACCCAACACATTTATATATGCAAACACGTAATAGACAAATACAGTACCTCTCTGAGTAACATTTAGCTGCTGTGATCTGCAGGTGTAGCTAGAGGATGAACTACTGTCTGCAGAACCATTGATAGAAGTTGAAGATGTGTCCTGAGATGCATCGAATAATTGGTTCACCTCAATCTTAGGAGATTTATCATGCAACTTTCCATGGGTCTGCAAATCTGAAGATTCTTTTAACCTTATGGATGATAACTGACAATCAACATCATCGCAAGAGAAAATTTTATTGGTGCTTTTTTCATCAACAACCACTTCACATTTGATGGCACCCACCACACCTGGAACATGAGCATCAGCACTTGGCATTAGTATCAGAATCCATTGAGTACTGAAACAATCAACAAATGCTGATATAATGAATGATTGCAGTTGATCAGAACCTGGAACAAATTGTTCAGATGAAGAGTTGGTTCTAGTATCAATAGAGGTTATTGTTTTATTAGATTCAGCAGCAGAAGTTTCTTCAGAATCTATGATACAATTCACCGCAGGCGCTTCAGAAATAGACCCTTGGTATAAAGTTGTGGTTTCTACAATAGACAGACCACTGGCAACAGTACCTGAAGAGCTGAGAAGTACAAAACATGCATATTATATAAGATATGAACATGCTAAGTGGATGCAAATTCTTCAGCATCCATTGAATGGTCTAAGTACAACAGGAGATACAAATCAATAATTTCTACTCGAGTACTTTGTCATAAAAATGCTGACAGAAAGAAGCTTTTACAAAAGGAATCTGTTGACCAACCACAAAAATACAGGCAGATGTCATCAAAAACCAATAAGAAAACCCATAATGAACCAAGGAAAAACCATTGAAAAGAAGAAACACCATGGAAACCTCATAGGCTCATACAATGCAGTTCTTCAACATCTTTCACCTATGTGTCCATACTTGGAAGTAGCAACAAAAGCTTCATAACTTTACAGACATAGGACTATTCTTGAAATAATTAGGTTAAGGTTATTTTACTCAGTAAAGGTATTCAACTATGGTAAGACATCTAAAAGTCACTACAACAAATAATGTTGAAGCAGGATGCAGTGCTATTTAACAGGATCTTTTTTTTTTCACCCCAGCTACGCAAATACAGAGGCAAACAACAACATTAACAGAGCTTCCAGTTTTAGTGGTAAGAACTATAGAAGTTTTAAGTGGCTGAGTCTAGGAAATAATAACGGTTTAATAGTTTCAGAGTTGGCTTTGACCAGATCACACATTTGTGTGTGCACGCATCATGTGTGTGAGTTTGCATGTGCATGTGTCTCAAAATAGAATAAGAAGACTGGCATCAAGTAAAAAGAAAAGAAGGAATTCTACCCCATTTAAGATAGAACAAAACTGTAAGCTACAAGAAAAACAAAAGGCAGATACAAATAATTTTTCACCGATGATTTGCAAATGTTGAATCAAACAACAATTAACATACAGACCTTCAAGGTTTAGTTACAAGATTTGTAAAATTTTAACTGGCTGAGTCTTAAAAATTTGGGATTTGGTGAAAAACAAGGGATGAATAAATTATGCATGCATGTATGTATCTCCAAATAGAGTAAGAAGACTGCCAAGTAAAGTTGGCAAGAAAAGGAAGAATTCTACCCTATTACAGATAAAGCAAACTGTGAGCTACAGAAAACCCACAAGGAAAATACCCTTGTTCAAGAATCATGGACTTAGTTTCAGCATCATGCACAACAGAAGGAGTGGTAGATGGACTGCCTTTTTCTGTGCCTTTGTGTACACCATTCTCTTTTCCAGCACCAACATTCCTTCCACCACCAGCATCTAAATAACACAGAAAATACTTGTATCATTATCAAAAAAGTTGATATAATTTGAATCTCAATAAGCCTATCAGCACAAAGATGTTTGCCTTGTAGAAAATACCCAGTCACACTCTAGGGCAAGAAGTCGACATGAGAAAATGAGAATGACAAGCCAACACCACAAAATGATACTCAACTGAATAATGAATTCCATATTGTGAAACTATATGTGAGAATTATGAAATTTAAGTTTCCTTATCTATCACTTCACCACAAATTCAGACAAACCAGCAAAATAAGGTTGAGAATATTCAAGTTACAAACCAACACCAGCTGGTATCATTTGAAATGTAAGCAGAATGTATACAGATCATATGTACTTAAATTTATGTCCGTGTCAGTTTTGTTTAACAAAATTAATTTCAATTATTGGCACTAGCAAACAAAACCAGCATTTACATGCTATTGACAAATATAAGAAAACTGAACGCACTCTAGTAGAATCAACATAAAACTGGACAAGAATTAGTGAATGGATAAAAGCACAATTATATTCATGCTTCGGAAAAAAAAAAAGAACTGAAAGGTGGAGTTAATCAATATCCTGAGGTGATGATTTAGTTGCAAATAAATAGATTTGAATAGGGATAACTAGTTGGTCAAAGCATAGAGAGTTCTAAGCCAACTCAATGAAAGGGTTATGACCTAAGCTTCAAGAATCAGTTGAGGTCCAAGTCAGATCTTCCTTGAAAAATTAAATGGGTCTGGCCCAGCATAATCCAAAATTATGTACAAGTTGGTGCCAAACCAGGTTCAAGCATAGCTATGAAGCTTCTTAGCCATGCCTTGGTAGAGGTCTGATCCATTTATATCTATTTTGCCAGACTGGACGTGACAGTTCAAGGACGAGCATGTACAAAATTAGTGAAAAATTCCAATGTCACACATTTTCAGAAAAAAAAGAGAGCTAATTCAACATGATTTATTTACTGAAAGGAAATGCACACCATTTGCTACATGGTGAGAATAGTTGCCTCTATTACTCCTGATTCCCCTGCCTTGTACACCCAGTCTCCACCTAGAATCTGTAGAATCTTTGTTGTTCTATCAAAAGGCAAAACTTCTGTTAATTACAGAAGATAATGACAATACCATATTCTTGGGCTAAAATCTGATGAAATCTACATAGTAACAACTTACATGGATCATAAGTTAAGGTTCTTTAATCAGCTTGGTTGCAAATAATATGAAAGAGTAATGCACTTGTTCAAGTGCCAAATTGATCAAGTTAGTTAAACTACATAATAATTTGTACTAAAAAGGTAAATTTCAACGTCCTGAAAATCATTTGTTTGCAAAAATTAATGTTATTACATTGAATCAACAGAAAATGCAAGGAAATACAGTTTGTTTGCTGAAATATCTAGGATTTTGTGGGTTTGACATTAGGGTTCTCGGTGATGAATCAAACAAAGAGAGAAAAGTTCTTTATTCCAAAAGAATTCTAAGCCATACATAAACTCTATTTCTCATCCTTTATAAAAGAGAGCTTCTATCTAAGTCCAACTCGGACTTGGACTTTACTAATGACTCGTTTACAATAAACCAGTTCCTCTTATGCAAGTTGATTTCAGAGTTGATTTTGGGCATTTTTATTAGGCTATGATGAACTTGGGTTTCTCAAATATGGGATGACACATCAATAACCAACCATACTTGTAAATTTGGAATCTCATATGGATATTTCTGAACCTTAATTTTCAGATCTTTCAATACTTTTAACATCCCCCTTCAAATTGGTGCATAAATATCTAGCATGCCCAACTTGAAAGTATTCTATATTAAAACTTCCTTTTTTAAAACTTTGGTGAGCACAACAACTAGTTAATCTTTTGTTGGTGCATACCCCAACTCAACTTATTTCTCCAATACCTCTTCTCTAATAAAATGAAGATCAAGTTTAATTTGTTTTGTTTTCTCATGAAATATAAGATTATAGAAGATGTGTACATTAATTGATTATCATAAAATATTTTGTTGACTCCTTTATTGGATATCCAATTTCTTTCAAGAATGATTGTAGTTAAAGAACTTAACACACTTCTAAAGCTAGCACTCTATATTTTGCCTTTGTATTGAATCTTGCAACCAATATTTATTTCTCGCTCTTCCAAGTGACTAGATTTTTTTCAATAAAGGTGCAAAATTTTGATATTGATTTGCTGCCAAATGTTGATCCAATCCAATATATATGTGTGTATTGTACATTTAATCTTTCATGTTTTTTATAATACAACCCTAAGCCTAGTGCTCTTTTAAGATATCTTAATAGCTTGTATAGTGCCTTTATATGTGATTTTTTTGGAGCTTGCACGAATTGACTGACATTACTTATAACTAGTCTTACTATGGTCAGATATATACCGACCAACCTTTTATATTGTTCCGAAATCTTGAGTTCATCTCTCGTGCATGAAAATAACTTTGCATTAGAATACATAGATGTGTCTATATTTTTTCCTTCCAATAGACTGGTCTCTGTTAGAAAATCCAATGCATATTTTCTTTATAATAGCACCAATCCTCTAGATGGTGTGCTACCTCTATTTCAAGAGAGTAACGTAGGTTCCCCAAGTATCTTATTTCAAATTGGGTTTTCAAAAACTCCTTTAGCTACGTGATTCCCTCTATATTATTACTTGTAACAATGATATTATGCACATAGACTAACAATATAGTTATTCATCTATTATGTTCTCTGATGAAAATATAGTCGAATTGGCTTCTATGAAAACCATGACTACTTGGAGCTATGTTGAATTTGTCAAACTAAGCTTTGAATGACTATTTGAATTAATATAATGATCTTTTTAGTTTGCACACCAATTATTATTCACCAATATGATTAAAATCTGATAGTTGTATCATATATACCTCCCCTTTGAGGTCTCGGTGAAAAAAATTTATTCACATCCATTTGAGTGATGTTCTAACTAATGTTCACAATTAAAGATAAGATAATTCTCACAAAAATTTAATTTTGAATGAAATCCTCTGTCACAAATCTAGTTTTGATTTTGTCTATGTTTCCATCAAGTTTATGTTTTATTGTGCAAATCCACTTACATCATACTAGCTTCTTGTCATTTAGCAATGGTACTAGCTTCCATATTTCATTGTGATGCAATGTCTCCATCTTAGTTTCCATGACTTGTCTCTATTTTGGATTCTTCAAAGCCTCTATACCACTATTTTTGACAAAGTGATGACAAAAATGACTAGCACAAAGTAATTAAAATAAGGAGATAATCTCTCGTATAAAATAAACCAGTTTATAAGTTATTTTGCACATATTCTTCTTTCTTCTTTTAATAAAATAGACAAGTAATATTTTACATAAGTAACATGTATGCTTAAGCTCTTAACTAGTTGTTCTTGTGTTGTTATCAATTATGGACTTTTTTGGATCATGATTGGCGAATTGACTTCTGAATTTGTGTTTTCTTTGTCTCCTGATATAGACAATGTCATATTTGGTCTTATTTTCTTTTATGTGCAGCTTATTTACTAGTAAGAAAAGGATTAATTGAGACAGGGATGCACTATTATATGCTAGCTCACAATCAAGGAGTTAGATTCTTACAATTCTCAACATATAGAATCTTTTCAAAGAAAGTGATATTTATTTTTTGTGAGTTCTAGAATATCTAAGGACACACTTTAAAATTTTTTGTTGCAATTTGTCTTTGTAAATACTCAAATCTTAAACAAAATCGACATATCCAAATATTTTGAATTGTACATGTAAAGATATTCCGTCAAAGAACAAGGTCTAGAAGGGGCTTTCGTCCTTGAGTAAAATTAAGGGTGTACAATTTAGGGCTTGTTTGGTTTAGCAGAAAGCGAGAAAAAGTAATTATAAGTGAGACCACTTTCGTTTATTTGGTTGTTCAACAATGATTTTTCAAAATTCAATTCACTTCTGATCACTTCTAACTCAAAAGTGCAAAATAAATTGAATTTCACTTCCATATTTTTTTATTTGCAATTACTTCAAAAAATAAATCAAATGATAATTTAAATTATAATAATATTAATAATTACACATAATAATAACATAATTTGTAAAATATTTTTTCTGAAAATATTTAAATGAATAATATTTTACATATTAATAAATGTATTTTTGTCCAACCAAGAGCAAGAGATAGACCACTTCTAATAACTTTTAGAAATAAATCAGAAATAAAGAAAAGTGATTTTTTCACATTTTTATTCACTTCCAAACAACCAAATAATATATTTTATTAAAAAGTAAGTCACTTGGATAACATCCCCTAATATTTGTAGGTAGATTTTATTGAAACATAAGACACCGTCTAATTCAATATTAAGATCAAAACTAAAGTATAAAAATATAATCTAGTCAATTTTTTGTATTTGTATGCTAATCTAACTACTGAATGGTGTAAATTTTTTTTGAATCTTTATACCGTTAGGTATATCATTTATTAATATTTGAATTAATAAAGATAAAAATAGTATAGTAATTTAGTTTTTTAAAGTAAAATAAAGATAGTTAAACTATCTTTTTGATGTTTAGATGATAGGCATGTCAGAACATAATAATCTGAATCCTAATCTCAAACCAAATGCACCCTAATAGCTCTAGCTATCTATAATAAGTGTTTGTTTTTTTTTAACCACACTAATAGTGTGGCTAAACAAGAGACTTACAAAAGAAATTTATTTTCTTAAAGATAATCTTAAAATTTTTTTTAAAGATTCTCTTTCATTATCAATTCTCAGAGTCTATATTGTGGTACTAAACTGATCTTGAACTTCTTTTTGAAATAATTTAAACATTCTACTAACATATGGCTTGTTTTTCATTAAACCCATGTTATTCTAAAATAATCATCAATAAATCTTACAAAGTATTTAAAATCATTCAAAAACACAAACCTAACTATCTATTTACATCACTATAGGTCAAGTAAAATAATTGTACGCTTCTTTTATTAATCCTTGAAGAACAAGTATTTTTGTGGGGTTTAGCAAGTTCACAAGTTTCACACATTAATTTCTGTTAAGTCTTACAAATAGAAAAAAGATCTTAAATTTTGAAAAATAAAATTATCCTAATCTATAATGCCACAGAAATAAATCTTCCTTTTGACTTGCATAAGCCTAGTTTATTGCCCACCAAGATGAAGAAAATTTAAATCTTCATCTTTAATTTTTCCACCAATCATCTTCCTCGTGTGTTGAATTCTACTTTTCCAAAACTTTTATTATTGTTAGCTACTGCAAATGTTATTTCAATGTTATTTCAAATTTGCAAATTGTATATTTATTTTCTATAACCTTATATACATGCTACTTCTTAAGGGAATTTTCTCTTCTAATATAAACTAATTTTTTATGGGCTCATATTCTTTGTTTATAATGAATAAAAAAAGTGCTACTCTGATCCCATCTTTGTATTGGTTTATTTTTCAATGTTGGAAGTGAAGGGATAATAAACATCAAATACATTCCAAAAGTTCTTTATCCTAGCAAAGTGTTCTTTGAAAAGTTTTTTGTCTTATTTGATTTTGACCATCCCTTCTATTATTTAAAATATTTTAGAAACATTATATTTTTCAAAGTACATTCTTCTAGCTTCAACCATATTTATTTAGTAGCATTAAAATCTTTCATGTTGGTGCTAACTATTAAACCTATACTATCTCAGAGCAACATCATGGCCTACCTATCTTCTTTGAGCTGATCTTCTGTTGATTTTTTAGGTTGTTCTCCCTCAACCTATAATTTTTTTCTTTTACCCTAATAAAAGACTTGTACAACTTAAGCCTACTGGAAATGGAGCCTAGAACCTATCACCTATATTGAGATCATCTAGAGTCCATACTTGTCTCCAAAGGTAATAGGCCCCGCGCGCTCTCCTATCTGTTTTGTCATGATTGTTCTAATTGAAGCTCCTTTGCGTTGATGGCTACAGATCTTCTATAGCTCTAACATCGTGTTGAAATATCTAGGGTTTTGTAAGTTTGACACTAGAGTTCTCAATGATGAATCAAAGAGACAGAGAGAAGTTCTTCATTTCGAGAGAATTCTAAGCCATACATAAATCCTATTTCTCATCCTTTATAAGGTGAGAGTTCATGTTTAAGTCCAACTATAACTCAGGCTTTACTAATAATCTATTTATATAAAGTCAAATTTTTTTCCATGTTGATTTCTAAGTTGATTTTGGACTTCTTTATTGAACTATGATAAACCCAAGTTTCACATATAGGAAGGCATTTTAATGAGTAACCATATTTGTAAATCTTGAGTCTCATATAAGTATTTCTAAACTCTAATTTTTTGATCTTCCAATACTTTCAACAGAGTTCACTTAGTTATGCTTTGGGCACCAATAGGATTGGGGCATTCAAGATCTTGTGCACCTAGACAAATCATGCTTTCATAACATAAGATGCGTACTATAGTACTATACGACCTGGTAACCCTGGCACATGAGCTGATTCCAAGAGGCGGTTGCCAAAGGATGCTCATTGTCTAAATCACAACCACATTCATAATCCTTCACTACCATATTCACAAGGATCAAAAGTTTTTGGTTTGCAAAGACAGCTACCACTAGTACAAAGGGTTTCCACTACCACATTCATTACCCCATCTCTGCATTACACATCAGTTAGAACCTAATTTATTCTACCATTTTTAGGAATCTACCTCATAGTATTTTCTCTGTTTGTGACCATCTCAAGACACTCCAGCCAGTCAGACACCAAGAAGATTTTTTTAAAGAAAGCTTCATGAAAACCCACATTATCATGGGAAATTGTTGACTGCATTAGGTAGCTCTACAAGCTAAATTTAGAACTACATGGACTCTTATGTCTACACCCAGCAATCTCACACATGCTTAGGTGTTGAATAAAAATCAGACAATTCCAATTCCTCATAATTTGTTAAACTTTTTAAAGCAAGGGAAAGAGGGAAATAGAAGGGAAAAGTTAGCAAAGGACATATCCTTATTTTTTGGTGGCATTAAGTATTTATCAACCAAGAAAACACTTACAATTGACTGGTATTAAATTTCTCAAGTTGTCCTCAATATTCATCTTTTGCCTCCTGCATTGCTAGACACCTCAACACATATAATTGTCAAATCTAGCATTTGGACGTGATATATTTATTTTTTCTGGGACTAAAATAAAAAGCATGTTTATACATTGCAAGCACCAAAACCTGTTCATAGAGAATTATTTGAGTCAACTTATAGAACTACTATTACACAATAAGGAAGGAACCCATTGCCTCCAAAAGTGCAACTTATCATGTCAATGATGAGTTTAGGATAAAAAAATAACAATAAGGGTAATATATAGACATCTGAAAATTCTGAATGTTTTCTTGCTTCTTAGGAAAAATAAAATACCAAAACAAAAAAGCAACGTAATTTGCTTCTTAAATGGGGAGAAGAACCATTAACAAAAAGGCTATTAAAGAAATTGGCGGTAACAAAATAAGTTACCTCCTTTCTCTTGTCACGCTTCCTTTTGACTTCATGGAAGGTATCTGACCAAACATCCACATAACAAAAACTTCGAATAAGTTTGGTATAGGAATATAATACAGTTGAGACAAAATTCCATGGCTACAAGTGACATGATTATGCAAAATAAATGAAACTCTTATGACACAAGTATTCCATACTGAAGAACAAGGGTAAAAACACATGATCAAAGACAAAGAGGTCAGAGATACACACAACCGTGACTCTTATGGGTATACCATAATCAATGTTGATTCCATGGCAACTAAGAGCTAACAATTCCTATAAGAAAACAACTGAGCGATAACGTGATTGAATAAAATACTAAGCAACACACACTATTAAGACGCTGCAGATCATGTTAACCAAGCACGAGCAGTTAAACCCTAAACAGGCACCCACACTCTTCAGACAGCATGACAAATAAACCACTACTAGCAGTCTCCAAACACAGTTTGTCACAAACCACAGAACAGATCAACCACTAACATCAAGGTAATAGCGACCACATTTGGCAAAAAACTGAACAGACCATAAACCCAAACTAACATTTTTCATGACCCCCCAAAACCCTTATTTTCGCCAATATTCAACTAATCACGCAAAAATCCACAATCCTTTCCAAAAACCCTAAAACTCCTGCGAATGAAAAGAAAGGAAGCACCAACAGCAGCATTTCTCTGCCTCAATTTCAGCCTCCAAAGACCAAATCAAAACGAAACAACATCAAGTCCACAACAGATCGGAGCAAAACAAGAAGCAAGCGAGGCTTGAAGACCTTGGAGGAGGAGGCGCTCGGCGGTGTCGTTGGGATCCATGGCGCATTCCTTGAGCATTGCATAGACCTCCTCATCGCTGTGGTTTCCCGTGGCCGTCTTGAGATCCTGGATCGTCTTCCTCAAGTTCCCCGGGATCGAAACCCTAGCGCTCATCTTCGCGGCGATTTGGAGACGGAGTCCCCGAGAGCAGGCAGAGAGACAAAGAAAAAAAAACAAAACAAAAAAAAAAAGTGTTTACTTGAGGGGCTTTTCGAAAAAACACATATAGAACTCGTCCTTGGGGCAGGGAGCCGCCCGGTTTGGCCTGGAAAAAAGGGGATCAGGCCCATTTTGTTTAATCTGGATTGGGCCTTCAAGAATTGGGCCGCTCATGAGCTTTAAATGACTTGGGGATCAGGCCCATTTTTTTTGGTGAATTAACTCACAGTTGTAACCCTCCAATGATGTGGACCAGCCCAGCCAACAAAGTCAATCATGAGTCAAATCCACTAAAAAAAACTAACATATATTAATTTTGGTTTTTGGTACTGACACAAAGGCATGTGAGAGAAAACAAGAGTTTTAATTGTTAAAATCCTAAATAGAGAAAATAAATTTTATTTCTTTTATTGTCATAAATATAGATAAAGAAAATATCCTTGTAATAATTTTTAGTTTAAGATCGATTTTCATTTAATATTTTACAACAAAGGCAAAAAAATAAAGGGAGAATTGCTAAAAAAATTTATTAACATTTTTTAAAATTTCTGATCAATTTCTTGTATTTTAAAAATTTTTTATCGTCTCTGAAAATATCTGAAATTCAAAATCAATCTCCAGAAAAGTTGATTTTTTAAAAATATAAAATTATCATTATTTATAAATATTATATTTTATATATAAACACTTTAATTGACAAGATAAAATATTTATATATAAGATATAATATTTATAAATAATGATACTTTTATATTTTTAAAAAATCAACTTTTCTAGAGATTGATTTTGAATTTTAAAAATTTTTAAATACTAATAAAATTTTTTGAAAACATAAAAAATTGATAAATTTTTTTTAAACATTAGATTTTTTTACTAATTTTTTCAAAAATCTTAGGGATTATTTTTTGCAAATAAAAATGTAAATTACGCTCTAACCCTCTGATTAACAGCGGGGCAATGGCAAAATTAGCTCGGAAGGGACTTCTCTGTAAACGTTTGCCAAAATGTAAATGATACTTGGCAAACGTTTTTATAATATTGAAAATGAAGGGGCGTTTCCACAAACCTGCACGGGTGTGTTCTTCACAAAAGCCCGGGCGGAAAAGGCCGGCGCTGATTCTCCATGTCGCCCGTGGCTGGAATTGCCGCAGCGGGTGGAGAAGCAGGAGAAGGGAAAAGAACCATTTTGATGGAGAATGGAGCCCCAAAGAAGCCGCCTTTCGAGGCTCTCTCTCCTCTCTCCGCCCGATCCCTTGTCGATTCCGTCGAAGCCTTCCTATTTGATTGCGATGGTCCTTCAACTTCCTCGATTTTTGAATTTTCTCCGCTTTTTTGTGTTTTTGTTCTAATTTTTTTTTATTTTGATTGTTTTTCACTTTTCAGGAGTGATCTGGAAGGGCGACAAGCTCATCGATGGCGTCCCTGAAGCGCTGCAGACCCTTCGATCTTTGGTATAGACTATCGAGTTGCATGTTGGATTCTTAATTCGGTATTTTCTGAAATAGAAGAAACAAAATGATGTTCTGAATTTTGGGTTTCTCCAGATTGGTAAAGGATCTTTCTTTTGTCCATATGAAGATTTTTTTCAGTTGATTGCTTGATCTATGGTGTTCTATGGATTGGGTTCGGTCTCAAATGCTGAATTTTGTTTGAGATTCACAACCAAATAATTCTTCTTTTTTTTTTTGGCTGATTCACGAACAGATTTTGTTTTGTTTTGTTTTGTATTGTTTTGGACTCCAGCGTGTACAAAAATCTGATACTTTGACCAATCTAAGGGTTCATTTTATTTGAATTAGGCGTGAGTTCAGATTATATTTGGTCTTTGGCAGGGAAAGAAGCTTGTATTTGTAACAAATAACTCTAGGAAATCGAGGAAGCAATATGCAAAGAAATTTCTCGCGCTTGGACTTGATGTTAGCGAGGTAGCTCCATGATTCACTGGAATTTATGTTAAACCATAATGTATGATATTTCGAGATGCATAAACATGTGCTTCCAGGATGAGATCTTTTCATCATCATTTGCAGCGGCCATGTTCTTGAAGCTTAATAACTTCTCTCGAGATAAGAAGGTTGGATCTTTTAAATGTAATTGTGATGTTATGTTTTTTCTTTTTCTTCTTTTGGGAATTATGGTTGTTCAAGTCACAGATTTCTGTTACGAGGGATTAATCTTGTGGACTGACCAGAAGTGCTCCATTTTAGTACTTGTTGATATTTGCACAATTTTTTATTCTCTTTTTGCAGGTTTATGTTGTTGGAGAGGAAGGCATAGTAGAAGAGATAGAGCTTGCTGGTTTTAGATGTCTTGGTGGCCCTGTACATCATACTCATACTTGATCTGACTATTGTAGTCTTTTTCTCAGATTTATTATATTGAACAATATGCTATGCTGCAGGGAGATGGGAAGAAAAGCATAGAGCTAAGTTCAAACTTTTGGTTTGAACATGACAAAAGTGTAAGTTTTTTCATATTTTATTGTTCAATTTTCCTTGACGAATAATTAACTTGAATGCAAATTTTTGAATAATAAGGATGGAAGAAAGAGTCTTTATTTATCCTTTATTATGAAAAGTCACGTAGTTTTCACTGTTTGTGCAAAACCACTTGTATTAACCTGATTTGCAGGTAACCATCTATAACATATTCTGTCAATAAAATAGTGTGAATACTCATGAATATTGTCCTCTGACCCTGTCAGTTACTTGTGGGCTTTTCCAGCTATAGTATTTTTAGTCTGCTATTGTTAGCTCTTTTTGCCTTGTTATCTTGCTGCAGCTCAGAGAACCCTTTATGCCAACAATAAATTTCTACATCCATGTAGAGTATTGCGAGTACTCCAATCAGTTTGTTCATATAGCTCTTGGCTATTTCCTTGGCCATACTCTTCTGGCTTTTTAATGCCTATTTTCCAATTCAATCCTACCCTGGAATTTGGAGAAGTTATTTTTAGGCACCCCTGTTTTAGTCCTGCGACAGAAGCACGGCATGAGACAAAAATGTCCTTATCTCGTACTTTGCATCCGTTCAACTTTTTGACTTGGTGTGGTGTGAATTTCTCCTACTTCCCCAAAGTGGCTTCCTGCGTTGAGTACTGAATTAGTTCAGTTGCCCTTTCTCAAGAGGTCTGTTACTGAGCAACCACATAAACACACCTGCATGCTCGATTATGTAAGCTTATTTGGGTGTTTTCTTATCCATGGATTTAGGTTTCTGGCAAGTTTTGTTTGTATGAACTATAAAGTATGTTAGGAGATTTCATTTTCATTCCTTGTTTACAAGTTTCGTTCAAGGGTAGAGTGCAAAACATTTCTTTGTCAAAGATTCTCCCTCATATGTGTTTATCTCTTTGTACCACAATATCATACAGGTGCATTTAGTTACCTGCAGTGGATATCAATAGCTCCATAGAGTGGCCTATTTTGAAGTTTCTAGTGTATGATATTGTTTAAACCTTTTAGCTATGTGCCATTTTCCTATTGCATGAATACATGAGTTCAAATGTCTTGATTCCGAAAATGGAGACATTGCACCCTTTCTACGCATTAACCTTCCGCATTTCTTGGGTCCTTGTATAGAATGGCAATGAATCAACTTCTGTTGCAAAGAAAAATCTAAGTTTCACTTGACAGCAAAAGTATGCCACTCATCTCTAAATTGATGTGCATCACTGCACTATTGGTCAAAATAATTGTCTTTATGCCATACATTAGCCAGAGTTGGTGTTCTGTGGTGCATGCATGTGATTTTAATGGCTTTCAAACTTGGAAATAAACTTAAAAATGACTTGGAATATTTTCAAAGAACTCAAAAGGGTCATTTCCAAAAGTTAATGTGTTTGCTGGTATTGTAATATATTCCTTATATATTCACTTGTACTCAATACAGGCTCTCCTTGCATAGTAACATTTTATTCTACTGTCACTAAAAAGACCAAAGAAAAATGATATGTAAGGCATTCCCATAATAGGGGTACAAGCTTGTCTAAAATGAACATTATCCAAACCCAAAGGCTAATTATTTAAGTTCTAATTTTTCATGGTTTAAACTTAAATAGTTCTAACACATTCTTTTATCAGGTTGGAGCAGTTGTTGTGGGACTAGATCAGTATATAAATTACTACAAACTTCAGTGAGTTGTTCCTGCTGTTTGTTTTGTCTTTCTGTTTTCATCGTTTATTTATTGAAATGTATTTTGAAAATTGCCAGCTAAGCGGCCTTTCAGTTAAAAGTGGTAGATGATATTTTAATTGATCATCCAGCATAATACCTGGGAAGCAACTGACAAAATACCTGGGAAGACTAACTTTGTTGGCTCATGAATAAGATAATCTGAAAATCTGCCTCAGCACATTGATTTCTTTCAAGAGAAGGAGAAAGCTCCTTTCCATTTCATTAGAAATTGATATGCCAATTAGATTCCAATTGATAGAATTGTAATCCACCTGTAAGAGAAAAGAAACATACTGTCTGACTGGAAGCCAATTTAAGGTGAAATTTTCTATGGAACCTTATGCTTTTGTCAACATTTTTCAAGTCAGGCTCAATTTTGGCATCAGGGGCTTTGCTTTATCTTTTGTCATCTTGAATCCTTTTCTTGAAGATTGAATACTATTTCAGTTTGGTAAAACCAAAAAATTAGCTCAACGAATATCTCATGTGAGACCTAGACTCATTTAAGCTCTATCAGCCTTGATATTGCCCAATTTCTTAACCACAAAGTACAGAAGTAACTGGTTGTTCTACTGCATTTCTGATTATATATGCATGTTGATTCTGCTTTGATAATCATCATAATTCACTAATATTTCCAAACGTTGTCGTCTTGGAGAAAAAAACTAGTTGATGTGTTACATTAGCATTCAAAAAACTGAACGTACTAACTGCTATAGCCCCCAGCACTCATAGATCACGAAATGTATTGGTGGGTGTGCAGAAGTTAGCATGACTTGGCATAGTTGTTTCAAATCCATTCTTATTCTTGCAACCATTAGCAACCATTAAAAAAAAAATTCAAGTAATAAAATTGTAGCATACTAATGTCATGTATCTGAGGATATGTACAGTTTCAGAAAAAATTTGTTCGTGTCCAGTTGTATGTTTGTATGTTTGTATGTTTTTTAATGTTAAATGTCTCAGCTCAACATTTAGGAATTGAGGAACTCAAGATAGTGTATCTTTCTGAGTTCTTTTTGGCCGGTTTTTTATGATATGATTCTCATATTGTGCACAAAACACTGGTTTCTGTGACAATTCTCAGCTTATTTATGATACAAAATCAGGTGTTTTTATTGTGCACATGAAATTTGCAGGCTTCATGATTTCTCTCCTCCATGTTCTTATCTTCCAAACATGGAATGCTTGTGCATATCCTAATTTAATACAAGCTGATGCTATTTTCTTAAGAGTAGCACTGATTTTGAATATTAACGTGGCAGGTATGCAACTCTATGTATCCGTGAGAACCCTGGCTGCCTATTTATTGCCACCAATCGTGATGCTGTTGGACATATGACAGACTCACAAGAATGGCCAGGTTCTTCATGAATTAATTACTTTTTTTCTTGTGATTGCTTCTAGTATTTTGGTTGCATAACACAGTAAATCGTGAGCTCAACAAAGTTTCTTGCTTGACGAAGCAGGTGCTGGGTGCATGGTGTCTGCAGTATGTGGATCAACAGAGAAGGAACCAGTTGTTGTTGGAAAACCATCGACATTTATGATGGACTTTTTAATAAAAAGGTATGTGGCATCTGATTAGTATGGGTGAGTTGTGGATGTCATATTCAGATTCTTCAAATTGGAGTTCAGAGGCAAAAGATAGAGAGTAATGACAAGTTTGTCCGCCTTGTTAATTGTAAATGTGTCTGGTCTGATAAAATATGAATATTATCAGATCTTAGTAGCTAAATATCTATGGACCTCTAATTAGCTATCTGAGACTGATGACCAAAAAGATGTTCTTGGATTTATTCCATGTCTTAACCACCCTATAAGCACAATTTCCTCTATGTTTCTTCCTGTGGAGATTGTGGCTATTTCTTCAGAACTTAAGCCAAAAAACACTTTGCTCTGACTTAATTTCTTTGATTCCATTTGTTACAGATTCCAGATTGACACATCAAAAATGTGCATGGTGGGTGATAGATTGGACACTGATATATTGTTTGGCCAAAATGCTGGTTGCAAGACTCTTCTTGTTCTTTCAGGTATCTCATTTTCCAATTACATTACTCCTGTATAAACTGATAAAGCTTCATTTTGGGGCATGTGACTTCTTATGATTGATTTCTGTTTGACTGCATCATAATGTAGGTGTGACAACTTTGTCAGTGCTTCAGGATCCTTCGAACAGCATCCATCCAGATTACTATACAAGTAGTGTATGTGACATTGTTGAGCTGCGTAGAACATGAATTGCTTATCAGTAGAATTCAGAATTAATGTAAGCTGAAATTCGACAGCTGATTTCTCTTGTACTCAAATTTTAACAAGAGTCCATTTGGCTTGATGTATTTGAACTTGCAATATTACAATGCAAGTAAAAGCAATTTATTTGTATTTGTAACTACAATGGTTTGTTTAATAAGATGTGTACAAAGATACAACATTTTACCATCTAGTCTTCAGTTTGATATAAACTTTAAATTGAGTGGACAATAATTTGTCAAATATTTGATTCTCGGTCCATTAAAAAAAAGTGGCTTTTGATGTGAAGAACAATAAAGTTTGTAATGCCATCCGTGGACGAGAAGAATTGCATCTTTTGCCACCTGCGGGATATAATCCTAGTGTTTGAGGCAACTTCATCACCAATGACTGCCATTGACACAGTACTCTTTTGCTCCATCTACAATATTGTTGTTCTTAATCTTAATAAACATGCAAAGAATCCATCTCATCCCTGAAGCAAAGCATCCAGGAGCTGAACTGCATGCACTGTTTGATCAATATGCGAAGTATCCAACGGAGAATATGCACATGCTTAATGTGTTCCAATGCCTCGGCTTGGCTTACCTTTTGACGAGGAAGGAGGATGTGGGAGATTTGTTGAACCTGCAGGAGTGGTGCAGTACATCGCACTATCTCAGCAGCCACGACCATGATAAGGGAATTCTGCTTGAAGCAGTGGTCTCTGGTGTAAAGCATTAGCCAGCTACATGCCCAACACCGCATCTCAGTATAACAGCGTAACGGCATCAAGTAGCATGGTGACAAGCAAAGCACAAACAATCCTATGTTGTGTAAAAGCCTTAAGCACCGTTTGATTTGGGATCAAGATCAGGATCAAGACTAGTGAACCACTTTTGTAAACTAATATTTTTTTATCAAAATTAATGCTTCAATAATTTAAAACTCAAAAAATTATTTAATTTTTTTATAATAGTTTAATTTAATAATAGTGTAAAATAAATAATATTAATTTTACAAGAAAAAATAATTCTAAAATGAGCTAATATTGATCCTGATTTCAAACCAAACGGGACCCTAAAGTACATGTTGGCTTTCCTTTTTTTTAATGTAATAAACACACTATGGCAGGCCATCAGATAAGTGTTCGTTAATCTTAAAATGTATGATAAAGGAAACAAAATGGAAATGTTTAAAACAGAGATAAATTCAAATTTAAGAACAAATATGCCACAAAATGGCTCCACTTAATCCAAATGTAAGGAGCAAACAAGCCAAAATTCTCTTAATATAGAATAACTGCAGATATATAAATATACATTGCAGAAAATTATAATTGCCTTTCACCTTCACTCTCCAATCTCTGTTCTCTTTCCCTCCCCTTCCCACCCATGACACCAACTTCAACAAACTTCGAGGAAAATGTCAGCAGAAACTGAAAGCATTTTTCCTCAGTAAAGTATAGCAAAACCAGGGAGCTTAAGTAGCAAACATTCATACAGATTTCAGAAAATTTTTAGTTTTAAGACTCTGCAGGACTAGATTGAATGCAGCAAAGCCAACTTCTTCTTCTCTGCATATCCATCAGAAAAAAAAAATCAATGAATACAACTCATGCCACCTATAAATTTAAAGATCAATTAGGTCTTTTAATATGAGCATCAAATTCCAATCCCTTACAAGACTCCTAAAATGCTAATAACAAGTAACATTCAAAAAACCCCACAAAATGTCAAACATCAGAAGTACAAACTCCTAAGAACTCTTTTAACAACCAAAATAGTCTACAAAAAGCTGAACAATATAACTACCTATGAGAAGCATTAGGTTATTGTCATATTTTCTGGGTTCAGTAGCTTGCCCCTGAATAAACTAAAACAATTGCTTAAAAAGGTCAAATTTGCCAGTGTTATTACAGCCACATAATTTAAATGCATTACTTTTTAGACTTAACTAACGGTATTTGGTCTTTTTATGTTAATTTCCAATCTTACTAAGAAATGATGCTGGAATTTCAGTCAAGGGCATATATGCAATTTTTTGAGGTTTCCAGGGATATAAGTATGCAATAACTTTTAGAATGAATCCATGCAATAAGATATTTCTCTAATTTATACAGGCAAAACCAAAATTTGAATTACAAAATTCAGATGTCACACCCTGGTTCATATGTTCAAAAAGCAAATCAGAGATTCCAAGGCAATAAATTATCGTGAAGTATGATAGAACACAATATCAAGTATGAGTACTTACAGCAGCGGGCTTGGTACCATACAGCCCTTGCTTAAAGGATTGGTCCTCCTTTCCTGGAGATTCATGGCCTCGGGTGGCATTGCCACCAGTTTTCTTCTCATCTCTTGCTTTGTTGAAGATCACAGTGAAGCCTTCTGCAGAAGCAGGGTCATTCACATCCCACTCACCAAACTTTGGCAGTGGCTGACCTTTCTCCTGGGGAAGAAACCACAACAAAATTCAAATTAATAATGAAATAGACACCAAACGTGATTTGAAAAAAATCATCAACAGAGTCATTTTTTTTCTCTTTCTATTTTTTTTTAAAAATTAGATTTACTCATCACGAATATATTCCTGTAACACAAGGTTTCTCTGATTATTTCAGGCATGATTGCCAAACTTATCAAATGAAGAAGAGTTGTAGTTAGGGCAAGTTAAAAGCAATGCTCAGCAGAGGTACACAATACACACTTCATAATATTAGATAGATCTCAATATCACCCAGGGAAGATGCCCCACACCACTCAGCCTTGTCTGAGTACAGAATTACAGTCCTGGTTGCCTCCATAAAATAAAACGAAAGAAATATATTAAAATAATTAGAAAAAGTTTCTAACCAGAACTATCTTTTATGCCAAAAGATATTGCCATACAGATGACAGTAGTGAAATAGTGGTAGGTAGAAGGCAATCGTGACAATACTGTCATTTTTGACATACAATAAATTTGTGAATGATAGTCATCATACTTTCCAAAATTGAAATGACCCACTCTTAATGTAGCCACAGTTTCCTAATTGCAGGACCTCACAATCCTTCTCCACTCTTAGGCAACTACAAATTACATTGCTTTTTCAGTGCTTGAGAAGAGCCAATGGTCCTTTTTCCAGGTCCCAGACATATGGATGCAGAAGGGCTCATCCGATGCAAGTTCTGTTCAGCCAATCTGCTTTAATTCATATTGTATACTTTGTAAGTAGATGAATGGAAAACCGCCATAATATGCTCAAGGCATTGGAATGATTAAATAAGAATTTCTGCCCGTTCAACAGACAGATCAGGACTATTCTGGCCAATTATTTTGAATATCAAGGTTGTATTGCTTAACCTTACACATGTTCTTATCATATTGCACCTTAGTCGAGACAAAAGAAAAAGAACAATATGATCCTTCGCCACTCTAGTTGCAGCATTACACCAAAAACTGTCCTAAAAAATTCTGGAGCACAGAAAACAGGACTAAGACCAATAGTCTACAACTGTATGAAATGTATTATAACAAATTTTATGTTGCCAAATACAATACAATTCCAGCAATTCAGCAAACTGGTCTACATTTTCCCTCTCTTTTTAGATACAAATCATATATGGACCAAACATCATGGGCTCCTTCAAACAATAACAACATTATCCAAACACAATGGCTGGATCAGAGAAGAAAATTGCCTCTTATGCCAAAGGAATCACTTCAGAAATAGGATGTCAAACATTAATACAAATGCAACTGAAATTCCTGATAACCAAATATCTTTGAGAATTTAACTGATTAACATTTTGAATCACTCAATTAGTATATCAAACAAAGGAAGAGAATAGCTGAAAGAGGTCAAAAACTTCTAAAAGGATTTGAATAACAAAAAAAGACAGCATCTCATACACTTTCTATCATACTATGTTACAAGCATTAACCAAAACAGATCTTAACAACTTCTCCATTCATTAATTAGTGGTCAAACACATGTTGTTAAGAAAAAGATACACTAGTTCTTGATTCTCAGAAAAAAAAAGTTATCTTTTCCACACTCAATCATATAAAAAATGGACATCTTTATATTCCTCAATCCTGCGTGTAGCACAAGAAACTACCTTTTGCACCTCCCAGAACCACAAAATTAGAATTTTGTTTGTCAGCAATTCAGATTTACAGATGTTACTTCATCAACCAGTTAAACCACAAACGCGTATTGTTCAAACATTTGCAACGATATTTCTCAATCCTGATCACAACAATAAAAATCACAAACACAAATCAGAAACAACCTCCAACTAGATCAAATACTTGAGACATATCCAACAAGTACATCACACATCGATCACTCAAAAATCAACACAAATCCCGCCGATTCAGTTCACACCACACCAATCGAACCAAAACAACCAAATCCCACGACAGAAACCCTAAATCCCCACCAAAACCACCAAACCCAGAACCCGGCATCAAATCAACAGGTCAAGACACAAAATAGCAGCAAACTTCATCGAATTCACATTAGAAATCGAAGAAAATGGAGCTCTCACCGACATGAATCCGTGCGCAGAAAAGATCACAACGCAAATAGAGAGGGGGAGAAGAGACGGAGATCAGAAATGGGAATTTCATTGATTTTATATAGTTTGATGACTCGGAGAAAATGGACGCGAGTGAGCTGCGAGTAACGGCACGGAGCTGGAACGTTGACAACGTCTGACGGAAGCGGATCCGGGTTCGATGAAAGGTCCACATCCGACTCGAAACCTTTATTTTCGTCTTTTTCAATGAAGATGAAAATGAAAATTCAATATTTGCATTTGTTTTGTAGATAAATCAATTTATATATAAAAAAATTCAGAAAACTCAGCATAATTGGTGCAATTATAACATTGGTAATTATAAGATTTATGAGGAAATTGGTGCAATTACTAAAGTTTTCAGGGGTATTCAAAGAAAATCTTTGTTCTTTTGTTGTCTTTTTAAATTCATTTCCAAGTCAGCATGGTGACCAGGCAGCTGAGGTGGCATGGGGATATTTCGGGCTCGGTCTAGGGCCAAGTTTGACCCGAACTCGGACCGGCCCGTTGCAGCCTACCTTAGTCCTTAGAAGCCAAACAGTGCGAAGCTCTCCTTTTCCCGATCTCACTCGATTTCTCTTTCTTCAAGGTGACAATTTTAGGGCTTTTCTCGATCGCTCGGTTCCTGTTGTTTTTCTTCTATATTTCGATCCAATTTTCTCAACGATCCGATTCTGAAAACCGGTAACATGTTCTTCCGATCAGTTGCTCGTTTTTAGAGTTTTTATGGTGCACATCTCGTTAAAAATTGGATTTTGTGCTTGGTTTGTGAAGATGTTGGAGAAGATCGGATTGCCGGCGAAGCCGTCGATGCGGGGGGCGAGTTGGGTCGTGGATGCGTCCCATTGCCAGGGCTGCTCCTCGCAGTTCACCTTCATCAATCGGAAGGCGAGTTGGGATTGTTCTCTGGAGAATTTCGTTTTGATTATATTCTGCTATGTTAGAAGATCTGTTTGTGTTCCAGTTGCTGTTGTGGTTTTGGGATTGAAGGTTTGAATTCTGGAAGATTTGGTGAATAGAATCAAATTGTTTTTGAAATTTCGTTATCAGTTGCGAAGTGTTTTGTATTGTAGTGGAATTAGTAAGGTTTACATTTGGGAAGGCTTCTCTTACCATGACAATATTCATATTTTTAGGTGAAGATTTTTGTTTTGGAGGATGGTTTGTCTTGTGGTAGACATTTGGTAGCTAGAATCATGAGAATTGGGAAGTTTATGAAGTAGGGAGCATTCAGTAATCATTAAATTCATTTTCAAAAGTGTACGTTTTATTTACATAGTTTTATGATGTTTGATGAATGTTTTTATGAAGGCTTTTTTTGAGGATATTCTATCTGAAGGATGTAGAAAGTTGCCTATTATATTGCACAAAATTGTCTACCTTCTAATAGATGGTGATGTGTCCGTATCTCAGCATCATTGCCGCAGATGTGGGGGGATATTTTGCAATAGCTGCACACGTCAGAGGATGGTGTTAAGAGGGCAAGGTGACTCTCCAGTTCGAATATGTGACCCATGTAAAAATTTAGAGGATGCAGCGCGCTTTGAGTTGCGATTTGGTCATAAAAATCGAGCTGCAAAAAGTCAGTGACATCTTTAGCTTTTCTTTCACAAATTCATTCCTGCATCTTTTACTCTTTGTACTGTAATTAATGATTCTACTCTGTTGGTTTCTCACTGTTTTGGCAACGGTAGGTAAATCCAATAGTTGGATATGGGTTGTTAAAATATTTCCTTTTAAACATCTTGTCATGGTTTTTTCTTAGTAATATTGTCTTCGCATGTTTTTGTGGCTGTTGATACCATGTGCATTTGTTAGTTTAGATTTCATGGCACAAATTGTAAACAATACATTATGTCACATAGGGAGTTGTTCCGAGCCTTTGGGATTATGCAGAACACATTTGAGTTCAGGGTGATAGACGTGTACACCTGTTACTTTTCAATCCATTTTGATTGCTTTCTTTCTTTTGTTTGTTAACTGTGAAAGGGTCTACTTTCTGAAGCTTGACCATTAAAAAAACATGATTCCCATAAACCTCATCTGGCATATCACGATTCATATCAGAGGATTAATACTCAAACCCTACCTCTCGCTACTAGTTTATTAGCACTTGGTATACAGGTTGATACTTGATCAAACTTTATTCTGCATATATATGTCTAATTTTAAAAATATAACAGGTTACAAGTGGGATAATGCCGCTTCATTTACTTCTATCCAGGTAGTTCCATACAAGGGTCAACGCATGAAGAAGTTCTAAGTGAGATTCTTGGAACTGATGGGAAGCAACCTCTGCAATGTGGGCATGAATCACATACAGATGTAATTTCTGATCTTCTACATGCTGCAAATAGTCCTGCTTCTGTACGACAAATCTCTTCTTCATCAGGCATCAATGAACATAACATGAGTGGCTCTGCTGAATTGCATAATCATTCACTTAATGATACCAGATCTGTAAGCCCTGAGGAGCTACGCCAGCAAGCAGTGGATGAGAAGAAAAAATACAAAATTCTAAAAGGTGAAGGAAAACCTGAGGAGGCTCTCCTAGCTTTCAAGCGAGGTAAAGAGCTTGAAAGGCAGGCTGCAGCTTTAGAGATCACATTAAGAAAGAATCGAAGGATGGCTTCAAAAGCTCCAAATTTGAGCAGTGCTCCAAGTGTCAACAAAACAGATGACTCTGAAGAATCTGGTAGTAAGAAGAAAAAAATAGCCTCACAATTCAGTAAAGATGACAAGGGTGACCTTGCTGCCGAACTCAGAGAACTGGGATGGTCTGATGCAGATCTCCGTGATGCAGATAAGAAGGCAGCAAAGCTGACTTTGGATGGTGAGCTGTCAAATATTCTCAGCGAAATCCCTCGTGAAGTCTCTCGAGATAAGGGCACAGGTGGTATTGACAAGTCCCAAGTCATTGCTCACAAGAGACAAGCTCTGATCTTCAAAAGAGAGGGGAGGCTTGCTGAAGCAAAGGAAGAGCTAAAGAAAGCAAAAATAATAGAGAAGCAGGTAGAAGAACAGGAGCTTTTGGGTGGGGCTGACAATTCTGATGATGAGTTGTTAGCCTCAATAAATAGCATGGATGATGATGAGAAGCATGATAACTTGCTGTTAGACCACATGAATGACCCTGGTGTCGATTTTCATCATCTTTTGGGTGTTACTGATGATCTTGCAGTTGATGAAAATTTTGAGGTGACAGATGATGATATGCATGATCCAGAGCTAGCTGCGGCCTTAAAATCATTTGGTTGGACTGAAGAGGATGACAACCATATCAATGAAAATGACTGGGAACCAGCTCCTTTAGATCAACAAGTGCAGATGAGCAAGGTTGCTGCTCTGAAAAGGGAAGCTCTTAGCCAAAAAAGAGCAGGTAATGTTGCAGAAGCTAGGAATCTACTCAATAAAGCAAAACTCCTTGAAAAGAACATGCAGGAAGCACAATCTGATAGGCACGCTTTTGCACCTGAATCCACACCAATGAATTCAAGCCATCAGACATTGGGACAATCAACCAATGCAGCAGCAGAAAACTCATCTGCAGGGCTGCCACCAAAGAGTAAACTGGCAATTCAGAAAGAACTTTTGGCTATAAAAAAATATGCTCTTGCTTTGAGAAGAGAGGGGAAAATACAGGAGGCAGATGAAGAGTTGAAGAAAGGGAAGGTTCTAGAGACTCAATTGGAAGAGATGGATAATGCAGTAAAAAGACCTGGTGCTCAAGCTAGCAGGAAGAATGTTGAATCATACCAAAATCAGAAAAATGTTCCTGGAACTATTGGTTTTGTAGAGGAGGGTGAAGATGCAGAGTTTACAGAACAAGACATGCATGATCCAACCTTACTGTCTGGTCTTAAGGATTTAGGGTGGCAGGATGAAGATGTTGAAACTACAAGCATGGCAAGCCAAATAACTAAACAGATGAAGGATCATACTGATAACTCTTCTATTTTACCTGCAAAACCATTGAGAAGCAAGGCTGAGATTCGAAGGGAATTGCTAGGAATAAAAAGAAAGGCCCTTGCCTTGAGGCGTCAAGGTAAGACTGAGGAGGCTGAGGAAGAAAATGAACGGGCAAAGGCACTGGAAAATCAAATGGCAGAAATGGAAGCCTTCTGTCATACCACTTCCATAGAGATGGAATCACATAAGTTTGAAACTTCAAATCCTCGACAAAAAGTTGTTGAGGAAAATGATGGAGAAAGACCTCCTGAAACCTGTTTTTCTGGTGTGCCTCCAGAAAGTACTGCATCTGTCATACAAAAACTTGGACCGGGTCCCAAAGCTGAAAGCTGGTTGGAAGAATGGGTCTCTAGCTCCAATAAGCCTGCCCAGACTGTTAGTGGTTTGGATCCTCTTTTAGACAGTCAAAGACTTGTTTCGCAATTGGCTCCGGGCAAACTAGGGCACAAAGAGGTATCAGATGTTGCTTACATTTCTCAAGGAATTGCTTCCAGCAACGAAGATCAGATTAGCGTAAAAGGAAGCAGCAGTAGCAATAATGCCATTGTATCCCACAGTTTGTCCAGAACTGAGATGGACAATAGGCAAGAAGAAAATATTACTGCCACTGATAGATTAGTAACACCAGAAGAAATGCTAGTACATAACCCAAAACATGGATTTGACACTCTCAAGGGTGAAATACTAGCTCACAAGAAAAAGGCTCTTGCTCTCAAAAGAGAAGGCAGGATGGCAGAAGCAAAGGAAGAACTGAGGCAGGCAAAGCTGTTGGAGAGGAGTCCAGAAGATGGTCAAAAGTCTGAAGTTGATTCTGGAAGTATACCAGCTTCAGTCTCCAATGACACCCCTGTCATGCAAGATAGCAGGCCAAAGCAAACTCAGAAACCATTGTCAAGCCGCGACCGTCTAAAATTACAGCAGGAGTCCCTTGCTCACAAGAGGAATGCACTGAAGCTACGAAGAGAAGGAAAGCTGGCAGAATCTGAGGCTGAATTGGAATTGGCGAAAGAGTTGGAGAGCCAGCTAGAAGAATATAGTGCAGAAGGCTCAAGCTCTAGCAAAGTATCGGCAGATGATGTAGTTGTTGAAGATTTGTTGGATCCCCAGCTTATGTTGGCCCTTAAATCCATTGGATGGAGTGACAATGATTTGTTCACAGAGGAGAAGAAGCCTGAACCAAAGCCAACTGCAGAAAAGGTTGGAAAATCAGTTCTGGAGAAAGCTCAACCAAATGCAGAGAAGGTTGGAAAATCAGTTCTGGAGAAAGCTCAACTGGAAGAACAGATCAAGAATGAGAAGCTTTGTGCCCTTAATCTGAAACGAGCTGGAAAGCAAGCTGAAGCTTTGGAAGCCCTCCGCACAGCTAAACGGCTTGAGAAGAAGCTTGTATCGCTGAATTCATAGATTTAGGGGTTTGCATGCTCTAGTCCTAGGTCCACTTTCAATTATTACATACATACATGTACTAAATTTTTTTCTTTGCCAGGCTATTGGTTTCCATGTCTTTAGACTGCCGAAATGCACCTATTTTCAGCATAAAATTTAGGCATTTGTAGATGTATCAGACAACAAAAATTCTGCTGTTATAATATGATAAATAAAAGGCAATGTTTATCAAGTGTTCTTAAAGACTTACTATGTTAGTTATCAAATTGTTTCGATATCTAGCTTATTGTACTCAAACTACATGTGATTCATACTGTATCATTGTTCCCTGAGTTTTGTAGTTTTTTCTTTTGTTTCTCCAATGACAAAAAAAAAAAAAAAAAAAAAAAAACTTTGACCAGCATTCTCTGCAGTATTTGAAAAGCCTAAGATAAATTTATCCATGCTACATCATTCAAAATAGGGCTGCACAATGCAAGCAATTGCTGTGAAGGATTGTACCCATTGGACACCAGAGGTACAATGGGACTTAACAAATCTTCCTGAAAGAACTAGCAATTTTCACATAAAATCCTCTAGAAGTTGGCATAATTACACATCTTGTTTTGATAATTCAATACAAACCCTGCAGCTATACGGCACATATTGTTTTTATAATTCAATAAAAACTCTGCAGGTATTGATAGGGCAATGAAGAGAATACAAGCCACTGCACAGTTAGACCAAATTCATTTATTTACATGCTCATTAAGAACATCAAAGAAGAGAATCCAAAGGAGAACTGTTAAGAATGCAACACTTTGGCAAAACATTTCCATTTTATAGTTCAATGATACAAATATGATCTTCAGTGGTCTGCAACTGATTCTGAACCATCTTTAGCTTTGATTTCTCCGCTGCTCTTTGGCTGCACTTGCTTGCATCTTCTATCCTTCCCTGTCTTGGTTACCACCTTCAGATGCAATAAATTGTTTCAAAATATGCGTAACTTAAAAAACATAACCAACTTTGACCTAAGCTTCGAGATTACCCACCTTGTTCATTAGCAATGATTTCCTGTGTGGCACGCTAGACTTCGGTCTGTCAACAGTTGGTTGCGAAGGTGTTTTCAGGCTATCAAGATTGACAGATACATCATTGGAGCCACAGCTCTCCTTTTCTTCAAATGCGAAGTCCAGCCTTTTTTTGAGAATTGTAGTTTTTCGGTCCGAGGAAATCGGCTCATGGTGCTTGCTCAGGCAATCGTCGGCAAAGCTCTCTGGCAGGCGGGTTGCCATCCATCTCTCGAGCCAGGTCCAGCCCATGTTGTTAGACTCATTGGAGTCCGACCGGTTTGATTTCTTCTTCATTGAACAAGTTCTCAGCTGATATCACACAAAGTTGGCTATGAACATTACAAAGATTAACAAAAAAACTTGGGTATGCAAAAAGATTTTTTTTAGGATATGTGCAATTTCTGAGATCTACAGGATGTATATCTGAAAAAGAAATATATTGACCTAACCTGTTGTGAGAATGCATAAGCTAGAGCTCTTTCTCTTCTGGTCATTGCTTCAAGTCTGTTCTGAATTCTCAATTTTGATATATTGCTGCTCACTGTGCTATCATCCCACTCTTCCTGCCAATTAACAATGTAAAGCATATTAACAAGAAAAACAATGTAAAGCAATTCTTTGTTTTTTCTGTATAATAGAAAATAAACCCAAAGATATCAAGTGTTTTTGCAGGGAGATTAATGTGAATATCAGAAATCTAATATTGAAATATTACCTTCAACCTATATATTTGTGTCTGAGATTTGCGCAAAACGCGGTCCTGAATTACAAAATTTTCATCTCTGATGCTAAGGCTATCCACAGAGCCTCCAATCTGTACTTCAGTTGATATGGCCTCCTCTGATTCTTCACTAGGTTCTTCCACACCTTCAACATGGTCTTCTTTATCTGAATTTTTATTCTCTTTGTATTGCCTCCTTGCCTGAGAGAATAAATGAAATTACCCTTGGATAGCACACTTCTTGCAGGAATTATATGCAGAAGGCTGTTTTTTTTTGCATATATATATATATATATATATATATATATATATACAAATAATACATCTTGAAAAATGTTTCAATGCATATATACCCTGTAATTGTCATTCTATATCTTCCTTTGCAAACTTCAGAAATTAGAAATAAACCTAAATATTATAAACTGAACACAGTGCCCTTAGTGTGACCTTACAAAATTCATATCATACCATTTACAAACACAAAGGGGTGCATTCTGAAACCTAGAGTAAGAGTATTTTGTTTTTCCAAGTAATTTTTTGTCAATGTCGAAGAGCATGCCTGCAATTTTCTTGTGCTCACAATTACATTATTTAAAGAGGTACACATCCAAATAGAGATACTTGTATGGCTAATGTTTGCAAAGATTGTGAAATTCAGAGGCAGGATTATACAAGCAGTGCTAGGGTTAATGAATCATTGCAACTGTAAACAGAATTAGTAGAAAACCAGGAAACCAATAAATGCAGATTGGATAAAGGAAGATTTGAGGAACTAAAAATTGACCTTAAATGTAAAATAGACCAAAATGATATCGATCTAATCTTCAAAATCACATCCAATTTATTGTTACGTGTTAACCTCGGGAAGCATTCAGAATACTAGGGTAAGATTTTTCTTGGCCATTTTGAAAATTAGTCCAAGGACATAAAATAAATGAAGCTAGACATACTTCCATGGCAACCATATACAAAGATTGCAAAATTTAGGCACAAATATAGTTTCAAACCTAATTAAAGAATCACACAAGCATAAAAGAACTATGTTTTGAAGAAAACCAGAAATCCTCTGAATGCAGATTGGATCAAGATCGCTGCATCCTCTTGGTTAGAAGCATTAGGCCTTGAACTTTCTTCTTTTTCAGTGCTTGATTCTTGTTCTGCTTCTGGCTTGTTTATTGAGAAGCTTTCTTCTTCACGTTTCACCGAAGATATTAGCACAGACTGTGAAACGGTTGCTTCAGAGCTCTTAATTGAGGCTGGATCTTCTTCTGCAAGGACCGAGTTGAACTCATCTCCACATAAATAGACTCTGATTGAGCTCCATCTGCTCTTCTCTACTCCAAAGTTCTTCTCCTGTTGTGTTGAAGTTGCAATGAGTGGATAAAATCTAGAGCAAGCTAAAGAATTTAAAACAACACTTCATTGTACAGAATGTGAACTAGTATGAACGCTCCTCCAAGGGTAAAATTTGCACATATATCCATGAATGCAGCCTCTATTTAACATCGGTATTTTTTTCTATATTTTATGATATTAATGGAATTCAGCAAAGTTAGGATGCAATGAATCAACCAAAGATGTGGATAAATATATAAAAAGAACCTCAGATCCTAAGCAGAAATCAGAAGACAGATTAAAAACCACCCAAATCTAAACAAGCAATAGTTACATGGAACTAGGATTCGAATGGCATCCATTAGTTTGATGAACAACCAGGACAATCAATGACAGAGACAAAGAGCTTGATGTGAATTCTGCAAAATATGGACGCAATGACCAAACGTGTGGAGAATCAGATAGAAACAAGCTCACAAATTTCTATTCTTTTCCTTATGCAGAACATCAAAATATCAAATGCCACCCATGGCATCCATTAATGCAGGAAACCAAACCAAATAACATGATGTTCATCACCATACAAAAAACATGGAATTTGGATGAGAATGGGGCATACATTGGTTTCATGAACACCTGGAGCGGATCGACTCTTGGCGAAAACTCTCCTAACTAAACCTCCACCCAGTCCCATCCTTGAATAGAACAACCCTCCGATGGCTCCCTAAGAAGGAAGCCTGCATATACACACACCAGTGGCACTGGAGAACACCCCAAGAACGAAGTGTCTGGCATGCAAAGTGATGATTGAAATGGAGAATGCGGAGAAAAACCAAAGTAGCAGTTTGGGAGGAGGAGAGCTTTTGAGCTGGAAATGGGGTTCTTTAATGGCAGAGAAGTGGGAAAAAGCAGAAAAAGGTTGGTGAAGGGGTGAGGAAAAGGAGTGGGGGTTCTAGATGTGTGGTTTGCTCTCGAAGCACATGGCTTCCATCAGGGTTTGTGAGGGGGACCCCTGCTGGGGTTTTTTGCTTGAGCATGGGTGGAAGTATCTCCCTTCAACCACCTTCCCCCATCACTTTTTTGCTCGATTTGATTTGTTAGCATAATGCAATTAGTTGGTATATTTCCCTACTTTATTTATTTATTTGGTAGCATAAAATATTTATTTTCCTATAATATTCTCAATTCAGAGTGACCTATCCACATGAACCCCTCATTTTTTCGGAGACGTTTGCACGCAAACCCCCTTTTTGTTGAGAATATCACATTAACCGCTTACGGAGATCAAGCTTTTATCTTCTTTAGGAGGACGCATTTGGGACACTTTTAAGTACTTCGGTTTTCCAAGTAAATTTGTTTGTAAATGCTGAAAATTGGTGCAAGAGTATGCATGTAATTTTCTTGCGTTCGCAATTGTTGTGTTTAAAGATGTATCTATACAACAATGAATCGTATGTTTTAAACAGTTACATCTCAAGACATGCAAAATCATGTCTCCGGCTGCTTCTTTCCACGATGACAACTGAGATTGAGATGCCTTCGTGACCAGCTCTCTCGACTAATTTAAGCCAGTGCTTGCAAGTTGGAGTGGGTTCATGCCTCCCTGTGAAGGCTTGTTCACAATCCGCGCCAGGTCGTCTAAACTTAGAGAAATGTGTCCTATCCACGAGGTCGATGTATTCTGCTACAGGTGTGAGAACCTGGTGCCTCCGGCGAGATCGTCGCCTACTTCTTCACCAAGAACACCCGGAAGGGCAACGGCCGCCACAACCCCGCCGTGGGTCCCAAGGAGAGCGAGGTCGGCAAGTGGAATATCAGTCGCTGCATTGAGGACATCCCCCTCGTTTTCTCCTGCAGCAGCGTTGTCGTTGTCACGAAGACGCTCTTGACCTTCATCGAGAAGACTGGAGAGAGAAAGAGCAGCGGGTGGGTGATGCACGAGGTCGAGTTCGCTTCGAACAAGGATCTATCTTCTTCCAAGAAGTCGGCCCCGGAGCCCCAGTGGATACTGTGTAAGATAAAGCTTAATCCATCTGCCGAGAGGGCCGAGCGGGAGGGAAAAAGGCAGCGACAAGATGATGCCGAGGCACTGCAATCATCCTCCAATCAGCAGCGTCGACTGGTAGCTCAAACGCCGTGGGCAAGTCGTTCTTCCTTCCTTCGGAGAACATCGAGGCAGTTGAATCCATTGATTACAATGCCGCAGCCATCTTCGGCTAAGGCAGATGCCCTTCACACACTTTGAACACAATGCTGCAGCCGTCCTCTTGTATTGCAGATGTCCCAAATCCTTTTGATCGCAATGTCACAGTCATCTCCTTCTATTGCAGACGAGCACCGTGAACGGAATCCAAGCATCCTTGATAATCATATGCACGATCGATTTTCCATAAGTTTAGACGACCTTATACGGATTGTGAATGAACCTTCCCAAGGAAGCATGAGCCCACCCCAACCTTTAAGCTCTTCTTCATGTCCATCGAGAGAACTGGTCACAAAGACATCTTCATCTCTCAGTCGTCGTCGTTGAAAGAAGCAGCCGAAGGACACGATTTTGCATGCAATTTTGTCTTGAGATTTAGCTGCTTAATCATTGTTGCATGTATACATCTTCAAATACAATAATCGCGAAGGCAAGAGAATTGCATGCAGACTTGCACCAATTTTCTGTATTTACAAAAATTTACTTGGAAAACCAAAATAATCTAACGTCCCAAATGCAGCCTCCTAAAGAACATGAAAAGCTTGATATCCATAAGGGGTTTATTTGCAAACTTTTTCAAAAATAAAAAATAATAAAAAAACCAAAACCAAAACCAAAAACAGAATCGTGAATCTTATCGGATCTGGAGTCAGGTCTTAGCTCTGTGGAAGGATCCGACCCGCGAGCCGCTCTTGAGGTCCCGTTGTTCTCCTGGGCAAAACATCTCACAGGTGTCGCGCGCGGCGCTCCAGAGGAGGGCAGAGGGAGAGACAGAGGGAGAGATGAGCATCGTGCCGAAGGAGACGATCGAGGTGATCGCGCAGAGCATCGGAATTCCGAGCCTTTCTTCGGATGTGGCCCTGGCGTTGGCGCCGGACGTCGAGTACCGGCTGCGGGAGATCATGCAGGAGGCCATCAAATGCATGCGCCACTCCAAGCGCACCGTCCTCACCGCTGAGGACGTCGACAGCGCCCTCAGCCTCCGGAATGTCGAGGTCCGACTTTATGTTGGGGGTTCTGTAAATTTTGATGCGGTTTTCGGGGCTGTCTGGGAATTTGGGTTTTGATTTTTGTGGAGTTTTGGGTTCATTTTCCTTTTTCTTGCGTTTTATTGGAATGATGCGGATTTTGGTGGTTCTATTTCGTTAATTTTGCTTCTTTTGATGTGGTTGGCTATTTTATTTGAGCTGGATGTTGATGTTGTGATAGATTGTTCTTTCGAGATCTTGATCGAAAGGATGGGCTTTTTTATTTGGATTGGGGTTTGTTTGGCAAACCTTGGTACTTTGTTGACGGCCCCCCCCATTCAGGCATTCTGGGAATAATAATTCGTGCTGGATTTATTGATGAGGATTTTTGTGGGTTTGATTTTTTGGGTTTTGACCTATTGAAGATGTTGTGGGGAAGAGCGAAAGTTTGCTATCTTAATTGTTTTTGTGATAGCTTGAATTGGGGTTTGGAGGCATCACATGGAATTTTTGCCACTCGTGGGTCATCTTTCTGTTTGGAAAAGCTTTGCTAGTGAAATGAATTTGATTTATTATGAAGTTCTTGAAGTTGTCGCCGGGAATGGTGAGGTTTGTTGCTGAACTTGATTCTCTTGCACGAAATACTGACAGTATCGTAATGCAGCCTATTTATGGCTTTGCAACTGGTGATCCTCTGCGTTTCAAAAGGGCTGTAGGACATAAGGATCTGTTCTACATTGAGGATAAAGATGTTGAGTTTAAGGATGTAAGATACTCAAGAATATGGATTTTTTTCTAGTCAATTTCCAACTCACATTTATATTGTGATGTCTTTGTTGTGGTGGTAGCAGGTAATTGAGTCACCACTGCCTAAAGCACCACTTGATGCCACAATTGTGGCCCATTGGCTGGCCATTGAGGGGATTCAACCGGCAATTCCCGAAAATGCTCCTGTAGAAGGTAAGTTTGATCGTGCATTATGCTAGTTTTATTTTTTTGGTAATTATTATGCTAGTTATATTTGTTATCTTAAATTTAAATTTAGAGAATTGAAGCATTCACTCTACCCAGGTTTTGTTCTGCATTAGCTTTGCTTGGTTGGATGTTAAAGACTTAGCATATTCTATAGCTTTCATGATTGCCTTATATCTTCAACAGATATGATGCAAATCATCACCATTTGATTGTGATACAATGATGCTTTTAAACATGGACACAGTTTCTTTATCAGGTTGAGCTTCACTGAGAATTCACATGGTTAAAAGCATGGAGCCACTGATGTTGCATTTTATTTGTCTTGGGTTGTGTGGATACATTTGTTATAAGCAGAATGCTATTTTCGGTGCCCCTCTGGTCATTCAGAGACATTTTGCAAACTTTAGATGATGGGCTTGATTCTTGCAAAGACCAAGCTTCGAAGCCTTCCTTGAGTAGTTATTGTTGTTTGCGATTGCATACTGACATGAAAGTCACAGAAGTATAATTAGCTCTGTAGACAACACAATGGAGAACAACAACTTTTCACTTTGAATAGCATGTGATATGTCAGTCTGCCTTTAGTTTTCTTCGTACTAGCTTTTGTACATTGTGTTTTACCTGACATATGACTTTTTTTATCTTATTATTCTGTTTACATTAACTAATGGTATGGCCATAATAGCAGATTACTAGATTTTCTTTATTCATTCTTTGTTGCAGTTTTCTTTGCTGAATCTCAGATGTTGTGTTATTTTTGTATTTTTTTTTCTTTTTAGCACTTGTACCCCCATCGGAGAACAAAAGATCTGAACACAGCAAAGACGATGGACTTTCTGTTGATATTAAACTTCCTGTAAAGCATGTTTTATCTAGAGAACTGCAGGTATTGTTTGCTTCTTTAAATACATCTGCTCTAATATTGAAACTGATTGTACATGCAAAATTGACTTTGAAAAGCAGCTGATTATCCATTTCATTTTTTTGTCTTTTCCTGTTTTGATTCCTCAGTTATACTTCGAGAAGATCACAGAGCTTACTGTGACTAAATCTGATTCTGTCCTCTTCAAGGAAGCACTAACAAGCTTGGCCACAGATTCTGGCCTTCATCCATTAGTGCCATATTTTTCCTACTTCATTGCAGATGAGGTTAAGTTTGTTCATCAGTTGTTCAGTTGATAATGACCTACATTTCTGGAATTGATCTTACCGTTTTGTTTGCAGGTTACCCAAAGTCTAAATGATCTTCCTCTTCTTTTTGCTCTGATGCGTGTCATCCAAAGCCTTCTACGAAATCCACACATTCATATAGAACCTTATGTAGGGTGTTTATTGTTGATCTCAGTTGGCCTTCGGTGACCAAATTTATTTTCTTGTCAAAATATAGTTCTTACTATTGCTGCAATAGCCAGCTCATTGAAAAACTTTTCAGGAAAAGAAGTTATGGATATGCTTATCTATGATGATCACTGTTTAAACTTTAATGTTAATCTTGTATCTGCAGTTACATCAGTTGATGCCGTCAATTGTGACATGCCTTGTAGCAAAAAGGTTGGGGAATAGGATTTCTGACAATCATTGGGAGCTTAGAGATTTCTCTGCAAATCTAGCTGCTTTTGTGTGCCGAAGGTGAATCATAGATTTATAAATTTCTTTACTCAGTAGAATTGTAACTGTAAATTGTTCTCACTTAGTTCATGTGAACCAGGTTTTCTTGCTAGTGGTTTTCTTTGTTGGTTCTGGAACTATTATATCTAATGTGTCTGAACCTATTAGTAGTCCATTATGGAATGTACAATCAAACATCCCTGGAAGATACCTCCTGGCCCTTTATTTGATAGTTAAAAATCTGATTCATTATTGTACTACTTAAGCAGGCACCTGTATGATTTTTTTGTCCCCTACCCCGTATTATGCCTGACTGACGGTGGGGCATGGTGACAAACTTAATCAGTATGTGATTGTATCTTCAACTGTTGTCAGAATACATTTCTGAAGGGAGTTAGTTGGATCCTGTATGGACCGTAGATTGATGTGTAAGTCAAGATTGGGAAGTTGATATGAAAACTGTGCAATCCAGTCAAAAGATGGGATGATGTACGCCTATAAGAGACACATCTGATAAGATTGATTTGTATTTCAATTAATGCATCTCCACCTGTGGGATTGTTTTTAATTTCTCTAAACAACATCTAGTTCATCGTTTAGATTCAGAAAAGCTTCCATGGATGCTACTCTACACTTCTAAAATATTACTTTACTGATATTAGTATGGTATCACCTATTGTTTCTGTGAATCATATTTCTAGTGTAAACTCTAATTGTATAGTGTCATAGCCTATTGTTGTTAACAGATCCTTTATATATATTATTTTCAGAATGTGTTGTTAACTTCAGTCTTGTTTCTAACATCCTGCCATTTCTTTGGGATGTGTTTTATTGTTCACACATGCAGTGGCAAATGTATGTATGCTATGCTTTTCTGATATTTTGTCTGGAAGAGCTTTCTGCAGATTTGGACATGTCTATCATAACCTCCAGTCTCGGTTGACAAAAACTCTATTGCATGCTTTCCTGGATCCATCTAAAGCAATGACTCAGCACTATGGTGCCGTTCAAGGGCTTGCTGCTCTGGGTCCCAGTGTGGTAATTCTTTGTTTCATGCTTCTTCTTATGCCCTTTCTTTTTATGTGTGATTTATTCATGGGCCCTAATATGCTAGGTACGTCTTCTTATTCTACCTAACCTGGAGCCATATCTCCAACTTTTAGAGCCAGAGATGCTGCTAGAGAAGCAGAAGAATGAGATGAAGAGGAAAGAAGCATGGCGCGTCTATGGTGCCTTGTTGGTCTGTCTTTTCACTTTTTAAAAAAATATTTTTTGTATGACAGTCTTTTATTGTTTTATCTGCTGCGTTTTATTAGGTGTCTCTCAAAACAAAATGCTATACACTATACATTTATTGAACTCATATGATGACACTAGAACACATATTTCAGTGTGCTGCAGGTAAATGTCTTTCTGACCGCATGAAGTTGTTCCCTGGTTTGCTTACACCCCCAACACGGACATTTTCAAGACGCGATAAAAGAGTAGTCACCACTTTGCCAAGTAGTATGCCCTTGAACTTGCATGCTCTTTATGTCTTTGGTGGACAATGATTTATTACAAATTTTTTTTCAAACTTTAGCATGTTCCTCACAAGAAACATAGCATGAACTACCAAAGCATTGTAAGGGTCGCTTTTCTGATTTAATCGAAATGACTCCTAGTCTCTGTCCTATTTTTTATATAGAGATTGCATAATTTTTAGTTTCTTTATTCCTTATCTAACTAATTTTAGCCTTTAAAGTGAATTAAATGCTGTATTACTGAAAAGAAATCTGTAAGTTGAAGCATGCTTATTTGGGGCTCTGCTGGAAATTATTGAGTGAGCCCATTTAATAGGAATATTTCTTCATTGCAAATCAGTTCTTTTGAAAAACTTAGTCATGTTGCACTTAATAGTTTTAGTATGTTAAATGATTTGATTAATGGTTAAACCAATTTAATTGTTTGTGCTCATTGATATGTTTCTTGGACTTAAATTTTTTTTCAATGATCTTTTTAACCTTTTTTTGGTCATTACGTATGAATCTTCCTCTAAAGAATATTATCAAGCTGCCTGAAAACTGATACAATTTTTCCATTTTGGCCTCTGCTATTTTAGTTAATTTTGTATCTATGATTAAGGGATGTTCTTCCAAGTGGCATTTCCAGTATCATCATTTTAAATGGCAAAGGCGGTCACTTTTTGTTTTGTTACACCAGGAAACACATCACAAATTTGATTCATATGTCCAAACACATATCAAATAATGCTTGTAATTCAGAAGGAAGAACATTATGAAAGTTCAAAAGCATAGTCTTAAAACAAAACTTCTTCATTTGTTCCTTCTGCTTCTCTTGTAAATGAACCTCACAAGTAAAATCAAAATGCTAACACGATAAAAAGTATCTTTTCTTCTAATGACATAAGTATAAAAAGAAATGTTCCGTGGCCTCACCTCAAACCCTAATTGACCAGATACGATCTGAGACTAGCCATGAAAATATAGATCTTAGATTCATGTTGTCCTTTTCCTATGCTTATACAGATAAGCGCAAGCCAAGCAGCACCCAGTCACTCCAACAGCCACCCTTGAAGAAGCTTGCAGTTGATGGCCCCTCTGGCCCAACACCTTCTGCCTCAATCTCAGCCAACATGCAAGGCGGGGCAGAGGGATTCCCCATTGTATCAAATGATTCTGGCACAGGATTATCTTCTTCTGGCCAAGTACTGAATGAGAGTGCCTCCAGTGGAGGCACGAGGGATGAAAGCAGATCACTGAAGATGTCTGCCACTCTCACACAAGCATGGAAGGAGGATCTTGATGCTGGACATTTGCTGGCATCCCTGTTTGAGTTGTTTGGTGAAGGTGTATTTTCTTTTACTCAACCGGTGGAGATGTCAATGTTTATATAGTTTAAACGCAAAGTGAACTTCTAACTAGTGTTGCTTACAGGTTTAGGAGAGTTAGCTTTGTGGATTAGATTTGTAATATAATCACTTTTGAGCTCTTAAATCAGCCCATTGAGGTGTTGATTGTACCCATACAATTATTTATCTGCCAATTGTTACTGGTAGATGTTTCAATTGATTTAGACATGATTTTATTTGTTTTGTTTTTTGCATGAAATGTCTTTTGAGTTATGTCTTTCATCAAATATTATTCAACTCTTCAGACCTAATAATTTTAAGAGAGATGCTTCGGATCAATAGATTTAAGCAGCTTTGGATGTTTGGGTTAACTTCATCCCATCTTCAGATTTAAGAACTCCAAAAGTTAGGCCTAGAGAGAAGCAGAATTTAGTCTAAAGAGAACAACTAGAATTCAAGTATGCTTTGGAGTACCAGTGTACAACAGATGAGCCTTTATTCCAGCTTTTTGCCAGATGAATCCCTTGTAACAACTAGAAAGATATTAGCCATACATGAAACCAAGTTGTGGTTGAAAAATAGTCTCTCACTATGAAATGTCCAAATTGCTAGAAATAAACGTTAGAAGAAAGTCCAGTCATTACAATTATACTTCTCACTATCAAAGAACTCAAATAGACACTTAACATGGCAACCTCTCTGACTCGAAACAAATAAAAAAATGAAGCCGGAGTTGTCATTTTCTTTTCTAAATGCCATGGAGGCATCATTTCCTCAAATCCATAAATAATCAGAATCTGAAGCTTGGGTCGACATCCATTGCCCAAGCAAATTTTGCGAGAAGCGACTTGTTGAAGATCTGTCATGGGCAACAAGGCGTCAGCAAGTCAAAAAAACTGACATTTATGCAAAAATAAGGACCAATTAAAAAGAATTTGGGTAGAATGTGAAGAACGGGAACTTCAATTTGCCAAATTTTGGCCCCCTTGCCTACGTGGTATACATGGAATATTCTTTTCAGATTGATTGTTTAACAGTTTCCGAATTGGGTAATACTCTCTTATGGTTCTAAAAGTAAAAGTTTACTTTCAAATACCATCCAACAGTTTTGCTTCCTAATTTGTCAAGTCGTTCTTCCTCATTTCACCCTTGAGAACTCTGGAATCCTTAGGGATAATTTGTCATCTTGGTGACTATAACTAAATAGACTAAGGCTCCACTAGCAGCAGAGCAAGATAGAGCGCAAGATGTCAACAAATTGAAAAATGAAGAGATCATGCAAATAGTCTGATTTCAACGGGTTGTCTTACTTATGGCCATTACCAGAGGGTTAAGCATAAAAATCCCTATTTAAAAAGTCAGAAATCAATTAACTGTTGCAGTTGATTAGTGATACATGCAAAGTGGAGTTGATTATGAATAAGTAAATGACATATCATTTCCATAAGCATATGAAATAAAAGTAAAACCTTCTCGATTGGAACTTCATGGCGTTTGCACCATGCGACAGATATTCTAGGGTCAAGGTAGTTGATCTTTGAAGTGCCCAAAGCAACCGTTTTCAAGTCCTCCTTGATCTTTTTATCCAATTCCATTTTTTCCATTTTGGCATCTATCTGAGCAAGCTTCTTTTCCAACCTGTTAATTGATTACCATGAGATAAGATAACACAGTAATGATGCAGGTTTGTAAATTTAGTATTGGATTTGAGTTTATTACACTTCAGAGGACAAGTTCTTCTTCTGCCTCCCTTCTCCATCCCTCAATGGGGGTTTGCCTTTCCTTGCCCTACTCAAATCCACATCCAATTCGTCTCGTTGTGCCTGAGCAACATCAAGATGGCACAGTTTTGATCTAGTATAGGAATACGAAGACTGCAAGTGTGTGGTTTCCAAGAAAGGGAAAACAACACCTTACCTTTAATTCCTCTATCTTCTCATTCAATCTTGTCATCTGGGCACTATGAGACTTAGATACACTGCGCTGATGATTGCATATAATTGCAACCTGTACCACCAGAATATATCAACATTTTCTAGTATGGGTCATGTTCAAACATGCAATGCAGTGAAGTTAGAGATACCTACCTCCTTGTTTGCTTGTTGATAAACAGCAATTTTTTCAGGAAGTGTGTCATCCTTCGTTTCTCTATTCAGCTGCACATGATGTTGACAACACATTCACTTGAAACTACAATATATATATTTCTCATGTTGTTGCCTTGAAAATAGACTACTCCAAAAGTCAAAAGGCTTGCATATCAATTTGACATTTTTATCAGGCAACATCTCCTCTGATGGATATGAAACTTGAGCTAGTGGGACAACATGCATGTCTCTTGTTCTCTTTAAGAAGGCCAAGCTACTTTTTCCAGTAGTATATATATATAAATGTCATGCTCCAAATAAATTTTGAAATGGTTAAAATAGTTTGTCAGTTGACCAGATTATTTGGTGCCTCCATTTTATGCTAGTGCAAGTTAGACCAGATTACAGAAAACAAATTCATTCCAAAACCCCTTCTAATTCTTACAGAACAAGGCAAGAAGAGGGCACTGATTTAGCCCCAGGTAGAGGATACTAATCTGAGAATTCAGGTTTTTTATTGCTTCTAAGAAATTAGTAGTTTGTAATCAACTCACCATCTCATCCAATGTAATGGAAGCATTGTATGTACGAAAGACTTTAGCAGTAAGACCAGGCATGAGCTCCTTCAGATGAGCATTAAGCTTACTTGTATCAAGCAAGTCAAAGAGATCATCCCCATCACTTTTCTTGCCCCCACCAACTCTCTTTGCTAAAGAAAACAAAGAATAGTAAGGAATGAGTTATATTGATCTGTAAAGGTGTTATATACCATAAAAAAAAGATATATTGGCTTTACCAGTTCGAAAGTCTCCGATTGCTTTATAAACAGGTAATTCAACTTCCACTGTGTTGAAATATCTGATAGAATCTTTACCAAGGAAGTCAAACTGGAAAAAAGAATTGAAAATAACATCAAGGGATCCATCAAAGTAAATTGCTTTTAACTAATAAACTGAATAAACCCCACTTTTACCTGTAACTTATTAGGAGGAACCAAAACAACATTCTCAACTTTCAAAGTGCAGCAACCAACAGTATCAGCCTCATCATCATCCTGCAGAATGTATGAACTAGTCAGTGAGAAGGGAAACACAGCTAAAGATCTGAAGTGCTTCTTTAACATCTAAGGTAAATGTTACATATAAACTGCCAGATACAATGATGAGAACTAAAAACTGAACAATGATGACCTACACAACCATCTTAGAAAAAGGGGATGTAAGGATTCAGGAAAATACAACAATACGATCGACATTACAATATCTAAACCAGGACACAGCTTACAGAGATTTAAACAAACAGCATATTTCATTGCATAGCATGCCAAGAGGCCTCCATGATGGCATGCCATCAAAGGAGACTGCCAAATGTAGGACAACTGCATCTACAACCAAATCAAAGATGAAGTTAAAGTGGGATTCCAACTCCTCTTCAGATTTATCAAGATTAGTATAACTGCACTTGAAACGTCAAAACTTTCAGACTACTCATCCAAATTAGGCAAGAAAAAATTGAGATTGAGACATACAAATTTTATTATGTACAACTTTGGCTAATTTGATTTTTATATTGGTCAAAATAAGAAATTGTTTTTGAGTTCAAATTTTTAACCATCCTAGCTCAATTAGAAATAGGATTTAGATTTTTTTTTTATTTAGAATAAATTAAGTAGGATTAATAGTAAAGCCAAAATCTTATTTCTAGTCTACTCCAACTAGAATTTTAAGTTATTTAAATGTTATAAATATAACCCAAGATTGTAATAAAAATAAAAAAAATTTCATAAATAATATTTTCTTATTCTGGGTATATTCCCTATTTAAACACCTATCATTACAAGAAAATGGTGATTTTCTTTTTTATACCTTGAGCTTCCCTGTTGTATTAAATGGCATTAGAGTGAGATTATTCCCTGATTCAATACTATCAATTGCAGATAATGGCAATAACTTCATAGCGGTGATCCAGTAGATTATCAAATTCAATATTTAATCAAATAATTTTTTTTTATTTCTATCATCAAGAAGTATGAAACTATGAAACATATTGACACTAAGAATCAAGTTCGTCAATAGATTATCAAAGCGGTTTGTAATCCGACATCATGGAGATTATTGGATGAGACAAGTTTTTCAAATCAGCTGACTTTTATAGATGTGAAAACTTTCTCAATTGGACAGAATAATTTAAAGATTTTTTCAAAACATATACAAATTCTTGAGATAATAAAAATTAAAATTGTTAAATTTAAATTTAAAAGACAATCTTCACCATTCTGGGTGCAACTTCAATATCAACGTGTAAAAGAAAATTGTCAAAAGGTCTAAATTTAATTGGAGATGTAACACCTTTTATAAAAAAAATTTTTACAAAATGGCTACTCTATTCATTATAAGATAGTACACACTAAATTAAAATATGAGATTTAACAACGAGTAAAGTTTAATCTATTATGTCATAAATTCTCAAACACTACTAATGTTATTTATGAAATTTTCTCTTCTAAAATTAGTCATGCTATTACAGATTTTACTTTAAAATATTATTAATTTATGCCCCTCTATCATGATAAACACTAAAGAATAGGAAGTAATTTCAGAAAGCTCTCTTATAAGTGAAGAAAGTTCAAAGGAAGAATTATCCATGATTGCTGCGAGCATTTAAAAAGAATTTAATTTACAAAAAAAATAATCTACAACTGTAGATGAATTTCCTGAGAGTTGCATGATTAATAATAGTATAAATTACAATATAATTTTTGAAGTATCAACTATCTTCTACTCAAATTGCCATTGAAGGTGAGAAAGTAGTGCTTAAATTCTCAGCTCCTAAACATAGTGAGGTTCAACAAGTTATTGCTTCGAGTCATGTTACTTCATGTTTGAAGGTTTGTCCTAAATACATTAGATTTAAAATAGTAAATTACAAGCTAGTGTTCATGAAGGCAATTGATAAATATTCAGAATACATGTAATGAACTCTTGTAATACTACATGTGGACTTTAAATGCCTTGCATTTTAGGATAATTTCTTCAAGAATCAAGTAGATGCTCGCTTTTGTGGATACATGAATGCATAGATTCATATGTCAAAATTGGAGAAACTAAAAAGACTATTAGATATTGCACAGACAACACTACACATAATATATTTCAGGCTGGCACAAAGCAGTGTCATGCTGGGGGTGGGGAGGTGGGGTTAGATAACACACATGATTTGTATCATTAGGAAGTATAGCAATGGGACTCTCTGGATGCATATATAGGTATCCAGGACATGGTGGAATGATGTATTAGATGTTAATTGAGCCCATGATAAAGAAGTTTGTACAAAAATTTATGACATAATCAGAGGGAAGATTAAAAAACATTATTTAACCCAAGTAGATCAAGTTATGATATAAAACAACTAAATGGCCATGCATAATGGTCCACATAACCCCTCTGTTAACAAGAGGCTGTGGCTTATCAGACATAAAAACTTTCCACAAGGAATACTAATTAGGTGTTCATCATATTATAGACTTGTAATTTTTTTTTTATGCCAAAGCTGCAACTATCAATAAATTGTAGCGTTTATATACCAAAAACAACAGATCCTAAATATGTGTCATGTACAAATCAAGAATCCACTAAGACAAAAAGAAAAATGAGAAAAATATCCCAAAAGGCAATTAACAACTTCTTAAAGAAAAAGGAAATAATGTATCACATTTAGATGATCAAATGACCTTTTCATTGCCTGCCCTCAGTGCTAGCTTATCAATAAGGTACGTAGCCACCGCTATTTGTCGCTTTGTTGCATCTTTAGTAGTAAAATCCTTCGTATAATTTGTCCGAATATCATGTATATAGTCCTCCATGAAGTAAGGCAGCCAACAAATTATATATCAGAAAAAACAGAGAACCATGGAAGATGCATGTATAAGCAGTGAAGCAGATGCAACTGCCTATTGACCATTTCATGTGAAGTAACTCCATGGCAGCAAGAGATAGTAACTTTAGGCACCCTTGATTACCTTCAGCAGCCTAGCTTTCTCATACTTCTCCTTATCACTTTGCCCTTTTAAAGAGCTACTTGCAGCCAAAAAGACATACTTGAACTCCTTTGGATTGATTGGATCATTCCAAAATGCTAGCCAGGTAACTGTATTATCATGTTTCACTTCTTTCCAACTGCAAACATAAAGCAGTAACTAAAACAGCACTACATTCTAACAATCAATAACTTAATCCTGCAAGTTGCTCAAAAGAAAAACTTAAATCCGACAAGATAAAGATACATGACCCTTTCTGAAAAAATGAAATTCTCAAATATTCTAGTGTGAACATTACCTTTCCCCAGGGATAGGGCACTCCGGAACTGGCACATCTTTCCCAATATTGATGGTAATGTCTCTTGGTCTAATGCGTTTCTTCAGCTTTCCCATCTGAAAACAAACCACAAATATCAGTAGTACTTAAGAAAGAAACAAGGAACTAAAGGCAAGAGAAACTGTTGCCTCTGAAAAAGAAATTAAAAAAAAAAAATTTCGCAAGGAACCATATAACTTAGTGCAATTTTGCGAAAACCACCTATTTTATCCCTATTAGTAAAATACCATTCGCCTTATAATATAAATTTGCAAAAAACAAAAACCACTTTAATTAAAATATTTTAAAAATATTCTATTTTAATTTAATTTTACCAATTAAAATTAATATAAAAAGGCAAAATTATCCTCATTTAATTTTATTTTGAACAACTATTAAATTAATATAAAAATAATTTATTTTATTTCGGTTTTTATAACAAATCGGTTGTTCAATTTTATGAAATTGAGAATTTAAAATTCAATTTTATCAGAATGATTATCCAATAATTGTAAATAACTTGTCAAAAATAAAATCAAATAAAAATAATTTAATCTTTTATATTAATTTAATTTATAAAAATAAATTAAAATAAATTTTTTTAAATATTTTAATCGAGGTAATTTTTTGTAAATTTATAAAACAAAATGAGTGATTTTTTGCTAATAGTGATAAGTTAGGTATTTTTTGCAAATTTACAATAAGGCAAATTGTTCATTACTAAAAACTCAATAAAAAATAATTGTTGAATCAAGCCAACTCATTCTAACAAAATCTAAGTGTTTGTTAATTAGAAATAACTACACCATTATTTCAAATATTAAATTCAGGATGAACCTTGGGATGCTCTCCACGTCCTCGGAATAAGCCTGGTGGTTCAACCCTGAAATTCCCAACCTGAATGGAGAGAAGTGGTCAAATCAGCCCCCACAGACCATCAGAAAATCAGGAAATCAAAAGAAGAGGCTAAAGTACAAATCAAAATGTTGGTTGTGCACTCATAAAGGGGCTTACCCCATTGACATTATCAACAACAAAATTAACACACCATCAATGACACAACAAAGTAACCAAGTGTTGCCAAAACACACAATTTTTATACCACTATAGTCATGGTCAAGACATTGAGGATGAAAAGAATAGCAGCAAACATGGTGTGGCCCCTTAGAAACTTAGGGTCCATTTGATTGGGGATCAAGATCAAGATCAAGGTCAAGATCAAGACTAATAAACCGCTTTTGTAAATTAATATCTTTTTATTAAAATTAAAGCTTCAATAATTTAAAGCTCAAAAAACTATTTAATTTTTTATAATAATTTAATTTAATAATAGTATAAAATAATAAATATTAATTTTACAAGAAAAAAAATAATTCTGAAATGAGCTGATCCTGATCTTGACCCCGAAACAAACGGGTCTTTAATATTCTTGCAAGCCTTTGAGGCAAGCTGAACCAATCCCATCCCTGAGGCTTTATCTACATAATCAAATACCTCCTAACATGACCACAGGGTCCTGACAATATCACCTCCAATGTGCACACTTCACAGGACCAAACCTTCTTGTACTATCCTTCTTCTCAATGATCCACTTAGGCTCACAAACCATAAGGTGATAAGGGAATAAGTTTTACATAATACAACTGCACAACTAAATTAATTATCATGGTAACTTGGATCATGAAATCTCTTCAAGGACTAAACTTGACCAAAAATATGAGTTTGTACCAAATAATTCTAAATCGAAATGCTATCTTGAATTAAAAGATAACAGCAAACAGGAATATATATGTGCTATATAAACTAAGGGTAGATGCAACCTTTTCTTTCACACCATCAACGATAGCCCACATGTACTTCTCCTCTTGCTTCAATTTTTCTTCTTTCAAAGCTTTCTTCTCCTATAAGAACAAAAAGGCTTTGATAGACATTCTTACAACAAAAAAAATAGATATATAAAAATCTAAAGACTTGAAACAATGTGCCATAGAGATTAAATGCAAGGATCAACCAAAAAAAAGTACAAGGGCAAATGCCCAATAATAGAAGTGGAATTCCCTAGTGATAGGAAAATTTCTTTTTTGAGCAATATTAGTTTCTCAGAAGCAGCCAATTCTTATCAAGCAATAACATTAGAAGATGATAGCCTATCTAGAGTCAATCCATAATCAGTTTTTAGAGATATTCTACCAAGTACAATATTATTATAAGAGATATTCTACCAAGTAAAATATTATTATAAGCTCAACTATAGTATCGCAAACTATGAAAGGATAAAAATGAAACTAAAAAAGATTGCCTTGAAGCCTTTAGCAGGAAAGTCTTACTATCCCATCAACTGGTTTCTACTTTAGAAGTACAGCATCTGAGAACCTACAATTGCATGACCGTTTTTTATGAGGAAGAGTCTGGTCATAAATTTCATTCTATAAAGTTATGAAAAACTAGCAAGTGGGAATTGCAGAAGAATTATGTGATGGTATGTAAGAAATACAAATAACAACTTCTTTCTTTTATTTCATTATCAACAACTAGCATGGGAATTCCATGATCAGAATGACATACCTCTGAACTCATTTGCTTTTTCTTTTCCTTCTCCCGTTGGTGCCACTCATAGATAGGAGTAAAATCACAAAGCTCAAACTTCTTGACTACATGGTTTTTCCCCAGTATTTCTCGCCAGTCGTTCATGAAGTTTTCTATAAATTTTGGCTTGGTTGCATAATCTGTATCCTTCATCACCGCAAACATTGTTGCAACCTGCAAACAACTAGTTTCAGAATACAAAAAAGGGGGAATAGATGACTAAGCTAATGAAACATGTGTATCCATGGAAGGAATGGCACATGTTTGGATGTCTCAGAACAACCAAATTACTTCTTGTAATGAAGGTTAATAGTTAGACTCAGTTAGAATGAGGAAAGGAAAAAAGGCAGATCTCTTGAACTTCACCTCCTCTTGTTCCGGAGTCAAATCAACTGGCTGTCCATTGTAGAGGATTTTAACCCCATGTGGCTTGTAAGGAGGAGGAAAAATAACACCATTATGTTCCAATGTTGTCCATTTCTGACCTCCACCAGATCCAGGTGGCTCCCTTAAAGATTTTGAGTATTTCAAATCCCTCATTGCTTTTTTCATTTTCTGATTTTCTTTTTTAACTGACAGTGATGTGGTCTTCTTGATCACTTTTTTGGTCAAGGATTGACTCTCGGATGGAACTGTCTTTTTTATTCTCTGTGACATGGGAATGTGGTCATCACCATCTGTTTTCAGTTCTTGTTTGACAAGAGTTTCCTGTTTGACTTTGACAGGAGGAGAGGCACCTGAGACTTTTGTCTTCTTAACAGAAGACTTGGTATACTTATTAACATCATCGCGTGGTCTCTTGCCTAAAATCTTTGATAGCTTCAATTCACTACCTGAGTCCCTTGTGCTACAACCATTTGGCTTCACAGTTGAATCACCTCCAAGCTTTGACCCAAGTCTAGAAACCAGTGGCTTGTCATCTTCTGAATCATCAGAATGATTCTCAGTTTCTGTTTTTTTCTTCTCTGATTGGGATGACACTGGCTCTGGAGCCACAAGCACCTTTGCACTACGGTCAGAACCAGCTGAAGTATATTTTGAGCTAAATGGTTTATTGTCATCAGCATCATAAGAATTTTCACTTTTACCCAAAACTTCCTTTTTTCCTTGTTTGGACATGCATTTCTGAGTGGATGCAGAACCTGCATTATGCCTTAAAGTTAATGGTTTATTGTCATCAGACTCATCTGAGTTTTCAGCTAGAGACTTAGACTGATGTGTCCTGTCCAGCTGTTTACTTTCACTACTTGCCAGTCTTTGTCCCAAAGAATGCTTTGACTGACCAGCTGTTGATGCTTGAGAATTTGGGCTCCCTACAGTAGACTTATCATTTTGTTTGGTACTTGAAGCCACATTATGTTTCACTTGCTTTGAGCTTTGTCCATTAGACACGGTATGGTTAGGTGCTGATCTTGCCAAAGGTCCATCCTTCTTATGCGAGAAGATTTTTGGAGCAGAACTCGATTGACTGTGTTTGGCAGTTGTGTTAGTTCTTCTAAAAACCACTGGTGCATCATCACCTTCGCTGGTATCACAAGGAACTTGCTTGATGCAATGGTGAACTGCCATCCGTTGCATATAGTGTATGCTAAATACTTCTTGAACGGCTTACTGCTGCAAAATGTTTGAGAAAGAAGGTAATGCACACAGGAAACTGTATAGGTACTTGAAGATTTCTATCCTGATGATATTAGCATGAAATTGCAGCAGAAAAAATGGAGTTACACATGAAATGGAGAAGATAAACTGCACAAGCAGACCACATCAATACTCCCATACTAAGTACCAAATGCCAGGGACAAATCAACAGGAATAAAACCCAATACGACAAACTTATCAGGAGCACAGTACCATAAAAGCATCATTCTAAGATTGTAAATAAGCACTAAGTGAAAACATAGGGTGTGATCGCAAGCTCACCCTACTTAGCGGAAATTTAGCTCTCAATTCACACCAAGAATCACAATACAGATAATTTACCCATTAAGCATCAAGAAATCCAAAAAATCAACACAAACAACACATACAAAATCCACTTTCCAAGCATAACTAATTCGCGAATACATCCAACTGACAGATCATAAAAACGCCACAAAATCTCATTCATAACCCCCAAACTCCAGGAAGAAACTTATTTTCCACTCCTCAAAAGGCATGCGTCATTCAAAGAATAAAAAAATATCCCCACCCACCAATCTTCAAACCCAGCACAGCTCGAATGAACTCCAAACGCCAAAAATCGACCAAAATCATCAATTTCAACAACATGAAGAACCAAACCAATCAGCACAGATAAAACCCCCCATTATATCCATCCCCCCAAGAAGAATCAATAGAAAACAGAATAACTACCAAAAAAGATCAATCCGAAGCCGAAAATACCTCCTCTTTCCCCCCTGAAAGCCAGGGGCGATGCACTGATTGAGATCTGGAGCTTCCGAAAGGAATCAGAACCAATATCGAGGATCAAATTAGGGTTTTGATCGAGGGGCGAAAGGCCTGGGGCTCTGTCTTCGTTTCTCCTGGCTTCTTCTTCTTCTTCTTCTTCTTCTTCTTCTTCTCCTTTTCTCTCTGGCTAATACGCAATAGGCCCTCGTATTTTCTGAATTATGAGATCAATATGATTCAGTAATGAATGGACCAAACTGCCCTTGCAACAAAATTTGTTGCCAAAGCTATGCAAATTTTGGTTTTCTGCTTATTTATCATTGTAAAATCACAAAATTGTGCTTTGCACATTTACTCTTGTAAATAACAATAAATTACTACATATCCACCTAAAATCGGTTTCATATTCATTAATTTGTAGAAATATAGCCTTATGAGATATACATTCTGTTGTATTTTTTTTGTATTTGTAAAAATATATCAGTCTTTTTTGTTGGGAGAGATACAACTTTGTGTTACGTTAAGAAAATTAGATTTGATCGCAATAATAATATTAGGTATGTCAATCCGACTAAATTGTGAATTATCTGAATATGACATGTGATCACTACCCTAACTTCCAAATCTCTCTATATCCTACAATAATTTAAACTTTTTAAATTTTATTTAATTTTTTATAATAATTTAATTTAATAATCACGTAAAAAAATATTATTGATTTTATAAAAAAAATAATTTTAAAAAATTGATTCTCATTTTGATTTCGAATCAAACGACGATGAAAAGGTAAGAAAGTCAACTCATTATTTTGACCAAACCAGATTGTGACCACCTAATTAACTAATGTTTTAAATAAATTAAAAAAAAAAAGAACACAAAAGCAAGATAGTGAAATCTTTAGGCTCATTGACTCGTTGCTCTGCTTTTCCCAAGTACCAAGTGGTTGATGCTGCTCTTGCTTGTTGACTGTGCTACAAGTAGTTTAGATTAATGAGACATTTGGAGCTTAAAACATAAAATTAGATAATAATTTGCTAGACCATTTCTCAACTCCAAATCTTCAACATATATTAGTGTTTGTTTGATTATGTAAACTCTCATCGGTGAAAGGTTGTGGGATTATCTTGTTGCAGACAATTGAGATTAAGCTGAGCTGCAATAGACTATAAAATGAAAAACCAAAAAATCCAACTAAATAGCAATAAGCGGAGAAAAAGCAGGGCATTTTGAGTGAAATTTAGCAAAGATGTATAATATTATGAAAAATGTCTGTTTACGGCTGAATTTCTTGAGATGTTTCTGTTGGTTAGTGAATTATCCTTGTCCATTTTCAACTCAAAAAAAAAAAAAAAAGAAGGGAATTATCCTTGTCTATTTGTTTACCCAAAGCGGCGGGCCTCTGCTCACCAAGCCAGCAGACACACCGCCTCATTTGCTAAAAAACCCATACTTTTTCCATTATTTCTGAAAATACCCAGTTATTTTCTATATTTATTACAGTACCATACATTTTACAGCTATGGTTAGGAAGCTAACCCACGCGGCTACACCTGGTCACCAAAAGCAGTTGCGCAAGGGTTGGTAAAATTGCAAGGGCTTTCTGGCAAATACTGAAAATGCGAGAATTTTTAGCAAACAAAGAAAAATAGGAAAAGAACAGCACACAGACGTCACACATAATTATGCCACATAAAGTACCCAAAAAAGAAATAAGCCATGCAGTTTGATCAAAAAAGGAAAAAATATGCCACACAACAAGTGAACAAACCATAACAAACCCATGCAAGAGAAAAATTTACATAGACGCCCCCCAAGAGTTAGGAAATTCCACTCCAAATACACTTACAAGGGCATCATCACTAAAACATTTCCCAACTTTTTAGATATATACACCCAAAAATTCCGAAGGAAAACAAACTTGCATCCACTGCACACCGTAGCCTCTGAACAACAAAGCTTTTCATATGATTTTCACTAGATCAGAACATGAAATGATCATACCCTGAACAGCATTCTCTGAGAACAAGAAAATTCCTTTAATATCAAGATCAACAGAAGAATACCTTTACAGCAGCCATGATATCTGCACAAGCACTACTTCATTAAATTATTTTTTTTTTTTGTTTCTCAAAGCTCTGTTTGGGCCAAAGGCTCTACTTCTATTTGAAATTAAACACCTGTACAGTCTGCTACCACCAAAATCCAAAACACAAAGAACAAGGATTCTAAGTTTAGGATTACATCACTAAATGAAGACCAGTTTCAGTCACTTAGGCTTCAGCCTCCAACACACTGCCAGCAACAGTCTTCTGGGCGAAAGCAAAACCGACTAGACCATCAGAACAAAAACAAAGCCCTCCAATACCTGCAGCACTATCCTGAGACAAAAGCTGCACCATGAATATCATTGCTCCAAATACAACAGGCTGTACTTCACATTCAATACTGTAGAATCCAACAGCCAAGATTTACAAAGGAGCTCCTCCCTGTGTAAACCAACAGCACAAGTTTAGAATTCAGATAGTCCCTGAATGCACACACACTATTTAGGTTGACTATTATATCAATCATCAAGCCAGCCAGATGAGCCATGCTGTGGGAACGAGTGATGCGGCCCAGGCACAAAGCCCATTGAGTCTGGTGGCGGCCGTGGCATGTCTCTTCGAATTCCAGGCACATCATAAAAGCCACCCCTGCCATGAAGGGGTCTACCTGGATGAGCACCTGGCCGAGGATGGTGCATCTCATCAGAGTGCTGCGCGAAATTCATCTCATTGAGATGGGGAGGTGGACCATGGTTTGTCACATGGGGAGGTGGGGCATAGTTTGTCTCACCAAGACGGGGAGCATAACGCTGCATTGCTGATGATCCCACAGAAGAAGTTGAGAGCCTGTAGATTGGAGGTAGGTACTGGCGAAGTGCGGGGTCTGAACCGGCATATGGGTACCTAGTCATCAGAGGCTTCGGATCATCTCCGCTCTTTAGTCCATATAACCTGGACTGGGAGCGTAAGTCCAGCTCAGGAGATCGCCTGTACCCATCAAAATTGTTCACATAGGATCCTCTGACATAAGCATCAAGACCCCTGTCTCCATTGTAACCTGTGAGTCGATCTTCTGAGCACTGGATATCATACTCAAGGTTCCCAAATCTAGAATCAGGCTGGCTTGGAGGAACACTATTGAGAGCATATCTCCTTGAAATTTCACCAATCTCTTCATCAACAGAAGCAGTTCTTTGGCCAGTTCCAGATCTTGTGCCATAGGCTGATGTAGACCCAATTCTGTTAGCAAAGGAGGCTTCAAAAGCTTCAGTTGCTTGACGACCTGCAAAATGACCAGTGGATTCTGCTTTAGGAGGTGAGATGCTCATGTCTGAAAACTCATCCGCCGCACTTCTCTCAAATATCTCTGGTCTGCTGTTTGATTTCCACCTTTTGTGATTTTCTGGATGCTTCTTTTTGATGTTTGGGTTGACACTAGTGCTGCCTTCTCCCCTAACTTCATTCTTCTCCTTTGGAGATCTTTGTTTGCTGCTATTCTCTACATTTTTGCTGCCTTGTTTTCCCAACTCATTTTCTTCTGAGTGCTTTCTTTTGTTGCTGTGGTCCACACTATTGCTGCCTTCTGTCTTAGCCTCATTCTGTTCCAGGGATTTGGCTTTGCTGCTTAGCTGGGGCTCCTTGCTAATTTCTTGCACAGCCTTGTCAACTTCATCAATGTGAAATCTTTCACCTTGAGTTACTTCTGCAGGATCCTGTTGATGATCAATGGACATGATATGGTTTTGCTTTACAGCTATAGCTTTGTGCTTTGTTGTCCAATCTGGTCGGCTCCACAAATAAAGCACTGGTGGTTTTAAATTCCACTGTTCTAGTTGCTTGTCACTCGCATCAACAGATCCAGGCAGGTAAAAGGACTGGAACATAAAAGATGATAATTATTAGGTGTTAGTTGGGAGCATCTCAAACTGATAATGGGAATTCAATGAAAAATTCATTCAAGGTGATGATTTTCCAATACCTTTCCTGAAAGTTTTTCACCATCCTCCCAAATCAAATCATATCGCGGCATTTTCTCATCTAGTCTGAACACCAAAAAGCCAGCAAAATATTGATGAAGTCTTCCCTTTGCTAGTTTAAAAGTGTTAATATATATGTACAGAAGAAGGGAACGAGCAAAATATATACCTCTCAGTTTCACTAGGAACAATCAGTATAAGAAGCTTTGGCTTGAATGTTAGAGCTTTGTCCACGAACTTGTTTGCTAGAGCCGCTTTGACCCCAAAAGGAGGATTTAGCCCCATGATCTGCTCACCACTTAGGTTTTTTAAAACAAAAATAGCAATGCCGCTATGTCTGATCTATAAATCAAATTCAAACATACCAGCTGAGAACCAGTAGGCAATTCCGTTGGATGTACCTTCATCCAATCTCTCTTCTCAAAACAAAAATCATTCTGCAAGATAGCATTAAAACAGTCAAAACTTAAATTCTTATTACCAAATTTTCCTGTGATTCATAATCAAACAAAAAAGAGAGCTTGTTCAGAATAAAATTTAGTTTGCTTAATCTGAATCTAATTAACATAACCAGGTTTGATTAACCAAATCATCCAGTCATTCTAGCATATTGAATTATACGAGTGTTTCTGAAGTTGCATTCAAATCTAAATATGTTTTAACACAGTGCATGTATGCCCCCAATTCATCAATAAAAAATCTGCCTGTTTTAGAATTAATGCCATATTATCTAACGACTGTAAATGCAATCCCTTGCCTAGAACCAATTGATCCTAGACTCTCTTAAAATGGCCCACTTAGTGGTGACTGCCACACACAGTGTAGGTATAACTATAATTCAATTACAGACATGGCACTGAACTACAAAGTACCCAGTTGAATTTCTAATTTTCCACGATTCCAAAAAGAAATAGCCGAACAGAAGTTATAGAACATGAATAGTATCATTATAAGCATCTTGAGAATTTGAGGTAGAACAAAGTTGAGAACAAAAACATAACAAGAGAAAATTGTGCATCACTGATCTCAGGCACATCGATAGTGGCATTAGTATAATGAATCACAACTGCTTAGCACACCCAAATATCTTTTTTCCTATTTTAGCTGCATACATATGTTAGAACAGGACAACATTCTTGTGCAAAAGCAAAAGAATATCAAAAGTCACGCAGAAACAGCTATGTTTTTTGAGATATTTCAGCTGGAAAGAATACCTTTGGCCTAATGACATCATAATTTTTGAATGAACATTTCTTGCCAACAGCATCCAACTTTTCTTTCATCAGTTGACTGAAATCATTAGCTCCACAGCAGAAGTCAACTATCTGAAAGTAGAAAAATAAAAGAATGCTAAAAAAAAGGGTCATAGTTAAAAAACAACGAAACTACAAAAAGAGAGCCAAGTCTTTAAGTTGTTGAAAGAACAAATATTGACAGCTTCAGATCTCTGTCCACCAAATTATTACTTCTCTCCACTCTCTTACATTGCATCACTCTAAACTTCTACCAAAAAATCGAGTATGTAGTTGACAAACTGGTATACTGATCATATGCGGATATGATTATTCAGCACTTCAAACTTCCATTCAGTCAGTCTTCAAAATTTTCTCCTTTACTTTTCTGATCTGAATCTATAATTATTTCCCTCTCAACATAGTTTGGTCATATCCATAACTATCTACTATCTCAACTAATAGCAAAATAATATCAGAATACACATCATCATTCAAGGACAATGTTGAGAGTAGGACAAGAGACACCAACCATGTCACCGCTTTGGACATACCATTGGAGCATTTCCACAATCTGAAAAGCAGAAAAATTATATCAAGGATACCAGAAATTGGTTGGGCACATCGATCAATACACATGCAAAGTGGCACTCCAATTCACCCATGTATTTAAGGCAAGTAAACCAGAGTAACTTTCAAAATCCTAAGCAGAAAATTGTTATCAAGATGTGCTAAAAGAACAAAGAGAGACAGCAGCATGGTACGCCTTTACTTCTTAAACCACACAACACACCATACACTAACCAACTGCAAATGTGCCATCACTAGGCAACAAAACAGAAACAGCTGTCTGATGCCTCTATTTCGTTATCTAGGAAACCAAGTTCAATAAGTGAAGGGAAAAGTAGTCATCATCAAAGTCTTACATGGTAGCAAAACAATATAGTCCTATATGTTGGAAGAATGTATCTCGCGCTTCGACCGAAAGATGCAAAACGACATAATGTAATTGCAAATGTATCTCTCACTTCCACCAGAAGATGCAAAATGATATAATGTAATTGGATTATATTCCTATATCTTTCCAGTTTTAATTTTTTTTGCTGATGAAGACATTTACTCCTTAATGTTGAAACATCATAAGTGTAAATGTATTCTAGAATTACACATGAAAAGAATGATAATATGGAAGGTAGGAGAATTGTCTTTAAAGAACCTGTATTGGTATCTACATTTTAGGCAATATCTAAAACATTGACTCATTAATTGAATTTCATATTTGTATTTTATTTAATGGGCAAGTGGTACTTCAGTAACTTTACAAAGCTCTCAGAATAAAGAACCCAAAATATTGAAAAAAATTGAACATCCAAGTAATTCACAAAAGAGAGTATAGAGAAGCTAATACACTCAGAACATATAAAGCAAATAAAATCAAATATATAGCTATACCATTAACCATACAAAACTTCATCATTTGTGAATGCTTACCCCTTGAAGTTTGTCCACTTTTGTAAAATGACGACCAAAAGACGTGTAGCGCATGCCATGGAGAAAAGGTGCAAGATAAACTTTGAGTTTGTTCTACAAAATCAAAATAACCTTTCACTGTAATGGATTACATGGCTTTATCTCCAAAATCATTCTAGAGAAATTCATAGCATATGTTAAAATTCAAGCCAGCTGTAAACCAGACAAAAAGCGTCCAACTTTAAGCTGTACAAATATCATTTAAATAGTTCCTATCCAAGTTCAGATTCACAGCTTTTAAGATTAATGCACATGCAGCCCTCAGAGAAAAAGCATAATTCATGAGATGTCAGCATGATGATTTGTAGGAGAATAAACATAACTAAAAGAAGAATAAATAAAAGGATAACTCTATATATACGTGAAGTACATAAAAGAATAAATAATACCTACAATCACATTCTTTAAAAGCATTACATAGTCATCAGAAACTTGCCATATATTGTATTTTATGTTCAAAATCCAAATCAGAAGTTGAATAGAAAATGGAGCCCATTGATTTGGGACCAATATTTTCCATACAATAAGTTCAAAGAGAAATATTTTATTTTAGTCTACCATCTAACATAGAGAGTTATAAAATTAGATTTTCTTCCAGATTGCATATATGACTGAGCAAGATAAAACACAAACAAAAAGAATTTTGATATCCTGGACAATATTGGTATAGAAAGAAAAGATAAATGCATACCCCCCACTTGTGTATCTGCTTTACGATCTCAGGTTCACACACAGCTTTCGCATCCTCAACACTGCCTCCGTCTTCTATCTTCTGCAAAGCAGTTCTGATAGCCTGTAGATAACGGTGAAACACTCAAAAAAATGTATACGCTCATTTTAAGCCACATTTTCCATATCATGCAATGTACCTCAACAGAACCTTCGACCTTTCCATGGGTAATGCTCTTGTCAATATGTCTTGCAGAGTATGCATGAGTAGATGGCATATTAAATTTCCTAGAGACACTTTCAAGGGTCAATGAAGCTGTTTCCTTTTCCATGAAAGCAGACATTCTGCATTACAACAGAAGCAAAATGATAAGGAACAACACACATCATCTGCATCGTGTGAAAAAGAGAAGAACATCACTAACTTAAATTTGTCGAAGATAGCAAAAATGTTGATGTTCATATTAGAAATTCACTCAATACAAAAACAGCCTTCAAAGAATTAAAAACAAATTCAGCAACAGCAAGGTACACATGTTAACACATTTTTTTTCAAGGGTGAAGCAACACATGCAATAGCATTTCATGCTTATATTTCAAAGGTATAACAGGTCAATGGAGATGGTAATCACAGAAACAACTTCAATATATTTTACCCAAAAACATTGGGACTTTGGTTTATATTGTGCCCTCTATCAGTCAAGTCAGGCAAGTTATAGCTAATTTGAACTCTTCAAGCATGATTCAGTAATTATTACAATTCAGCCAGGTGCAAGCCTACAGGAGTCTTGAGTTAAGCATGACAAGATGTACCTCAGAGCAGATGAAGTGAATGCATCATACCTCTTCTCAGTTTGAGCATCAATCACAGGAAATGAAGATTTGAACTTCTTAACATGGGTGGATGAAATAGCAGGCGCTAAAACTGTAGTCTTGTCCTTTGAGGATACATTGTCATCCAATACAGTAGTCTCAACAGGTTTGCGTGAATCAGCTTGTACTTTCTTCAAAGGCTTTACTTTCTTATGGATGGCAAAAGCATCACCAGTAATGCTTCTGCCACTTTTCCCTGAAGAAAGCTTTTCTTCTGCACTAGAAATTTTCCCAGCCTCTTTAATTGGCTTTATTGAAGCCCTCTCCCTGGGTAAGTCAACAGATGCCATGGCTTTCTTCTTCACTGGAACTTTAAGCTTGTATTTTTGCACAGCTGTAACCTTCTCTTTTTCAGGTGAGTCTGGAAATTTGATGTGGTTCCTAATTGGTGTGCCCAGTTCTTCATCAATATCATGGTCCCTGAATAAACAATAAACGATTCAATATTTGGAACAAGCCTTTTGAATGGGAACCAGACCTGCCAGTAGTAGTAAAAAGTCAGAAACCTAGAACCTACAAGCAGTATATCAAGATGCGATTCGGAAGAAGACCATCCCAAGCCCTTTGTAAAATCGATTCTTCCTCAATATCTTCGAAGGCAATCTCCCTGATTAAAAACTTTAAGTTAGCAAAATTAGAATAAAGCAAAGATCATTAAACCAAATAAAGTACCTCGGCAAACACTTTCTGTGATATGATTTTGGGCAACGCCTGCACATAGCAAACTGCAGTTCAGGGACCTCCTTGTTTTCTCCTTTTCTGCAAACAAGACATTTATGAACAGGGCACATAAAAGATTCCCCAGATGCAACCTTTTTTTCGCACTCTGAAGCATCAGCCTCATTTTTTGGAAATAATAGCTCAGCTACACATTTAGGATGGTAAAAATGGCCACAGGTAGCGTTAACACACTTAAAAACCTAGAACATAAAGCAAATAAAGAGTTAGAAACATAGGACTTCTTTAACTGCAAGAACGCATTGCATCAGATAGTCATAATATCTAAAAACATACAATCAGGATCCAGAAAACAAAATAAAATAAAAGTATTGTTTATGTCTGATGTGCCAGATGAGTTGATGTTGGATGATGCCCCAGGTCATCTGGCTACCTTAGGTAGACTGAGTTGGGTTGTTTAGTGCCAAAAACAGACAGAAGAAGAAAACTTGCATTGCATGCATATGGGCACATACATACACATCCTGCATGAGAAGTCTGGCTTCGGCATGCAATAGAACTGAAAAAAGTCACAGGAATGAAAGCACATGCATCACACAGATGGGGCACATACAATGATCCTGTGTATATTGTATGAAAACTAATTATAAGGTACACTCTGATAAGTACTGGCAGGATCCTGAGATTTCAACAAAGAAACTACTATTTATATGTCAGCATTAAGAATGGACATCTTTTTCCACACATGATCTGATGAGATCATGGTTGGAGAACAATAGGGAGAGATGCAGCAAATATCTGTTCCACAAGAAAGAAAATATTAAACAAACAACACCATTGAGGGCTCAGCATAATGCAAATATCAGAAGCAAAGAAAACAATGATTGGGAAAAACCATATTTGAGTGAATATCTTGATGCATGAATCTCTTAAGTAAGAGAAATCAATAGTGCCAAGGCAACTATTCTCCTCGAAAGTGTTAGCACACTATCAGAATGAAAAATATGAATACTAAAGAGGAGTCTTACCTGAGCTCCAGCTGATTTGTCAGAGGGGCCCAATTTCCCACAAGCAAAACATTGATGTTGATTGTACTTACAGTTCTTACACAAAAAAATCTGAATTGCCTACAGCAATGAAATGGTTGTTAGAATATAACCACCAAAAAGAAACAGATAAGGTTTGTATCACATTGTTTGCCTTTCAGTCAATTACCTCAACTTCAGCCCTACTGTAGCCAAGAGATTTACAATTAGACTCAGCTCCTGCACTTCTTGTTGCATGAAAGGACCTCATGCACCTCCCCTCACAACTGAACTCAAAACAACACAAATTGTCAATCGTTACCAAAAATAAAAACAATAAGAACAGCACAGTGAACAAATGAAAAGAATATAACAGGTAGACTCTAGTTAGGATAGATATTCATAGGTGTGGAACCAAGTTAAAATAGAGACATGTTAGACATAATACTATTAGTTCAAATTTACTATATTAATTGAAACGCTGCTGCACCAATTTAGAATGATTTGATCAATAAAAACCATTTATGACCATACTTGCTTCAAATAAATTCTGCTTCTCTATGTGCTCAAATGAGGAAGTGGAACCTCTGAAGAAGGGTTGGTTCCCCTTCCAATTTTGCAGGTCCAAACAGATCAAAGTGAGGCACCAACAGGCCACTTCACCCACTTTTGCCTTCACGCAAATAAAATAGAAAGCACAAAAACTCTCAAAACCATAGGAAACATGAAATTCACTTCTTTCGGGTTTAAAGGTGACACTGATTATAGAGTTCAACCTACAACCTACTGTCCAGTTCACATATGTCCATTACCCCATGTATCCATTCCCCTTTGAGCTCTCTCCCCAGGTAGCCAGAGCCCCAATACCACATAGATCACCCTCATCTTCCAGCTACCATCACTTTCCATAACTTTTCTAATATATCCCCACTTGACCACTCCCTCATTGGTATTATCCTCTTCATGACCGTCACTAACTCTCACAGTATATCTCCAGAATTTATCTATCCATGACTCCTTCAACCAACTGCCATTCAGCAGGCACTCTCTAGTAAAAGGATAATTCTGCAGCTGCAAGTGGATGAGATTAATCCAGCATCTGATCAGATCCGACCCAAAATTAACTGATCTTGTTCAATTCATTTTGTCTCAAAATTGATTCGGATTGAAATACTTAACCCGAAACTTTAGTGAATGAAATTTAGATTAACCAAAATCCGATCTAACCTGCTGAATATCCAACCTGAAAAATCTATTTCAAATCTTATCAGTTTACTCAAAATCAAACAGAACTGTACAATCCAATCCAAAACAATGTTTTCAATGATCTAATCTGACCCAGTCCATTTCACATTTGGATTTAAAATCATGAACCACTTCAGAAATGAATTGGATTTGGAGAATGCTAAACTCAATCCGACCCAAATCCCTTAACAATTCTGATTCATTATCATATATTGAGTTTTGTATCTCAGAAATATGATCTGACTTCATCATAACTCGCAGAGGGCTTTCAATTTTGCTATCCAGATTTCATCTTCAAGAGCAACCTATTCAGCTATTCTTATATCTAATACTAAAATCGTAGATTTTGTGGCCTATGAAATGCAAGGGGAGATAAGATAGTTAAAATAACTAGCAAAAAACACTTATGATGCATTTGGAAACAAGAAAAAGAACCCATTACTTACATCCTCAAATCACCAAAACCACCATTGTCCCTTCAAAACATTATTAGCATCCTCTAGCTTCACCTAATCTTACAAGGGGAATATCCACCCTCTCCACTTCACTTGATCATATAGAAAGAAGCTTTATTCCTCTGGTTCGATAGGTAATTTGCTTTTATCCTAATCCACTTGTTTATTCCAGATTTTAAGTTGCTTTTCTTTTGTGTGGTGAACATTTATTTCATATTATTGTTCTAAAAAAAGTTCAATCAAAAAATGGAAAAAGCAATTATGCTTCATTTTTTTCATCTAAACAAGAAATATCAACATGATAATGTGTTATTTATCCTGACATTATTCTGTTTTGCTCAAACAAAAAGGGTGAATTTAATGTATAACTCTTAAATATAAGCATAACCAGACATAACCCCCTGCTTTATAGATATTCACATACAATCCATTCAATTTCTTTGTTCCACCCATGCTCCATTTTAACATTATGATAAGTAAATGTCATCCTATAAACTGTTAAAATTGACCATTTTAAATTTCTATCCATTTCACTTTCTTTTCATAAATATTTTGCAGAAAGAGAAGAAACTATTCGAACATGAATAACAAGAAAAAATCCAAATCAGGTAACAATATCCCTAATATGCATGGTAGATAGTGCAGATCACCAGACGAAATTGAGTCTTTAGAATGAGAATAAGTCTTTAACATACCACAAAAGTTCACCGCCATTGTCACAAATTTTACAGACTGAATCAAACAAGTCTGCTTCTTCATCAGACTCATCTCCGCCATCACCCTCATCAAATTCATCATCATCGACAATAAATGACTTGAGTTCTAAATCCTTTCTAGCATCCTGCAAAAACAAGCACTTAATTACAGGCTCTTCACAATAGATAAGCCCAATAGTAGCTTTATTGCACTCTGATGATATTCACAAAATCAAAGAAGGAAAACAACACCAACCTCTCCAGGGAGTATTATCTTCCTAGGCTTATCCACAAGGAGGCCTGGCAACAGCTGTTCAAACAAATTATTATCAGGAATATGCCACTCAAGGCACATAAACATCAATTGATTTACATTTTATAATGCTACAGATTGGTTATAAACTGAAAGTCTAAAAGCAAATAACTGCCTAGCAAATAATTTCACCACCAAAGAGCTGGGATTATGTTGTTGCAACATCCATAGTTGTTTTATAGTGGAAAAAAAACCAGTTAACTGTGATGTCAAAAAAAAAGCTCTCAAATTGTCACAAGAATTAAATTCAATACATATATGATTCACCACACAATGTGTGTGAACAATCGAGTCACCAGAGTTTGCCCATTGCTCACACACACATGCCAAAATTTTATCATTTTTATAAGATGGACAGTAGTAAGCCACAATTATTCAGAAAGAGAAAAAGATGTAAATAGGATAACATGGTCAAAGCACACAAGTCACATAACAGAACAAAGAATAATTCATTATGTATATCGAAAATTGTACTGAGATAGATTTTAGAGTTACGAGGGGACAGAAGACATACATTGCATGCCAACTTCTCAAGACACTATCAACCTAGCATACCATATCTGAGTAAACCGAATAAATAGAAAATGTTCTTACTGCTTTCACACACACACACACACACAATGATAAGGTCTGTATGCCATACAAAATAGTTAGTCAAGCCTATGTGGATCATTTGTTCATGATCACCCCCGTAAATGGCTCATTTGTTAAGCAAAGTTTTCAACCTGATCCTGGGTCATAATCAGCTATATTACTTGAGATTTTTTTTCTTCTTAAGACCAGCTCCACATATTCCTGGGTTACCAGGCACAGGATTTAGTCCAAGTGAATGCAAAGAAAACATCCTGTATTCTCTGTTTGTTATTGCTCTCTCCTCCTCCTCTTAGTTTTCCATCTTTTCACTCCTTTTAATCTTCATCTTTCCTTTTTTATCTTTATTACAGTTTCACATGGTACCAAAGCTCTAATGAATGACACACCTTCTACTTTGAACTTTCCATGAAGATGTATCAAAATACTATCTGTGTGCATGAGATTATTCAGATCTAGAATAGGGAACTATGGCCATAGTATGTTTAAAAAATTCTCTTACAGGGAACTCTGTTGGCAATTAACTTACCACAAGGTTTGCAGTTCTTATACACTTTGTTCGGAATCCAGTTGAATAATCCTTAAGACCAGAGAGGAACATCATGTCCCAGAACAATCAATCCAGACATAAAGTCCTCTGGTGATATAAAAATATTTTATTTTCCTTTGTTTTACTTGTATCTCAATTGTTTTTCTGAAACCAGGTCATCACTTTAAATAGATGGCCACAAGGTCAATGCACTGTCATAATATTAGCACTCATTAGTAGCCATCGAAGAATTCATTCTGAGCAACTAAAAACATTTTAGGATTTCCGCTCATTACTGTTCTTTGGTCTTTCAGGATATTCTGAAATTTCTTTTAGGTACACAATCCAAAACCAGAGCTTAGGTACTCCCTAAAGGCTGCTAGAGGTTATTGGTGTTATTCACTATTTTATGATGATTCAGCACAGTTTCAAACAGGATTATGACAAAAAGGAATTAAAAATGCTAGGCAGAAAATATCTTATATGCCCAACCAAAACAAATAACTAAATCCATTAGTAAGATTCATACCGGGGATTTTCCCAATGTTTCATCTATTTCAGCATACTGCTTGATTAGCACATGATGCTCTCGCAGGTCCTCCTCAGAAGGCCTAACAGCAAACCTTCTGCACAATAAAGCTTCTGTAAATAACTTGGGAATAGGATTCAATGTTCAAATATAGTTAAAGAATACTAATGGGAGCCTTATCCACCTGAACAATCTCCCAAGATGATCCCAGAGACTCTTTTCTGATGTGTCTGGGTTTTTCTTCAAATAATGAAGCAGATTAATTGTGACTAAAGTTGGCAGGATAGCCTCCTCATAGGGCTTCTTGGCCTTTAGGAGTTTTATCCATCTGTTGTCCTTCTTGAGGATGAAGACATCAGGCTGATCACCTTGAAGTTCCAACTTCCAGGCAACTACCTGCAAAAAGACTTGTTGAAGTCCCTTATCCACCCAGCCACGCATAAACACTTGCTCATTGCCAGTATCTGGTTTCTCAGAATCATTAAACTGAATAGGCAAGACCGAGAAAGAGACTGTTGACCCGGCCTTATCCTCAAAGCAATAGTCTGTGATGGATTCAGAAAGACTATGCAGTTCATCATCTGAAGATTCCATTAGGCTGGCATCAAAAAGAAAAAAAAAAATAAGAAAACAAACAAGGTACTAGAGCACTAATGGATACATTATTAACATCGAAGTTTAACGCATACACCTTGAAATAAGATCAATCAATACAAACAGAAGAAATTAAAGCAAGGATTGAATCCAAAAAGAAGAATATAGGATCAAGAACAATTCAGTTGACAATATGCGTATTACATTTATCTGAGGGGCCAAAAAGTCGACGGTCTGGAGACCGTAGGGAAAATGAAAGTGGAAACAAGCTAGGACCCTTTTCGAATTAAATAAAACAAGAAAAAGATTTTGAGAAAAAAACGTCACTCTGCTAATTCACCGAAAGTGGACAGACTTCGCTAAATTGGGAAAATGCCCCAACATTGAGGAAAAAACATCAAACAGAAACGGGATTACTTCCGATTGACAAAAGAAAATTAATTCACAGATTTAACACTGCGAATAATATTAGAAATGCCACAAAATTGAAAAGGAAATCGAGCGGAAATCAGCTGCACCCTGCAGAACCTAAAAATTTAAGAAAGTAACGAATGCTCCAAGGATATCGAACCAAGAGGAAGCCAGTAGAACGCTCCAAACCCTAAAAATTCAAGAAATGGGCTCTTTCAGATAGCGAAAATAGGCAATTAATTCGGAATCCCTAATACAAAACCAAAGAAGCAAATTTGAACAAAGATAGGAAAATAGGAAAAACGAACTACGGCCAAAGATGACGATTTGGCACGGTTCGGGCACCAAACAGGAGGATTTTCAGCTGACAGAAGTACAGGAGACCAAACCCTAACCGATATCAAAACCCTAATCCCGAAAAAACCAAATTCGAAGTGCACCTGCGGAGAAAACCAAAACGAACAGAGCGAACGAGAAGCGCATGAAGTGCAGGGGGTTTATTTGTAGCCGCGGTGCGTTCCTTCCTTCGTCCAACCAGCCGAACTGGACCGGATCGGACCCGCCAAATGAACCGAGTTGAACCAAAACGACAGATAATTCAATGATTTTTGCAATTTTATCTTGAATCTATATTTTGTTCCCTCTATCGTGCAATCCTTCTCAAATGAAACGTATACAAAAATGAGTAATGTATATTTATCCTAAAAACTTACTAACATTTATTTGATAAAAAAATTAAAATTCCGTCCAATAAATTTAATTTAATTGAGTATTTTTCTAAGAAAAAATTTTCAATACCCCTAAAAATTTTTAGATTTTTTAAAATCTCATCTGATTTTTAAAATTTTCATTCAATTCTTACACATGGGTTAGTAATTAGACTATTTTTTCATATTATTTGAAATAGTCGTAGTATTATAGTAGTTAATTATTTTTATCATTATTTTTTTACTTGTATGAGTATAACTAAAAAATAATAATTACAACAAATTATACATAATTAGAAACTAAATATTTTGATCAAAATTAATTATAGATTATTAGAAAATATATATTTTTTATTATAATTTAAATTACAACAGCCCCTATGTCCTTAAAAATTTATAAAAAAGTCTTTGTTTTCTTAACAATTTTAAGAAAAGTTCTCAGTTTTTATTTACATCATTCACATTTCACTTGTAATATATTTTTTAATTTTTTTGAGATAAACAAGGGATTATTATATATAACCCCATGAGATATTTGTTGAAATAAACAATTAATTTTGTAGGCCTTTTTAATATTTTGTATTAAAAAATAGAAAAACTTAAATATTTTCAAGTAACACTTTGTAAAATTAATAATTGTTAAATTTTTAAGAAAATAAGGGCTTTTCTATAATTTTTTAATAAATAGGGTTTTTCTGCAATTTTTAAGAAAATTAGTGGTTTTCTGTATTTTTTTAAAAATCAAGCCTTCCTATAATTTTTTCAGAAAACAAGTGTTTTATATAAATTTTTAAGAAAATGAGGATTCTTTTGTAAATTTGTAAGAAAATGAGGATATTTCTATAAAATTTAAAGAAATCAAAAATTTTCTACATTATCTTTTAATAAAACAAGGGTTGTTTTATACATTTTTAAAATGAGAAATTTTCTGCGAACTTTGAAGAAAAATAAGAGTTCTTCTATATTTTTTTGGAAAATGAGAGTTATTCTATATTTTTTTAAATCGAGGGCTTTTATATAAATTTCTAAGAAAAAGGGGTTTTATGTAAATATCTAATTAAATGAGAACTTTATGTTAATTTTTAAGAAATGTTTATATAAATATCAAAGAAAAATTAAGGTCTTTTGTGCAAATTTTATGAAAATGTGGTTTTTGTAAATTTTCAAAAACAATGACTCTTCTGTAATTTTATTTAGGGTTTTTGAGCAATGAAAGTTTTCTGCAAATTTAGATGACATTAAGGGTTTTTTGTACTTTTTTGAAAAGTAGGCTTGTCTGTAACTTTTCAATAAAATGAAAATTTTATTTTTTTTGTAAAATTTTTAATAAGTGGGTTTTTCTAAATTTTTAACGAAATTGAGACTTTTATACAATTTTTTAAAAAATTAAGATCTTTTGTGAAAATTGGCTTAAGAATAAAATAAAAAAATTTGACCTAAATTTTGATTAAAATTTAATCATGGATTATAGGTTCTAAAATCAGAAAAAAAGGTTGTAAAAGAATCCTAAAATTACAAAAAATTGCTTGTAAATAGAGCATATCTCGGGAGTTTTATGTAAAATTTTTTTCTTTAATTAGAACACAGAGGGTGCAAATATGAAATATGATAAGGATAAATATATAAATAATTACATAGAAGCGCCTAAAATCTTTGAATAGTAAATGTAGATCCCAGAAAGAAGCTAATTGAAACTGCACAACGACAATATCAAGGAGACATAAGCAACAACCCTAGAGAGCACAAGGGGAATGAAGAAAGAGGGAAAGTCACTGAAACTGCACAACGACAATATCAAGGAGAGTCTAACCTGTGAATTGTAAACGTAATTGAGAACAATTAACATGTAAACTAAACCACATTCAAATAACTCATTTAGAACGTCTGCAATAAGCTAATGAATAATCTGATCATTTTTATGGAGAAATTATTCATCTCGGAGCACAACCAGCTTCAAGCTTGAATATTGAAATATACTGTATAAGTTTCATCTCTCAAGCTGAGCAATGGCTCCAGCAAGAAGTCCCTCCTCTCTCCTTTTGCCCTAAAGCTGATGGGATGATACTCTCTTATTCCTTTGCTCATCAGAAAGCTTGCTGCTTGATTGAATGCTGAATCTGAATTTGGATCATCTTTGCAAATGAGCTGAACAAGCTGTCTGGCAGAGTAATCCACTCTGCTGGAAACAAAGCAACCTGGCTTCTCTGCTGACTCTAAAGAAAATGAGTTTGACTTCCCATCCAATCCTGCAACCACACTGAAAATGGAGTTTGACCCAGTAGCAGAGGAGATGGCGAGGTTCTTGCCTGGTCCTTGCTCCACCACTACCATCCCCGGAAGATCAAATGGCTCAAGCATTACAGAGTTAAAAAAATTTTTCTTATGTTTACGGGATGAAAGGAAAGGACTCTTTGATTCAACAGGAAGAAGCCTGAAGGTTGCATGCATGGCTTCATTGCTTCCAGCCTCAGGCCATTCCATCATGGTGAGAGACTCGTTTGAGTTTGAGAAGACAAAGGTCTGGTTGCCTGATTGTTGAGTGAGGGATGTTAGCTGAGATGCATGTGCAGCTGGGATTGGAGTAATCCAATCTGAGGTGGAGTTGGATTTCCCAGTTCTTAAGTCCCAGTCAAGATCGGTAAGGCCAGCGAGAAGGTAAGGCCCGAAGAGAATAGCCTGAAGTAATGAATACTCAGCACGTTCATCTGTGGAATTTTGAAAATCATTAGTATTCTCCTATTGGTCAAGGCTAAACTATGGCCTATTGCTTAATGAAATCAGAGGTCCTAACCTTTTATGTTTTCAGTCCTTAAACCAATTGGCAGGTTAAGGGTCAAATTGTCAGCTTCACCCCACTTCTTTGTGATAGAGAGGAAATTTCCTGTCATTATAGGAAGGAAAAATAGGTGCAGATAAACATTTTTATGAAAAATTGTTTCAGTTATTTCAAACTGAGGAAAGTTATGCCACTACAGAAACATTCTAGTTCTTTGCTTAAAAATTTGTTTTTAAAAGATATTAAGTCAGATGGTGCATAACTGGATTCATATGATTGACAATGTATGGGTCGAGTCTAGTCATCTGGTGGTCAAAGTTATCAGTGCTGACATCCAACACATGTATCCATGCTTGCTACAATTGGGTACTTAGGCATAGGCAATCCTACTTTCAGGATTTTCCATCTCTGTTGTCTATATTATGTCTCAACATTATCCAACATCCATGTCCACCATATTGAAGATCATGCCTTAGCCTGAAACTCGATAAGTAGTAATGTTGATCTTTGTTTCAACCAAGTTCTCAAACCTACTCAGGACCAATCAGAGTGATACCCAATCAACAGTGATTGAGTTCACATAAAGTAATTCAAGTGAACACATTTTGTGAATAATGTCAGGTTAAAGTGTACACTGAGCGCTCATTGGCTTCACAAATAAGAACTGCCAGCATTTGCACAGGTGTCAGTACCCTGTACCAGATGACCTCCAGATCAATTTATGTGGGATCCTTGCATACCGTGATGCACTTTTATCACTCGTCATAACATGCTTCATTAAGATCATTCCTTATTCTAATCCTTGATTTGAATTTATCATCTATAAAACAGTAACAAGTTGAATCCCAGGACCATAAAAAATTACCTGGAGCAGGTAGTTGCAAATCTTGACCATTCAAAGTTGCTTTTGCATCAGATGTCCAGAATGGTATCCGTAGGTTTAAAGTCGAGGGTTGGCTGCTAGTCTTCATTGAAGGAAAATAACACATGGAAAGGTTAAATACCACCTTAAAGTGTTGAAAACAAACATCAATTATTATATTATTTTTTTTGGGAAAAAAATCAACTACATTAACATGTTCATGAGTTAAGAATGATAATTAGGATCCAATGAGACTTGAAGCGTCATAAACAAAGAGCAATTTTGATCTATAAAAATAATAAAATGTTAGATGAAAATTTCAATTTGGAGAGTACTAGTCAAATTAGCAATACCTCATTCAAGAAAATGCTCACTGTAACATGAAGAGTAGGATCCCAAGATGACACAGGGTTTATACTTTGAGTAAGTGAGATGCCTCCAGATTTCCAATAAAAAGAATTTGGTATATACTGGATAACATACAGTCCTGGTGTATTTCCATTTTCCTCAAAGTAAATGGAATCACCTAACTTTGAAAAGGATTCGATTCCTGCAAATTATATCAAAGGTGTATATATGGATCAGATAAGATCAGCTGAATGTCATATTAGTTTAGCATGAAAACATAAGAGAAAATAAAGGCAAAAGAAAAGTAAAATGGTTAATCCACTTTAAAACATTTGCATTGGCAATAGAGGTCATTGTCTGGTGCAATAGCACGAACCTATCCTATACTATATGTTGCGCAAAATAAACTAAACTATCTACACAATTTCGTGCCAGTCTATCTACCATAACCTCTCCCTTGTAATTGATTGCTACCTGAGCCAAACAGTTGCCCATTCATACAGAACCATTGGAGGAGTACTCCAAGTCTCCAAGTTACTGGCAGCACAGAGACTGAGTTTTCTTTTGTGCTATTTCTCATGTAAAATATCTACACAGCTTTCTCAGAGTCATGCATAACATAACAAGAACTGACGAAAAAATCTTTAATGGCCTCTTTGGCCAAATATATTGTTTATTTTCAGCCTCAATGATGAGCAGCAAGACCAGGGTGGGAAGCAGCATAAATTTGACATTAAGTTTTTCCCACCAACTGAGCTCTTTTGCCAAATTGTCATTAGCACTTGGACGAAAAGCTTACTTAAAAACAACAATTTGCACCAAAATGAATGGTGCCTTCACATAAACAAGAGTAGGGAGTAGCGATTCCATTAGTTCTGTTGACTTGCTGATTCAGGATTTTAAGTTCTAACCATTTAGATTGAGATGTGTACTGTTAATATGAGAAATTTGGCTGGCCATATGCTATTTCTGCATATGAGCTCTCATAGCTAGGAAAGAGCTCCAAATTGGGACAATATTCAAATTATAACTAGTGTTAAAATAACACCAAAAATGACGCAGAAAGAACACTACCTGTACCATAACAACACCAAAAAGAATCAAACTGATTTCCCCATCCATGATAAGTTTTTGCTTTTGATGTCCCAGGTTGCAGTGGCAGCATATAAATCATTACCCCAGGCTCCCTGCCTCTCTGGATGCTCAGCACACCATTAGTGAGAGCTCTCTCATAGTGATCAGCATATGCCATTTCTTTGGTCCATCTGAACAAGTTGCGTGAGACCTGGAGAACATGACATATGGACTTAAGATGGAACTACATAAGAAACTGATGTTTCTAAGAAATGAAAAGTTCTACTCTACATTCTACTAGCCAAGTTTGTGAATTCACAAAACTAGACACCTGTTTCTTAACAAATTTGACGGTCACGAATTTTGTTAAACTGTTATAGTATTTGAACAAGAAACATTATATAGACATTCTTCAATGAAGTTTTTTTGTTTTCCAAAATACATTTAACTGCAGATGTTTTCTGCAAAGTTGTACTTGATACTGCTATGATCAGAGTCAGGGTTAACAAACCTTTAACATGTTGTATGTGACACAAGATTCTTCAGTTTCAGTCGTTAGTGTATCTGCCAAACGTTTTGGATCAGACCTGAACACGAATGGAAGCTATCATTGCATAAAAAATGATAAAAAATCACTGAAAAAAAAATCTTATCCATGTTCATGAAAGCATCATCAGAAAGTGGTTTGTGAAAACAATTACTGCAGTCAAAAGGCACTGGAAACAAACTAATGAAGAAACTAACAGCTTTTTGAAAATTTTGGTTTAAATGGAAACATGTCCTTGTGGTCCTTACCAAAACTCACCAACCGATGTTCCACCAGTTGCATAAATGTGAGAGGTATTGACAATATCCATAAAAAATGTTCCAATTTCCTGTGAGGTATCACAAGATCTTCAGAACCACCAAAAAATCAGAGATTTTGAACCAAATGAAATAAATTTTTTTGCCTATGGAAGTTTTCAAAACTGAAAATTGTATAGAAACCATGGAGGATTCTAAAAGAAGATTGATAGCTTGCTGCTCTACTCACCATCTGAGTGCAGTGAAAATTTCATTGAACAGATTAAAATAAGCTAGTCTTATATATTTCTTTGTTTTGGCTCACAGAAGATGACTTCAATGACTCAAATAAATAGATATCGAAAGATGAGCAAGTCTGCAAAGCAGGAACAGAACAGACAAATACCATGCAAGAAGAAACTACTCATGATTCTGTGTGTTTACCTACAGAAAATTAAAATGCAGGGAACACATGCATGGATACATCAAGGAGGTCAGATGAGCTTAGTGAGTGTAAATGGACTGGTCAGCCATTCTGGCCCAAAAGAAAACAGGCTAAGTTCACCGAAGTGCGAAGGGATTTGCTCGTATTATTTTTTTTACATTCTCGAGATAGAAGTGCCATTTGCTTTACCTTGTAAAGTGAATCTCCTGTGATCTCATACCGCCGCTGTGCTCCAATAACAACTGGAACATGGGTATTGGTGTGAAAACCAGAGAGGCTATCAGCCTGCAACTAACACAAGCAACTTCTGTCACATATTATATAACAAGTTACAGTACCAAAGCCAGTGCAAACTATGCAGATCAACATGCTTGTGTAGTACAGCACCAGAAGTACAGACAGATTATGAAAACACAAGATTTAAACCCTTGAAATGGTATTGAATTTCACCTAGATTGAAAAGAATTCCCATTCACCATTAGCTGACGGTTTGTTTATTGAAACATTACCTTTCTTCTTCATATAGTTCACAACAAAAAAGAAAAAAAATATATGAAATTTGAATTTAATCAGATAAAAAAATTTAATAAGCAGAGAGTTGCTAGAATAAAAACGTGTCCCTCACCTGCACTGCCAACAAACCAAGAAAGCATGGTTTATCAAAAAGGTGGGCCAATATCAAATGCTTTTGATCACCCTGTATTACATCAGAAGTAGTACTATTATTAATCTGTCGCTGGCATGCTTAAAATGAGATGGAAAAAAAACTAGTCAAATAAATGACTGAACTTCAAAAGATTCACAAACAAAATAGTAGGCATTGTTTGGAAATTTCATAGCAGACAATGCTCTATAAAAATCAAAGATGATGAATATTTTCAGAATCACAATGCTGCGAACTTTTCAATGAACTCTGAAATCAGATGTGAATTACAGCAACAAGTAGAGCAGGCACCATAAATGAAATGATAAGACTTTTGTAACTAATAGAATGATCATAATTTTTCAAACACCACACCAGAGCAACTATAGCAAGAAAAGAGCTGCTACAAAAACCACAGGTCAGGCTGTAAGGGTATCCCCTAACAAAAATCCATGCAGCAGCTGGGAACAATCTTCCAAATTTAACAAGAAAGACCAGCCAAACTTAACAGCAGTTGGTATTCTATGTTTCTATTAATCCAAGTTAGCCCCAGGGGATATAGACAAGCCAAACTGAATTGGCTCCAGGGGAGTTTTAATAGGAGTTCTATGCATGGAGTTCCGGCTCAAGCCAGAGTTAACTGGATTGAACGACAATTCACACTACCAAATTGCAGCTCATTAAGCTAGAAAAAACTTTACCATTAAACAAAGAACAAGAGAGAAACAGGTAAGTAGAACCCTTCAGAATTTTCACCCATAGTGCAGGTGGCTAGTGTTTTTGAATTTTATTTTACTTTTGTTTTATCAAGAGTGCAGGTAGCTACTTGATATTTCAGTACACCACTTACTCAGACATATCTCTCTCTTTTTTTCTTCTTATTTACTTAACCATACATAAGCAAATGAACCCCAGGATAAATTTGGTGTGACTACAGTTATAAGCTTGACTTTCACTAGTTAGATACTTGAAATGAATCACATCGACCATCAAAAAAAATTGTTTAGCAACATATCCATTTAGACCATTAACCAAAGAATGGACTACGGTAAAAATGCAACAAAAAACAAACAGAAGCGGTGGAGCCCAAAATGCCTTAATCTATGCAAAGCAGATTCGATAATGCTTAAACAAAATAACAATAGCTGGATGAACACCACTAAAAAGAAAAACATCAATAGGATGAACCAACTAGACAATTGGTGAGATTGATTCCTTTAACAATGATAAAACCCCATCAAAATTGTCACAGCAAAAGCTGCAGTTTTCTGATTGGTTGTTACTCCATAGTATGTTTAGTGAAATAGAAGATATAAAATTATCAGAAATTATAAATGAATAAAAGTAAAGTGATTGATGTGACTTGAAACCTAAATCTTTACACAGAGAATGGCAGGAAAGCACAAAAGAATCTACACAACTAAGAAGATTACTGGACAAATATAAATTAAGATAATGAGCAAAACCAATCCAAGAGTGAATGAACAATGCAAATACAGAAATAATACATAACTGGACAAATAAAAAGACTGGTAAAGGATGCATCTATACGAGCTTAATCATCCCTAAAAAGAATTTCCTACAAGCATAAAATTTTCCCTTGAACATCCAAGATGGCATCACTAATCAAACAGAATGCAACGCCATTCATGTTAAATATATTTCACAAGTTGAAGTTAAATGAATGGAATCACATTTATCAACTTTAATAATCCTGAAATTTTTTAACAAACAAAGAAACTCATAACGGCCTTCATCAACAATACAAATGTAGTATGAATTGTTCTCAATGGAAAGATTGAGCTATATCAGTGCTTTCATTACAATACTAAGATAATGACCTGCATGAAAAGCTTACCGTAATGGAATATAGCTTATAAAGAACATCGTTCATGCCACCAGTTTCATCATTTAGAATCCTCCAATGCCTCTCTATACTGTAATTTAGTATGACATTTTTCACACGGTTCCCAAAGTATTCAGCCATCCAGACCATCATTTGCAACGCTTGTGAATTACCAGCAAATGAATATTGATCCAAAAGTCCTGCCATGATCTGTTAATATGACACAATCAAATTTATGAGAAAATAGTATGATGATAACTCATACACCAAAAATAATGTTTATACATAAATCTGTTTGGAAAAAAAAACAAAGAAACATTAACAGCAGATGATCTACCTTATGCATGGTGTAATATGGTGCCCAGACATAAGTCAAATTTTCAAGACGATCAAAGAATTCCGATGGAAAGGCTGAAAGATATCCCGTGCCCATTTTCTTCTGACATGAATTAAGCGCATCAACTACTGATGTCATCTTCTCATAGAGAGTGCTGTTATGGGTACTCGCCCACATCATAGCAGATGCACTCATATAATGCCCTGCAAATCCCAATTCCAATACAATCCTCTTAAGCATATTTATTGGAATTTAACCAGTGTTGCATCAAACAATGTCATGTTTGTGAGAAAAGATACTAACCTACGAAATGCCCCCTGAGCTCCATCCCTGGAGCCTCCCAACCTCCATATGGTTTACCTGGAGTTGGCAAACCAGCCTGTTTCCGAAAGCTCCAAACCAGGTTATCTGGATCCAACATCAACAAATACTCCAAATTGGTCTGTTGAGCATGCCCATAAATTGAATCAGGATCCAAACGGACATCACTAAGCGGAACTTCCCTGAGAAAATCTCCTCCTTGCTGTATAACATTAATTCCATGTGAATTCTTAATACTCCGGTAGAGCATGGCCCAATCAAATTCCTCACTTGGAGTTGCTCCATCATTCAGAAGCTTCCGTGGAAGCAAACCCATCCAAGCTGAATCATCACTCGGAGTCAGGTGGTAATGAGAGAACATCTCTGCCTTCCATGTCTCATTATTGCTGCTACTCAGCTGAGCTCGGACAGCTGAGGAAAGCTCTGTGAGACCATTGGTGCATTCCTTGCCATATACATAACTCAATGCAGACAACACTAAGAGAAAGAAAGCAAATGACAACCACAAATCCATATCTTTGAAGAACAATAGAATGAGCAGGATTCTAAGAACTCATATAAATAAGAACGAGCAAGAACGGGCAGCAACACAAAGCGGATGAGCTCCAACTGGACCAGAAATCTGGGACAGTGATGTGACACTGGCAAGGATAAGGAATGTCAACAAAGCAAACCAGTTCAAACTTCGATCCAGAAGAGAAAGAAGCTTGTCCGACAAACAAGGAAATCAGGCCAAGTGTTCTGCAAGCAACGGCAAAAAGAGAACTTCAATACAACAACAAAAACCCATAAAAGATCAAAATTTGACCCCAACTCATGATTCCCCCAGCGGGGCCAAACCACAAATCCCTGAAAAACACGAAAAAGAACGGATGTTGAGCGTGGGATGTGCCCATGTTTATATAATACTCAAATTACCCCAAAAGTTATAAATTTACAACCAATAAAACATTTGTTCACATCCTAAAATGGCTACGAAAAATCACAAACCCCAACAATAAAAGCGGCAGCCAAACAGGGTCCCGTGACTGTGAGCGCGAGAAGAAGGGATATTTCGAGAGGAGGGACATAAGGGGAAGCGACAAGATAAGATCACGGGACCCCTCGGGGCGTTTAGGGCTTTTAGCGCCTATCGGGATGGGGACGGCCATTGATGACGCGGGGTTTGGATCGATCCCGGAACGAAAGCAACGCACGGGAATGAGATGGGCGTTGGTGGTGAAGAGGGGGTTGCGGGGAAGGTCGTTGCGTGGCGAATGCGGCAAGGAATTCGGAGCTAAGGTTAGGGTTTTGGTTGGTGGAGTTGCCATTGGCGATCAGACAAGAAGCTTCTTTCATGGTTTCTCCCCGACAATGGCACGGTTGAAGACGGCGGCAGAAGTTTTCCCAGAAAGGCCCGAACTTTTTTCCAATTACAAAGAACACACTAAATATAGTGAGATTTTTGCACGGATACCCCTCCAAATTTTAAATTAATACATATGTGCAAACTTTTTAATTATATTCATATCCTTCTAAATTGTTATTTTTATATTTATACTCGTCAGATTAAAATATTATTCTTTGATATCGAGATGGTAAATTAATTAAGATAGATTTAAATAAATATCCTTAAAAGTTCAAACTCAATTATATGAAAATCTAATATGGCTATTTTATATTTTATTTACAAAAATATTTTTATTTTAAAGATATAAGTGCAAAAAGCTTTTAGAGGTATATAAACAAAATTTTTAAAAAATTCTGAAAAACGCTAATTCAATATTTTCAATGCCATCCAAATAAAAATCAAAGAAATAAATTTGAATTTCATATATTAATTTAATCGATAAATTGAATTAAAATAAAATATTTTAAATATGTTAATAAATATAATTTTTTATAAATTTATAATAAAAAATAAGTGATTTTTACTAATAAATAATAAGATGGATAATTTTTTATAATTTTGAGCACAAAATATGTGTTTTTTTTGGCAATGTTAGCAAAAATATAAGTAATTTTTTGCTAAAAATTATAATGAATGTAGTCACAAAATTGCAATAAGACAAGAATTTTTTTTACTAAAATCTCTATATTATATTTATGTATTACCCTTGACTTTGTAAAATTATTTATATTTTTTATTTAGGATGTTTGCTTGTATTCCCCTATAATTATTTAAAATTACACACATATCCCTACGAAAACTGAAATTTCACCTGCCCAAATTTTAAAAAATTATAACAAATGCCCGTTAGAATGAAGTAAACATTCGTACGATAAAAAATTTTCATTAATATGAAAAATCAATTTTACTCCTTATAATTGCACTATTTTAAAAAATATTTAAAATTTTAGATATAATATTTTAGGGTATAAGTGCAAAAGTCAAAAATATTTTCACATATTTGTCATGACAGTAAAGACGGCTTTATTTAATAAAATTTTGTTGTATGAATATTTTTCAAATTTTTAAAATTTTAAAAAGTACCAGAACAATTATAATTTTTATAGGAACATATATTTAATTTTAAAGGTTTTCATAGTATATAAGTAAAATTCTCTTTTTCTAATTTTATCAATCAGGACGTCCAATTGACGCATCTGCCAAGGCCTGCAGGCTGCGGTTGATAGAAGAGCAAAAAATCCAAAATATCGAGAAGCAGGACGCAAATATGATATATTTTGGGTGTATTGTGAAAAAACTCCAAAAAAACGAAACATATAAATCAGTGAATGCATGATTGCAGTCAACAAACATGGCGGTGTTTTGAATATAATATATATATATATATATATATATTATTTTAAAAAAAATTTGACTAAATGAAAACAAAAGATTCTTTATTCGATTTTAGAAGAGAAAATATAAAAAATTTTGTTGCGTCGCATCAAGGAGTTAAGCTTGTGGGGATAAAGGTATTTAATTCTAGTAAAATATCTATGGACTATGGATTAGGCATTAATTAATCGTGTAACTCAAGTGGAGATGGTCCATATATGGACCATTAGAGCTCGTTGATGGCGATGTTTTTTTAATTGCAACGAAATTCGGTTGCGATTTGGATCTGGATTTGTAATGGATCGGATTTGGCTCGTGCTAAGGGGCCGTTTGTTTCAATTCCTGGAACCGAAAATCGGAGAAATGGAGGGAATTGAGAGCCCAATTCTCTCCATTCCGGTGTTTGTTTCGATTCCCAAGACCCGGAATCGGGGGAATCGGTTATTTCTCAATTCCCCCGATTCCCCGTTTTAATTCCCTCAAAAAATGAAGGGAAAACGCGAATTTGGGTTTTCAATTCCCTGGTTATTGTAGCATGCTCGGGGATGAAAACCCTAATTCCGGGTTAAATTCGCACAAATTCCCCCCATCGTCTGCGTCTTCTCTCCTCCAACCAGCATCTTCTCCGTTGTCCGGCTGTCCAGCGACTTCAGCGGCCGTCGAGCGGCTTCAGCGGCAGTCCAACGATTTGTCGTAATATTTATTATGATATTTGTACATATAGTGAAACTGATGTTCCCTTATTTTTGGGTCTTTTTGTAAAATCTTATTAATTTTAAAAATTATTTTAATAATTTTAAAATTAAAATTATTTTATTACTCAAATTACTTAAATATTACTTATTTTCAAAAAAACAAGTATATATTTTCTATATTTATTAAAAATTATTTTAGAAGATAAAAATAAAAGTATATTAAATAAATATGTAATTGATTATAATAAGATATTTACATAATCTTTTTTTTATTTCTTAAAATTATTTATTATTTTTAATTGTTTTAATATATTTTTCAATTCCTTACCGTAAAAACTCATCCAAACACAAGAATTCAATAACTTATGGAATTGATTAATTCCATTTGTCAACCAAACAACGGAAAGGAATTGACCAATTGCCAATTCCCTACAGTAAATACTCATTCAAACACTGTAATTATTTAATTCTCTCAATTCCTACAAATTCTTGAAATCACTCAATTTCTACGATTCCACGATTTCTAAATTCAAAATCCAAACAAACGCGTCCTAAAAGCCCAAACCCAAAAGGGGTCGCTTGTTGCCTTATGGGAATCAATTGGCTCCTCCGGCTCGTTATTCTAACATCTGTCGGAATTGCTTGATATCGAAAAAATCAAAATTAATAAATTATTTTTTAAAAATTTAAATTAATTAATAATAATTTAAAGTTCAAAAAATTAATTATTTTTTTAATTAAATATAAAAATAATAATTATTAATTTTTCAAAGAAAAATCTATATTCTGGTCTCTACCCGTTACCAAATTCCCTGGCATGATGCATCGTTTGATACAAAATTGACCGTCGGATTGGCATGTTTTCAAAAGACAGAAATACCCCTAACATTGTTAACTACCCGACTATTTGTCGGTAGTATTGATCCTTTCCCGGGTTTGATCTGCGCGGTCCGATTAGCAGGTTAGGGTTTTGAGTCAATCTCCACAAGCGCCTTCATGGCTGGTACTCATTTCTCCTCCAAAAAAGTTTCTATTTTTTTCGGGTTTTGATATTTTTGAATGAGGTATTTATGAATCGATTCTCGAGCATCTTGCTAAATCTGTGCTTAAGCCTGTTCATGGAGTTATCTTCATCAATAAAATTTATTTTTTGCGGGGTTTTGGAACGTGTGATTTCATAGTACTCTTTCGACCCAAAATTTCAGCTATTTTGTCCTTTTCCTCTTCATATATGCTTCTATTCAAGTTTTGCCCATTGTATTTGTGCTTAGAAATATTAACCCATTTTTGTTATTTTTTACATCAATGCAATGTGTTGCCTGGGCAGCTTAGTTAACGATATTATGTATAATTTTGTGCTATATTGGAAGTTGATCTTCCCTGGATACATTGTTCTGTGTTGGTAATTTGGTTCTGTTTTGTGATTTTGTGTTTCCGTGAATGGTTAAAAAGAGTAGTTTTTGAATTCTTAATCATGATATTGTTAACTTTATTTGTGTAAGGCTCTCTTCAGTTTGGTCAGTATTTTGTTTAACAGGGTATGCGTGTTCTTTTATTTTTCTAATCTAAATTAGACTTGTATTGTTAGATTTGTGATCTGCTATCCTCCTCAGCATGCTTATCGCACCATTGTGTATGCCGAAAGATTTTATTGGGTTATGATTTTTTTTATATATGATCATGATTTCCTAAATTTTTTAGCTGTTCATGTTTTTTGGTCAAACTATGTTAACAAAGTTGGCATGTTATGACAGTATGTTTTCACTAATAAATAGTTCATTTATGGCTTGTTCGTCTGTTCTGTGGTTTGCTTCCATACGGGGAATTGGGGCTTCTCATATGGATGACTCAATGACGTAGCAACAAGCATGGTAGACGAGAAAAACACTGTTGTCTTTATTAAGAACTCCTTGAATCCATAAGGAAGAGAGAAAATTCACTAAAGTAGAACTTTATTGAGAATAAAAGTTGTCTCCCGTCCATAGGACTGAAGACCTATTTATACAAATACCAGAAATCCAATTTGAGTAAGTTTCTGGCTTCCCAAGTCCTAAACTGAATATAACTCAGTTTAAACCCATTAATTGGGTTGGTAGAAGTTCTAAATAAGTTAACCTACGAAAATAAAATCCTAAATAAAGATTCATCCTTCCCAAGTCCTAAACTGAATAGGATTCAGTCCAAAATTGGTCTTGGGTTGGTGGAATCCGAGAATAAGACCTAAGACATCATAATGAAGAGAATTTTAAACATAGAAAGGTACTAAGTAAGGTAAATCCTAAGTTTAAATAGAAGAGTAAATCAAATCATTTGTCATGGCCCCTTGACTTCTGAATTAGCTTCTTTTGATATTTTTGAACTTCCTTTGAGTGTCCAAAATTAGTCTTGGGTTGGTGGAATCCGAGAATAAGACCTAAGACATCATAATGAAGAAAATTTTAAATATAGAAAGGTACTAAGTAAGGTAAATCCTAAGTTTAAATAGAAGAGTGAATCAAATCATTTGTCATGACCCATTGACTTCTGAATTAGCTTCTTTTAATATTCTTGAACTTCCTTTGAGTGTCCTACATCAGTGTCCCCTTCTTGTAAAGAACTCGTCATCGAGTTATTTTGTCATAATGTGCAGTCCTCAGGTGTATAGTAGTCAAACAAATCTTGAATATTAAAAGTGTTTGAGATCCCCAAATCCTTCGGGAGGTCGATGACATAGACATTGTTGTTTATCTTTATTAGTATCTTCAGTGGCCCAATTTTCTTTTGTTTCAGTTTGTTGTAAGTTTCAGCTGGAAACCGTTCCTTCCTCAAGTGCACCATCACCAGATCTCCTTCTTGAAACTCTTTTGAACGCTTATGAATGTCCGCTTTAATTTTGTATTTGGTATTGGATTCTTTTAATTTCTTCTTTACCTCAGTATGCACTTCAATAATTCTCTCCGTCATATTGTCTGCAGCTATGCTTGTTCCTGGTAATTTGGGCAACACCACCAAATCCAGCGGATGTTTTGATATTCTTCCATTGACAATTTCAAATGGCGATTTTCCCGTGGACCTGTTTTTCATATTATTAAAAGCAAATTCAGCTTGTGCGAGTGCATAGTCCCACTGCTTTGGTTTGTCTCTTGCAAGACACCGAATGATGTTTACAAGTGTTCGATTCACCAATTCAGTTTGTCCATCTGTTTGTCGATGATAAGCACTACTAAATTGTAGAGATGTATCAAATCGCTTCCACAATGTCTTCCAAAAGTGATTTAGAAATTTTGTGTCACGATCAGAAGTGATAGTCTTTGACACGCCATTAGCCTTACAATCGGCTTGAAAGAATAGATTAGCCACCCTTGTGGCATCTGCTGTTTTCTTACATGGAAGGAAGTGTGCCATCTTGGAAAATCTGTCGACAACAACAAATACTGAATCTAAGCCTCGTTGAGTCCTGGGGAGGCCCAAAACAAAATCCATCGATAGATCCTCCCATGGGGCATTTGGCACAGGCAATGGGGTATAAAGGCCAGGGTTTTGAGAGCTTCCTTTGGCTGTTTGGCATACATAGCATTTTTGTACAAAGCGACCAACATCCCTTTTAAGTTGTGGCCAGTAATAGCGCTCTTCAACTAGTGCAATGCTCTTGTCACGCCCAAGATGTCCTGCTAAGCCACTGCTATGCAACTCTTTCACCAACTTTTCTCTCAAGAAGCACCTTGAAATGCAAAGTCGAGAACCCTTAAAGAGAAAGCCTTTATGGAAATATAAATCACTTCTTTGTCCTACTTGGCACTTTCTATACCCCTCTTTAAAATTTTCATTTTCAGCAAACAATTCCTTCAAATAATCAAACCCTTCAACTTCGTTGCTTATAGTTACCATCAAGGCTGCCCTACGGCTCAAAGCATCTGCCACCTTATTTTTTTATCCAGATTTATGTTTCAAAACATAGGTATATTGCTGTAAGAATGACGACCATCGACCATGCATGCGATTCAAGTCCTTCTGGCTATCAATGAATTTCAAAGCTTGGTGGTCAGTATATAGAATGAACTCTCGTTGAATTAGATAGTGCTTCCAATGACGAACTGCTTGTACAACAATATAAAATTTCAGCTCATATGTTGACCACTTCTTTCGAGCTTCACTCAACTTTTCACTATAGAAAGCTACTGGCCTT